>ML681964.1:13969753-14088266 GCA_007922195.1 Podocnemis expansa | reverse complement strand
TGTGTGTGTGTGTGTGTGTGTGTGTGTGTGTGTGTGTGTGTGTGTGTTTTACTCTGGGGTTGGGGGAGGAATGGATGGAATACAGAGAAATACACTTCTTCTGCAAGCCCAATTTTCAACTAGATACAACCTTTACTAGGAGTTATCACTATGTGCAAATGTGGAAAAAAAGAGATCTCCATCAAAGTAGCTGTCTAAAATGCAGTAAAGATCAAGAAAAAAATTAAGTGTTCATTGCCAGATAGGCACACTCATGGATTGGACAGTTTGCTAAATTTTAAATTAAGTATACAATTGGCAAAGTGTGTTAATAGAGAAACATCAGGTACTTACTTCTTGCTGTATAGTTTTTTGTATCTAATTCTATAATTAACAAAAAATAAACTGTACAACAAATTGCATTAAAAACAGCAAATATCTTCCACAATGAATACCCTAACCCCCAAGAGACTTTGACCTTTAGCCCACACTGTGGACTGACCCTATACATCGTTGCAGAGATACTCATTGCTAAAATAGCAAGCATCAGCTCAATTTAAGTAGAGATTAACTTCATTATCTCTTTTTAATTTGACAAAATATACTAAACTAGTTCTATGCAAAAACAGTGCTTCTCTCTTTATATAAGTAAACTTTGGATTACTAAGCAGGAAAAAAAAAAAAGGATCAGGCCACAGTCAATGAGCATCACATGTGGTTGACCTGGATTGCCTCAAGATTCCAAGGACGGTAAACTCACAAATCTGTAAGTCATTAAAATTTAGCTAAGATGGTCAAGATGATCTTTAAAAAAAAAAAGGAGGAGGAATTTTCCCAGAAAATTATCTTTATAGTTTGGAATTTTCCAAGATGTCTGTAACCAATTAAAAAAATTATCAACATGAGAAGTGACTAGTCATGCTCTGTAGTTATTTCAGCAGGAGAAAGAGGCAGCAGAAATAGCTGCAGCTTGTTATTTTTGACACTCAAAATACCTTGCACTACAAATATAAAAACGTGTATCACTTTTCCTTCTGCAATTAAACCGTTGTATACATCATCTCCCAGTTCTCACTAACAAATTTTGATTTCTGCAAGCAATTTGAAACTGGCAACGCTCCTTCATGATTTTTTTAAAAAACGTCATGAACTTTATGTATGTACATTACATGAAGCCTAGTACAGTTAGATGCTGTAGAAACATACGGTAAAAGACAGTCCTTGTTCCACATAGCTTACAATCTGTGATCTTGATGATAAAAATATGTGCACACTTAATTAACACTGAACACATGCATCATCCCTTTGAAGTCAATAACACAACTCATATGCTCATATTTAAATACATATGCATATGTCTTTAGGATCAGAGCTTAAACACATAAAACAGATAATGGACAGGAGAAAGAAAATATCTCCATTTTTACAAGTGGGGAACTAAGGATAGAGATTAAGTGGCAATACCCAAGATTACATATGAAGTCTGTGGAAGAGATACAAATTGACACCCCCAAGTCTCAATCAAATGCCTGAAGTACAAGACCACCCCTCCTCAGAAGAAGAAATGAAAATATTGATAAATGTAAATATTGCTGAGTCTTCAACAGATTTATTTTTAGGACCTAAATGTTTGCCAACTAAACCACATACATGTATTCCCAATTGGTAATTCTAGCATGGTTAAACATCTTTCATTCAAGATCTCAGTTGTGTCAAAATTATATTCAAGAATGAATATGAGATGTGGATTATTTTTTGCCTTCTATCTTTTCTATTTGCTTGAAAACCACATGCGAAAAACTAGTAAGCTTTCCCTCATAGTCCTCAAAGTAACATCCTAAAATGCACTTTGCATCTTTTTTTTTTTTTTTTTTAATTTGAGGACAGCGTTGGGTGTCTTCCTTAAAAGTGCTGATTTCCCATTTTTTGTCTTCATCTCTGATATGAAATAAAAGAACCATTTATTTTTAAATCTTAGGAATTTTAAATTTTGTTTAAAGTCTGATAAAGACAGAGTGAGAATGAGAGAGAGAAAAACAAAGCCAACTGCTTAAATCCTGCCAAACCAAAAGGCACTCCCCTTGTGCTAAATAAAATTGATTTCAGCACATCTTGTTTAAATTACTATCTGAAGTTTGTCTTGCTCCATCTCCAGAACAAGTCAGATGGTGGAGTGTAAAGATATGACCATATGAATAAAAACACATGATCGACATAGTCACCACTAACATAAAAATAAGATGAGACAGAAAAACAGTATCTGCCAAGTGACATGGTACTTTGATCCATCTGTTTCTGTATTCTATCACAAATATTCAATCCAGCCGCTACTAGAAGCATCTGCATACACCTTCCCTTCTAGGGCCAGTCAGAGTACTGTTCTGAGAGAATGATCATATTTTTACAGTGGCATGGTATTTAATAAAACAATGTCATATTATAGAAGGGAAAGTCTTCTTTACAATAGAGGTGAGAGAGCTGCAATGCTACACACTACAAACATATCAAAACCTGAGCATATGGGCCTGCAAATGAAAAATGCCGCAGATTCTTCTGCAGAGATATTCTCATAGATAAATACAGGACATAAATAAGAATCATGAAGAGAAAAATCTCTTCCACCTATTTTCTCTCTTCTGAAGCAGGGCAGCAGCTTTATTCAGAGCAATTGCATTATTTTAAGGCAAGGATGTGGGGAGACGATATTTTAAATGAGCTTCAAAATATGAGATATAAAACAGGCCAATTTTGCTTTCTCTTATTAAAAGTCAAATTTATAATAGATAATGAAGTTGCAGGTTGAATCAGTTTTTTAAAAAGAATTCATTTGTGGTATGGCTGATAAAAACTGAAATGCATCAGCAGCTGTATCTTCAAAGTATATTTATCAATCTTCTTCATCAAGGGCTCTGAAAAAGGATATGAGTAAGACAGGAGAAGACATGTTTGAAATCTATTCTGCTGCTCTAAAGTGTCAACAATTTTCAGAGGCCCTGAGCCAAATAGAGACATGCCAATAAACATAGAGACTTCAGGCAGAAGTCTGATTAATCATATGGCACATCTACACTAGAAAATTTTTCTGCAATAAGTCATTGCTTTATGATAAATACAGTTTAGTTATTGTGCAACTGCGCATCTACATAGGTTTCCTTTTTCCGTTGAAGTGTGTCCACACTAGGACCACTTCCAATGGCAAAAGAGGCTGTGAGAGGGAGCCAGGAGGTCAACATCAGCTCGCTGCAGAGGGAGCTGCAGGGAGCCCACAGCCCACAGGCTCCTTGCTGCCCCTCCTCCACCTTTGCTTGGGACCCAGGCATTGTGTAGGGCTTGTCCACACTTGAGAATTATAAATCATTAAGCCATCTTATTGTGTTTTCACAAGTCCACTGTCAACACCAGAATCCCCCTTACTGTGCACTAAGAGCCCTCTTACTCCACAGTATAAAACCACATGAACAAGAGGAGTAACAGCTATTCCAGAACAGTCCAAACACACTAAGGAGTGTGTGTACATAGCAGACTATTTAGTGAGCATTTAAGAGCCTCCAGAAATGTCCCACTGTGCCAGTCAAGGCCAATCAAAAACATGGGGGCTGCCTGGGGACTGAAGCTGCTGGGGTTCCTGAGTCCATAGTGGCAAGGCAGGCAGCCATGGTAGTTCTCTGCACCTGCAGAGATTCCTCAGTCCCCAGCAGCTCTGCACCTGCAGTAGCTGGAATTCCCAGGGCCTGGCAGCAGGACAGGCAGCCACTAGGGTTTCAAGGTCACCGGTGGCTCTGCAGCTGCTGCCACTGGCCACCTGGGAACCCATCCGGAGGTGCCGGCCACCAGGCCATGGAGCTGCTGAGGACCCAGGAACCCCAGTGGCTGAAGCCACAAAGCCGCCAAGAACCTTGGTGGCTGTGTTGATGCTGGGGGCCCCAGAACAATGCCTGGGTCCCAAGCAAGGGGGGGCAGGCTGCTGAGATGTTGATCCCTCAGCTTACCCTCAGCTTCCTTTGCTGTTAGAAGTGCTCCTAGCATGGACACACTCCAACAGCAAAAAGGATAGCTGTGTGGATATGGAATTGTGCAATAACTAAACCACATTTATTTTAATGCAATGGCTTATTGTGGAACAATTTTCTAGTGTAGACATGCCCCTAGTGAGTTATAATTCTCAACTGTAGACAAGCCCACAGAATATTTAAATTTGAATAGTCAAACATCAAATTTGAACATTACTTCAGATTCAGTCATGGATGACATCAGAGGTGATTCAACTGACTTCTGTGGAGCTTATCCTGATTATCTCAGGCAGAGAATCTGGCCCCACTGGCCTCAATGATAAAGGGAATTTTATATAGGTTTCCAAGTACCAGGTACTCTGTTTGGCTTGATAACTTTGTTCCTTATTTCATTTCCTCAAAGTACATGAAAACAAAATTACAATCAGCAGCAATGTCTTCTCATTGGTAGATACAGCAGCATGAAGTTACCTAAGGATGACTCCACAGTTTCAGGCACCAAAGCAAGTGCAAATCCTAGTTTTTTATAAATAAAAACCTAGAGAGTATTATGAAGTCTAATCACTCAGCTTCATATTGATATAGGTGGGAATGAATTCTGTGCTAGCATCATCATTTGCATCCTTTAGGAGCTAAAATTTTGATTCTATTGAACAAAGCTATTGCAGTGCCTCATGAAAAGGAATGATATTTAAAACTTAATGGACATTTTTTTATGAAAATATCTTAGCCTTCTTACATGGCTCCTGTCATCACAGTATCCAAACAGCTCACAATTATTATCCCCATTTCACAAAGAAGGAACTGAGGTCCAGAGAAATGCTGGGCCTGCTCCAGCATCCACTGAAGACTTCTTTTGGAGGTTTTCCATTTTTTTTCAATATGGGCTATACCCAGTCATTGATAAAGATCACATGGTACCTTAGAGCTAGATCTTAAGTAATGAAGTAAAGCACTTAAATAAGAAGTAAAATGCTTCGGTATCATTTTTGCAAAATGTAGGTCTTTACAGAAATGTCCTTTTATTTCAATAGCCTTTGGTTTTATTTTACAAAAAATAAAAATCACAAAAATACTGTTGGTGAAAGGTATTGCCATGACTGTCTTCGATGAATAGAAGGCTTCAACATCCAATCATGGAATAATTCCTGAGGCAGCATGCAAATTAGCATTTCAAGCTTCTGCCCTGCCAGAATGACATATTTCTTACTTGGAGAGATGACCTGTAGGGCCAAGTAGACTATTCAGTCACCACACACATTCAACTCAGAATTCTCTTGCAAAATGTTATGCACAAGTGTCACGTATAAAAGTAACGCTCATTTCAATAATATCGATGCTCAAAAGAAAAAGGTAGTTACACACCTCTATTTGAATACAAAAACCCTCTTAAAATAACTATCAGTATACATATCTAATTGTCTAATAAAATGTCAACATAGGAAAACTTTTTTTTTTTTTTTTGGCCTTGCTCCCCGATCCATTGACCACCCCACCACCACTCCAAGGCTACACCCACTCTGGCTCTCAAAATATTTTGTTATTAAAGGAATTTTTAAAAAATGTCTTTTTTTATCTTTTGGGTCACCAACTCCTGTTTTAGGGAAACTTTGCCCAAATAAGGACTTAGCTGAAATTGAATAAATACTAAACAATGACTTTAAGATTTGGCCTCCACACATGGTATTTTCTTATTCTTGGGAAAGGTGTTTTTTGAATCATGACTTGGAAAACAACACGTTCTGGTTTAGAAAAAGAAAGAAACAAAATAAAGTGATTAAAATGACTTGTCTTTTTTTCTTGTGCCCATGGTATGGCAGAATGACAATTTATTAGGGCTATTAAAATAACATGCTGGAAATAAGTGGAGAAAGGATTAGACCATTTAGAATTTAGGAGATTGAAAGAATTCTATAAATTGTTTCCATAATGCCAAATGCCAAAAGTGTTTACAAGCTAAAGTGAACACGATTTCTCTCCCCCTGCCCTCCAAGCTTTGAAAGGAATCCCATGACTTCAGATAAATATATTTATTTCATACATCAATCATCATCACTCATGGGGATACTCATCATGGTAATGTTATTTTTCAACATTTGAAATAATTGTTTTTGCTATAAATATGCATTCATATTAATGAGACAAGCTATATTAATTATACTGAGATGGTAAAATACTGCTGCTGAAAACAGCCCTAATTTTATGAATATCAGCCAATAAAAAGAATATTACCCCATAGAAAAAAAAACGTACAGCAGACTAAAAAAATATACTATGTAAATTCTTAAACCTTGCTACAATAGTCAAGGAACTAATACAAATGTAGTCCTGAAATGTAGTCTCAAATGTGCCAGGAAATCTATTTGTGAGTCTGGTAGTAGCCTGAGGTAACAGATGAAATTATAGCTTCTCTCCATCACTGGGGTCTGATATATATGACTCGAATATTTGCTGATCTAATCATGAAATGTAGCTAATCTATTTTAGAAGCAAAATAGTAAACATACATAAGAAGTAATATAAGGATGTAATATAAACAGGAGATACATACACAGAGAAAATACTTACTAGCATATACATTAGCAGTAAATATGTTTTCAGATAAAACCTCCTCATTTAATTTCCGTCTCTAATAGTCAAACGATGTAGTCTGCTGCTGAGAAAAGAATGCATACCAGCGCTAAAGCTGTAAATTTTTTTTACTCAGTAGTAGGCTGCATCTTTGGACCATATCAGACACAGTCTAAAGTATTTTAATAGTTTACTTTAAAAATGAGTTATACATAATAATTAAAACATTCCTACAGTATTTCTGTGATACAAAAAATAAGCATCATAAAACTTATCTTAATTTACTTTCCTTTGCTGTTTTATAGGCATTCTTTGGCTACAGTTCTTGGAAGCTGTCTAAAAGTCAGTTTTCGCTCTTCTTTTTCCAACAGATTACTCGACACTGTTTTAATAGTTATGAATATTAGATTTTGTAGGAAAAGAAAAAATCTTATTTTTATTTATTAAGATGTATTACCAGTTTATAGCCAGTAAGTTTTTCATTTATCTTTTTCTGAGTCATTACTTACAACATCAGTGATTGTGGCATATATTTTTGATAATCTATTTTCAAGCTTCAGGGAACTTGCCTTCAGTGAACTTATAGCCTTGCACTATATATCTATATCTACATCCATCTATCTAAATAAAACAGTAGGGTAAATATTCCTTTATAACTAGGTCTTGGCTTCGATTGTTATTTAAAAAAAACACATGTACACTAATTAACACTGCCTCCTTAGAACTATGAAAATATTTCTTCCCAGTGATTGACCTTATACTGCTCAGTAATACTCCTTTTTCAAAAAAAAATGCAAGTGGATTTGAAATTGAGATGGTTTCTTGTGGGTTGAAGGGGGAGTTTCAACTATTTGCACTTAATAGTGCCTGATATTAAACAACTTTCTTGGCATACACAAGATCATTCCTATCTGAAAAATAAATAACATGTTAGGCCTAAAAACCTCAGTGATGTTCTTCAAGCACAGTACATTATATGGCATTATAATATGGCAGAATTAAGAACTGTCTCTACTCAAGTCCCAGAACAACAGTCTCAGATACATAAATGAGTGTCATGTAGGTGAGAATGTTCAAACAACAGACAGAGCAAGATTCATAACCATGTTAATTAACTCCAAGGTGCAGCACACAAGAGAAAAGTGACAAATCATGTAGATTACTGCCACTGATCCTCACATCTAAATGAAATAAAAGACAAATAGGTGCCTCGAGCCCTTCTTGTTAACGTGCACAGAAGAAAGATCTCAAAGGAGTAGCAGATGTTGCAGCTCAGCATTCTGAGCAACTACTCCTGAAGGATTACTGAAGTCTTTCTTGATGGCACCAGCATTGCTGTTCTACCTTTCTGACTACCTTGCAATCTGCTATTGCTGTAATTATGGAATGGATGCAGATGAAGTGCATCTGCTCCAGCTGCACTATATCTTATTGACTCCTATCTTGACTTCTAAGAGTAAAGGGCAATGCATTCAGGAAGTAATCATCTATATTGGTGGATTATGTTAAGAAGGGCATTCATTTAAACCTTGTCTATGCTGGGAATTTGCTGCAACTTCAGGCAGTTATTGGTGCAAAACACTTACTATAGACCAATAGCTCTCAGCCTTTGCAGACTATCACACCCCTTGTCAGGAGTCTGATTTGTCTTCTATACCCAAGTTTCACCTCACTTAAAAACTACTTGCTTACAAAATCAGACATAAAAATACAGAAGTGTCACAGCACAGTCACTGAAAAATTGCTTTTCTCATTTTTACCTTATATTTATAAAATAAATCTACTGAAATATAAATATTGTACTTGCATTTCAGTATATAGTATACAGAGTAGTATAAACAAGTCATTGTAAGAAAATTTAGTTTGTACTGACTTTGTTAGTGCTTTTTATATAGGCTGTTGTAAAACCAGACAAATACCCAGATTAACTGAAATACCCTCTGGAAGACCTCTGCATACTTCCATGGGCACCCATACTCCTGGTCAGAACCACTGCTATATAGACACTGTAAAATTCCATGAGCTGAGATTTACACTGGATAAAATTCTTGTGGTTTCAAGCAAAGGACAACTCCACCATGCAAAAATCTTAGCCTGTCTATTCCAGGGATATGTACCAGTATATCTCCGTGGCCAACAGCTGTAAATGCAGTAGATCTCCTGCAGAGATGAGGCCTGAGCCTCAAAAATTGAGATTACCATAATTTAAAAGCCGCATCAGAATTTAAGGGAACTGTGATGCTGGCACACAAGGTGACAACGCATTCCAAGATCCCCAGGTCTAAGTTGAATACTGGCACATACGTAGATGGAATCAGCCTGGCTCACCTGTGTTTTGGCATTGTTAAAATGGACATTAAAATTATAAAAATGGATTTAGATTTTCTGGCACATCTGTAAATTGTTAAATGCATTAACCTTACTTGTAACATCTGTATCCTATACTGTAAGATAGTATTTGAGCATTTGTATTGGAAGCCTCAGTAATGGTGTATATAACCAGCCAGTTGAGAAACACTAGTATGGAATGCTGATCTCCAGCAGAGGCTGTTATCTCATGTGCAGCAGGGAAAACCCATCAACTACTGTAGAACATTAAAGAGAACAAAAGATTTTGTTGATTGCTCCCCCCTTCCTTCCATGAAACTTAGCCATGCACATGAATTTTTCTCATCAGCCAAGTTTGCAGCTCAGAGCTCAAGTGGGGATGGGAATGAAAATAAGAAGGAACTGTACCTTTATGCTGCTTGCACTCAGGGGGCAAGGATTACTAGGCTAAGCAAAAGATCCCCAGTGCTTAGCCTGGGTTGGCCGTTCCTTGCCATCAGCTGAGTGCAGTCACAAGGGCTGGGCAGGGCAGGGAGGGGGTGCCATCTACACTGCCAGGCCCCAGGGGAGCATGGGGAGCTGCCAGCAGGGTGGGGGGGTTAGGGAAGGTGTTGGGGACTCAGGGCAACTTGGGGGAAGCCAGCAGCAGAGTGGGGGGAAACTGGATCCGTCCATGGGCAGGCATCCAGATCTGTCCTTTGCTGCCAGACCAGATCAGGCCCTGGGCCAGGAGAGGGAACTTTTTGGGGTGTGGCCCTCAAGCCAATATCTTAGTCCTCATGCAGCCCCCTTTGTGATTTGAGTTTGAGACCCCTAATATAGAGAGAGGTGAGGTCAAACCACCTGTTGTAATAAGAAAAAAACCCAAGCTCTCTCTTTAAGCCTAAAGCAACCATGTCAAATCTGCATATGCATATCAGGATCTGTATCAAGCATTCTTAAAACTACAATACCCACCTGTGGAAGTGAAGAAAGATTGACAGAGTCAGATGGGTACTCAGAAGGCAACTACCACAGGAGAAGCCCAGGAAAGAAAACAACAGAACGCCGCTAGTCATCATCTACAACCCCCAAGTCAAACCTCTGCAGCACATCATTGAGGACCTCTAGCCTATTTTACAAGACAATTCCTCACTCTCAAGCCTTAGGAGGAAGGCCTCTCCTCACCTGTAGACAGCCCCACAACCTTAAGCAGATACTCAACAGTAACTACAGACCAGACAACAGAACATTAAAGCAGGGCATATATCCCTGCAACAAACCCCACTGCAAACTTTGCCCATATATTTACACAAAAGACACCATCACAGGATGTAATCAAACTAACTACTCCATCAAGGGCTCTGTGACCAGGGCTCCCCAGGATAACCTCCTGAATGTGCAAAAATCAGGGCAAGCTATAAAACTGAGAGCTGAAGTCTTTAAAAACTGATGGGTGGTACTTCAGACAGACTCCCAATCAGCAACACACCATGCTTCTGGTGCCCCACACCGGTTATCGTGAAGCATAACAAAATAGAAACAGCCCTCTTTATTGCATAGCTCCTCTGGTACCCAGTTAGCCATTGGGTCTCTTAAAGACATGGGTTCTCCTGACTCTCAAAGGGTCAGCCACATTATATGAAACAATATAGGCTTGGATCCAGTGGTTAAAGTATAATTTGAGGGGCCCGTAACCTTCCTAATCTCTGCCCCCTTCCTGTATTGTCTGGGCCCCCTTCATGAATGTGTGGGCTCGATTTTTGCAGATTCTGGAATCTGGGTCCTGGAACTCTGGTGGCCCATCCAATTTGTGGTGTTCCAGCTTACTTTAACCTCTGCTTGGATCTTACTCAAATACCACACTGCCAACCAATCCTTTAGTAACTAAAACTAAAGGTTTAATACAAACAGAAAAGAAATAAAATATGAGAGATGTTAAAGGGTCAAAGTGAATCACACAAATACAAATGACTAAAAGTCCATGTAAAGCAGGTTCTTGGAAAAATGTAGATTTTGCAGGCTTGACCAGTTCCCCTGGAAGACATCCAATGCCTGAGATGGGTGTTGGTTGTAGACTGGAGACAAAATAAAGTTGGTACTGCACCTTCACCTCTGGCCTTCTCCATGCTCTGTGGAGTTTTTCCAGATCAAATTGAACCTGAGTTACATGGTCAATCTGGGTGACTCATCACGTAGATTTCTCCACGGGTCCATTGTGCCTGTAGTGCCCTTAATGGGTCATTAACTAGACAATGACTGTAGACATCCAGTCTGGGGAATTTCCCAGAACCAAATAAATTGAAATAAAGATACAAAAGGACAGTTACTTACCAGCAATGGCTGTTCTTCAACATGTGCTGCTCACATCCATTCCATTATAGGTGAGTACGCACCCGGTGCACGGTCACCGGAATGCTTTTGCCCTAGCCCACCCCTCATAGTGCCAGCAACGGAGCCCCCTAGAGTGGCACCTATACAGCCTAGCATAATAGCCGCTGCTAGCCACTCTCCCCCATCCCTTCTTTCCGCTAACTCTGAAAGCAGGCGTGGAGGGCAGGTGTGGAATGGATGTGAGCAGTGCACGTCGAAGAATGGCCATTACTGGTAAGTAACTGTCCTCTTCAGCTGCTCACGAGCATTGTGCTACTGGTGAATTGCAAGCCTCAACCAGGATGGTGGGCAAAGTTAAGGTTTAGCTGACTGGAGCACTGCCCTCCCAAAGGCTGCATCATCCCTGGCCTACTGAACAATGGCATAATATGATGTAGACATATGGATTGATGACCATGTAGCTGCCTTACAAATTTCCTGGACTGGAACCTGGGCAAGGAAGGCAGTTGTGGAAGCATGGGCCCTTGTTGAGTGGGCACGTATTACGTTGGGCAAGGGTACTTTAGCCTCTGTGTAACAAGCCCTGATACAGGCAGTAATCCATGCAGACATACTTTGGAAGAGACCAGCTGGCCCTTCCTTTTGTCCGCAACAGCCACAAAAAATTATATAGAATGCCAGAGCCCTCCTGATGTCCAATGCGTGCCACTGCTGCTGCTCATCGGTAGCTTGTGGCTTAGGAAAGAAAACAGGTAGGAAAATGTTCTACTTGATATGAAACTGGGAAACCACCTTAGGCAACAAGGCTGGGTGCAGCATAAGCTGGACTTTGTCCTTGTAGAATACGATAAGAAGTGGCTCTGAAGATAGCGCCCTAAGCTCTGATACCCGCCGAGCCAAGGTGATAGCCACCAGAAAAGAGACCTTCCATGAAAGTGTCAGCAATGGGCATGTCGCCAACGGTTCAAAGGGGGGGTTTGTCAGACTATTCAAGACTAGACTGAGGTCTCACTGAGGTGTAGGGAGATGAACCAGAGGGAACAACCTCTCAA
This sequence comes from Podocnemis expansa, assembly GCA_007922195.1. Classification (NCBI taxonomy): domain Eukaryota; kingdom Metazoa; phylum Chordata; order Testudines; family Podocnemididae; genus Podocnemis; species Podocnemis expansa. Next base: position 14,076,013 of record ML681964.1, on the reverse strand, counting down.
TGCCCTTCAAAATCTTAGACACCATAGGTTGGGAGAAAACGGGAGACCTTGTAACTGAGGTGTGAAAAGCTGATATGGCAGCCAAATACACCCCCAGGGATGACAGGGACAAGCCCTGAGTCTTGAGGAGTAGGAGGTACTCCAGGATGTCCTGGATCGGTAACAATGTCGGAGAAAGTCCTCGTGACTGTGCCCAAACTGTAAAACATCTCCATTTTGCAATGTAAGTAGCCCGAGTAGATGGTTTCCTAGACCCTACTAGAATCTCTTGCATCTGCGAAGAGCAAGCCCTCTCCTCGCTGGTTAACCATGCAGGTTCCAAGCCATCAGATGGAGAAGACGACCTCCTTCTTGAGTAAGGAGATCTGGTCTCAGTCAGAGCTCTATTGGTGGTGTCCACGACAGGTCAACCAGCATGCTGTACCAAAGTTGATGGGGCCAGGCTGGGGCAATCAGAACAACAGCTGTTCTGTCCTTTATTTTCAGGATCACTCTGAGGAGCAGAGGGACCGGAGGAAAGGCATACATCAGGGATCCAGACCAGTCCATCAAGAATGCATCCGTCAGGGATTCAGGGTCCCGACCCCGCAGACAGCAAAAGAGGTGATATTTGTGATTCTCACGGGTTGCAAATACATCCGGAAAGCCCCACTGGAGGAAGATGAAATCTGCTTCCTGGGGATGGAAGGATCGCTCGTGTTGTGATAAAAAGACCTTGCTGAGGCCATCTGCCTAGTTGTTATTGACTCCAGGTAGATGGGAGGCTATCATGAAGAAATTGTGTTCCACTATCAGCTCCTTCCTGGCAGAGGACTGGAGAACCAGCACCCCACTGGTGATTTATATAATACATTGCCACTGTATTGTCTGTTAAAACTTGGAGAATCTGTTCTTGTATTTCTTTGATAAACACCAGACAAGCTAGGTGCACAGCTCTCAGTTCCTTGACACTGATATGCAGCACTGCCTCCTTCTTTGACCACCTCCCTTGGGTGCGAAGGTTTTGTCTGAGAAGCGCTCCCCAGCCCAAGTCCAAAGCATCAGTGTGAGGGAGGGGTAAGACACTCCAAAGGGGATTCCTTGAAACACGGCCCTGGGGTCTTGCCACCACCGCAGCTGCTGGAGGACCTCCCGAGGGACTGACATCACCTCGTGGAGTGGGTGCCTCCTGGGTTGGTATGCAGTTCTCAGCCAGGATTGTAGAGGTCTGAGCCGAAGCCAAGCTAAGTGCACAACGAAGGCACCCCGTTGCTGAAGTCCTCAGGCATCTGACAAGAGCTGAGATCATGCTTGAAATTGCATCGAACCTCCCTTGATGCAGGACAGCCTTCCCCAGGACTGAATCCATAATTGCCCCAATAAACTATTTTCCGAACCGGGTTGACCTGACACTTTTGTGTGTTGATCAGTAGGCCAACACAACTGCAGACATCCATGGTCAGCTGAACACTGGCTCTCACCTCCTCCCTGGACCGACCTCTGATAAGCCAGTCGTTCAAGTAAGGATAAATGTGCACTCCCATCCTTCTTAAATGAGCTGCGACCACCACTATGCATTTGGTGAATACCTTTGGCACTAACGAGAGTCTGAAAGGGAGGGCGGTGAACTGAAAGTGTTGCAACCCCTTGGTAAAACAAAGGTAGCACCTGTGATCTTGCCTTATGGCTATATGGAAACAGACATCCTTTAAATCAAGGGCAGTGAACCAATCTCTGGGATCCAGGGAAGCAACAATATGACTGAGAGACACCATCTGAAATTTTAGCTTTTTTTAAACATTTGTTTAGATACCTCAAGTCCAGGATGGGTCTTAAACCCCCTTTCACCTTGGGGACTAGGAAATACTGGGAGTAAAACCCCTCCCTTCCTCTCCTTTGAGGCCCATCTTGATGGCCAAGGTTAGCAGATTCTCTATTTCACAGTCCAGAAGTTGTTCATGGGAGGGGTCCCTGAAAAGGGACTGGGAAGAAGGTGGAAAGTTGGAGGAGAGCATGAAAAAAACTGCAGAGTGTAGCCAGCTGAGATGATATCGAGTACCCAGCGGTCTGTAGTCATACAGGTCCACTAGGAATGGAAGCCCGCAAGCCTGTTCAAGAATGGGGGAACTGGGTTCCAGGAAGGTAGTGGTTCGCTGTCCTCGAGCAACATGTCAAAAATTTCACCTCCAGTTTGAAGACCATCGGTTGCAGCCATGGCCGGACTCTGAAGAGGAATTACTGTGCCTTCCCCTTTGGGGCCTGGACATCTCTCTGGTCTCACAGGCATGAAGCTAAAGGGTGTTCTTGGTTCAGGCTGCTATGGCTGATAACCTTGAGGGCGGAATGCACGCCTTTGTTGACTGAGGACTTGAAGACCAAGGGACCGAAGGGTCACCTTGAATCCTTCAGCCCGTGTAACTTGAGGTCAGTCTGGTCAGAGAAAAGAGACACACCATCAAAAGGGAGGTCCTGTACAGACTGCTGAACCAGCGTGGTGAGACCAGAGACCGGCAGCCAAGACATGCGCCTCATGCTGAAGGCAGATGCAATAGCTCTCCCCTCCGAGTCCACTGCATCCCAAGAGGCTTGGAGGCCCATTCTAGCGACTAGGAGGCCTGTGTCTAGAAGAGATGTGAAATCTAGCTGCTGATCAGGAGGAAGTGTGTCAGCAAAGCGTTTTATTGAGTTCCACAGATTGAAGCTGTAGCAGTTTAGAAGGGCCTGATGATTGGCTATTCTAAACTGCATATCTGCTGACAAATAAACCTTCTCGCCAAATGCATCAAGGGTCTTTGCCTCTTTGTTTTGTGGGGTAGGGGTGGGCTGCCCCTGGCGCTCATTTTCATTTACTGCGTCCTCCAACAGCGAAGAGGATGGAGGGTGCGTGTAGAGGTACTAAAAGTCCTTAGCGGGGACATAGTACTTCTTCTCCGAGGACTTGGAGACTGGAAGCACAGAAGATGGTGATTGCCAGAGGGACTGCACTATGTTTAGGACCGCATTGTGGCTGGTAGTGCCAGTCTCGAAGGGGAAGGGGAGGTGAGGACATCAAAGAGAGAGTCAGAGCTCTCCCGCCACTTCCTCCGCCTTCAGTCCTAGGTTTAAGGCCGTCCTACTGAGCAGGTCCTGATGCACTCTGAAGTCATCTGCTGGAGGTGGGGTGTCCTCAATCCCTGATCTTACAGGTGAGGGAGGGGGTACCAATGGTAGGGCTTCAGATGTTCCTTCCCTGAGATCGCAGAAATCGGTCAAGTGTGACTGGTGCAAAGATCTACTATGAGATGCATGGTAGGGCAGGGCTGCCCCTGAAGGGTAGAAGCAGGGCCCCATGAAGGCCAGTTGGGGGACCAGGCTTGCGAGGACTGGAGAGGTGGCATTTCAGTCCTTCCACCAGCATCCCCAGGGATAAAATCCTTAGGGTCTCTCAAGGGATGGGTCGGGCGAGACAGAGGGGGATGAGGACACTGCGTCCTTTGCTCCCCTCCTATACCAGGATTTCTTTGGGGGTCAAGCCGCCTGGACTCAGAAGAGGAATTCTGGTAATGGCAGCGGCACCAGACTGCATTTGATGATCCGGAGGAGAAGGCAGAACAGCGACCTCTTCTAGGAGCAAATGACTTTCTCTGCCTCTTACAGTGCTGGGAGTGAGAGGGTGAACAATCTGATCTCGGTGAAACTGCCCTGCATTGGCCGGCAGTAACAGATGCTGCTTCTGTTCTAGTGCAGGGAAGAGCTGCTGCAGCTCAGCCACGGATGAGGGAGGCTGGCCACTAGAGGGAGCAGTGGCCGCAGCAGCTTGGGCTTTCTGTCCCCATGTTGGGGAAGAAAATGGTGGCTTTCCCCTGGAATGGGTTGGCTCCTCTCCCGATAAGCCACAGGGGGAGGAGGCAGAGCCATCAAGGCTTTTGCCACTTCATATGCCTCTGGTGTTGACGGGGGAGGCAACAATCCTGCCCAGAAGCTTTTCAAGCCCATGCGGGGCTCACCATGGGAGATCACCCGGGGCAAGGAACCTGCTGCAGTACCACCAGCATGGCTGGCACTGAGAGGTGACTGTGTCTGCCACCCAGCTTCCTAGCTGGAGACCTGCTCCTCAGGGGGTTCTGATTGAGCACTCTGGCCAGTTGCACTCGGCGCAGAGGGTGCCTGCGGCGGCTCAGATGTGGGGCGCAGGGCAGCCTCCATTAGCAAAGCCTGGAGCCTTGCGTCCCAGTCCTTCTTCATCCTTGGCTTAAAGGATCGGCATATTTTAGACTTACCAGGGTGATGTGCTTCCCTGAGGCACTTGAGGCATTCACTGTGCGGATCACAGAGAGGGAAAGCATGCCGATCTTCTTTTCTTTCTTTCTTTTTTTTTTACGCTAACCAATCTGAACTATACTTAACTAGGTTAAAACTAAGGTAATTATCTAACTATGACTAACAAAACCTGCAGAAACTAACTAGCGCACTTAGATAGATATGCTATGAGCTGTTCCAGTGACCGTCACCTAGGTGCGGAAAGAAGGAACTGGGGGGAATGTGGCCAGCAGTGGCTATTATACTAGATTGTACAGGTGCCACTCTAGGGGGCTCCACTGCTGGCACTATGGGGGGTAGGCTAGTGCAAAAGCATTCCAGTGACCGCGCACTGGGCGCACACTCACCTATAGTGAAATGCATGTGAGCAGTGCTCGAAAAAGAACAAATGTTCCCAATTTCTACTATAGATATGACAACTACACAAAAACAATCTTATCATTCCTAGCAAGTTACAACTTTTCTGTTAGTACCAAACATGGAATAGTTTGCATGGACCACTGCAATTATGAAATTATTTCTATGAAATAGTACCATAAATTGTCCACAAAATCCAGACAGCATCACAGGCCCATTCACCTGCTCATCCACCAATGTGATTTATGCCATTAAGTGTTGGCAATGCCCCTCTGTCTTATATATTGGACAAACAGGACAGTCTCTGCTCAAAAGAATAAATGGACACAAATCTGACATCAGAAACAACATTAAAAAAACAATAGGGGAACACTTTAATCTCCCTACTCACTCCACTGATGATGTGTTAATAGACGTACTTAAACAAATGGATTACAAATCAAAGCCTCAAAGAGAAACTACAGAATTGGGATTCATATGCAGATCTGAGATCATTGCTAAAGGTTAAAGACAGATCTTGGGCTTTTTTCTTATAACAACAAGTGATTTGACCTCTTCCGCCTCTATATGCTGGTCTCCACTGTGTGAACCTAAACAACTGCTTTAATTTGCTGTAACTGTCTGACCTGATCCAATGACTCAAACTTCCTTGAATTTATTTTCCTCCCATTTTGTAAGATTCTCATCTTCAAGCATCTGATGAAGTAGGACTTTCTCCCATGAAAGCTCATGCAATAAATAAATCGGTTTGTCTTTAAAAGTGCCACAGGAGTCCCTGTTTTTTATTTTCTCATGCTCCATGAGAATACATAGTCCACAAAGAACACATTGAACATCTAAACCTGCAGAGGAAGATTGTTTTAAGACAGGGGTTAAAGTATAATTTGGGGGGACCCAGAAAGCTCCTGCACAGGTGCCCCCCCTAGACTCCAGCTCCTGCCCCCCCACATGCCAGTGCCCCACCCCTTGCCTCCAATATCCCCATCAGCACAAGCTGGGCTGCCCCCACACTTACCTGCGGCTGCTTGGCTGGGGAGGTGGGGGCGGTAGGCCCCAGGTCAGGGATGCGGGCCCCAGGTTGGGGAGGACATAGAAGGAGAGGGGTTTGGGGCAGGGCTTGACCCCCTCAGCAATGCCCCTGGCCCCAGCCCCTGCCCTGCCAGAACGCAGCAGAACACCACTTAGGGGCCTGCTATTTTGAGGGGTCCGGCATTCAGGCCCCTAAAAATAGAACACGGAACTGGAATGCTGCATTCTGGGGCCTGCTACTTTTAAATGGTGGCCCCCAGAACACAGCGTTCTGGCTCCATGTTCTATTTTTAGGAGTCCTAGAACACTGAGCCCCTAAAAATAGCAGGCCCCGGAGCAGTGTTCCACCACGTTCCGACATACTTTAACCCCTGTTTTAAGGTCTGGGGCTCAAAGCAGGAACCAGTCGAAGTTCTGTACCGCTTTGTGACCATAAACATGGTTTAAAAAAAAAGTACATCAGTAACTGGTGTTTGATATTTAACAGTATGCAACATGCTTATGACATGTGATAGGCTATGAAATCTGAGTTCATATCCTGGGCCAACAAAGCAGAAGCTAGCTCTGGCTCCCCTAGGTGAGAAATAGAAGGCATCTCGTTTACTGTAAGGGATACAGCTGCTCCCTTGAATGGCATAGCACAGGTCATTCAATAAAACCATTTCTTTACAAAAAATTAAAAAATTAAATGGCAACAGGTTGTTTTGAAAAAAGCGAGTAATTAAAGTTAGTTCTACAAAATTATGTTGCATGTTAAACATTTGGGGAAAATAACCACTAACTAAAACACATCAGTCACACAGCCACCAATTTAAAACAGGGACAGTCAATTTGAAATCTAAAAAATTAGACTTTAAAGTAGCTTACAATATTAGATGTGACCCTGCATACCCTTGGCAATTCCTGTGGTTTTACAATACCTTTTTTCTAATTCTTAAAATGCCTTTCTTGCCCAAAGATTTATGCACAAAACACACACACTGGAGAAGAGTGGGGAAAGAAAATTGTGCTCTCTTACTTTATGTAAACAGCACACAAAATATATTGCACAATTTTTTTTGGAAGTTAGTGGCATCTCTTTAAATATTCTTTAAAGAATTACACTTTTTATAAGATGACTAGTAGTTTCCATCGTAGAGGAAATCACATCAATACCAGCAATTATCAATTACATTATCTTCTTTTGTGAGGTAAATTTAGTCCCTCACTAAAGTATGTTCCAGTTCTTCCTTTCATACACTTCCTCTATTATTTCACTACCATCCCTTCTCTGGAACAGAAACCATGCCACTGTGTACAATGAATTTTGGGTGTGTGTGTGTGGCGGGGGGGGGGGGGGGGGGAAACCCCCAAAAAAAATCAAAAAACAAAAACTAAAATGAGACTAACACTTATTTCATGTATAACTTAGCAGGTTTGACCTGAGTGGGTTGGTACTGATGTCAGTGCTATACTCAGAGATCTAGGTTTACTATCCATGATCTTGTGAGTGTGAGAGTAGTGATGAACACTGATTTGTATCTCATCTTTAGAGCACAGATGGAGATAGTAACTGCCAGCCTAGTTATCAATACAATAATGTGACTGACAAAGGCAAGGCATCCCAAGACATGTATACTGAATTTTCTGTAAGCATCTTACGAAGTGGGATTTTCTCCCATGAAAGCTCATGCAATAAATAAATCAGTTACTCTTTATAAGTGCCACAATACTCCTTGTTTATTTTTCTACAATCCCTAAGTAAGCGATCTAAATAAGGATCTGCCTCAGGAGGAGAGATCTGATCTCGCCTCTCACAGTATGGGTCTTGGTTAACTCTTTTCCCAGGGAAGAAGTAATCTGCAGCAGCCCTCTCCCTTGCACAGGCTACTTGTCTCTGCTCCAGCTCAGCTCAGCCAGCTGGCTGGCACATTGAGGTGGGAGGAAAGAAAGGTCAAGGCTCCATCTGTTCCAAAAGCACCAAACTGCTGTTTGCCAGAGGCTGGGAAAGGCCAACTGGGTGGATCACTCAAAGATTACCTGTTCATTCCCTCTGAAGCACCTGACGTTAGCCACTGTTGGAAAAAACAACACTGGGCTAGACAGGCCATTGGTCTAACCCACCATGTGTGTTCTTATGTTCCCCCCCGTGCTTCACTTAGGGTGAAGCAATGGAAGTAAAGTGAAGCTGCAGTGCAAAATACAGCTAGCCGTCTAATTCTTCTGAAATGGCACATACTGACAAGGCCAGATTTAGGGGCAGGAGACGCAGGCAACCACCTTGGGTGCTGAGCTGGGGATGGGGGGCAAAGGCACCAGTCTCAAGGTGCTGGTTTGGTTGCTAACAACAAAAGGGAAAACAACATCTGAAGTAAACTGTTTCAGATATTCAGTATGTGGATTCATTTTTCACTAACCTTCTTTGAGGAATCTCTTGGAACTTTCCAGACTTTCTGAGAACATCATTTTCCTCAAAGGTCCTACAGAGTAGCCAGTTATAACCTCACAGGTATATGAGGGGTGACTGAGCAGGGCACAGCTAGTTAGTGAGATATAAGAATAAAATGAAGTGAAAGCCCAACTACAGTATTGCAAACTTTGTTTTACTGTGAAAATGCACAGGAGGTGGCACGGCTGAAAACAAGGGAAAGACACTCCTCTCCAGTATTCTCCCCAGGACTTGAAACTGGGGTTGGGGGGGTGGGAGGGTGCTCACTAAATTGGTATAACACTGTTACTAGCTGACAACTGGGGGGAGTGTTGCAAAATGGGGGGGGGGGGTAGAGAGGGTGCGGCGGGAGGGGGTGCTAGTGAAATCCCTGCTCCTCTCCTGGGTCTCATATGGTCTAGAACAGTAGTTGTCACAAACTTTTTTCCTTGGGACACAGATGAAAAAAAATCATTTATGCCCGCGACCCAACAATTACATCTTTGAGCAATGCATTCCACTTTTGGCAGCAGCAGCAGCAGGGGCTGCCACGACCCAGTACTGGGTCCTGACCCTAAGTTTGAAAACCACTGGTTTACGACCCTTCATATCAAGAAACAGAATTGTGTCCACATTCAGTGATTTAAAGAAATGAGAGCTTTATTAGTTAGACCAGTGCTTCTCAACCTTCCGCAGGTCATGGAACACTTAGCAGCGTCTTGCAACCCTATAGAAGTGGTTCTCAACCTTTTGTGGGTTGAGACACACTGGGCAACATACTGCAGCTTTTCAGGGCCCACTAGCCTACTCCCTCCAAGCCAAATCCAGCCATTACCCCAGCCCTCTGCAACACACTTACTGCTGTGTGGTGACACGGTAATGTGTTCCAACACAGTGGTTAAGAACCACAGCCCTACAGGGCACACTAACTCATGTACCCCAGGCCAAATCCAGTCATCTCCCTGACTCTCCGTGACACTTACCACTATGTGGCAACACAGTAATGTGTCCCGATACAGTGTTTGAGAATCAATGAGCTAGAGATATAATTTTTTTAAAAGTTATTTAACTTTCCAGCAGCTTCAAGCTGTTAATTAAATACATCTGGTGATTCACACCAGACTTTAAAAAGAGACAGACACTGGTTACGGCAAATTTCTGAAGCACTGAATTGAGTTTTACCCCTACAACTCTCGTTACCACTGTAAAATTTCACATCATAAATGCCCGGAAAGAAGCAAGATCACAAAAGAAAATGCCTGGAAAGTAGTAACTGCAAAAGAAAATCTGTATCCCCCTGCCCAGGACTTTTCAAGGTATTTTATTTTTAGTAATTCCAAATTATTGACAACTGGAATGAAGGACGATCAAGTGATTAAAAAAAAAACAAGAGCTTTTTAAAAGTGGTTCATTTCAAGCATTCCTCACAAGCTCTCTCATAAAAAGAGACCGTGGAATGAGCACACACTAACCGTAAACAACATAACTTTGCACTTTCTATACCAAGCCTCAAAAAAATCTGTTTCTGGTTGCCATGACAACCAGTTTTAGTAGCCTGTTGCCTACTTTCACTGCAGAAATGTAATGGAAGAGTGCTGTCGGGTGATCAAAAGTAAAATTGCTAGCACCTAGCTGTGACCCAATTTTGTCCACCCCTGTACTACATATAGTACCTTTCACTTGAGAACAACAGGGTGCTTTGAATTCCTTTAAGTAAATCTCACAACACCTATAAGTTAGGATCTATTACAGTGTATCCATTTTATTGATGGGAAAACCAGGTCACAAAGGTATCTTGATTTAGTTATTTGCATATAGGCTAGACACAAATCAGTGCAAGAAACAGGAATACAACTCCTAATCACCTGCTATAACTACTATAGATAGGAGCAGTAAACATACATGAACTAACTCTGCTTAAGTAAGTGCATTAAAAGTATAACTGTGACCACAGCAGCACGGGCTAGCTACCAAAGTACAACCCTGTACAAGATCCTAGGTTACGTGTGCAGCTAGCTCAAGCCAGTACATGTGCCACCATGGACACATTGCTATTTTTAGTGCACTAGTTTGAGCACAGCTAATGCATGTATGCCTAATCAACCTTGAAATTAAACCACCTAACAATAGTCTAGACATATCCCTAAGAAAAAATACCTCACTATGAAATATTTAATAATTCACCCATATAAATTAGATTAGACTTCCATCATGGAATCACCAAGTCTGGAGATGTCCAGGTCACGTGTTCATGTACACCTTGATTCTACATATTTAGGCAGAGCTATACACCTGAACAGAAAATTGCTGAAGTTAAGAAAGCTCCTTATGGGCTCCATGGTTTGCATGTCTGGCTCAGACTGCAGTATTAGACCCTTAATTTGTAGGACTGTTTGCCCTTTACTGCTTTCAGTTTCTACATTTTCACTACATTTGCTCATAGATATTGTTTGTCTTTACAGAAACATGCCAGCTGACAAACCAAATACATTCCAACTTTAAAAATGCTTCTCTTGCCAGCTGCAAATGAAGTGAAATTATAAATTTAAAATAAATAAGTAAATAAAAGCATACCAGATTGCCACCACCTCCAACTAGTCATTTTGTTTAAACTATTCATTTTTTACCCAGAATATTTTAAAAACGTTCATTTTATACAAATGTAAGTCTTAACATAAAAGGTTTAATTCTCAGCCCAGTGCACACATATATCAATATGACCCAACATCCAGTAAACCACTATATCACATGTAAAGTATTTTCAGCAGTTAGCAAACATGCAGTATAAAAGTTCATTTAAAAATAGAGGTGTGTAGGCATGTGCACTATTGTGGTGTATGCACACACACACAATGCACATACACTATTTGAAAGTCATTGCAAACCATACAGGATCATATTTACAACTGAAGAAAAGTAGTTACCTATTAATGTAACTTAGAGCAACATATGTCGGCTGTTGTAGTTCTTGTTTCTCTAACACACGTGGGTCTGTATCTGTAATAAAAGAAACAAGTATGAATGTGCTGTATTTCCACTGAAATACATGAGTCTGCATGAGAAACTGCAAAGTAACATATCTGAAGAAGAAAATGAAGTAGCTAAACCCCTTCTTAGACTAAGTGCAGTACAGCACAATCATTCGCTCAGTCATTCATAAGTAAGATATTGTGTTACTTTTCAAGGGACTTCCAAAAATCAACAATGAAATCTGTTTCCATCTGTCATACAAACTTCATAATCCCCCTCATAAATATTAGTTTTCACTGCTTATGCTAACAATGTGGACATAATTTCCATGTTTTATATTGTAAAAAAAATGAAATAGAGTCAAGAATTAAGTACTTTCTTTTTAGCCATTTCTAAAGTTGATCAACAAACTGCAGCATTTTACAAAAGGACCAGTTTTCACAGCTATTTATCTGTTGAAGTTTATCACCTATTTACTTCTGCACACACAAATTCTCTTCTCCACCTTCCCAGGAGTGTTATTTTCTACATTTTCAATCTGAAATTTACATAAAAGTACACATGTAGCAAAACACATGCCCAGCTGAGGATTGCCCTTCCAAGGCACAGAAGCAAACATTTGACAACTCTCATTAACAACTGATTTTACAGTTCAAGAATACACTGTATGTGGCTTTATGCACTATTCTCATAATTCTTGTTTAACTCAATTTGTCTAAACAGAGTAGCACTTATTCCACATTATTGAAATGGAAGAGAAGGAAGAGCATATACATTTTTTTAAAAGAAAAAGATAAAAAGGGGGGGGGTAAAATTCCTAATTTTGAATGCAGTGTGGCCTCATATTGCAATTGAACACCTTTAGAAATGAAAACAAAGATTTTATAAGAAGTTCCAATGCAAAATGTGTACCATGCATATGAACTTTACTGTGCATTCATTAACATCAACTGTATGTATAACTTCAACAGCAATTCTGTGGAAAATTTGTATTTCCTAACTACAAAGAATGCAAACTGTTTTACTAAATAGTTCTTTTTAGTTCTGTTGGTATCCATCTTTCATTTATCACTGCAAAGAATATTATCAACTCATTCACACAACATTCTAGACAATCTATTTTCTCCAAAGAAATTTAAGCCACATTATTTTTCAAAAGTTCATTTCCCTAATATTGTCATATTCACTTCTGAGCTGGTCAGCATCTGTATTCTATTTAAAAATACTCCAGTAATAATCTTAAGTCCCGGTTCTTTAGTGCTGCTCAGGTGAAAGTATCATCAAAAGGAACAGCAGTTTTTGACTGAGGAGTACAGGATTATTCAACACTCAGTTCTAGTGAATGAGCATTTTGTTTAATTAGCACAGTCCCTGGGTTGCAGTAAAGCCTAAGGCTGACTCAGAAGATATCCCTGTCGGCATCCCTAGATTTGTTCCACAGCAACTGAGACTCTGCATTTGACAACATACCTCATCAACACGCTCATATATAGAAGGAAATTTACAATGACATGTTTGATGGAGCACATTCAGAGAACAGTGACATACACATACAAGTGTCAAGCAGATCAACAACCCATAGCCAATTACTTTTAACAGGAAACAGACCTTTTCTTATGTCTGAAAAGCAGTTGCAGACTACAGAAATGATAGTGATCACCACTACACTGTGCACAGTATCGCTCTAACTGAAGACAGCGACAAATCAGTTATCTTGCATGTTATCTTCACACTCCACTCAACCAAGGATGGCAGGCTCAAACACAAAAAGATCCCTTTTTATAAGCCTTTGCCTAACAGTCAAATTTAAGAGCACCCAGGCCCCCCCCCCATTTAGGAGGCCAAGCATACAACCTGTGTCATGATGAACTGTTAGATTTACATCTTTGTGGTTCAAAGTCTACCATCAGACTGCCTTCCTACAGAATGTCTGCAGAGCATTATCCTAAGTCAGGGTCAACCTAAAACTGCTTCAACCCAAGTTAAGGCATCTGTGGTTAAGTGACAGTAGTTTCACTAATCCAGTTCTTAACTTGGATTAACCTTCATCAACCATGAAAAGTTTCTGTGACTGTATGAGGCGACTTTGGGACTAGCTTGAGTCAGAGCCTTACATGTATATGTGGGAGAGAGAAGCCAAGGAAAACTTTATAATGATTTGCCCACCACCTTTTAGTTATATTGGAACAGCACCCTCTAACACTGACTGAAGGTAAGAAAACCTACATCAGGTTCATCTTGATGTGTCAGAACAGAATATGGGACTGTTTACCTAGCATCTGCATTCAGTAAAGATCAAAACTGAACCCATATACTGTTGTTTGTAGCTTTCTGTCAGTCACGTTGATCCCAGGATGCGAGGCAAGGGGGGTGTGGAAGTATCTTTTATTGTACCACCTTACTGGTGAAAGACAAGCTTTCAAGTTATACAGAGCTTCTATTCACAAACTGTCCATGAACAAATGGCAAAAGTCTTAGATTAATTTAGTATTCAAACTGATTAAGAAACTTCTTCAGAGAATGATTTTTGGTTTGCTAATCTTTTGGTAATTATACTTCACACACAGTGCTGTGTTGGGTAGTCATGGAGTATTGCTTCTGTTCCCAGGTTGGATTACATACATCATGAGTCAAAAATATTATACACATGCATGCATGCTTGTAATTTTAAAGCTAGAGACCTTGTATGAATGCAGAAAGAAAACATAAAAAGGTAGTATATATGTTCAAGTTGAAATTCACTTTCAGACAAAGTTCCAAAAAATATTTTCCACTAGACTCTAACAAAACACCCATTTGCTTTTCTAAGTATTAATTTTTCCCTAAAATAAAGTTACTTCCTTTCATGTATCACCTCTTACCACCAACTCTCAACATACAATTATTCACTGGCTTCTTAGGGGAAGCTTAGAGCCCATCTGCACAGGAAAGTGCCTTCTGAGCATCTGGTTATTTCTGCTCTGTTTCACTCCTCCAAACATAACAGTTTCCACTCCAGACTCACAGTCCCTGGTCCTGCAAGCGTACAGCTAACTAGTCTCTAACTACTTTTGCCTCTGTTCCAGCCATATAGGAAGACAGGACACAATAGGAATAGTTTAATTAGACTGCAACTTTATTCACTTAACATATCTGGGGAATATTCAGCAATAAATCATACGGTGTGGATCACAATTTTTTTCTTAATTGCTTCCACTTATTCGGCAACAGACTGCCATCAGCTAGCTCTCTTCCCAACTTGATCCCAGCCAGTCGACTGCTGAGACCCCACCACTCTCCTCTTGCATGCATGTTAAGGGGGACTGAAAAACCAGGGTGTGGGGAAGACTGTCTCTCTGCTGTACCAGATGTTAGGAATGCCAGCCGCCTTCTTTCAGGTTCCTTAGGGGATGCCCCTCCCTAAATTCACTTCCAGCTCCTGTTTATCAGGAAACTATAAGTCCCTGTAATGAGTAAGTGCAATGGATACCTACCACACCTGCTATCCACTAAGTTGCAACATCTTGACCTAACCTCCTTATCTACCTCACCAGGTCCCTGATTTGCAGAAAATAACCTACCATACCTTACCAATCTGGCAGCAAATGACAAATTCCTTATCAGCTCTAATGAAAAAGAAGTCTAGAGCAAACTCACAGCAGATCATAAAATCCTACTCTAATCCCATGGCTGGGAGGGTGTTGCTGATTGATGAGCAGGGCCAGATCAAGGTTCTGTGAGGCCCAGAGCTGCCCACTCTTGTGGGTCCCCTCCTACTCAACACAGCGGCGCCCAGGCTCGGGGTGGCCTGCACTTTGGGAGGGGTCCATGGCCATGTTTTTCCTGGGGGCGGGGGATCCAGGCGTCACAGCCTGGCTGGTGCTACAGCTTCCAGGGCCCACAGCCTGGTGGTGCTGAGAGGGGGGATCCAGGGCCAGAGTCCACAGCACACCTGCCCCACTCGCAGGATGGCTGGTCCAGAGCAGACCAGGGTTCAGCAGAGCTGGGTATTTATTCCCGATGCTCTCTAGAGGGATTTCTGTCCCATTAACAGGGCCAGGGTAAGAAAGGAGGTTTAGGGGCTGCAGCCCCAGCCTAAAGGTGGCTCTGACAAAAATCACATTCACTAACCCTTGTAGATACTTCCCCTATTCTGTGTTACCTTTTAGTGTGATCTTTCCTGTTGTATTCTGCTTTAACATTAGATAGTATCTATTTCATTTTTCTGGATGGCATCTAACAGACTTTGGGGCACATAATGAATATATTCTATTATTTAGTATTAATTATAATTAAACTCTTTTTCACCTCGATCAGTTGTGAATTATAATACCAATTCTGAAACTGACTAAACAGAAGTACAGAAAGACATAAATGCTCTACGCAAGATTAAAGAGCAAGTTAGTAGTGGTGCCTAGCAACAAAGCCGTAAACTCTAACTCCTAGTTTCCTGCACTCCCTTACTCCCTTCTCTGCAAATGCATTTACACAAACATTTCACATTATTTTCTAAATATCATCCATCTGAATAACCAGCATATGTAACCTCAACAGTTCTGATCCCTGTGTTTGTGACATTGCATAAGTTGGTCTTGTGCTTTAACAGACACAAGTACAGTATTACTTTAACTCAAATGGTAAAACAGATCTGTATCCTCTTAATAAGAAATATACAACTCTCTTAAAGAACTGCTATAAAAATGCTCAGTCAATATTTCTTTAAATACCTGTAGGCCAGTAAACTTAGCACAAAGTAGCCCAAACAATTTTCAGCGGGATACTAACAGAATTAAACATATTTACAGATGACATATGTTCCTTGAAAAATGTTTTAAACACTACAATGCTGTCCCTTTTAAAAATATACATATTACTGCAAGAATCCCCAAATCAATGCACACAAAAGCAACTGCAGGAACTAATCAGTTGTTGGCCCCACACAAGTACCACTTTAACCACTAGCTTCCTGTGTTGTCAGTGTGTGGTATTAATGACTCACTCTTTTACTGATTTCACTAATTGCACCTTGAACCTCTTTAGGACCAACAGAACAAAGCTCTCCCCAACCACATAATGCATTAGTTGCCTTCATCATTTCTTTTCTTACATAATGCAATATGCATCACTGAATACATTATGTAGCAGCAGGAAGGAAGCAAGAAGCAATTTTTGTAGCATAGCTCTTTACCATGCTCTCTCTCTCACACACACCTCCTCCCCTCCAATACTAGGTTTTCTAATAACCAGTTGTAAGAAGGAAATTTCTTAATTTCACTTCATATCGCATTGTCACTCTGTCTGTACATTGCTTTGCTACAAGAGGCAGAACATAACACTAATTAAAATAAAACAAAACATACATAACCATATGCTACTCTGTTTTGTTTGGTTATGCCACTGTTAAAACTTGAATATTGACTAAAACAGTCATGAAATGATCAACTGCAGTAAATACCAGGATGTAAATATGAATTTTTCATGCCAATATGACGTGCTTTAAATTGGCAAACCGACAACAAGCGTAACCATTTAACTAATCTAGTTTTCTAAGCCTATAAATAGCTATATTGCACCATCTTTATGTGGCTATTGTAGGAAGCCAAGCTTTCAGTGGAGTATAACTAAATGAATCACTGACTATGGCATCATCTTCTCACGTTAGCAATAACAACCTTTCACTCAAACCATCTTGCACACAGTTTAAAGTCTTCTTTTGAAATTCAGGAATCAACATCCTTTTACAAAAAAAAATATCTAATACCTCACCCTGCCTGGTTACCTCCATACAATTTTTATTAAAACCAATTCTTTCCTTTTCTAGTACATGAACATTACATTATAAAATAAATTCTGTTATGGTTACTAATTTTATGTCCATTTACTTATTTAATACAGAGCAATCAGATTTATCCACTAGAGCTTCCACGTGGTCAGTTTTAATTGGATATACACAGGATAAAATCATGATAAGTAGTGTCAATAAGAAAATTGAATAAAACTTATAAACAAAGATTATAAAAATAAGCTACTGTTACAACTGGCTTAATTCTCCAGTCTTTTCACTTATGAAGTTACTGACACTTGAAAAATGCATGAAAAATAGTAACTAATTACATTGGTGGTATATTATATCCACTTTGCATTCCTTTCTAACACAAGGTACAAGGCAGTAAAGAATTAGGCACAATTGTTGAGAGGGAACTGCATCCTAGCAGTCCATAGCGCAACTATCATTCACTTTCAAGCCCTCCAAGGTTCAAATGCAGCCTATGGTAAATTGTAAACTCCAAAGCTTTGTAAGAGATCTTTAAAATGAATTGATAGTCTTTAATCCTGGTGATAATTATAAAACTTTCTAGTACTATTTCATCTTCTTGAGTTAGTGCTTCCAGAACTGGGCTGAGCAATCTTCAGAGCAGTGGTTAGGATGCTTGCACTGCTATATTGTGGCCCCTTTACGTTAGCAGAGGATCTCAAGAAAAGATCACCGAACTGGGTGCTCAAAGAATGGCTCACAAACCCAAATTCAGGTGCAAAATAAATGGTTTAATTTTCAGAAGTGCTTATCATCTGTAACTCATACTGATTTCAATAGAGTTGCACCAGATGAACATCTATGAAAAAAAAGCCTCAGGCCGCTGACTTTGGCCCCTATTTTTAAGTTTCAAAGCTGAGCCTTATACCCCGAGAGCTAATCATTCCACTCAAATTACATGGACACTAAATTCACAACAACAGAAATACAAAACATTTTCAGAGTTTTTTTTTTAAAATTATATCCTACTTTATTTCTTAAATCACTGAGAATTTATTAAATCTTAGAGAATGTGGACACTTCCCTAGTATTTACAAAACAAAGATTTAAAAAAAACCTACAAAACTTAGAACAGATTTTCAATGGTGACCAGTGACTGAGCACCTAAGTCACTTAGGGACTCATAAAAATTCAATTTTTTCCCCACAAAATCAAAATATATGCACAACACACTGTTTTAGGGTCTCCACATTCCCCATTAACTTCATTTGAAGAACATTCATGCACATATTCCCACACAGCCAGCATCAGATTCTTAGAGTATCTGTGTTGTATTGAACTTGGTGTTTCACCTCACCTTAAAAACTGGCTGATACAAATCAGCCCAAATAATTAATGAAAACTACCATTCTCTAGAAACTAGCTTGATTCAACGTGTGTGCCAAAACAAACATTTTTGTTGGCTTCATCAAAGGTCCACAATTGTTTTTATATGGACATTGAATTTAACAGCTTCTTCTACCTTTTTAAACCATGTTATTTGAAACTGTTCCCAAGCCAAAATTTCCATTTCAAAGAAGTTGCTGCAGACTAAGAAATGTGCTTTGCCAATTTCAGTTCCAGATGCAACATAATCCAGGTGTTCCCATGAACTTCAAGAGTAAGATTACTGAAAACTACTGCTTTGCAGACATTAGCAAAGTCCCCTAATCTCTTCAGTAAAATAAAATACATTTAACTAATGCATTCAAAATTTGCTGAAATGGTTGCATGAGCAACTTAACAGAAGCTCCTTCATGGAGCAAATTGCCAAAAACTTTCCTCATATGAACTGCAGTTCCAGGAGGCAATGGTCTGAGCAGGGGCAGCTCAGAAAGAAACACATCCTTAGAGCACATAGACCTTGATTTTAAAAAGACATACAAACATCTGAATTCAGTGGGATCACTTTTGTGTTTAAAGTTTCTTCACAAAATCAGGGCCTTAGATATCAAAGCAAGGGGCTCCACTGAAAAAACAGTGGCATATTGGGCTGCATTAGCCGGAGCATTTCTAGCAGATCATGGGAAGTGATTATTACCCTCTATTTGGCACTGGTGAGACCACATTTGGAGTATTGTGTCCAGTTTTGAGCCCCCCACTACAGAAAGGATGTGGACAAATTGGAGAATCCAGAGGAGGGCAACAAATATTATTAGGGGGCTGTGGTGCATGACTTTCAAGGAGAAGCTAAGGAAACTATTGTAGGTTTGTTTAGTCTGCAGAACAGAAGAGCAAGGGGGAATTTGATAGTATCCTTCAACTACTCAAAAGGGGGCTTCCAGGGGGAATGGAACCAAGCTGTTTACAGCGGTAGTAGATGACAGAACAGGGGCAAATAGTCTCAAGTTGCAATGGAGGAGTTCTACACCGGATGTTAGGAGAAGTTTTTTTCACAAGGATGCTGGTGACGCACTGGAATGGGTTACTGAGATAGCTGGTAGAATCTCCATCCTTAGAGGTTTCTAAGGTGCTGCTTAACAAACTCCTGGCTGGGATGGTTTAATTGGGAGTTGGTCCTGCTTTGCG
Organism: Podocnemis expansa; assembly: GCA_007922195.1. NCBI lineage: Eukaryota > Metazoa > Chordata > Testudines > Podocnemididae > Podocnemis > Podocnemis expansa. The sequence continues at coordinate 14,056,670 of ML681964.1, read as the reverse complement.
CAAGAGGTTGGAACTAGATGATCTCCTGAAGTACCTTCCATCCTTAAATCTTCTATGATAGTATGACAGACTAGATACCAGGCTCTGCTGTATTTACAAGACAAGCCTTCATGTTATAGGCAACTGATGACACCATGGACTGCATTGTACAATTTGGGCTATACTTATCCCAGAAGCCACACTATGTGTAAAACAACAAATTATTTCAGTTGAAGAAGCATCATGTTGCTGAGATTATCCATGTTTGTGTCTACAACTCTCCTTTTCAAGTCTGTGAAATTCTGTTCTCAGGGCAAGCTTGAGAAAGGTTTTTATTTAAAATATTTAAATTTTTCAAGATGTTGATGAAAGCTCTAGATTCCACAAAAACTTCATAGCCCACTGCAAATCAAGTTCTGCCCTTTCATTCTACGCAGAATTCCCCCCAAATGCTCCATCTCCTGCACATAATATAGGTTCTCTGTAAAAATATTTATATACCAATTGACACACCCACTCAGAAAAGCTGAAAGATGGGCCCTGCAGCATGCCCATTGATATAATTCAATCTAGACTCTTCTGAACCAGTGGGGATGGTCTTTCAACTTGAAGTGTCTCGCTGCTAGCCTTCTCCTGTTTAAAATGAGATGCTCAAAAGTGGTGTGGGGAGAGGAGGTGTTTCAGCTCAAAACAAATCAATTTTTTTATACAATAAAATAACATCTGGAACAAGAACTATAGAAAAATATATTATTTCTTGATGTATACTGCAAAGGAATATGCCTATTTAGTTAACTTGAGCAGAACCAAACCTAATCCATTTTTATATCAAAAAGAAGAGAAGCCCACTTTCTTTCTATCAATAGAATAATTAATGAACAATACAATCCATATCTTTTTGCATGTCTTTTTTTTTTTTTTTTACATGGTAAGCTATTAGGCAGGAACCAGCTCTTAAGGCTTGTCTACATGGGGATACTCAGGAATGAATAAACTAAACATATGGTGTTAAAATCCATTAGTTAAAGACTATTAGCTCTTCTATGGATGCTCTCAATGTGAAGGAAGTGGCTTTGGTTAGCTTCAGCTTAATCCATGTCAACACTACAGGAACTACAGTGGCATAGCCGTGCCACTGGAGCTATGACAGCATCTGCACATAGGACTGAATCAGCCAACAGCAACAGAAGGGGTTTTGCTGCTGGTATAGGAAAACCACCCTCTGAAGCAAGGGGAGCTTTGTCAGCCTAGCTGCACCTATGCTGGGGGTTAAGTCAACAAAGCTACAAATGGTCACAGATGTGGATTTTTCACAGAGCTCTAACTAAACCGTCCTGCATTATAAGTGTAGACCAACCCATAATCTCAAAGTAAGGCCACTTAATTTTTGAATGAGATCATGTACAGAGGGGTTTAATGTGCTTAAGCCTTTAACTAATCTGCATTAATGTCACAGCTTCATTTAATTCATCTTAACTTGTCAGAGTGTTCCCACGTAGACATGCTCTTACCATGTTTCTACAACCCCCAGCACAACAGAGCTCTGACACAAACCTCTAGATGCTAATGTAACACAAAATTTTTATTAAACAATTTCACCCTTACTGGTGAGTCAGTAACAGTACTGGCAGGCTCACTTAGCAACTTCTGACTTTTTGTGTATATAAAAATAGAATTAAAAAAAAATTCATGAATCTCTTATCAATTAACAGCCATCTGAAACATTTTGATAGTATCTAGTAAATAAGACCCCAGAAACATGACAGTGACCTAACAACACTTGGATGTACTACGAAAAAATCACCAGGTAAAATTATGGATTTTATGGTTGTTTTAAAATCTTTCAAGATCATGCTTTTAGCCTAATTATTGCACACTAATAATTGACCATGCTTCTCTTTGGGTATGAACAATGAAACTAAAAGTAACCTTTGGCGCTGTCATGTTATATTCAAACAGGCAATTAAAGTGAAAAATGAGAGTGTGCATAACTTTCCAGCACTGTCTATTATATATAAATAACTCTACATACAAATGAGGGCAAGATAGTGGGACTCACTTCAAACACGCCTCATTTCAGTCACATCTTCATTTGTTTGCTTTAAAAATGCATTCTCCAGTCATTTTCTGGACTCATAACTGTGGTGTTCTGCTGCTGAGAAAGGAGTCCTTTATTTCCTATTTACAAATCAAAAGAATTCTCCCTAACATAGCACAAAATCCTGTTGGGCTTAATTCATATCTTGAAGTACAGTAGAATGCCATTATTTGAACATAGGTTGCAGCCATCAATATGCCTGGAAAACCATATGAGCTTGTGAACAGGAGCTCATGTGGTTGACTTGTCTCTACATTCTGCAAGCAACTGGAATAGTAGGGATTTGAGTAATCAGAATTTAATAGCAACTGATCACTTAACTTCTCAGCACACCTTTTTATTATGTCTGAGTATCTCCATATGATGGCGATTGCTGATGTGTGTCCAAGTGCATAAACACCCCTGTATAAATATATATGTATATTACACACACACACACACACACACACACACAATCACTGGAAAAGGAAACAAATCATGAAGACATTTCCTATGCTTACATAGTCCACAGATTTTGTAAATACTGGGCATGGTTCTAACCCTCACTTAACATCTGTTCTACACTGGTGTACAGTAACTCCATTTGACAGAGTTATTCTTGAGTTGCATCAGTTTAAACTCACTAGTTTTGATTCACCTCTTATTTATAGAAAGTAAAAACTGTGTTAATTTTTATTTTGAAACAGTAAATTGCATAAGTAAATAAGCTTTAATAAAATAGCAGGGGGTTATCGTAACTCATTAAGAGAGGATATGTAGTCATAATATATACTCCTTAGTAATATTTCCAGCATCTTATGTCCAAGATTATAAAAAATGATATTGCAAGCTGGATACTTACTACTTTCCACTCAAATAAAAGATAATTGCTGGTAACTAGCTGCAAAGATACACGTCACATATTCACTTAGGATATTTTAGATGTAGCTAACTACTAGCACACTTCATGGACTATGATGATTTTCCAATTATGTTAATAAGCTTTTATTTGAAACCAGTAATTACTGTTGTAACACAGGGCAATAATTAATGGCTACTTTTACTGACTAAAACATTCATTAATCAAGTCAACAGAAAAGAGATTTGCTGAGTGTTGGAAATGTTCTTACAGAAGAAGAAGAAAAAAAGAACCCCTTGGGACTTAATTTTTTAAAAAACAAATACAGGCTAAACCTATTCAGTTATATTGAGTTCTAAAGGTATGCATCTAATGCGCAACACAACCAATTACTGTTGACGTATCAGACTATAAAGGGGACTGACACCAAATTCTTTAATTGTATTCTTGTATAGGTGTTGCAAGAAACCAGCTTCATTAAATTCACCAAGCTTCAGGTATCAGCTTAACTCATAGAAATGTTATCCTTACGGGATGCCACTGAAAAGCATTTTAAAATAATAAAAACAAACCCTCCAAACCATCACCTTCCAAAAAGATAACAAACAAACAAAATTCACCTAATCTGGCACCCTTTAAAAATGTCAACAACTAAATTCAACTTGTTGTGCTCCAAATGTGCTATCAGCATTTTTAGTTCTCTTTTCCCCTGCCAGACAGATTCACTTCAGGTACTTAAAACATAAACAGATTAAATAGGGATTAAAGATTAGTTATCCCAGAGTGAAAAACCTGGTGCTCCTATATTATTTTTAAAAAGCAAAACACATCATTTCAGGGTATTGTGTTTCCCCTGATTAAGCAACATGTAGTTTTCTTGCTCTCTCCTGAAACGTATGTATCCGCAATCCTCTTTTTTTATCCTGCTTGGAGCCAGGTTCTCTGGCAGCCTGAGCAAGAAGACTTCTAGTTTCCCTTCATTGCCACTTCCCCAATCCCCAATGCATACATTTTCCCTACTGTCTAAGGCCCTACACCAGGCTCAAGTATCTTTCCAATTTATAGACACAAAGCATCAATTTTGTGCCCTGCTTTGCTGCTTGGTAGGCTACTATGCTGACACTGGGGTACTGCTCCTGCCCAAACAAAGCCCAGTCCTGCCAAAGATTTAATAGACCCTGCATTCTTGCAGAGCACCACATAATTCAATGGGGATCTACAGGCAGATCTGGTGGGATAATGGGCGAAAAATGGTTTTCATATCACTTTGACCAATCTCTATCTTTGATTTACAAACTTCTTGCTGTGCTTTTCTTAGTTGTTCAAATTAGGAATGAAAGCAAGAGAAAGAAAGAGCACAGAATGAGTTAAACAATTTTTATTAAAATTAATATCAATATTCTTACTCTAGGATAAACAATTTTTAAAACGCTTCATTTTTGGTTTTTAACAATTTTTACCAACATTCTCCCAGGTTCTTCAAATGCCATTTGTTTGGTTTTTACTGATTTATTTTTGTTTTCCCTCTGAAATTTGGACCACTCAAGTACCAGTTTTTTAAAAAAATAAATGCAATACATTGCACTAACTAGATACATTTGTTAAAAATAAATTGGTTTAAATGTGGATGCGAGACTGTTAAAATAAACCAATGTAATGGCAGATACACCACATATGCACAGGTGTGTATGTTCTGTTAATTTACAGTTCATGAAATACACCACAGCATGAACAGCTTTTACTTGCAATATCCTTACTCTTCTCTATTGCTTTTTTTGTTTCCATCCTACAATCCCCCAATATTAAGCTGGCTATTTACACAGATTTTGAACCAATTTTCATATTTTTAAATTTTTTGTAACAAACACTGATAAATTCCTGGGAAATTTTAAACAAAATGAAAATCAAAAACAAAGGGTCCTGGCAATTCTGCATAAAAAAGGCAATTATTTCACCACAGTTAGTCCTCCTATTAAAAAAAAACCTCACAATTTATAGGCTTTGGGGTTTTTAATTATTATTGCTTAACTACCCAAATACTTGCCCTAGTTTAGTTTTAATAATGAAAACCTGGTTCAACAGCCCAGAATAAATAAAGCTTAATATTAATTTAAATAAAAGGTCAAAATATAACCTCTTGACAGTTCTGATGTTTGAAGGTTTCATTCCCAAAATATTAATGATCTCCAGGAGCTAAAATAATGTAATTATGTCCCAACTGCATGGCCAGCTAAACCATAAACTGAACTTCAGTGGTGTATATTTCATTTGCAATGTCAAGAGATCTTCATTTTAGACTATCAACATAGCACTAAATTTTGATCTGTCATTGGAAACAGGCCACTTCTAATTTTGGCTTGCAGCACTGTAAAATGAATGGCTAAAGGCAGCTAATATTTCACATGTTAAATCTCTCCAGCTTTTCCTGAATCAAAACCAGAAAGCTTATTGACAGACATTATTTACTGTACACAGACTAACACACATGCTCATGAAAAATAAATAAATAAGTCTTTCAATGCATTGGAAGAAAACTTAACACATATTTTACTCTTGATTCACAACAGCTGACATAGTGACCAGTCTACTGGCCCAGTATAAGTGCTCTACATGGTCCTGCAGGAAACAGACTAGATTCCTAGCCCTGATTTCTCACTAGAAGTGTTACAAGTGCAGCATGCTCCTGTGAGGAGAGACCTGTATCATGCCATAGTAATCCCTCCAACCAGTGAAGGAACTGTGATGTATTCTGGAGAAGTCCCATTCAGAAAGATGGTGAGTGTAATATAAGAAAGCAGGGAACACAGAGAAGAATGTCGTGTTAAGTAAGCCAGGTCCGTTGATACCAGTGCCTGTTTGCTCATTTACACATGCCCTATGCAAGTTTCCAGTCACTGCAGACATTACTCTCATTCATACCCAGACGGGAATGTACTTCAATAAACTTTTAAGTGACTCTAGCCCAGGGGTGTCAAACATGCCCATCTGGCCCATGACTGCACACTTATTCCCTGTGAGAGAGAGAGAGAGAGAGAATGAAAGATGGGTCTCACATACCCACTGCTCCACAGTGTCAGGTCTTGCAACATCATGGAGCACTAGGTATGTGATACTGTGTGTCACGAGACCAAACTCTCTCCCTAATAGAGAGGCAGAGGGAGGGATATTTGGAATGCAGTTTTACAAAAACAGTACTCCATGGGAGCGCCACAGTGTTTCAATGTATGGTATATATAGCCCACTTGAAGTACATTTAAGTCAAATCTGGCCCACCATGAGTTTGACACCCCTGATCTAGCCCCTTTTGTTGGACCTAACTACATATTTTACTACAAACACCAACGTGTCAGTGTCAAGGCTAAACAAAGCTCCAAGTCTCTCATCGCTATTGCCCATTAAATACAAAATCTGAGTCAGTGCTGTTAAAATAAATAAAATAAAATAAAATACCAGTAACTTGAGTCTTAGGGCTTTAAAAAAATAATAAAAAATGTCATCTGTTGGAGTGTACTTATACTCTACTCTGACACATTAGAAAAATTCCGTTTGTCAGAAAACAAAGAAATTAAGAACTTGCTGCAGTACCTGTGAAAAACTTTGAATATTTATTCACTGGGACAGCAGCTAACTTGCTATAGAGCAGACTATCAACTCGTATAAACTGTAATAGCTCATAGAAATCAGTACTGAGCATCTGTCCCTGTGTTTACAGAGTACTTAGCATGGGGGGGGTCAGGTCTTTGAAAATCTCAGCAATAATGTTGGTTTTCTAGAATTTAGGCATCTTCAACATTTGTTCTTGAAAAAGGAAACTCTCTCTCTCTCTTTCTCTCAGGATTTGTAATGGATATAAAGCATTTCACTTTTAGGTTACCAGTTCAAGTCCAACTGGTATCACTAGCAACTAAAAATCATTACCATCTGGACGCTCTCTGCTGTCTTATACAAAATGATTTTGTAGTCTCAGTTCAGCTCCCAGTAGACAGGAGTTCACAGGGAGACTGCATCCCATCCCTGATCAAAACTGGCACCAGTCACTTGCATTCTCAGCAAAGAAACCTAGACTGAACAGAAACCAAGGGTGCTCTGCACCTTCAAAGCTCATCTCACCATGTCAGCAATAGGACTGAGAAGTGGGAAAGAGGCGTTTTCATTGCCACGGCCTGTGCTGGTGCTTTCTGAATAAGTAACTTGAGTTTCTAGAGCTATCAGTGAGCATTAAATCCACTCAATTATAATAAAATGTCTAGCACATCGTGGCTCTAATGCTGTTCTTGAAACCTTCAATATCTCACTCTACCCCCTCTGAAGGTTATTCATTAGAAAAGTACTTTTTAAAAAATTACAGTGAATAAGGTTCCTAATGAAAGTTTTAAAAGACAACAACATGATGTTGCATGTACAGGTTTCTGTGAATGGTTTAATTTTTTTAAAGAAAGATTTTGTTTTGGATTTTAAAAATAGTCACAGTAAACTCTGCACAAGAATAAGAATCGATGTTAGTAACTGGAAATAAAAATGAAGTGACTAGGCAACTTCACAGCACCTACTGAGGAAAAAGCCAAAATTAAAACCATATAAATACTGAAAAGAAAATTTGCTTTCTAAACGTGCTTAGTTTTCTGGTACTCTTAAACGCTGTTGATAATGAAGGTAAAGAAATTTGTTCTTTAAATACATAAAGGTCAGTGGTCCTTAGAGATCTCTCTCTCTCTAGACAGATAGGTAGATAGATATAGATATATATGTTAACTAGGAGTTATGTATTCTTACATTATAAGTTCCTCAGGATCAAACGAACTTTTTTTTTTTCCCCCTAAGCCACCACTTACAATGACTGGTCACTTATGATCAAGACCTTGCCTGGGCATTCAGGGGATTTTCTTTCAGTCAGTGCTGATACCATACTGACACCTTGTGGTCAGCTTTGTTAGAACACTTAAAACTGAGGGGGAAAATACTAGAGAGGAGAAACATCTATAAATGTACTTGAAGAAAATGGGTTTCTATGATATTTTCAAAGAAGCTCAGAAAGACTTTTGTGCCTATATCCCATCAGAATTAAAGAAGATGTGAGCACTTAACTCTCTTAAATTCCCCTGAAAATCCTAGTCTTAAAAACTGCAGAACTTTTTAAATCAAGAGAACTAGATGCAGTATTATTGTGGGAAGAAAACATATGCTTGGACTTTTAGAAAAATGAAACTGGGCTACCACTGTTCCTAGGGATCTGTCAGATTCACCTTTGACCCATTATTTCATCTCACTCTACTTCTGATTCAATCAGCAAGCAGTAAACCTATTAAACATTACTCCTACAAATGTATTTTTATCCTTCCATGAAGTCATTGACAAACCCTTTTTCAGCTGAAATTTGACAAGTTTCTAGCCTTTCAGCTATATGCATGTGCTTGTGAGTGCGACAGTACAAAGGGCTTAGTTACTCCATTTTTTAAATAAGCATGTTTCCCCTGGAAGGTCAGAACAAAGGACAGAGTCAGAAAATCTGCAATCATATGTTACCAGTTCTGCTACTCACTGGCTGTGTGGCATTGTTATTTTTAAAGACCTCAATCCAGCATCCATGTGTGCGCAAAAAACTTTGTAAAGGATTTTTATATCCAATTTTAAACAGGAATGCAGTAAAGCACATGGCGGTTACATTTAGAGTCAGCTCTATCTGCAACAGAGAAAAAGTTAAGACTAAAATGCTATCATAACTGAATTTCCACACTTTTACATTGGTACCTAAAATATTACCCATTGTACAATGCCCTTGAATTTTTATATTTCAACTCCCACATTTCCTGTGGGCAGTCATTAAAGTATAATTTGGTGGGCCCCGGAACTCTTCCAAATTTCCAGGCCCCCTTCATGCAGGTCCGGGCCTCCCTCACCCTCCCCAGCTGCTGCCCCCCCAAAAGCTTACCCCCCATTAGATTCCTCTTTCCCTATGTCCTATTTTCCCATTAGCTGCCCACCTGCCACCAACCCCCTTACCCAGTGGGGCAGGAGGGCACGCGGGGACCCACAGCCTCTGCCAAGGTGACCGAGGGGCCGGGCTGGGCTGGGACAGGGGGAGGGAGGCTGCAATTGTGATGTCGGCCAACCGGCAAGGGGGGGCATGGGCCCAAGACTTGTTCCATGCCACATGTGCCCCCCGGGCCTGGCAGGTAGGGTCAGGGCCGCCACATGTGCCAAGAAATGGGGGGAGGGGTGGCCAGGCGTGGTCCCGCCCACAGCCCCTTCAGCCGGCCCTGAGGGAACTCACTGGAATGGTGCGCTCTTCTATTTTTAGGGGGCCCCAGAACGTTGCTCCCTAAAAACGTGGGGCCCCAGAACTGCGTTCCAGGCATTCTGGCTTACTTTAACACCTGTCTGTAGGTATTTATTTTTCTAGCCATTCTTTCATTAAAGAAGGGTATTAACAATATTTTGCCACTTCTTTTATTACTAACATAAACTAACCAAAGCCAAACCAAACCATGTTCAACTAAACCAAGCGAAACACTGGAAGTTTTATTTTTTAAAAAGGACTGAAGGATAAAGCTTTTCAGCACAAAAAGTTTTGAAGTACAATTTTTAGCAAGGTCCTTTAGCAATACCACATAAGTTTTTGAGTATCAGCAAGTTTGTAATCCTGTAACTGAGCATAATGCACCCAGGCTAGGGTAAACTGGAATGAATTTCTTAATGTAATGGCAAACATAAACAGAATAAACTGATGCTGCTATATCATCATTATGGCAATGGTCACCTTCCTTGCAAAAATACAAAACAGTTCAATAGTTAGTCTTACTGGAATGTACACAAAAGTAAATTACAACAACATATTATTTACAAAATGCATAATGCATAAAATACACTGCTACCTATATATACACAATTAGACTAATAAGAATGAGTTATTCACACAGAAAGGTTGTAAAGCCAGTTTCATCTGCTTGCAAAATTATCCGAGGATAATATCATGTGAGCCAAAAAATCCTGTATTCAATTATTTGTATAATTTATTGGAAGGAACATAAAAGCATTACTGATTTGGCACATAAACATAGCATTAGAGACACCATTAACTAAAAAGGCTTTTTATATATTTGTTACAAGGCTGAGGCAAAGGAAGGCATTTTAGTTTATTTCTCACTATCACACCAACTGAATAAATCCCACTGAGCTTTTTGTCACTTAATATGTTCAGGTAAAAACAACTCCAGAAAGACTCCAACAGAACTCCTCAGAAAGAAGGTAAGATCTTAGAACAAAATCCATTATTTCACTGACAGAAAAAGATTATAAAGTTCTTTCACAACTGCATTCTCTTCAGTTTAAAAGACTACCAATTTTGGCTTTTTGACAGGATCTACATTTCATACTAGACATATCAACAGTTCAACAGGACAGTATCAAACTCAATCTGAATGTGTAAAATTAATTAAAAAAAAATCCCATGGTGCTCGGGCTGTGGTAAGCAACAGAAGATTAAACAAAAAAATGAGCATCTTACATCATGCATCTGATGTAATGCACGTCTTATGCTGTACAGTGTCTTCTACTGAAGTAACCAAAGCCATGAATTTTGAGAGATCCACTGAGGTGACTTTTGTGCATCATGTGGCTATATTTGTTTAATTTTAATGTTTGTTTTCTAATAAGACAAAGCTTCACACTCAGCTCAGGGCAACTTTTAAAAACATACTATTGATAAATTTCAGGAACATTTTTAAACTAAATATAGTTGCAAATTAACTATTGAGGCGAGGTGAGGCCTCAGGCGCCCCTGTAGGTCCTGCACTTTCTATCATGCGGCAAGATTTGGCTGACCCTTCTCAATTTTTCCTTCCCCCTGGTAGTGAGGGGTTGGCTAATGGGAGGGAGTCAGGGGGCCCAGTCCCGCCCTCTACCCTGGGCTCTGACCCAGGGACTCTATTAAGTAGCAGTCTCCACACTTAGTCCAGGAGGGCTGCTGCCTTCCTTGGATCACCACTCAGTGGCCCCACTGCTCCTGGTTGGCCTTCAGACTCTGGGAAGTGCCACAGTCTCTAGCACAAAAGCCTCAGTCTTCAGGCTCTGGAAAGTTGCACCGTCTCCCTCAATCAAATATAGTCCACCGTCAGGCTGCAGGTCCTAGTGGCCTTGCTTGTAGGGTTTTCTCTCCCAAATTCCCCACTGTACCTCTTGGTGTTGTGGCAAAACTCCAAACAAACTGACAGTGTCCTCTCAGCAGCTTTACTCCTCTCTAGTCTTCTTTCAGCTGCTGCCCTGCCTGAGAACAAGGCTTTAAGTAGCAGGCCTGTTGACTGGGATGCCTGGGACCAATTATTCTAGAATATTCCAGGCTACCTTAACCCAGGGAACAAAGCTCTATTAAGCCTGGAGCTCATATATACTCCCTCCACCACTCTCCTATACTCGTCCAGCCTGACGGTGTCACACTATGGATGACTCAGAAACAGTGAAGTACTGATTCTGTCTCCTCAATTTCTAGTTACTACCCAACAGAACTCAAAGAATTATCTACAATTATGAAGAACCAAAGTAGGCAATCTTCAGAGTAATATATATACTGTGGATATTCTAGATGTACTGTATTTCTTGAAGAGTAGGTACACATTCACCCAGACAACAAAGTTGATATCTACTCCTAAGTAGAAATACAAGGTTTCGAGTTTTGTTTGATACCCTATGGGTGCTAATGACAGTGGTATTATTTATTGATTTGGACATTACTACTATCATCATCAAAACAGGTACGGTCCTTTATTATAAGCATAAAGTCTGGATATTGTAATTTTTAAACATGTATTTAATATTAAAAAAATTCTGGTAGTGCATCCTTCAAATACTAGCCTCTAATTTTCCTTTTTAAATTCTTCAGTAAACCAACAGGTTTAAAGTTCAAGATTACAAAAATTATAAAACCTTAAATTTGCTGTTTTACTGAAGAATTCTAAAAGAAAAATTAGACACTACTACTTAACAAATACCAGAATTATTTTTAAAAAAAGTTAAATACATTTTTAAAAATTCAAGTTGACAGCACCCCTTTAAAATGAATTTTCTTTCTCAATTTAAGAGGCTTCTGTATCAATTTCAGCACAACTCAACTGCAGTCATGTCCAGATGGCACCAAGATATCTATACGCGCTTAGTCTTTTTGCACACAGTCCTAACACACATTAACTTGCATGTTATTTTCAGGAAATGAATATGAATTTGGGGACATATTAAAGTTTAAGTTATCAGTAAGCATGTGTCATCCAACATTGTTGAAGCATTCTAGCTGCCGTGGGCATCTCAGCTGAAGTGAAGTAACCATGCTTTGAATAGAGAAAGAGTCAACTTTAATTTTAGAAGATCTTTATACTCTTCACCTAAGAGAGGGGTGGATAAAATTGGCTCACAGCTAGGTGCCAGCAATTTTACTTTTGGTCACCAGAGCAGCCTCCCCTCTTAAATTTCTGCAGTGAAGCAGGTGTCAGGCTATTAAAACTGGTCACCTTGGTGACCAGAAATAGATTTGTCAAGGCCTGCCTGTGATCAGCTCTTGCTCTACAGAGCATTATTGGTCTGTAGAGAGGAGCACAGGGTTGCTTGTTTGTTTTACAGAACCAGACTAACATGCTGCCTCTTTAGAGCTCTGTATTACAATGGCTCTGTATCCTTTCAATGTAGTCTAATAATGCTGATAAGTATCTTCTTGAGGGAGAAGACTGATGAGGGCAATATGAATTGAGAGACCTATAAACACAGTTTAAAGAAACTGTCTGAATGGGAGACTGGCTATGTACTGAAAATGAGAAGTTCTGAAGCTTCTCGAGTCCACCCCTCCCATCCCCAGACAGGGTAGCCAGACTGCAACTGTGAAAAATCAGGACAGGAAGTGGGAGGTAATAGGCGCCTATGTAAGAAAAAGTTAGAAATATCAGAACTGGCTATGTTATACCAAAAAGGGCACCCAGGAGAGCACCCCCTAGTAAAAAGAAAAGACTAGCAGGATCTTATTCAGGGGGACAAGGCAATATGCCACATTTATTGTAAATAAGTAAGGATAGCACAAAGCACACACACACACTATCAAGCTGTTCTTGCCTTAAAATTACTGTATGTGCTGTTGTATAAAAGTAAGATGTGACCCATTCAATACATCCGAATTGAAGGGTCAAAAGGGGGATAATGTGGAGCACAGACAGATAACTGTAACCCTGCGTAATGGACATTGTGACCAATGTCCAGCAAGACTCCATATTGTCAGTTTGGAACTCCTGCTTAAACAATGTACTTCATTTTGGATACTTGATGAAATCTGGTTTAGGTATATGCCGTATATGTTCTTTTAAATGTGTGAACAAGGTGTGTGAATGAAGGGCATGTGTGTGAAAAGGCCAGTCTCAACTGCCAGCCTGTCCTGATAAACCATAAGTACCATCTAACTGGCTGAACAATGCAGACATCTCATTAAAGCAAACAGAAGGAGCCACCCCAGAAAGAAAAGAATAAAATACAATCAAGTCTGCAAGTGACTGGTGACCAATGATCTCCCAGAAACCCTGAGGCTACATGACACAGCAAATCCCATAGACTTACATGAAGGCCTGCAAGTATAAAAGATGGGTGAGAGCATGAAAACTTTGGGGTCTCATTCTGCAACTGACATCTTGGAGCATCGGATCATGACCGACAGAGGCCTGGCTCCCTGGCTCCCTCCTTGTGCCCAGGCTAGTTGGCGACTAGGCTGGCTCAAGCAACACATGAAAGGACTGGTAATTACATCACACCAGCTTGCAGAACTTTGTGTGTGTGTGTGTGTGTGTGTGTGTGTGTGTGCACGCACGCTTTTTGCTATCCTTACTTATTTACAATAAATGTGGCATATTGCCTTGTCCCCCTGAATAAGATCCTGCTAGTCTTTTCTTTTTACTAGGGGGTGCTCTCCTGGGTGCCCTTTTTGGTATAACAGCTATATAAAATCAGAACACCCAATCACCCTACTTTGAGATTCTGTCTTGGCTTCAGACTTACAGTGCTCTTCAGACTCCCCTCTGACTTTGGTTCTCATATGTTCCCAGGCTCTAGTCAGTCTCTCACCTCAGCCCCTTCTGTGTTTCTCTGGGTTTCAACCTGTTCTCTACCAAGTACCAATTCCCAGGGCCTTCAGCCTAGAATCTCCTTTGTCTTCATTTAACTCGCCACAGGCTTTTGTCTTATCTCCATCCCAGAAGGCATGGTTTAGCCACATGACTTGCCTGTAACATGACCTTGTTTATTTTCACCACCAGGGGAAGTGGGCTAAGTGTGTCACAGATGAGGGGTCTTTTTAAAGGACCAGTCATCCTGTGACAGGTTACAAAGGTTAAATAAATAAAGGTTTGTGGTAATCAGATTAGAATTGACCCTTTTAGAGTAGGCATGCTCTCTGATTCAATATACAGACAGAAACTTAAGACTAATAGGACTAAAAAAGATCTTATTTTAAAAAGTGGATTGTGAAGAAGAAAAAAGACTAACACTGTTTGCCTACATTACTGCCTGCAAAGTAATGACTGTCAAGTTTTGAGGTGCAACATTGTAAACAGGCTTTAAGAGAGACTCTCAAGTATTTATTGAATGCTAGTCACCAGCATATCCAAACACTAAGTCAGCCATGGATGCCCTGAGCTAACAAAAGAGAAGGATCCAGTGTGAAAACCAGCAAATAATATATTGGTAAAGAATCCAAAAGAAACCCTAAAATTGTGTACAGTCATGCTCCTGGCACCAAGTCTGCTAAAACACTGCAAATAATTTTACAGGTCTGGAGAAGAAACTGAAGAAATATAAACAGATCAATGAATGCCAGCAGTGAGAGAAACAATTTCACCTGCTTCATACAACTAGAATCACATTGCAGCCAGATTCATTGCTAAGATGAAGATTTGGAAAGCTTCCGTCAGACTATTTCCAGTTACAGTGCTTTATGAAAACAAAGGAGATACAGTGTGTCTTGATAAGGAAAAAAACCAGTGTACATTTAGGCTCATTGTCTTTGAGCAAAAAGCACTGAAGTAAAGTACTAGTTGCTATTGATATGTCTCCCTAAGTAATTGGTGTTATTGTTTTCAAGCTTCAGCTTTCATGTATTTTGTACCATGGAAAAGGGGAGATTTTATGCTATAAACTTTTCTGTATTCTTGCACTCACTGTCTGAAAAATACCTTCAACTTACAATTCATTCCTTTGATTCTTAAAAATGTAAAATGAGTATATCAAATGTACTCAAATGAATGATTTTGCACAATGCATCCCTGTTCATTTTTTAAACAATTTTACTTATTAAAAAGTATTTTAATTCTGATGAACAATTAGGTATGCTACAAAAATTGCCTGACCATAGAAATAAGAATAAACCACTAAGTTTGAATATTTTTCAGTATGATGGACTACATATAAGATTCAACTGACTAATACATATTGCCCTCTTGTCAATTTCTTTTATGTTAAAGAAGCCCTGATATACTCAAACAGGCACTGTACACATTCATAAAATGACAGTACTGCAAATGACAAACTGGAATTTCAGACACCACTTTAATAATTCATTTTTTCCCTAAAAGAGATGCTCTAGGACAGTGGTTGTCAAATTTAGGGTCAGGACCCAGCACTGGGTCGCAGACCTTCAGGCACAGGGTCACGGTGCTCCCTGCTGCCATCACCAAAAGAATGGAATGCATTACTCAAAGATGGAACTGGTGGGTCATGGGCATAAATGATTTTTTTCAACTGGGTCCCAAGGAAAAAAGTTTGAAAACCACTGCTCTAGGAATTGCTCTGGGGGAGCTCTATGATCTCTGTTACAGAGGATGTCAGACTAGATGCTCACAATGGTCCCTTCTGGTCTTAGAACCTATTAATCAATGATTATAACAAGAATTATATGTTTCATATAAGATGGACAAAGGACACGGGAGGAAAAAAGGAAAGGATCATCCTAGCATCCTTAATCAGGCAAAACTCTCATTGGATTTTGGTAACATCACTATATGAATGTGAGGCACAAGCATCAATAAGTAATCATTTCTTCAATAGTCATTACTGGTTTCAATGGGAAATTTACATCCTAACTGCCTCCAATGAAACTTCTCATCAATGCACAATTTTAAATTTTAACGATATATGTGCCAAAATAAATAGCAGCAATGCAGACAACTTTCCTCGAACCAAACAACAGCAGAGTTAGAGAGATCAGCTTATTAATCAAGTCTCAACAATCAAGTTAATTTCATGTTAAGCACTATCAAAATGCAATGAAATAATGCACTCAAATCAGGAAACTAATAATCTAATAAAGTAATTAAAAATCAGAGTATTCTATAGTAGCAGTATTTTGCTGCCATGTGTTAGAACTCTCTAGAGCAGGCCCCAACAACCCCACAAGCCAGGTTTGTCTGTTGTGGAAGTGCAGTGGCCAGCACACACTGGCTTCTAAAAATAGAACCACTGGTGCCTGCAGCAGTGCTCAGGTGATATGGCAGCATTTTGGGAGGAGGGGCCCTGCATTGCTGCTGCAGGGATCTGCAGAGGTGTTTCACTGGTGGCTCCATCGCGGCAAAGTGTCTTAGTTTGAAGCTGGGTGGCAATTTCGTCCAGCCCTGCTCTAAAAGACCAAACCACCACTGTTAAAATTCCAGGAAGTGGAGTGGTGACAGAGTGCTTCTGTTCCTCCCAGACTCTCTCTTTTCTACCCTTTATTACCAAGCATGAATTCCACCAGACTGTACCCTTCTGTCCCTGTCTTCCATATTCCTATCAATCCTTTAGTCCAGTGGTTTTCAACCACAAGTCAGGACACAGTACTAGGTTGCAGACCCTCATGACTGCATCACGGCACCCCCTGCTGCTGCCACCAAAAGACTGGACTGCATTGCTCAAAGATGTAATTGTTGAAGCGCAGGCACAAATGATTTTTTCAACTGGATCCTGAGGAAAAAAAAGTTTGAAAACCATTGCCCAAGCCTGTACCAGTCTGATCTCCTAGCTCCTCACCTTCTAGCATTTAAGTCAGGCTCCTTCCTCTTCTTCATCAATGCTCCTCAGTTAAGGGAGAGTGCTGACTGCACATGAGAGATAATCTTCCCTTTCTCTAGTCCAGAGCCTAGAGTCACAAGCAACCTCCTGGTGCACCGATTGCAGGAAAAATCCTGTTTACCCCTGCTAACATGGGCTACACCATGTTCAATGGAAATAGACTTTTTGGAACTATGCCAAATATAAATTTTAATAGCACCAATTTGTCCTTCATTTTGAAAGTTATCATCATCAATTAGATACCTCCAAAGATTGTTCCTCCCTCTCTCAATCCCCACCTCCTTTATCTTTATTAATTGCGGTCATCTGGCTTCTTTCCTCTGCCAACAATCATTCTCTTCTTCACTCCCCCTTTTTTAAAGATTTCATCAATCCTACCTACATTTCAAACTTTCCACCTGACAGAATCCTTGAGGACAGTATTTCCACTCACTAGTCTTTCAGTTTGTTCCTTGATCTCTTTCAACCTGCTTTTCACTGTCTCTAGCCCATGGAAACCAACATCATCACTGAAACAGAGGTTTGAGATATAGGCCCACGCTGCCCCCACCATGGGGGGAGACCTCTGCCTGGGCACCCCCACCCCACTGCAGGGGCCCCAGGCTGCCCATGACTGCAGCCCCACTACACAGGTGCTCCTGCCCTGGCCCCACTCTGGCCAGGGTGGGGCTGGGGGTGGGGGTGGGAGACAGCTGGTGGCATGCCAGTAGGCCCTGGAAGGGAAGAGCAAGGCAGGAGTGCTCCAGTGCTCCTGCCCTGCTGGTGCTGAGCCGAGTGGGGGCCAGATTATTGCAGGGGTTTCAGCGGCTGAAGCCAAGATGTGGTAACTGTCAACTAGAGAAGCCCTCCCGTTGACACAGCTGTGTCTGCACCAGGAGTTAGGTCAGTATAACTATTTTGCTCAGAAGTGTTTCTACTTTTATGTTGCTGACTTTTATAGACACTGCACATTAACTCCCAAATGTGCCTGTCAAGCCTGAGCTCATTCCCAATCCCGCCACACAGCTTCTCATCTTCAGCCCAATTTTCATACAACTATCTACAGAGCATCTCATTTTTGCCCTCTAATCCTTTCTTACTTCTCTAGATTCTGTCACCATGAACCACTCAGCTACCTCAGCCAGTATCCTAGATTGTAACAACATAATTTCCAGCTCCATACTCTTTTCTCCCCCATATACAAACTCTTGTATGATGAAGTTTCTGTAATGAAGACAAGGTCTCTGCCCCTCAGGGTTTACAATCTAAAGAAATAGCATACAAGAGATATGTGAGAGTATGGGAAATATCATTTTGCTTCCATCTTTTAGTTCCATGGCCTTTAAGGTGATTCTGACACAAAACTAAGTCATATTGGACCTTGACACTGCGACTCGTCCTATACCAAAGGACCCTCTCTCTCATGAAGGAAAAGCTAGGTGTAAAGCACAGAAAAAATGAAAAAAAAAACCCCAAACTATTTTTCATCAAATTAAGAGAAGGGGGATTTTAAAATACTTCTCATGTTTATTTGTATATTGTAAATGTAAATAAGTGGTATGGGGAAAATAAAATATAAAAATTCTGCAAATAGCCCAGGAATGTTAAAAACACTGAACTAGAAACTGTGGACATGATCTCACTTAAGCAAGACTTAAGACTCCAGCTCTGCAATATTTTCAGCTTCTCCTCAAAGAAATTATAAGCCTCAACTCCTGTTGAACTGAACAGAAGATGAAGCTAGTCTGCAACTTTCAGGAGGTGCTCAAGAGCTTGCAGGATCAGGTCATAAAGATGTCTTCATAAAACAAAGTTGAAGTTCGTGCTTGGCCTGCCAGATGATGATATGCTTTCATCACCCAGCCAGCAGGACATTTGAAATTTCAGCTATTGCTAGGACACCTGGGTCTTCTGTTAGGTTAAGCAGCTACTCTTTCTGAAAGCTGAGAAACAAACCAGACAAAATGCTGTTCCAGGACAAAAGGTACAGTAACATAATTCAAGAGAAGATTGGAAAGCAAGGTTACTAAAAACATTACAAAACAAAGAAGTGCACACACGTAACACACACAATTCTAAAAGTATGAACTAAACTAACAAAACAAAGTAAAATCAGAAATAAAGTCAAGTCTCTATCTTTTACTCCCTGTGATTGCTGGAAATTGTAATCTAGATGGTACAATAATTACTATTATGCTCTGACTTCAGTGCTCTTCGGTACCTTTGAACTATAGAATGAATTCTAGAAAATGTACCAGCCCTGACTTTGATGCCTTTCCCATTGTAAGTTTTCTTTGTTCGTGTAAACTCACTTTATGGCATGTTTACATAAACCACAATGGCACAGCTAAATCCTTATATGTTGCTTTGAAAATTGTATCTGTCATTATTTTCTTTTTGTTATTGCTGTTTTCTGCCTAGCCTGAGAGGAAGATGAAGAGTGTTCAAAACTATTTAAAACAAAACAAAATAAAGTAAATATCCAGGCAGTGGATAGGTGTTTACAGAACATGGCTGTTCCTGGGAATTTAAACATACAGTCATTAAAACAAACTTGTTTTGTACTTCATATGGTTTTCCACCTGGCATGTACTTGGCAAGAACAAGTGGTTTGATTCTACCGCCTTTCCTCATATGAGATGGCAGACAAACACAATGCATGAGAAAATAATATTGGCAGGAAAAGGCAAACTGAAATATGGGCAAACTGGTTTATATTGGGATTTGGTTATTTGTTCTTAGAAGTTATGTGAGGAGTAAATTCATCTGTTCTGTTGTGGTGACTGTGGTGGACACTACCACCAGCGATCACTGCAGCAAAGAGTTCTTCTTCCCAGACCTACCCATCTAACTCAGCTATTGTCTGTCTAACTAGTCATTGGTCTGATTTTTTGTACAAGTAGTTCTGACACTTACCATAGGATGTGGAAAAGGAACTGAGTGTTGTGGGGCAGCAATACCCTTCATACCTTCATGGAACACATGAGAAGAGAAAGAGATGGCACACACTGCTCTACTGTCTAGAAGATTTTCTGACACACGAGCACTGGGCGCACATTCCTTTAACATGGAGTATGTGGACCATCAGTCAGAGGGTTTATGAGATTACAGACCATGCAAATCTAAAAGTGTTAAAACTATTATACAGTAATACTAAAAATAAATGCACTGCAATCCAACTTATCTAAGAGTTTTCTCTCCTACATGTGACCTAGTTAATTCTGCTTTTTAAATACTACATTTTGGAAAGTGACTAATGACCACAATAGCACACACAACAGATTCCCTAACGATAGAATCAACAGCATCTCTCTCCTTTTTCCTCTCAGTACGAAGAAAGAAAACACTTCTCTGACAGTACAATGTATTTGAAAGAATTGCTGGCAAAAACTGTAACCTTTTTTTTTTTTTTTTTTTAAACAATCTACAACTTATTTGGAAATGGACCATAATTTACTGCTTCTTAGGCATTAACTGATCTATTTACTTAACCACTACTTGGCTTGTAAAATGCATTTCCTTATAAAACATATATTCTGCGGCTATTCTTAGGAGTGCAAGAATATATGTTTTACAAGGAAATGCATGTTACAAACCAAGTAGTTAGAAATTAATGAAGTTAGGAGCCATATAGCAAACACTCTGATGGTTCACAATACTTATCTAAAGGAACTATGGTTTTTCCTCTGATAAAAGAATGTGGTTAATGTATATAGATCAATTAATGCCTAAGAAGCAGAAAATTATGGTCCACTTCCAAATAAGTCACAGATTCTTAAAAAAATGGTTATGACTTCTTACCAGCAGTTCTTTCAAATACATTGTGCTGTATCAGAGATGGAGACACTAAATTGGATCAGTGCACTCTTATTAAAAACACATAAGGTACTGGAGACACAAAGAAATGGAGCTAGCTACACATCTGCTTTTAGTGGTGCAAAGGGAAATGGCACAAAATTATTTCCTCTTTATCCATCAGTCCTCATATCCATTTGTTCATTCCCTTCTCCTGCTCTATTAAAATATCCCATCAAACATTTTTAGGCAGGAGTTGTAACCAGTTGAGGACAAGTATTATGGATACTGGGACATTCGGACTGAAATATATTTTATACTTATAAATTGTTTGGCAGACTACAAGAGGATATTTGTTAGATTACAGAATCTAGATAAAAATGAACCATTGTAATATATATTCCTTGAAATAATATTTATTTTTGAATGCAGTTAACGCTGTGATTTTTATACAGAGTAATCCTATAGCTGATTGGCTACAATAATACATAAAATAAACCCAGCAAAACTGTCAGCCAAAATGACCTCCCTCAGTAGGGGCCTGTTCTAAAACCCAGTTAAGTCAATAGGAGTCTGTCTATTGACTTCCCTGGGTTTTGAATCATGCACTAGTAGTCCTTCCAGTGCTGTTCATGCCCCTCTTTCGGTCTTCAAGGAGGTCAGCCCATATTAAAACAATTTAGAGAGCACTAAATACTGCAAGTCTCAACTTCAGTTTATATTAATGACACTGCAAGGGAACACTAGGTCTTGAAGCCTCAAAAAGGGTGATTAAGTACTTTGGAAGCCTATTTAAAAAAAAAGGCTGAAATCATTTTATTTAAACCAGCTATATGAAAGTTTACAGCAAAAGAGGCAACCATTAGCATGAACAAACTGCAAAATATAATTTTCTAAAAAAGCATACAATTTACAGTAATCTTAGTGAAACGTATCAAAATGGAGAGCCAAACAGAAGATTGCATAACCCATTTTCAAACCAGATTGGATAGGAATATCATATTATTAAAAAAACAAAACCCCAAAAACTAATATTTTCAAAAATGTTTTACTTCAAACAATACTGACTTTTTGACTGTCAGTCCACAAGTAAAGCTGATTTTAAACTGTTTTACAGTCTCCTACATTGTGCCACAAATATCAGTTTTCAGCAAAATGACTGCCTCTAGCTAGCAACTAAAGAATGCTGGTTGTAATGAAACACTTTTTAAAACAAGTTGACAGGTGTATTCATAGCCACAACTGTTCCTCACCTGGTGAATTTTCATAAACATGGGCTAAGCCAAACCATTCAGTTATCTTTTAGTGGTACAAGACCAATCCTCAACATTGTGTTTTGCTTATATTCTTAAAAATCCACATAACAGCAGCACCATGCAAGAAGGCCCTTGTAATCTTGTGATATTTTCATAGCAAATAAGAAATCTATTACTGCCAGGATCTGAATCAGGAACTCTGGGTCAAAAAAAAGCAGGAACTCTACCACTGATCTAAACATGACCTTACACTAACCAACAAGACTACTTTTCAAATTTCTGATAAGTACAGGGCAAGAATATACCTGGTTGTTTTCAAATAATGTTGTCAAATCTGAGCAGCAGAATTTATTCCTGCGCTTGCAGTCCTCTTCATAGCATTTTAAATTACATAAGTAATATTTCAAATACATTTCCTCTCTGCTCAGCTGCCCGTCTCATGTTTGTCAGCCTCTCACAAAAACACCTCCCTGCCTTCTGCCACACTGCCTCTTACCTAAGCAACATCCTCTCTAAACTAAATCAAAAGACCCACTGCCCATGCCTTAGTTCTCAATTAGTAAATTAATGACATCCTCTGGGACAGACAGAGCTAGCCAGAATTAGACTTTACAAATGTGTCTGTGTTTTTTATATACACCTATACAAATTGTACATATGCACAGATATTTGATGACGTCCCTCTTATAACTACACTTTTACAAGTCTAAAGTCTTATAAATGATTAACTTTTTCAACAGGGACAGGTTCTTTGCATGTTTGGACAGCACCTAGAAATAATACAGCACTGATCCTGAGCGCGGCCTCTGGGATTTACTGCACCAATACTGTTCACCAGCATTTTAGAATTCCTGAAACTGGTGATGCAGTGCTCTGCCAGCCTCATTATATTCCTCATGCTTATTTGCAGCAGTTTGACTGAAATCCGGGGAATGCTCTTGCATTAGGAAGGAATCCCCTATTGTTAAGCAACCATACTCTGCGGTATTTCACTTCCTCATACAACATGGCTTCATGCTACAGCAGTTATTCCCTTTCAGTAACAAGGTACAATCTTCAAGTCATATTAAGACTACAAACTGTACAAGTTGTCCCATATATTATTTTTGTTTGATTAAATCAGTGGTAATATTCCATTCTCCCTCCCCCCCCCATTTGTCTCCTATTACTAAGGAGGGAAGTGGGGGGAAAAAAGCTAATTACATAATTGCTATATTTATTTTTAATTGTTTATTTGTGGTAGATTACTCTCTTAGGGATGGGAGTTGAAATTTCCCTTATAAAATGGTAGCAAATATTATTGATATAAAACACATGGTTACAAAGCTGTCTATGATTCTTAATAGGCAGGCAGCTGTCTCCTTAGGTTAAAGATAGGGTGTTTTAGAAATAATGTGATAGTTGTCACAGGAAAACACACACACACACACACACACACACACACACACACACACACACACACTCTGTATTTGAGCTAGTCGCTAACCAAAAGAAAAACTTTCTTCTTTTAGCTTTTAGCACCAGAAGTAACCGCAAATGAGAAATATTGGGTTTCTGCCCCTTTTCTGCATCTTCTAAATAGATAAAGGAGGATATTAAGGTAGAAAGAAGAGGGGTGGAGGATTGTGGGTTTTCATTAAAAATTAAGGACTTGTGGGATACTATGGTGACAAATGAACTAGTGAAATTATGAAATACTACCAATACCTAGTTAATGCCTAGTAATTAATCAACATTAGGTGGCCCTGGGGCCTTGGTTCCCCCACAGCACTCCACTACCAGCTGTTCCCCACCATGGTGGTCTGTGGCCAAGCTATTGCTGAAGGGGGGGCTGTGGCCAGAGGGCACTCATGCCCTGGCCCTGGTCTGGCCAGTCTGCCCCAGGGGGGCAGGAATGGGGCCAGTTGGTGGAAAATGCAGCCACCAGTGTAGCCCTCCAGTGCGCTAGCCGACCCCACGCACAGAGTGAAGAGAACTCTGACCCCATCCCTCACCCCGCTCCCCTGCACTGGCAGGACAGGGACTTCCCAATGCTGCCCCACTCCCCAAGCAAGCCCTGCTGGTGCTGCGGTGGGCAAGTGGTGGGGGGCAGATCTTGCAAGGGCCTTAGGGGCTGGAACCTGAGGTCCCCCTTTAGGTTGGGGCCCACCATAGCCCCTGCATTAATCTAGCCCAATAGAAAATACTACTCCACCATCTCTGCTGGTTTGTTTTTTTTTGTCTTTCCTAAGCAGCACTTACCTTTCAATACCCACACACTAGTCCTGACTACTATTCTATCGTGTTTCCGTTATCCCTATAATATCTGGTTTTACATCCTCTATCAGTAGCTCTAGTTCCTCCATTTTGTTACTCACACTCCTAACACTGGCATATAAACTTACCTGTTTTTGCTGTTTGGCTTAACATACAGTCCTTGCATAATTTGACATAGTTATTCTATCTCTGGTATTGCCTATTAAACTGGTATCCACACTACTCTTCCTCTTGGTGTCCGCTGAGTCTTTTCTTCCTTTATAGTCTTACATGTTAGTGTTAAAATAAGGCATGGAGATTACCCAGGCATTCCCACCCGAATCCTTAGTTTAAAGCTTAGTTACTTGTACCAACCTCCATCCCAGAAGCCCATTTCCCACCCACTCAGATGAAGTTCATCAGAAGAGAAAAGTCCTCCATCCATGAATGCCTCCCAGTAGCCATACATTCCAAAGCCCTCCTTATAGCACCACTGCCTGAGCCAAATGATGATCATCATAATTTTGTCACACGGTTGTTATCTCTCCTTTAGGGGCAGGCAGAATCCCACTGAAGATCATCTGAGCTTCCATTTTCTTAAGAGTCTTCCCCAATCTGGCATAATCATCTTCGATACATTCCAGCAAGAATCTAGCCATATCGTTTGCAACCACATGAAAGACAGTCAGTGGGTTCTTTCCTGCTCCTGTTAGAATACTCTTCAGGCTCAGGTCCACATCCTGTACCTTAGCACTTAGAAGAGAGCATACCCTTCTGTTCTCTGGATCAGCTCTGCTTACAGGCCTGACAACTTTTGCAGCAGAGAGTCCTCAGTCACATAGACCTACCTTTTCCTGGTGATGGTGCGATTCTCTGTTCTTTCAGGCTATAAGGCCTCTCATCTACTGTTTTTTCTTGCTATCCTCTACAATCTTTAATGTATCCTCCTGGGGCTCTGATTTGGTGGTATCTCCATTGGCATATCCACTCTTTCTATAGGACTGGCTATTCTTCTGTTCTTCCTTGCCCTTCCACATTCACTTACCACCAGCTGTGCCCTTTCTTCATCTTCCAAATAGGCAACCCTGTTCATGAGCTTTACTGTTATTTCCAGATTCAACAAAGACCAAGTATAAATAATAAAATCTTGGCAGGTCACAGGACCTCAATCACCCACTTCTGTAATAGACCCATTCCAGCCTATGGCTGAAATTACTTAAGTCTTCAATTATTTATTTAAAGACTTTAAGAATCCATTTGCTATAGCTTCAACTAGTAAGTGACCCTTCCCTCACACTTCAGAGGAAGGAGAAAAACCTCAAGATTTTAATCTCAGGAATTAAACCTAAATAAACCCCCCTAAGTATGTTTCATTTTAAGGGTTTCAGGGAGTGAGATAGTGTTGATAGCTGTCCAGTTTTCTATTGGAAATTTCTATCAAAAAGGAGACCTGGCAGTGTCCAGTCAGCATCGCTGACCAGATAGGAAAAGTCTGTTTACCCACAATAACTGACCTCCACCATGGAAGGGGGGCAAAGAATAGCAGCAGCTGCTGAAGCCTGCAAGGAGCTGCTGTCTTAGCTATTGTGAGGCCTGACAGGAAAAACTGGCAGGCTTCAGCCTCAAGACGTGGGCAACTGAGTCACCGCCGGGGGGGGGGGGGGGGGGCGGGAGCAGGGGGATGATTGTCTACCCCCTTGCCCTAATTGCCCTGGCCTGGCCTCTCACTACATGGACCTCCCCTCCCCATCAGGTCCCAACTGCCACCACACCCGGCCCCTTACTCTGGAAACCAATCTCTCTCCTCACCCAAATGACAAAGCCCCTTGCTCCAGGTACTGACCACACCCCCAGTGCAGTGCCTCAGTTGCCCTTGATTCGGCCACTTCATCCAGGAACTGACCCCTAGCAGGCTCCAAGTGTGCAGGCAGGCAGGCTCCATGGCAACTCCCAGCCTGGCTCTGCAGGCAGCAGGTGAGTCTCAAGGATGAGGGAGAGGAACTAGCAGGGGCAGGGTTTTTGGAGGCTGGGGAGAAGGAGAGACAGCCCAGGATGGTTGAGCTTCAGTAATTAGAAAGTTAGCAAATTCTAGCGGGGGATGGAGGAATAGCTCGGGTAGAGAAGTGAGTAGTCTTAGATGACCTCAAGTAATTAGAAGGTCATCCCATAAAACCAACACAGAAGGCCCAATCATGTTTGCATTGCTCATATGAGTATACACATTAGGTGAGCAGGATTTACATATTGCTTTGCTTTGGATAATCTGATCAGCAGTGACTCCTGGGCTAAACACGGTCATGGGATACCTGGCAGTCAACACAGGCTCACGCCCACAGGTCAGTATTCATTTAACTATGAAAAAGGAGTGAGCAATCTTTGCAGTTTCTCAAACCACAGCTTGTCTTGGGATAAAGATGAGACTGTATCCTCTCCTGATTCCTCTCTATTAGCATTCAGAGTAATTAATCATCTAACATGTGAATAAAAGAAGAGTTAATGTGAAGATGTTCTGCAATCCTTAGATTAGCTAGACTGTATGTATGTAAGGCTAATGTAAAACAGTTACTTATGTTTGTCCAGAAGAAATCACATGAACATTTTAATAACTGTATAGCAGACAGCTCATAATTTATTCAGTATATTACATCCTCCTCACTGTGTATTAGAATTATCCTGGTCTAGGTTTGTAGAAACATTTCAGAATAATGTTTTATCTGCCACACAACTAATTATTACTTCGCTCTACTCTGAAATTTGTATTTCTGCATAATAAATATTTGTCAGTCCTCTCATGTGCAAAAAACACATTCAAAGCCCAATGAAAGCATACACGAAATCTCCCTATGAAGGTTCCTGTGCAATGAAAAGGTTTATAAATGACACACTCCATCAACCTTTAGAGCCTGTAAATAAGAACAATTAGTATCAAATACAAAAGGGAAGTAAAACAAAAATCACAGGGGAAAAAAAATCATACCTTTAGTTGATTTAGACAGCCATTGGAAACACTGGCATGTGATTTATTAATGGCAAAAACTAAACACACTTGTGTGGGCTAGTTGTAAAGAAAAAATATTAATTTTTTTTTCCTGTTCAAGAGCTAGTGCACTGACTCTTAGAAACTACAAGTTCACCGAGAGTGCATGCTTCTTTTGATGTTAAAAGGAAAAAAAAATAATCTTCTGCATACCCTCTATATTAAAACTCATTAACAAAAGGCTAAACATTTAATTCAATGGGATGTTTCTGCTTTTTGTCATTTTTGTATAATTAACAGGATCATAATTCAAAAAAGTCACACATTGTAAATATCCTTACTAGATTGTTTTCTCTTCTTCTATATTTAGATCACCTTTAGTTAAAAAGAATCCTATGCACTGCTTAATTGTTTATGGTCGCAAACTCCTAATATTAAAAATTTGGTGTCATTTCCTCATCCTAACTTTATGTTATGGGAACTGCATCAAGGAAAATGTTTGATACAATATAGTCAGCATTACACCTCTGACCCAGTTAATGTTTAATCCATCCGACAACACCAATGCACTGTAGACTCTGACACGTATCTGTTATAATGTCCACTCACTGAAGTAACTTCCACCAAACAAGTTAAAACCAAAAGAAGACCAGCAGGGCCATCCCTAAGGGGGTGCAGGGCCCCAAGCGAATTGCCCTCTGTGTGGCCCCCACCAACCGCCCCTCCCCCCCCCCCAACCGTGGGGGCGGCCCCCGCCCCGGGCCACCCCTGCCGGGGGACCATGTAAGCCGTCGAAAAGCAGGGGCCTGGTTCGGTGTTGCCGTTTGCCACCCCCCCCCCCCCCCCCGCTACACGCACTGCTTCCAGCACAAAGCCAAAAGCAGCACATGTGGTACGCAGAGGAGGTGGACCCGCAGTGCTGAACCGGGCCACTGCTTTTTGTTGGCTTGCCCAGTCCCTAGCATGGGGAGCAGTGGTGCAGGCCCCACAGGGCCCCTCAAAGCATGGGACTCTGGGCGGCTGCCCTGCTCGCCCTACCCTAGAGATGGTTCTGGAGACTAGAAAGCATACTGAGAACAGAATAGATCTAATCAATCCAACTGCTAATTAAAAAAAATAAATCACTCAGCTATAATTAGGATGACCATATTTCTCAAGTAAAAAAAGGATGACCCAAGGCTTACCAGAACTCTCCTCCACCTGCAGCTGGGACTGACACACTGCCCCCAGCCCTGCCGTGCCTGAGTGCTGCTACCCAGCACCCACCAACTCACCCAAACCCACAGTTCCTCCATGCTGCCCGAGGGAAGCACATCTGTCTTTTTTGGGAAACTGGGCATTTGTTCATTTGCTCTTGCCAACAGATTGATCACGTGGCAACAGCAACAAAACCAATACCCAATTTTGTTCAACAGGGCTTAAAAAGGGGACTGTACTGGCCAAAATAGGATGTATGGACACCCTAGATATAATCTTTTCCTCTAAAAAGATTATCTTTTCTAAATTCTAGCTAAACACACACAAATAAAATTGACTTAGTAACTAAGGTCGTAACCCTGCAAGCTGCTCCATGAAAGCTGAACAGACAGGGGAAAATGTAGATGTGTGGCAGCTTTCATGGCTGGAGCTGAAGAGAGTAAGAATATGCAGTTTTATTTTTTTTCCCCCACCCATACTCTTCAAAGGAAAAAAAAAATACAGGAAA
The DNA here is from genome assembly GCA_007922195.1 of Podocnemis expansa. NCBI lineage: Eukaryota > Metazoa > Chordata > Testudines > Podocnemididae > Podocnemis > Podocnemis expansa. The sequence continues at coordinate 14,027,747 of ML681964.1, read as the reverse complement.
GACCAAACATGCAGTATTTCATTTTGCTTTGTGCTACTGATTTTGCTGAAGTTTGTTGTCAAAACAAAATAGTAGGGTTTTGATGGAAGTTACATTAAAAGTTCTCTAAGTTTATGTTTACAATTTTATGGTCAGTCATCTGAGAGTGAAAATGTAAACAGATGGTGCAAGTTTAGATGCTGGATTAAGGTTGTTTTTAAACCTGACCTTTAAATATTACTCCTGTGAGGAACCAGGGCTACCTGCAGGATCAGGGATTACCATTTTTGTAAGGGTTGATGGACCAGGGACTCAGCACATTAAGCTCCTAGGTCCTACAGTAATCCAAAATCCACAGAACTCAATAGAAATATTTCCATTCCATTTACTGGGTTTTGCAGGACTGGATTAAGGTGCCCTGAAGCCCCAGGCTGTCCACTTTCATGGTCCCACTGCCTGCCCCCCAGTGGCAGCCAGCATATAGTCAACCTTAGGGAAAGGGGGGGTGGGCTCAGCTGGTACTGGGGGCCCGGAGGACCTTGCTACAGTCCTGGGGCAGACCAGAAGCAGGAACTCCCTCCGCCTGCAAGCTCTGTCAGGCATGCATGGAGTTGGGCAACAACTGGCAGGGGAGAAAAGCAGGATGGTGCAAATTGGCTGGCACAATACTGTGCAGCCAGTGGCAGCAGTGTTATGTATGGCGGCCAACAGGCAGATGGGGGTGGGGGCAGCCAGCATCAGGCAGGGAGGTACAGGGGGCTGAAGTCCCTAAAACCCTGCATTCATCTTGCCCTGGGTTTTGGCTCAGGCTCCTAATGAAGGGCAAAGCAGACAGTACAATGAGACTACATACATGTTAGTTAATGTAAAAGCCAGTTTAAGCTGGTTTATGGACAGTAAACAGAATTGTTCTTTAGTATTAATCCACTGTATCTGACAACCATTAACATTTATCTCAGTATCTCTGCAGTACCAAAATTAGTACATGAGAATTATTAAGCAGAACTCCCCATTCAAAATAATGTCTCAAAAGTCCTTGCAATACCATAAATATGGACCCAAATTTCACCCCATTAAGTTTCAAATACAATTCATATGGAAAAGACCAGTTACAAATGACAAGACTATAATAAAAACTGAACTCAATAAAGAATGAGCAAAAAGCTAGGTCCTCAGCTCTGCCCCCAAGGACACAAATTATAAATTGAATTACTTTGGATTACAACAATATAAACTGTTAATTTTTCAAGGGCAATATTAAATAAAATTGTGATTAATTTATGATAGCAGGTTGTGAAGACAGAAGTTACAAGCAGATCTGAGACCTGGTCTACACTTCCGTGCTGGGTCACAACAAGATATGTACTGTAAAATGCATATCTCCCATCAACTTACTTACCCCCCCCCACTATGGCACCTTCCCTGGCATGTGCAGATGGGAAATGCCATCTGTTTGATGCAGCATTACTCTTCTTTGGGGAGTGGAGCTACTGCATCAAATGGAGAGTACTTCTGGGATCAGTTGAGTGAGTCTCCACTGGTGGGTCAATCAATCCTACTGTGTCAATCCGTAGAGACCAGCAGTGGTGGATCAGGGGCCACAGGGCCCCCAAGCCTCCTCACCAGTGCCCCCCCCCCCCAACTGGAGGACCACCTGCACCATCAGTGGACCAGCACTAGGGGGGTGGTTGGGACCAGAGGCTCACTGCAACCTGGCCAGTTGGCCCCGAGGGCAGGTGGGGATGACTGCTGTGTATGGTGCGGCTTCTGCTGCACTGGAGCCCATACCATACAAATGGCAGTCAGCTCTCCCTTTCTACTTTCCCTCCCTCTCCCCCTTTGCCCCAGGGCTGACTGGCTAGACCAGGGCTTCCCAACCTTTTTAAGGTTGGGGACCTATTTGTAGTTAAAAAAAAAAAAAATTGTGGCCCCCTGGAGAGTGCTTGGCGCTGCTGCGCAGGGCAGAATTCAGCCTCCACTGCTCTCTTCCCAGGGACCTGGAGCTGCCGTGGCCATAGCCCCGGCCCCCTCCCCTAGCCAGGGAGCTGGAAGTGGCCATGGCTCCCTGCCCCTTCCCCGCGTTCCCTGCCTGCCGGACTGTTCTTTGCCCCCTTGCTAGTTCCCCATCCCCCCCCCCCCAGTCCCTTCCCCACCTTACCTGGCCACCGGCAGTACTGCTGCACCTGGCCACCCCACAGGCTGTTCTCCCTGAGCATGTCCCTCATGCTTAGGCAGGGCAGGAGTTTTAAAAACCAGAAGCCTAGGTCTCTGTGGGAACCAGAGACCCCAGCGGTGTCCGGCCCCAGCTCCCAGCATGTCTGCAAACCCCCTGGAGACACTCTGTGGCCCACCACAGGTCCATAGATCACAGGTTGAGAACCACTGGGCTAGACCATGGCCAACCCACCCCATCCCCAGAGACGGAGTGGCTGGCCCAGGGGTGAGAATGGGAAGCTCGGCCTGTGGGCTGGATCAGCCAGCCCAGGCGCAGGGCAGGAACTCAAAGCCCAGCTTTAGGCTGGCCTGCCCCATTCTGCTTCTGAGAGCTGGGCTGCCAGTAGGATGGAGGGGTCCTCACATTGTATTTGGCCCCTGAACCCGGGCCCTGTTGGCCCACATGGTAGTCTGCCCCTGGAGACCAGTGCAGTGGTTTCAGTGTAGACACGCTCTGATTCTCTGCGCTCTTAACAATATCAAGAGCTGAACTGCAAAATCAGAATATGCTGCAATCTCATTCTCCACATGAAAAAATGATTAATCAACCAAAACATATATTATAGTAAAACTACTAAAATCTACTATAACAAAAAGAAGACCAACAAGATTCATAGGCCTATAATTTGATCTACTTCCTTTTCTCTACAGATAGCTCTTTATAAAATTCTCTGTCATTCTTTATATTGTGCCATTTTTTCCTCCAAAAACAAATGCTTCAGAGCTCTTCTCAAATAAGGCAGCTTTATAGCCTACCAACATGATTGAATACTCATGGCTGATGTTATAACAACCCCTTGGGTTGTTAAGAAACAGATTTTAATCTAAATTTGTAAATGATTAATTTTATTTTAAACAGTAAATAAGATGTTTTTGTTTAATCTTGTCAGTATCCTACAGTTGCACCTGCTTTTTTACATATTTCTACTACTCTTACTACATTCTCAGTAGAAAACAGACAGAAAAATTTACTTCAAATTGAAACCTGATATACATGGTCTCAGTTCAAATTACTTTTTAAAATTTTATTTCTTTTACACACACTTGGGAACCATAGGGGAGAATAATGTATTTTTAATACAATAAAGATGAAAATATTAAGCTCCTACTGTATCTCAAAATCAGCTTTGAATTTTAAAAATCAACAGATAGCAATCCATTCATTCAAAAGGAGACTAACAATAAAACTTAAATCATTGACCTTTCTCTAAAAAAAAAAAAAAAAAAAGCTACTTCTCCACCCACCCCCCAAAACATTTTAAGTAATTTTAAATTGTGGATTTATGCCAAAATTAGGGATCTGAAATTCAGCATTTTAACTACATATTCAGAAGCTGAAATGTGGATTTTCGGAATCTGAAATTAGGAACCCAAGACTGAAAATAGTGAAAAAATCCCTTAGTTCATATGTAGAGTAGCTTGCTCTTCTGACATAACAGGAGCCATTTTATTTATATATTTATTTATATTAATAAACAATTGTACATGTAATACAATCCTATAACACTTATTATAGCCTGTCACAACTTTCTGCAAGCTTGGCTTTTGTTCTCTAGGAAAAGCATGTCATCTTGGGATTATTCACATTTCCATTTGTTGAAAGAGTCCACCATGCAATGCATTTTAATAGCTGACCCAGGAAGAGTTGCAGACTTCTAGTCTGCCTTTCTACCTTGCTGCATGTTTAATATTGCAACTCAGGCCCTTATGAAACAAGGCAAAGAAAGACTGATGGGACCATACAATGGAAAGGCAGCCCTGACTGAACCTTATAGATAAGGCCTATAGAATTTAATAGGGATAAATATAGTAAGATTCAACAGATACATAAACAACACAGAATGACACACTTTTAATGAGTTGCGTTATTTTGTTTTGAAACCAGTGTACTAGAGACTTCCATAGCAGGGTCATAATTTTCTGTTAAATACTACAGAAAATTCAAATACCTATATAAAGTTTATTTCCTAATAATTTGTGTCAAAGTCCTCCATAAAAAAAAGAACAGGGGGAAGCCCTAGAAATCTGTCTTCTAATTTTGTTCCAGGTTCTTTGGCACATTCCACAGCAGGGGTCAATGAGTTCATGTAACCACCCCATGCTCAGATAAGGGGAGGTTACTTTCTGGAACTGGAGGTTCTTTGAGATGTATAGTCCCTATCCAAATTCCAGACAAGGATGTGCCATTCACCAGAGCTGGAACTGTTCATAGTAGCATCCACTGACCTACTCATCTGTCAGTCGCATAATGCGGCTAAGGCTTTAAGAGGCTATGTGGATGAATGCTACTCCAGATATCTTCTCTTACCTGATGAAGGTTGAGGCTGGAATCCAAACAGGAACCACGCATCTCAAAGAGCCTCCAGTTACAGTAACTAACCTCCCCTTCTTCTGGTGATGACCCTTTTATGTACTTCAGATGTGGGATAGTGAGCAGTGCCCAGAATGGAGGAGGGTGCAAGGAATTGCAAGAAGTCATGGTCTGCAGGACACAAAACCTGATTGCCACATCTGCCACCACTGCTAAGGCAATGGCAGTGTGAAAAAGGTGTGGAAGGCAGACCATGTGTTTGCCCGACAAATGTCCTGCCACTGGCTGTACTCCCATGACTATTGGAGGCAGAGAAACATGAGAGAAAGAAGCATTTTGCAATACCATGGGATGGTGTGTCAAACTAAAGGCCTGTGGGCCAAATCCGGTCCACCAAGACTGCTAAGCCAGCCTGTGGAGCTTCTGCCTGCACTGTGCCTGGGAGTTCTCTGCAGCAGCAGAAACAGCAAAAAGAGGCTGCTGCTGGCAGAGCACGGTAGACTTGCTTCTGGTTCACTCACACAATCCGAGTCACAGCACAAGGGAACAAAGGAAGTGCTCCAGCCAACCCCAGCTCAGCTCTGCCAGCCAATCAGCATCTCAGTCACAGTAGGTTGGGCTGGGGTCCCGGAGATCCCCCACCCCCCAACCCAATGGTTCACTGTCAGTCAGCATGCTAATTTGATTGACGCCACATTGCATGAATCACAAATAAGAAAGGAAAAAGTAGCAGGGGCCCACATGGGAACGAGCCATCAAAGGCCAGCCAGGACTGAGCCCAACCAAAGACCAGCATGCTGAATGACTAACAGTAAGTGGGTGGGGAGGAGGGGAGTCAGGAGCCCAGCCTGCCTGTGTCTGTGAAAGACTGATTGCCTACAGCCATGTGGTAGGGGAAGTGGAAAGATAAGGGGAAGGGGTGTTCGGGAGCTGCCCAGCAGGAGAGAGTCTGGGAGTCAGTGTGAGGAAAGGGAGCCCACAGGGTAAGGGGAAAGGGAATGTGTCCGAGCCTACGGGGCAGCGGAAGGGAAAGGGAAGCCCATGCCATTCTGAATGTGGCAGGGGCAAAGGTTGAGGAGCCTGTGCAGACACATGGCCCTTGTCAAGTGTTCTGACTTCCAATGGGGGCCCCCACATTGAATGAGTTTGACACCCCATAGTATGGGAGATTCATTTAAAGAGGAGGTACGAGGAACGGACATGACCTGGCATTGCTCCAAAATGGCAAGGAAGAGGTGGAATGAGGCATGAATAGCATAGGTGGCATGGAGACAGAAGACCAGCACCCAACACACATCAGAAGAGTGCAATGGTCACACCCTGTGGGAGGCATGCAGTTTTGTGCAGAAAATCAGAAGATGTATTCAGTGATTTAGGTAGAATGGAGAGATCATTTTAAGAAGAAATTTAGGGTCCAGTCACAGGGAGACCTTGTTTTGTGGAAGATAGTACAGGGTGGGTCAGCCATCAGGTCACAACAGACTCAAAGGACAGTTTAGTGAGGCCAGAGAAGACAAGCTTGACGTCCCAGGAGGGGATAAGCTTCTGAACTGAAGCAGCATCAATGAGGCTGCAAAGGAAGTAGGAAGTAGTTGGATGAGAGCAGACTGAAGGGCCATTCACAGGGGAGAGGAAGGCACTGAGTGCCACCAGCTGAATGTAGACAAAGGAGTGAGTGAGATCAGAGAGCCAGAGGCAGAGAAGATAGACTAGGAGGATGGACAGGAATCCAGAGAGGTTGATAGTGAAACTTTGCCATTTAGTTTGGTAGCAGGCTCCAGTCTGCTGTTTGTGAGGACAGTGCATACAGGAGTGTCTACACACGAGCCCCATACCAATACCAAGCCATGAGGTGAAGCAGCCCCAATCTGGGATGCCTCAGGTGGCCATGTGCCTGCATGAGGGGATGCGGGCAGAAAGGTGGATCAGGGAGCAAGCAGAGAGATGAAGGAGATTAGTGGACCAAAACTTGTAAAACCAGATGAGTGGTATCAGAATGAGTGTCGCAAGATCCTGAAACACCTTGCATAGAACTTGCAGAAACAGGGGAATGAGTGGAAAGGCATAGCAGAGGTTGGAGATCCAAGGTAGAAGAAAGATGTCGCTCCATGAGACCAGCTTCAGGGCTCCTTTGGGAGGAGGGGGAGAGAAAAAGGAAGCTTGTTGAGACCTCTTCATGACTGCTGTAAACCCCAGAAGGTGTCCCAGTGGTGAAAAACCAAGCAGAGCATGTAGTCCTAGATCTCTCACTTGTGATTCATGTAGAAGGACCTCCTGAGTATGCACATCAAGGAATTGCTAGTACCTAGAAGGTGCCTGGTTTGGGGAGTGAGAGTATCTGATACACCAGTTACAGAGGAGAAGGCCTTTGCAGAGACGGATGGGACTAGGTGGTGCTTAACTGCTTGTTGATATACACAACTGTTGTCGGACAGCAGTTGAGTGTGTTGGGATCTGATGAGAAACAAGAAGCTCGCAACTCCATTATACTGATGTGCATTCGTGCTTCATACCGCACCCAGATGCCCTGGACCACATGGTCCTCCAGGGGAATGCCACACCCAATGAAGAAAGCATCTGTGGTGAGAGAGGTGCGGGGAAGCAGGCGAGTAAACTGGATACCAGCCAAGACTTTGGATAGGTAACTCCATGTGAGGGAAGTCAGGACAGAGGAAGGGATGATCTAGCCACAGTTCGAGGCAGTGCATATGCAGGCATGAGAATCATGGAAGTCAGACCACCAGGCATCCCAGGAATGAAAAGCAATGGCTGAATCACATATGCACATTGCATTGGAGCTGCATGATGAGGGAGGTGAGGGCAACAAAATCGTCCTTCGTAAGTACAGCCTGTGAGAGAATCCAGATGCACCCTGATGCACGTCGTCGTACTTGTATGGATAAGAATGAACTTGGCCTCATTGGTGCAGATACCATGCCTTGTGAAGAGTGCATGGTAGATATGGATAGTGGAGAGGAGACAAGTGTGTGACAGAGCAATGAGGCCCCAGTCGTTGAGGTTAAAAGAAAAAACAAAACAAACCAGAGTGGCCAAGGAAATGCAACAACAGCAAAGACCAGGGGGTGGCCAAACTTAGGGAACTCAAGAGCCACACAAGTTGATTATTAAACCTTCGAGAGCTGCACTGAGGCATATAGCCATATACTTTTACCTACTCCAAAATTACTAAGTTTAAAATTCATCACGTACTTTAATTTTATTGTAAAAAGGGGACAGATATTGATCTTACAAAAGTGAGATTCTAATAATCACTTAAGGTTACCATGAAAACTAGGCTTATACAGTAAAAACTTAACTGCTGCTCGATGTAAAAGACTGCAGGCCAGTGGCAAGTTTTTTAAAATCCCGACCATGCCACACTTCTCCCCACCATCCCAACCCCCTCCTGAACTCAGGCTGGGGCTGCTTTCCTAAATTGATTTGCTGACATTCTTCTGGGAGCCACAATTTTTCATTCAAGAGCCACATGTGGCTCCTGAGTCGCAGTTTGGCCACTCCTGGCAGAAACCTTTATAAATATATGCAGAGTGGCAGCAATTCCAAAACAGAAAATGAAGACTGATAACATGAGTGCCCCACTGTGAAACAGAGAAATGTCCATTACATTACCTGATGTCAACATGGAAGTGAGCATCCTTCATGCTGAAAACCTTGAATCAGGCCCCACAGGGAAAGGGATGGGAGAATTAAAGGAAGCATGAACACACAGAATCTGAATTGCGTACAAATTTGTTCAGCACCTGCAGGTTCAGAATGAGGCAGCAGGCACTCTCTTCTTCACCACAAAGGAACAGGGAGAATAATATCCATAGCAATGGTAACATGAAGGGGGATAGCGATGGGGGACACATCTGATGCTGCCCTTCTGGAGCAGTGTTTGTGCTTCCTTATGGAAAAGGTTGGGTAGGAGAGATCCCCACAACCACTAAAGGGTGGGCAACAAAGGGGTAATGAGAGAAACTATCAAGTACACATAACAGATGATGTCCAACATCCATTGATCATTGATGATCTTGCCCCCTTATGGGCAAAGAGGGCAAGACAATCCTTGCAGATGATCAGGAGCACTATGGGAGAAGTGAGAGATCAGTCACAGGTCCTTGGGGTGGGAGGGAGTAAAAATGGCTGCTTGGATGGATGCTGTAGTGGGGCTAAGATGGTGGCAATGGAAGTAGTGGAATAGTGGGACTTCTGGATTTGTAATCAACATTGAGAGGGCTCCTGCAGGCATTGGAAGTAGGGTTGGTAGACGGCTCTGGGGCAGAGGCAGAAAGATTTCTGTTATGGGAGGCTAGGCATTGGGATGTAGATGCTAAGGAACCAAAGTAACACAGGAATACTTGAGAGGAAAGAGGGGTTCATCTGTCTTGTCACTGAAGAGCTCTAGTTGTAAAAAGGGAGGCCCAAAAGGGAGGTCCTGGACCTTCTTAGGGAAGCCAGATGATTGGAGCCAGGAATCCTGGCAGAGTACAGTGGCAGAGACTAGAGCAGGGGTCTCAAACACACAGCCTGCAGGCCACATGCGGCCCCTAAAGCTATTTCCTGTGGCCCGCAATGACACAATCATTACTGTTTTTTGTAATATCATTGTATGAAAATGTTTCAGTGGTGCAGCCCTCAGGCTAATGTACTAGTCCTCATGCGGCCCTCATGGTAATTTGAGTTTGAGACTCCTGCACTAGAGTGTGGCACTGACCACATCCTGGAACGCCATCTTAGTGACAGAGCAGTACCTGTAACTTCTGTTCTTTGTCTGCCAGAAGGAAGGGCTGGAACACCACCATCTTAGAGATGAAGAAAATTGTATTTCACCAAGACAGACAGATAATTGGCAACACAGAACTTGAGACCTGCAGAACAGTGAACCTTGCCCCCTCCCTGCCAGAGGGCCCAACTTCACCACCACCTGGTCCAGAGAAGCAGCCTTAAAATGTGGCTGACAGGTGCGCTCAGTGACTGCATGGACTATGAGCGAGATGGGAGGGGGATAGGTGAATAGGATGTCCGTACCCTTAGATGGGACAAAACAGCAGCATTTGGCATGCTTCTGGGTGGGGACACAGGAAGCCAGGGTGTGCCAGACTGCCTGGGCTGGTTTGAGAATGTCCAGGAACTGGTTTTGTGGATCTTAGTCTACCTACAGTGGGAGACTTAAAACCATCGCCACACAGCAAAGCAGGTCCTGGTACTGTCCTTTGTCATCTGAAGGAGACAGAATTGGTGGAATGGGGGTGTCATTCAGCTACAAGGAGGCCCTGATAGAGACTGGTGGTACCAAAAGTGCTGGTGGCATGGGAGCACCCTGAGGTTTATCCTAGAAGCATGATGCATGCAGTGGATGGCCGGTGACGTGGAAGTGTCAGCATCCCATGGTTAGAGTAAGGGTCCCAAGATGTCCAGTAGGGTCAAGCAGACAGGTTGCTGGACATTGGCAGGTCCCAGAGGTAGTGGAACTATGCATCAGCTAAGGGTCTGCATGGCAGGTAGGCTTCTGGTACCATGGGTCCAGACTGTATGAGCCTGGAGGGGAAAAGGAAAGGTCTGGACTGCAACCCCACTCAGATGCCATGGACAGATTGACAGGGTCAGGGTCATTGGTACAAACAACACTGGTGGTGTGATGCATGGCAGAGCAGGGTGGTACTCAGGGAGCAAGAGAGTTTCATCCACCAGAAAGGAGTGTTGTGGGAAATCATAGTATAGTAAGCCAAAGTATAATAACATCAGCTTGGCCATGGGCAGCAGCAGAGACACATGTTGCAGCATCTAGGGAAGCTGATGCAAGTCCAGAGCGGCCTGGAACAGTGGAAAGGGCCGGTAATGAAAGCTACAAACTGACAGATGTGACCAGAAGTGGTGCAGAGGGCTCACAGTGGTGTCTTAACTTATGCTCCATGTGGGACGTCTTGGGAGGCGGAGCACCCAAATCCACATACGGATGAACTGCATCCGAGGGTGCTGAGGGAGCTGGCTGATGAGATAGCAGTACCGTTGGCCATTATCTTTGAAAACTCGTGGCGAACAGGGGAGGTGCCAGAGGACTGGAAAAAAGCAAATATAGTACCTATCTTCAAGAAAGGCAAAAAGGACGATCCAGGGAATTACAGACCTGTCAGCCTCACCTCAATCCCTGGAAAAATCATGGAGCAGCTTCTCAAAGAATCCATCCTGAAACACTTGGAGGAAAATAGAGTAATCAGGAATAGTCAGCATGGATTTACCAAGGGTAAATCATGCCTGACCAACCTCATCGCCTTCTATGATGAGATGACTAGATTTGTGGATGCGGGAAGAGCCGTTGATGTCATATACCTTGACTTTAGCAAGGCTTTTGATACGGTTTCCCACAGCATTCTCATTGGCAAATTAAGGAAGTATGGGTTAGATGCATGGACTGTAAGGTGGATAGAAAACTGGCTAGAACAACGGTTTCAGCGTGTAGGAATCAATGGCTCCATGTCAAGTTGGCAGGCAGTAACGAGTGGTGTGCCCCAGGGGTCGGTCCTGGGGCCAGTTCTGTTCAATGTTTTCATTAATGATCTGGATGATGGGATAGATTGCACACTTAGTAAGTTTGCAGATGATACCAAACTGGGGGGAACGGTAGACACCCTAGAGGGCAGAGACAGGATTCAGGGAGATCTAGACAAACTGGAGCAGTGGGCCAAGAGGAATCTCATGAGGTTCAACAAGGATAAGTGTAAAATCCTGCACTTGGGACGAAAAAACCCCATGTACTGCTACAGGCTGGGGAGTGATCAGCTAAATAGCAGCACTGGAGAAAAGGACCTGGGAGTCATGGTGGATGGGAAGCTGGATATGAGTCAGCAGTGTGCTCTTGCTGCCAAAAAGGCCAATGGCATACTGGGCTGCATCAGAAGAAGTGTTACCAGCAGATCGAGGGATGTGATCATTCCCCTCTATTCTGCACTAGTGAGGCCACATCTGGAATACTGTGTCCAGTTTTGGGCTCCCCACTACAAAAAGGACATGGACAAATTAGAGAGAGTCCAGAGGAGGGCAACCAAAATGATCAAAGGGCTGGAGCACAAGCCCTATGAAGAAAGACTGAAGGAACTAGGCTTATTTAGCCTGCAGAAGAGAAGACTGAGGGGGGATTTGATAGCAACCTTCAACTACTTGAAGGGTTGCTCCAAGGAGGAGGGAGCTCGACTGTTCTCGGTAGTAACAGAGGGCAGAACGAGAAGCAATGGTTTCAAGTTACAGCTGGGGCGGTCCAGGCTGGATATTAGGAAAAACTTCCTTACTAGGCGAGTGGTGAAGCAGTGGAATAAGTTGCCTAGGGAGGTGGTGGAATCTCCATCTCTGGAGGTGTTCAAGTCCCAGCTGGACAAAACACTGACTGGGATGATCTAATGGGAGTGGTCCTGCTTTTTTTGGCAGGGGGTTGGACTAGATGACCTTGTGGGGTCCCTTCCAACCCTATGATTCTATGACTCTATGAACTTCTCAACCAAGCTGGTGGAGATGGGGGAGGCAATACTGAGCTTAGGGGTGGTCTCCATCAGGGATCCACCCTTATGCCCATAGCTGTGCTTCTTCTGTGCATGGCACTTCTGTGGTAGTACTTCTGGCACACAAGAGGAAGCCAAGGGGCTCTGATTAGCAGCGATGATGCTGCGCCGGCAGATTTGCCAGTCCAAGGTCTGGTTGTGCACGTAGGTGCACAGCCTCCTTCATCAGAGACCTGTGGAGGTAGAGTTCTCTGGCTGCCTGAATGAGAGGCAAGCCAGGAATGAGAGGCAGATACAGTAGAGGACAATAAAGTGAGCTTTGCCAAGCAGAAAAGGCAATGCTGGTGCTTGTCACTCACAGAGAAGGAGACTAGGCAGAGATTAACAAAAACAGTACTCAGAACCCAGGGCAGTATTTAAAATGTGCTCTTCAAAGTGGCCAGAAACACACAGATGCATATCTACAGAACAGTACTAGCTCAGTAAGCTGCCCTGAGGGCTCCCAGCCACAATCCCTCCCCCTCCCAGCTCCTGCACCATGCAGGGACCAGTCTGCTGCCACACTCCCCCCACCCAGCTCCACGTAGGGAGCCAGGTGGCAGTCGCATCCCCTCCCCCACTCTGTTTCCAGCTCTGCACCAGGACCCGGCTGTGAGGGTTGCACTCCCCTGCCTGACTCACCCTGCCTTGAATACCAAAGCATTTCTGCTAGTACTCATTTGTGAACTTGATCTGAAAAATTACCAGTATGTAAAGTGTTAGGCACAAAGCACAGTTCTTAAAGCCAGCCTGCTGGGGCTTAGCTCCTGGAAGAGCTATGGTGGGGAAGGGTCACCCTGCTGGAATAAAAGATCAACAGAAAAGCAGACCTAACAGCTAACTAACTGCAGATAACTAGATAAACTATAAAACTGTACGCAAGTAGGAACAGACAGTTATCTTAGGAAGATAAGAGCACCAAGGAACAGGGCTTCCAAATCCAGCCATGTGGCAGTAAAAAGGTACTGCAGTGGCGTTGATCTGCACAGCCTCTTAAAGCCCTGGATGTATCAAGCAGCTGCCACATAACATTCCTGCAAGTCAACGGACACTACCATGAACAGTTTACCAGGTCCAACGTGTGGCACACATGCATTCCCACATCTGGAATCCATGTAGGAACCATCACTAGAAGACAACCAGGCAACTACTTCCCACGGCCAACGAGGTTGTTTTTTTTTCCCCCCAAGATCCCTAAATGCAACCTTCCATGACACACCACAACAACTCTCATACTCATAGAATATGTAGTGTTTACTCTGATACTTTAATTATTACTTTAAAAGGGATTTTTTAAATTCATTCTTTAATATTCTCCTATAAGAGGTTCCTTTTATCATTCTCTACAATACTTCCTTAAGTCTAAAAAGCTATCAAAATATAGAATGGTATTTGATACACTACTATTATTACAATAACTTGGAAGAAAAAAAAACCTAAATCTCTATTGCAAACTACTTTTCACTTGTAATAAAACCATGGTTTTCTCCTTTTAACCCCTATTAAAAGATCAGAGGGAATGCTGACACACAAGATTTGGCAGGCACTCAAGACATAGTAGGTACCCCATCAGACATCCCTTGTTCTTAAAGACTAGACATCAAGTAAAAATGAATCTTGGCCTGAAATCAAACCTTTACAGTAATCCACCATAATTTAGCTGTTCATAAATGAAAATGTTCAACCTTTTTTAATTTTAACTTTGGGAGAAGTGGATGGGCAAAGGATCATTTAATACTGATATATGGCCTGCTAAAGAAGTGATTTCACTAAGACTCTTTTAATCTTGTTCAGTGCATCAGTACAGTTTATGGATTAGAAGCACATACATGGATTTGGTAATTTACATCAATCAGAAATTTATCAATATTTCTGTGGCATCTTGTTTTATATTCAAAACATTCACTTATTAAGAGTTTTGTCCTTGTTTATGTTCTTATACTACATAGATCATCTCCTTCATCAGTAATTCAGGAATATTTGTCTCCCAATGAAAAGCATGATTTGCTTTATGTACTGCACAATGAAGAAGAGGCAAAGGAACAGTATAACATAGCTCTCTAGCATATCAGATGAAAATATTCCAATTAGAAGCTAATCTGTCATCCATGTCAGTATAATGAGGGATTTAGTCTCACTGCTACAAGTTAGATCAGCACTGGAGTATAGCTGGCTGTCAAATACAGTTCACAAATGACGTCATTTTATGGCCTTTAGATTAACTAAAGAAAGAGAAAAACTTCCTTTAATTTTCATCAGATTCACACAACTTAATTTTCATAAACTTCTAGGCCTGGTTTTAGACCCTATGTTTTTCAGGTTCTTTTGTCGCATCAATATTGAAAGGTTCAGCTATTATAATAATAGCATCTGAATTTTCACCATTCCCTTAGATCCCAATGCAGCAAACATTTGGTTCACTTGGGGCTACTCAGAGTAGTAAAGCCCAGCACCTCAGCATGTTTGAGTGACTGGTGCGTTAAATGATTGAGCAAGAGAACCTGTGATTCCTATAGTTATAATATCAACAAGAATATGATCAAATATCCTAAAAGTGTTTGCAAAGAAACACAAAAACATTTCAAAATATAGATCTTATAATTCATTAAGATCCCCAGTGATGAGATTTGACTTAAAAAAAAAAAAGAGCGAGAAAGAAACACCAGTTCCAGGTGACTAGAAATGTTATGGTTATCTCAGCTTTCACTCGAGGCATAGAGGGGGTATAGGTGTGGATGGGAGAATTTCTAACCCACACAATTACAGATTAAACTTTGAAAATTTTATAAACATCTGATGATTTTTGGATGGTAGGAGTGAGACAATGCTGCAGTAGTAGCAGTATGACATTACAGAAAGCCCAGTTCTAAATATCCAGGAATACAAAGCACAAGAACCACCAAAATATTGGAGGTCAGCCTGAACAGTGGCTGAAATATTTGCTGAAAATTTTAGCGAGGTGCAAGTGTAAAGGAAATGAAGCTTCTGTTAGCGCAGGAATTACATCCTGTTCATGTTAAGAGACAGATTCTTTGTTTCTTTCCTGTAATAGGCACAAAAAAAGAAGGTGAGATATCAGCAACGGTGACAGTCACCTTTCTGACACCTGAATACTGCTTCTATTGGAACTTACAGCAACCCCTATTAAGTGTTCGCAGGTTAAAGGCAATGGTTTATTTGCAAAACATCAGCAGAGGACCTCCCAAGCATAAATGATTAAGGTTCTACTATAGCTAAAAGATGGAAGAGACCTAATGAAATCAAGTCCCCAGATGGTGTATGTTTATATTAAATGGATTACACTACTGTCCTTATACTTTCCTTTATATTTTTTTCATAAGGCATATGTGAATGCGAAAAAATCTTTATTGCAGTGTACTTTTTCAAAAGCAAAATTGGCAGTTAGACACCTAACTCTGATAAAACCTCAATGGGAAGTAGGCCCCAGGCTGCCGTAATCTCTGAAAATCTCCCTATAAAATGTTATTTGGAAGGAAAAAAACCATTATTGAAATTGAAAATATTACCATATTAAAGTATGCAATGCAAAGTAGCCTCTAGAAGTTGATCATAATGATTATACACAGAGAATTATTGTTCAATACTGAAAGACATTTAGTATTTTATACATGTAAACTATCTTCATAAAGTGTTTTTTTTATTAGTGAGTGCATAATAAAGCAAACCACAAGGAGTCATGAGATCTTTTTCATACCAATTTAAGAGGTTTACATATGCTGTTAAAGAGACAGGCAGATATTAGATTAGCAGGTATGACCTATTTAACAGCAAGCTTCATAAAGTTCATTTGATAATTCAGAAAATGGTGCAAACAAAAGAATTCTTAGAACACAAAAGGCATTTCTGAGAAATGTATTATTCTAGGCAAAACACCAATATGTTTTAATTGTGACAAGACAATTTTCTAATATATTGTTGTAAGGTGTTCATTTCTAATACTGATTTGCATGGACAAAAATTAAAAACTACACCAAGAATTTTATATTAGTGCAATCTATAACAGAATAAAATCAAACAGATGCATGATGTTATTTTATGTTAATTTTTGTTCAAATCACGTACTAGTTAGTGACCAAAAGAGACAGATGACACAATAATGAATGCTAGAGAGAAAGCTGAGTGCTGCCACAGACCCTGTTTTAGAACCTAGAAGGAGGGTATCTCCTAAACTAAAAAGGCAACACATTTCAAGGTGAAGGATAGAATAGTGAATAAAAGCAGCATTAGAAGTTACACTAGCTAAAATAAAATTACTGGGGCTAGATTTCATATATCTGAGGTAATAAGGTGTTTACCTATCTGGGTACAACTCCCAGCTGGTCTCCTAATGCAGATTTCACCATAATATGAGAAACAGTTTACAATTTGCAGAAGGAGTAGAAAATGATATCACTAGTGAAAAGACACCATACAAAGTTATGTTCATGTTTAAATACTGTAAAAATAAAGAAGGAAAACTGAATTTTTCTTAAGTTCAAAAGAAAGCCAAGAACCTCCCTAAATAACACCATTTTTATTTTCTCAGTGGATCACTTAGACTTGAGCACAAGTGCCATTGACTTTAGTGGGAACAATTCAGAACTTAACACCTGGCATCCTATGGGTTTACCTCTGCGTAGGTTATAAATCTAGAGGATATTCTATAATTCACCACTAGCATATAGTAAACATTAAAGACTAGCTTCTCTTCCCATTTTTTACTTTACAGATAAGTCTGCAAATGCTGCCTACAACTGCAGTGGACTGCTCATGAAGTACATTTACTGCTCAGTACGATGACAAATTCCAAAGCAGTAGCTGTGTAGGTCTCATTCAGCAAAACAAACAAGGAGTCCTGTGACACATTTAGTCTTTAGCCACCAGACTCCTTGTCTGTTTTGTTCAGTATGAGTAAAGGTGGCAGATTCTGCCTCTACATAAGCATTGGCATCAATTTGTTTATTTACATAAATATCAGAACAGAACCTTGATACAAGTCATACCTAAATCTGAGAGATACTCAATGCATCTCAAATAAAAAACAAACCCCTAGATTATTAGTGTGTTTTACTCATAAAGTGCTATGTTATTAGCAATACATATGATACCTTTTGAGGTAGCTTAGTAACAAATGATAACATATCTCCCCTCTCTCCAGAAGAGGGAGGAGCCTTCTGAAATCCTGAATGCTTCATTGGGCGGGGGGGGGGGGACGACACAAAAGATAAGCCTTACTGGACCACAGCAAAGAGTAGTTTGAGTTCCTGATGAGTTCAAAGGAAATGTGAATTCAATTAGATTTAGGAAATGTGTGTTTAAGCAGAAAGTCTATTAAAACTTTCGATACATCTTTTATCTTTACACCTTCTTAATCTACATACCTTCTATATATCAGCTTTTAAAGTAAAATAAAAAATAAATTTGCCCCACTCTAGGTAGGCCTGATGTTTTTCAAACTATGCCTAAAATTTTGATTTAAATCTAGAAAGACAGAAATATAATAAAAATCACCATATTGCTTGCAATAATCACAGCGCAGTATTTAGCAAAACACCGAACTGTAATGTGCACTTCACTACTTTGCTAAGTATTAAAGGAGCATATCTCCCCATTTCTAATCCCAATTAGCCTTCACAACATTAAGTAGAGGGATTCTAGCAAAACAGCCCTTATGATAGAAGAGATCTACTGCAAGATTCTGCTTTGAATAGCACACTACTGCAGAAGGAAAACTCATCCAATACAAGGAAATGTCGGATTTGTTACCTTTATAAACTAGATACTACTGTGATCTGTGTTCATAGCGCTGAGATCACAGTAGGGAGCCCTTCATCTGCCCTTCTACCGCTGCTCTGTATTACAGAATTAACAAGAGCTTCTGCTGGTGCCTTTGCTTTATGCTATAAATTAAAAACTAAAGTTGGAAATGTGATCCATTGCCCATTTAATTAGTTTTCCTCTGGTTCACCACATTCAAGTGGGAGTGATGTCCCTGCTGCACACTTTCTGCAACTCAACAGAAGCAGCTGGTTCAGGGATAGGTGCAGTCAACTGCTGTATGAGGACAGCAGCCACCTATCACCATTCCCTCCCAGAAATAACTGCTGCAGGTTATAGCCTCTCTGCATTTTCAACAGCCAGGAGGGCAGAAAGAGAGGGAAATATCCTTCCATGTCTGTAGACCTGAAACACCATTTGTTGTATTAAGTTTATAGACAAAGTCAACGTAAGTAAGAATTTGAACTATTTGGCAATGTTTCCTCAAAAAAAAACCCAACATTATAGAAAGGGAGCTGTCTTTTGCTGGCTTCAGATGCAGTCACGGATCTGGGAAGTAAAGTTTGTCTAGCACCTGCTCATAATGCACTTAAATCAAACAGATGTTAATATTCTTTTAATCCTAAAATTTGCTTAAATAGAATGGTGTAAATATGCATTATTCAAGTTACAGAGAAGTGATTACCAGGAATAACATTTTTAAAAACTTCATTGTGTATCATTGTCAAGGGTCTCCTATTAACATCTGTCATGTATGCAGAACAGAAATATCCCACAAGCCTAATTTTTTTATATATGTAGTGAAAAAATATGATCAGTTCTCAAATAATTCAGTTTTTAGAAATTGCCACAAAAGGAAAAAGACACTCAAAATCTGTATAAAAATACAAGCCAAGATATAATCTGCAAAAAAATTTTAAATTACACACAGTATTCTTCTCTTTTTCATATAATTTTAATAGTATCAGATGTAGCTTACTGGTCCATTTATCAGAGACTAAAAGGCTGAGAAAATAATTTAGTATGAGTAATTTAGGAATACTCATGCAGAAGGCATTTGCAACTGCTGCAGAGTATTGGCTTGCTGTGGCATGGATGAGAAAAAATCTCTCTTCTCAAGGCAGGAGAAATGTACTATTATTGAAGAAAAAATATATTAAAAGGACAAGCTTTCTCCTTACTTCGTTGGTGGAGGAGATGATAGAGACAGACCAAGTACAGAAAACCAGAAAAATGTGGAATTAGCTCCAAATAATGCCAAGAAAAACTTGGTCAAATATTTATGTATTTCAGCTATTTAAAGTACATTTATTTTTGTCTAACTGAAAGGCCATATATAAAAAATATGTAGTGTCTGGTGCTTTTACCAGCCATCAGGAAACCAGAGTGAAATATAAAATAAAAAAATCCAGGAAAGCACATCTGGAATTTTGGACACACAAATACTTCTAAAAATATTTAACAAATTTTAAAGCAATACTAATTTCTGTAAAGGTTATTATCTTTAGTTAGTAGTCAAAGACAATCTTTTCAGCTACCTAGACAACCTCCCAACAGAGGACCAAAACATACTTTCAATCGCACTTGGATTTGTTAAATTCATTTTTTCTTGGTTCATTTTTTGTAAACAAATTATCTTATTTTTATGGCCATTACATTTCACACAAATGGCTACAAAACAAAGACATTATTCAGAGTACTTAGTAATGGATGCCCACCTGAAAAACACCTATAATAACAATGATGAGTTTGAAATTTTATGTGCATGAGCTTGAAAGCATTAAAAAAATAACTGGTACTCTTACACCTTCTTGAGTGTTACCACCAATTCAAGCAATGAATCAATTATTAACCAAGAAGTGACAAGTTTTTAATCCAAAATAAGACTGAATTTTTATATTAATTCTTTCTTAGAGAAAATGGAGATTTTGGTTTTGTTTTTCTTTTGTTGAATAAAATGTAACATACTCCTGGAAAGATGAGTAACAGCTGTTAAAATTTTACAGATTTTCACAGATTTGAGTGCAACAGCCAAGAAGCATGAAAACTAACATGTATTGCATATGCACGCTTTTGCATAAAATTAAACTAATTATTAAAATATTCTCCTCATCACTGTCTTTGTCCCTTCTTCTATCTCACTCTGTTCTTTTGAGGACCTCTTCCCTCATGCTGAAAAAGCTATCTTTTTGCATCCAGGGGTGCGTAAGTTCCCAAAAGCAACACAATCTTCTTGTCCTTGCCTTCCTACTTATCAGGATTCTTTTCTAATTATCAGTAGAAGCATGGTTACAAACAATAGCTTTTTGACACGTAAAGGTGGTAGAGATGATCAGTGGCTTAACATTTTGTTTAACGAAAGAATGCCCAATGATTCTGACTTCAATCAGATGAAAGTTGTCCATTTTCCCATTAAGTCTGAGGTTTGCAAAGAAACATTGCACAGTGATCTATTATTAAAATTCTCCCTCAGAAGTTCACCCATGTTTTCTAGTAACTTTTGCACTTAAGTTGTCCATTCTATTAAGGTGCTACTTTTTTTGGCAAGGATGATGATTTGTCAATTGTCTTTTATAAAACCCTATATGCACAGCTCAGGGTTAAGTGAAAAATCATGTTTAAAGCAATGTGCTTCTTTTTTTTCATGCATTTCATTCCAGAAAGCTTTGCACCTCGCTCCTTCTTGTATCTCAGACTACTTCTAGAGAGTCAGTGCTCTGGCAAGGTTTAAAACTTGTTCCAATAAGTTGGGTCATATTTTGATTAAATAAAGTGCAAATCTCAGAAGGACTCCACTGAAGTTAATAGGAGCTGCAGGTACACATCCCTATCTCTGAAAATCAGGTTCTGTGTACATGACACAAATCTGCATGTATATAATCTTTTCTCTATATAGTCTATTTTTAAGAAGATTCCTAGCCATTATTTCTTGCTCATTTCTACAATCCTAAATCCCACTGTCAAATGATGCATGGACTAATTATTCAGAAGTAATTTATCATGTAGCACTTTATATAGTACTACGATCAGAATTACACACAAAGTTTTTCTTCAAGACGTGGATTTCTGTTAAGCCTTTATCTGCACAGAGATGTTTGTTTATGAATCCCATTACCTGGGAAACTGTGACTAGTGCTTTCTGCATATTCCCATGCGTCTCAATTATGTGAATGTTAGCAATGTATTTTTAACCCAAGCTGGTGGTTGAAGTTTTGCACCCGCAATGAATTACTCCCCAACAGATTGCCAGGAATGGACATGAATGAACTACTAGTACAATTCATTTCAGGTGCAGCACTGAGCCCACAGAAACGGATGTCCTTCACCACTAACTTCCTGTCAAAATGACAGGACAGCACCATTATTTCTGGCATCACTCTAGCAGTACCGCTCCAAGTATATTGTGGCACTAGACCAGTAGTTCTCAACCACCATGTCAGGATACATTAGTGTCTCCCCACACAGCAGGAAGTGTGTCGTGGAGAATCTGGGAGATGGCTGGATTGGGCTGGAGGGGGTGTATTGTTGGATGGCAATATGCTGCCAAGCATGTCACGACCTGTAAAAGATAGAGAACCACTGTACTAGGCAACAGTAACTGATGGTGGGCATGATCTTTGGGAGCACCATGTTAGGGATAGTACTTTCAGTAGAATATTAAAAAGGACTGTGGCTTCAGATACTTACATAAATGTCGTTAAGTATTACCTATTGGTGAAATACCTAACTCACCAGACTACTCCCTGATTATTGAAAAATTCACTCATATATAAATAAAAATTATAACCAGCAACAGGATCTTTCCTTCCTTACAAAATTCCCATAAGCCTTAGAGATGAATTTCATGAAATTAAAAGTAATCTCTTTTTTTATAACTAGCAAAACAAACCCAAGAGCCTTCCTGTCCCTTGTTTCCAGTGAAGATGGAGAATAGATGATCAGTTAGATATAATAAAGGTTCTGTTCACCCAAATACTTACTGTCAATAATTCCCAATTAGTAAATTTCATAGAAAATGCTAGTTAAAAACAAAACAAAGATTGCACAGTGAAACATACTAATATCAAGAATTACTGTATTAAGGCTGCTTGTGCAATTTTAATCCTTCCCTCATATGTATGTATTACAATAATCTTAATTATTTGATCACACAGTATTTTTTCATACTTAAGTCCCATTTACTTCAAAGAAGATTTAAGTACATGCTCCGCTGTCATCCTAAACAGAGAAGCCTCCCTGAATAGAACACGTGAGTCATATGATGCACAGTGAATGAAGTAGCTGTTCATTTTTATAACTATTTATTTACTTAGGAAGTTTTAAAAGCTTTACAACTCATAACCATGAAAAGAACAGAAACAAAACAATATTTGTGACAGTAATGAGCTTATTTTTTGTTTTAGAGAAACGTTATGTTGTAATATAACCATCAAATCTCATAACAGAAATCAAATAGCATCACCTCCATGTAACAGAATGACCCTCCCTACGCCAGATGAGTTGTTTCCGGTGATTTTATTAAATCGACTTACCCATTTACCAAACCAGCCACATCTATCAGCACTTAATAGTTAAAAAAAAAAAAACCAGGCTAAACGTGTTCAAGAGTAGGGATGGGAGGCAAATCTATTTGGACAGTGACTAAATGATAACCAAACAGCAAAGGTCTTGGAAAAATTTGTGGCCTTTGAATGTAAGCGCTTTGGATGATCTCCAGCTTTTTTTTTCATAATTTACAATCAGATCTCTGGGTCTATTATTAAAAACCAGGCAGAGAGAATGGTACCCTATGCACTTTCCCTTCTAGCAAAGTGCTCAGATTTAAGAACTCTGAATTACATATCAAAGTAGGCCTCCTCCTTCAGCACTGAAACAACCTCTTAAAATTCTAACATAGTTTGTCCTCACTGTTTTCTGTATCATCTAATTTAAGCTGTGACTCTCTATGTTCCCATGTGACTCTGAAGTTCTGTGTCTTTCTCTCACTTATATTTTGTAAGTCAGTTTCTAGCATGGTGACTTGATCCTTTTGAGTCTTTCTTTCATACTACTAGAATTTTGAATGTCATATAATTTCTCATGGTCAAACTCCCCAATGTCCATCTTGGTAGCTGGTTGATTTTCACTGGCCTTTTAATTCTGCCTGATTTTGTTACTGCATCTCATGTCATTACTTGAAGTCTGAGAGGCTATCCCTGAGAAGCCGTAAGCCTGAAAAGCTCTTAACGAGGTGTTTTAAGTCCCTGGCCTCATCCCAGAACACTGCCTCTGAAGAATTGTCCCAGACCTCCGCTGGAATATCACGTGATGGACTTCCTGCTAGTCTGGGAAGTAAACAGTCTCTGGGTAAAATTCTCCAGTGACTGAAGTGGCTATTCACCACTGAGCTGTGTAACTCCCACCTATGGTCGGTGGCAAAGTGCCTGCTGAAGCTGATTCGGGTTCCTAGGAGGTACACTGAGGACAGAGCAATGTGTTCTTAATACACCAGTTCCATAAATTAATTGCTTCTACAAACAGAATTGATTTTGCCCCCTCATTTGTTTTTCTGCAATATGATTTTATAGTGTCTGACATTGTGACACTGGATTAATGGTATCATGCTTCTTGGACTGCTCTTAGTTTGAGAAGATTTATGCCCATGCTGTGTGGACATGAATATGTGAGTTCACCAACCTAACAAAAAGTAATTTCTGTGATTATTGTCCTTTCAGGTGTTGGCCACAGGAAAGTAACATCCATGCACACTTCTGCAGGATCTTTCCACAAGTTTATCTTTAGCGGGACTATCACTACAACATGCATGTTGTGTTTGCTCAGCATGTACCAGCATATTGTTCAAAGCCAAGTCTGTAGGCAGCCAAGGAAGAGTCTGGTGAATACTACTGTGTAAGTATGTGTTGCCATGTGACTCAGGAGAGTAAAACAAATCTAGACTGATTTCTGAGGACTGTGCATAATCTAATCCATCAGGTTGTCCATAGGGAGATAAACCCTTGCTCTGACTGAGTCTAAGATTACTCCTATGAAATTTATAGCCTGGCTCAGAGCCACAGCAGATTTCTCCATGTTTGCAGAGGTTTAAAAGAATGCTAAAAGAAAGCAGTGATGAGGTAATTGCAATGACACTGGGATATGTCCTGCCTATAAGAATCTAGTTGTCTAGATATAAGATGATGATGGAACTACCTCTGACTTGTGTTCTTACTATGGAAAAATGCTTTTATGAAGAACCTGAGTGCAGTTAATGAACCAAACAGGGGTACTGACAGCAATCCAAATCCACCACAAATCTTCTGTGGGAGGGGTGAATATTGCAGTCAAAAGTACATGCCTCACGTCAAGAGTTGTGAACCACATGTCCTTTTCTAAGGATGGTATTATCACTAATATATGCATTACAGACCTTGAGTTGTTGCAGGTCAAGGATGGATCACCACCCCTCTTTCTTTTGGAGGACTAGAATATTTGGAGTTAAACTCTTTTCTTTGATGTTGAAGAGGTACCCGCTCTATTGTTCACTTTTTAATTGAGGGATTTTACATACTGAAGGAGGAACTGCTTGTAAGAGTGGTCTCTGTAGATGCATGGAGAAGGGAGCTTGAGAGTAGGTGGGGATAAAAACATGATCATAGAGCCAGAACAGATGACACCTAGCACCCATTTGACCATTGTTACTACTCTCCAGTTGTAGAAAAATTGTACCATGAGTCCACCAAAGTGGATCTTGGAACTGGGTGATAGAATAGAATAGAATAGAATCATAGGGTTGGAAGGGACCTCATGAGATCATCAAGTACAACCCCCTGGGGCTTGTGATGGTGGGATCAACATCAGTTCAGAGCTCCTGGGGATCCCACCAAAGATATCTTTTGGTCAGGAGATAAAGCTAGGTATGTGCCTGCAGTAGAGGTGGATGAGAACACACATCTCAGTTTTTTAACTTTTTGCCATTTGTGACCTGACTTCTAAGAATGCTGGTGGTTGAAGACCTGCAGTAAAGACTTTGGCTTGTAAGACTGCTTATGGGACCTCCTCTTTGGGACTGTTACACACGCACAAACCTTGGGAGTGGAGGGTTGCCTGGAATGTTTTGGTGAATGCAAAAATTTGTCTTTCTTCTGGATGAAAAGACTGATTTTAAAGTGCAAGTCCTGAACATTCTTACCCCTTGGGAAACAGGAAACCCCAGCAAAGGTTTACAGCTCATCATTATAGCAGTTGCCATGGATCTCAGTGCAGTACCAGTCAGTCTATCACAACATGCAACAAGGTTCTTGCACACTGCACTCGTCAAGTTGGACTTGAAATTAAGCCCTAGCCTCCTAGAGAAAATTGTTTTCAAAGTCCAGGAACTTGGCAAAAAAAATTATTCTAAAAGGGTCTGATAGTTAAAAGCTCTTACTTGGAAACTGAGGGATGTAAACTTTTTTCTCCCCTTAAAGTCTCACCGTTTGTCTTTCCTCTCCACAGAGATGGCCCTTGGATGCTGTCTTCTGGACTTTACCATAGCTGCTTGGACAATGAGGGACCTTGAAGCAGGATGGACAAACAAAAAACCCACTCCCTTTACGCAGGATAAAATGTCAATTTTCTGCCCTCTTGGGGTGGGGCACTGGTAGATGGTGTGTACCATAGAGTTCTTGCCAGTTCTAGTATGGCCTCATTCAGATGTGGTGCTATTTTGCTGGATCCCATAGGTTCTAGAATGTCTAGAATTTGTGTTTCAAGTCATGGACTTTCTCTAAGGCAGTGGTTTTCAATCAGTCAGTGTGCCATGGCACGCTGGTGTTCCATGAGACTTGTCCAAGAGTGCCATGAAATTTTGTACTAAGGTAATGAAAATCAATGTAAAACAAACATTATTTCATCTTCTACAATATTCTCTCCAACCAAAATTACAACTCATAAAACTTGTGAAAATTTATCAAATTAAAAGCAAAGTATTGGAGTTTTGATTCTAAAATGTGAATACTCTAAATACAGATAGCCAAAGGGCAAAATTGATATGACATGTATTTTTTTCAGTGGATTTTAAATATTAATACATTTGATCCTTCTTTACCTTGTTGTATGCACTCTGATGCAAACTACCCTAGAGAGATTGTAACCATAATAAATGTAGGCAAATGTGACATTTATGAACAATCAATTCCGCTGAAGTAAGTGAGTCTGCTGTGGAATTGTTTGTCTCATTGAAGTGTGCCGTGTTACTGAAAAAGTTAGGAACCACTGCTCTATGAGACCAGAATCTCTTCTGCTACTCTCCAAAGCAGATCTTGGAATGGTTTGTGAACATCTGGAGGACATGACAAGGCTAGAGTAACCACTTCACAGGGAAAGGAAGATGAAATACCTCTCTCTGTGAGTGGATTTGGTTCATCTTCCTCCTTCTCCTTAGGTTCAGGAGGTTTAGGGTAGCCTCTTGGCAAGGGGGGGGGGGCAGGTAAAATTCCCTGAGATTGGTTGGACTACAGATACTGTACATACAGGTTCCATGATCCCCAACAAAGACAATATGAAGGGTTCAAAGTAGGTTGTACTGTGTCCAAGGTATCAGTCCGAATGAGGGCAAGGGCCTTCACAAGGATTGACAATATCGGTATTCACGGACTCAATCCCATGTCTGGACTGAACTCCCTCAGAGGAGGAAAAGGTGGTTACGCTCACAGGTCTGACTCTTCCAATGGTGAGGAGGTCAGGTTTGGTTCCAATCCATTGTGCTGTGGACATCTATCCCAGGGAGTCCCAGATGGAATGGGAGATGTATTTCTCCCGGGTGTAAAAATCTCCTTAATAAAGGTCAATTCCCCAAACAGGGAGATTGCTAGTTCAGAAGAATGAAAATATATCTTGAGTAGGATACTAGAGCCATGAGTTGCATTTTCTCACCCGGGTCTGCTAGAATCAGTAACTGTTGGTTCCTTACAAGGCTGTGACAGTATCACTGGTGAAAGAGCTTCTGCCCATGATTTGTGGTTGTCATTGGTACCAATGAGCCATCGTCCTCCAGCTCCAAATGTTTTGTCTGAGTTGGTATTGCAGTCAGTGTCAGTGATGAAACAGGAAGGGATACTGAAAGATTACCGTTTCTGTGAGCCTTCAGCCATCACCACAAGGTTTAGGAGGAACTAAAATGCACTCTGGGCACAGACTGTCCCAACTTAGACTGGGCTGCAAAGGAATCCCTTCCCTCAGTAGAACTAGGAGAGGATGTGCTGTTATGCTTGTGAAAAAGCCCAGACAAAAAGTGTTCTTACTCCCAAATCACACTTCAAGCTAAGCCAGAAGGCACCACCCTCAATGTCTCATCCTAGCTTGACAGGCAAGAAGGGTAAGGTATCTCTCCTTGGATCTGACTGAGGCCTCATAACCTTCCATTAGGTGCCTCCTAAGCAAGTTCTAATGCCTGCCATGTTGAGCTAAGAAATGACCAGTGAAGCCTATAGATTTAGCCTGCTTGCTCATACATATGCTTTTCCTCACATATATTAAGTATAGGCTAAAGTTTAAGTTTAAGTTTTATGGTAACAAAATCATAGATTCATATATGGGAAGTATTCGTAGGGCTTGCCTCCACTGTCCTGAAGTTCAGACTACAAGGTATGAACAGCGGTGTGCATCAAAGCACTATGCTGAAAATCCCCTAGGTGGATGCTGCCAACATGAACTAAAAGGTTCTTAGTATTAATACTAATTAAGAACCTTTCAGTTCATGCTAGGAGCATACACACAGAGGAGTTGAAGTGCCATACTTTGATCTGTTTGAAGAGTGAAAAAGATTTTTAATGATGTGTTTACCATGGCACTGAGCAGGCTGCTCCATATACCTAACATCCAACTTTAAAACTGTTTAATGTGGGACAATATCAGCAGGGTCATGTTAACACCTTTGATTCTGAGAGCTCATTTATTCCATCTGAATTAATATAAATAGTGTGATTCACAACTCAAAGTGATATACCCAGGAAAGTTCTCATGGAGCTAGTGTGCTAAAAGTAAAGATCCACCATAGTAGCATGAGCAACTAGCCACCAAAGATATTACCAATCCAAAATGTGGGGCATGTACTCAGGGCAATCAGCCCTGCCTGCCACCTGCACCACCACAGTGGCACTCCTTACCTCGATGACAGCTAACACAGGCATGTCACCTTGTGCTGGTAATCATAAGCCCAACTCAAAATGACATTTAAAACAGTTCTGCTATATTGGTACAGGTGGCAGCTCAAACTGGGTTGGACAGTAGCCAAGTATTCTCCCATGCCCCACTGCTCTTTCTAGCGTCATCAACCACAGATGCAGAATGTAGATGAAGAATGTTTGTGTCTCTAAATTAAAAAACAACGCACCAAATTATATTGAATCTGATTCCCCACTGCCCTACATCGGCGTGAAACAGGTATACAGTGCTACCACTGCAATGCTATAGATTTTTACATCAACTTCTTACTCACTCTGGACAGGCATGTATGAGTACACAAAGCGCAAGGTGGTAGAGAATCAATTTCTTGGAGTTTTATCCGTAATCCATGATGCTTTAGAACAACAGACTACCCTTAATATTTTACTTTTAAGTATCTGCAAGACATGGCAAGAGTAGTTGCAGTGCCTTTTCTCACTGGCAAGTTCTTTGCTTTCCAATCTGCCAAACAAAATTTCTAAATCCTAGAAATGTAAATGTCATTGGCATAGGTTATCAGCATAGCAAATCTATTTTTGTGCAACTACAATAAGAAATAGACAGCACCAGAGATCAGCTAATATATAAAGCCAGAAGCACTCGAGATAAAGTAGTCAAGGAAAAGGAGTTAGAGAGAAAATTGGTCAAAGGGGGTAAAAGAGTGGAATAAAAATAAAAAGCTAATGTGAGGAAGTGACAAAGGTTGGTATGGACAGTAAGAGAATAACTTGTATTACTTTTTATGAATATTGTGTACCTTAGTTTGCCTGCTTCACATTAGCCTGACTGTCTGCATGGAGTTAAATCAAAGGGGAAAACAAAACAGGAAACAAAACAATGACAGAGACAAGGTGTCTTCAGAGAGATAGCAAGAATCTTTCAAGGATCAGTGGTAGAGCTATTAATAGGAAATGTCCTCTGCCTAGCTCCAGCCAGGTAACAAAGTTCATTCTTCCCAGGCCCAAGCCTGGGATCAAAGAGATGCTAACCCATTAAAGACGCTTGAAGAGAGAGAAGGGGGAGGAGGGCAACAGGCTGTCAGCAGCTGCTGGAGAAAAGACCCTAACCCTGCAATGTGCTCTCACTGTCTGCCTGTCAGTCTCTCTCTTTCCCAGCCAGAGATGGAAGTAACTGTTCTGAGAAGAATATACCAAAGCTTGCAAGGAAGGAGTTAGGCCCGGTCCACACTTAAAACTTACACTGACTGCATTATGGAGCTCAGGGGTATGAAAAATCCACACCAAAGTGCCATAGCAGTGCCAATCTAATTCCTGAAGTAGATGTATCTATGGAGATCAGTGGAAAAAATTATTCTATCTTTCAGCTGTTCCTAAGGTAATGGAAAACTCTTACAATTGCTGTAGGCTGCATCTACATGCTGCATGTGCTTATGCCAACAAAGCTGGATAGAATCATAGAAGTGGGAAGGGACCATGAGAGGCCATCAAATCCAGGCCCCTGTACTCATGGAAAGACCATGTACCCTCAGCCATGCCAGCATAGTCCCCATAATATAGAGCTGAGCTGATGTTTAGACAAAAGGACATTAGTATAAGCATTTATTGTTTTAAGCTTTTTTCTCTGTTTGTTATATACTTTTGGGTGAATAAACAGAGCCTTGATTTGACGAAGCTGTTTTTGATCCACTTCAATCAGCTGGGGTCACTGGATGACAAAAAGGTGACAAATAATTGAGGAAATGAAGGGGTAAGGGGACTATCACACAGAGATCCAGTCCTAGAGTAGTTGGGCAGTCCTGTTCCATCCTTGATGGAAGTGAAAGAAGCCTAACTTGTCACCTGAAAGATGCATACAAGGAGGACTAAAAGGTTTCTAAAACAGTTTACCCAGTCACCATGACAGATGGGGATAAGACAAAAGCAGGAAGGTAAATATGAAGCAAAAGAGGGGACAGAAATATTGCAAAGGATAATGGGGGGGGGGACAGAAAAAAAGTAGACAAAAAGCATGGGGGGAAAAAAAAGAAACAGGAAATGTATCTCACTGAAGACAGTCAAAGCCAATTCACACACTAGGAAGCAGAAGCAGCAGCAAGAAAAAGATTTTTATTGCTACCTAACTTAAAACTACTTTATTGGTTGATGAAAAGGGGGTTGAGGAGTGGATGATCCTTACTATTAAAATATTTATATACCTTTAAAATATTTATGTATTTTTTAACATTTTAAATATTTATTTTAAAATATTTATATCTTTTATACCTTTTGTTTTGCTCATTCATGGAGCCCATATAAGTTTCTGAAACCTTCAAACATTTTAAATTAAATAACTTATCATAATCCTAGATATTTACTGCATATTTCACTGTATTCTAAATAAATTCAAAATACAGTTCTGTCCTGCAAACATTAAAGTGCACATAACTTTACTCACATGGATACTGCCACAGATTTAACTGCACACAACTTGGTACTTTTTGTTAAGCATACGCACAATGTCCTTGCAGGACTGAAGCCTTTATAAATACATGATTGCATGCATGCGTGGGTGTGCATGCACATTTGAAGAAGCTCGTCATTAGCACTTTATATTGCATTTTTATCCAGTTTCTAATAACTAACAAGATCATTTACATAGCATTGCTTCATCCTTTCCACATACAGAAAAAGGGACTATAATTTACAGACCCAGGGAATAATATTAGATTTCACAAAATAAGTTGTCAAATTAACAAGGATGCACCCTTTGCTTTTTTATAGGACAGTGCCAGAGCACCTGGTAATAAATTGCTTATGATCTACCTACAACAGGTTTATTTAAAAGCCAGGCCTGGCCATCATCACTAATATTTTAAGACATATTTTCAAAACTAATTTTGACAGCAGATGACTTGAAACACACACTGGACCATAAATATTAATAATGCTATAATGATAGAGTTAAAGGATGAAGTGCAATCATTATGTAGCAGGCAGGCAGGCAGGGGTGGGCTAGGGGTAGTTCACCAGTATGAAACCAACAGTGGGAATGACAGCTCCACATTCCAACTAAAAAGACAAAGCTGATATGCTTAAAAGTACATGTTTAGAATCCTAGACTGGGCTTAACTCAAACAGCTTTGATTGAACAGGGTCCCTTAGCAGTATTAAAACTGCTCTAATTGCATTCTTCAAGCCAGCTGAAGGCTGACAGCTTCCGCTCTCCAGCTCACTATCAAAGCACATCAAGGGATTCTATTATGAGAGGAGCACCTGGTCCAAATTTATTTCAACGGCCCAGAGCAAAATGGGAAGGTGCTTAATGTTCAACCACAATGGTGACATTTTTATGAGATATCCAAAGTTCAGAAACAAACAAATGAAGAGTTTGAAAGGAGCATGAACAGAAACTGTGACAATAAAAATTCAACATTAATATATCAATTTTAAAACATATACCACCCAAACTCTTGGGGACAAGGCCAAAAGTTCAGTGCAGGCAAAGGGGGGGGACGGGGGACGGACCACCAGCCACCTTACATGTATGTCTTAAAACCACCGTGACTAGTTTTAGGAAAGAAATAATGACCCTTTACTGCATATGATGCACTGAGTAAGTCTATGATTGGTGATTACTAAAATGGGCAGTAATAGTAAATCACACACAAAAATGTGAACAGTGAATTCAGGTGCATTTCAGCTTTAACACTAAAATACTGAGGAACTTTCAGCTTATGACAGACATTTTAGTATTATTTTAACCTTTTTTTTTTAATCTCATAGCATTATCTTAAACAAACTCAAACCCTTGAGAAAAATGCATGCAGACCAAGATTTTACAACCGATATATCCATTATGCTTAGTTGGATAAATGTTTTTTTTTTTAAATGTATATAAAAGGTTGTTTGTTTGCATTGTTTTTAACTTAAACTAGAATCAGGTTTTGTTTAAGAAAGCCATTGCTATTGTCAGTGAGGCTCTATGTTGGGTTTAAGGATCTATCCGAATCCCAGGATCAGGGCCACAGTTTTTTCGCTAACTAAAACTCAACAGCTCCTAAGTAAATATTAATACCTATGAATTTACATCAATGAAGACTTCTTATCAATAGATGTTAATGTGGCTGCAGAAACACTAGCCAATGCTCTAAACCTCTTTTTTTAAAGTTATATTAATTATTTTATTGTTTTAGCAATATAAAACCATAAAGTAAAAGAAAAGAAGAAGCTACATGGCAACTTACAACACCAGGCTTTTACACTGAAAATGTCAATTTACAAAATGTCTTTATAACAACATTTACAAGCATTTTTGAATATATGTTCCTAAAAGATGAAAAGCAGAAGAATTATCCTACCATTCTTCTTGCAGAATTGTATTACTTTCCTTTAGAATTCAGATTCTATCCTTTTTTGAAATGTTCTTTATTAAAGATATCCATGCCTACTTGAAATAAAAGCTTTAAGTGATTTATTATTTTAAATAAGCCAATTAAGCAGCATCTATTTTCTATAACTGGCTATGATTAATTTACTTGTAGGTCTGTGCAGATTTCAAGGAATCACTGTGCACTGTATCAAACTATTATCTTTTCTGTGAGCATGGCCTCCCTCCACCCCCACATACACAGAAGTATAATTTAATGGCAGATAGAATCTATGGACTTCAAATATGTGAGCTGCGCAGGGAAAAATATAAATACTGTAAAATTCAAGTACAAATAACTTAAGGAATATTTAATGCCCCAATTTTTTATCTTCTTAAATGGCACCTTACCTTTCTCATGGGATCCTCCTTACTATTCTAAATATTGAGCATACGAATAGATAATATCCAACACATCACAACACAGGCTTGTCTTGAGTTGACAGTACTAATATCAATCATTATTTTATGGCTGTTTTCTTGGTCAGCAGCATACACTTAAGAATCTTTTCCTCCTGCTTTCTACCTATCCTCATTGTTGCAAATCTCCTTAAAATTATGCTCAATGTATGTTTCCTGATTTAACCTACATGGAATACTTTAATTTAGCAATATTTACATACAAGACTTTCAGATATAATTCAAGCAGACTATTAAAATAGATTATGTTATGCTACACTTAAGCAAGCAATATTTAGCACACAGTTGTCACATTGTTAGTATTTAAAGATATTAACAGCTCCCTTCAAGAGACAAAAGGATAGGAAGTTTTGTTTTTGGTTTTTTTGGGAAAGAACAGTAAGTACACCGCCACCAAGCATTAAAACATCCACAAGGAACCTTCCAGCCCCGAATAATCTTCAGGGCCTCTTCTCTTGTATTTCCTAATGCTGCCATCTCTCACTGCAAGTATAACATGAAAGATAAATTCTAATTTTGCATGTAGGTATATCACGTCAAATTAGCAACATAAAATCACTGACATTTATTCTAAAGAAAGGCCTGCTAGCTGGAGGTAAAATGCTGAACTAGCATCTGTCACTAATGCTAACTGAGGTAAGGCTAGGGACTATAAAGTACTATTAAAAAAGAGTATAATAATGCCAAATGGAAATTCTGAGAACATACATTAGCTTTTTGGCATTGTAAATTTATTATCCTAGTTAAGTACCTAGTGCTATGAACAGCAAGTGCTTTTTTCAGGGTTTCAAGACACATGCTTACAGACCACAGTACCTGAATCAATATATTGACAAATTCTTGCAGTATAATTCTAATATGTTTGAAAGATCTTCTTGATGAAAGTGTATTATATGTGTGTCCTCTAACCCCCTATTTTATTTATAAAAATGGTAAAGAATATTGAATTTGTACCCCGGGTCAGATTATCTTTGCCAAGCCCTAGATAATAATTGTTCATACAGACAACCCTTTTCTTAACCATCACAGGCCACAACACATATTCCATAAGTCATAATTTAGGCTTTGCTTACATAAGAAATAAAAATCTGTGTAAAAATAATTCCTTTCACATTTGCCTACAACTGCTTTGCTTTTGAACTGATATAGTTTAATATTTTCAGGGATGCTAGTAGGAGTTGTAGAAGAGATTTATTACTATGACTGTTTGGCCCTCAATTCCCAGGAGTTTCTCGAAGAGTGGTGCTGTTGCTGATTAAATTAACTTGTTACATTCAGTCACTAAAAAGGAAATAAACTGTAGTCTCTCTACTTTTCTTTTCATGAACATTCTTCATATTCCCATTATATTATGTGTTTTCTTGTGTTTCAGCAAGTCAGTTGCTCAGAAGCTTTGCTTTAGTTTGAAATTTACTGCATATGGAATAGCCTATTCTGGACCAACTAATAATTGGAATAACTAGAATTTTCTTCATAAAAGGAAGAAAGGGGGAGAGCACTTGCATTTCTTGGTAAACCAAGGGATAATTTGTTTGGAATGTTTCTAGGTGTCACCTTTTTAAGATGTGCTTTATGTAGTTCTGTACACCGAAAGCTCTGTCTAACCTCATTGTCTGAAGATTCTCTCTCTCAGTATTCTGTTGGCACTAAACTATAAAAAACAAACAAATGAATTCTGTCTCAAATAGCATTTAGTGTTTCCATACACCTCTCCTCTCCTCTACTTTAGGCTTGATCTACACTGCTGGTGAAATTTGATGACAGTTGATGGGAGTTGCGCAGGGCATAAAAAGCAAAGCTTAAATGTTGACTTAGGGAATATGTATATGGGAAAGATACAGCTTGATTAATTAAGAATGTCAGAACAGTCTGTTAGGCTCTGTCAAACTTTAAAGGGCATCACATTCGCTGAGGAACTGTAGCTTAAAGTTTTTAACAGACTAGCCTCCAATCCTTTATTGCAAAGAAAGACTTCAAAAACTAAGGAAGTCTGTCATAGCATTTTGTCAATGTTCAAGTGCCTTACGTACCATGCTATATATTAGAAATTGTGCTGGTTAACTGGGACACTGTAAATGTACTAGTAGTACAGGACACTTTTTAAGCTCATCAGCACCCTGATCACCTTCCTAAGGAATGCCAATGCCTCGCACAATTCTCAGAAAATTCACTTGATTCTGACAAGTTTGAATTTCTAATTCAGCTCTGTATAACCTTTTATACATGCTTTTCAGTGTATCATAATTGGTACTGTATAACAAATGTCACCAAAAATTTTAAAATAAAATGTCAACTGAAGTAATTCTGACAAGCAGTTTTGTAGCTAGGTATAGCAATAAAATTGTGCTACAGCAGTAAAACATAAGAACAAAAAATATCCAGTGGTAAAGTGCACTGGCATCTCCAGTGCTTGGGGCTTTACAAAGCCAGCTGCTAGGGTCCTTTAAGGGTAGAGATTCTCTCTGAACTGTGGGGTCTCCACTCACACATAAAGGGCAGCAGACTAGAGCATTCCAGCAGATGAAGTTACCAGGGACAAGAGGCAGCAGTAGAGGTTGCATTAGTGTGCTTAAAGCTAAAATGCATATCCTCTGTCGATGTGCCAGACCTGCCCATGCTACTTTTGTGGAGGCCAGGTTTACCTCCGCACGGAACTTCAGCACTCTGTATTAAACTTCCAGGTATGCTTTGGCAGATGATCTTGAACAATCTGTTTCTTCCTGGAAGCAACAGGTCTGAGTAATTATCCAAATACACCACAGCAGAATTAGGGCATGCACTCTGACAAATTTCCAAGACAACTCTGCATTGTGAGGGAATATATGCCACAGCTTTTCCCTTTGCTTCACAGCTGGAGATGCATCAGTGGTGAAGTGCCCAAGGGACAAAAAAGCAAAGCACCTGATGCAAGAAACCCTGGATGGGGTAGCCTGGGTAGCTGAATGAGGCTTGAGCTGTCTTGTATCTAACAGGCAAAGGCATACCCAATGCACCACAAAAGATGTAGGGCTTTCTTCCTACCAATATATTGACTACCACTGCAAGTGTTTCTTAGGGGATCCATGGGAGGGGACAATGTGACTAATTAGGCAGCTTAACAGCAGCCAGGAGGCTTGTAGGGAACCAACAAAATTAAAATAAAGGAGAATCTGGGAGGAGGGATCTGGCTTCAGGAAGTCACTACCACACAGAGCTCCCAGATTCTACTAAACAGAAGACCCACTCTTGAAGACCTCAGGTCTTTTGGTAAAGGAAGGTGGCTGTCTTGCTGAACCTCTAAACTCTTCCAAAGAAGAGGATCCTCAATGATGGAGCTTAGGGACCTGTGCAGAATAGTTACTTCCTCCAGCCAGCTTCACCACACAGGCATATAGACTTTGAAAAGTCTGCATTACTCAAAATGCTAGGAATGCCCAAGATCCCAGCAAGTCAAAATAATGCAGCCTTTGACATACTCACATTAGTGGGAGCAAGAAGAATCCACAAAGAAATGAGGGGAAGAAGCTAAGTAAATGCTGCCTATCATGCCTGCCCTCTGTGTGTGTGTGCGCCCCCCCGTGTGCGCATACGCTACAGTACTCCTCCTGTGGGCCATACAAGGTCCAGACAAGCAGAGGCCTGTTATTAGCTTTTCATGTCATGAACCTATAAGCATCACAGGTAGAAGAACTGTTAGACCAGGGGAAAGGCATGGAGTTCAGAAACACAGAAAGAGCTGTCAGCTTCCAAAGAATTGATAAGGGGCTGAGAGCATGCCATGCAATTCAAGGTGGATCTCTACTGTTCCTCTGCGGCCTCAGCCAGCCCAGAACCTCTGAGAATACCATAGGGTGTTTATGCTACCATCTTAGTTCAGGGTTAGCCTCTGCAGAATTTAGCACCTCTGTACAGCTACAGGACGCAGGGGGCTAGAAGCAGCCCCCAGGCCATTGAATCACTATGTGCATATCAAACAGGGTGTCTGGTGGCACTTTCAAAGATTAAAACATTTATTGCATGAGATTTCATGGGGGAAAGTGCATATGGAACAGATAAGAAGTGGGTGGGTCAGTGAGTACCTGGAGCAGATGAGAGGGTAATGAAGTACACAAGGAATGAATATGGTCTGGGGTTACTGCCCATGTAGCTAACAGATTCCACAAGTTTTCACACTGGGAAGGGGGAACATGAGCTAAGAGAACCCCAAGGGGAAAACAGTATGAAATATGGAGAAATCACAGCCCTACTCTGCCAAGACTGCTATACTGGAGTAACTCTTACAGACCTCTAAAATACAGAACAATTCCAAAAAATAAAAATAAAACCACCTGCATTCCTATGGAGTTATGTTTGATTGTATGTAACAGTAACTTCAGGCTTAAACCAAAAATCAGCAGAAGACATGCACAGAAATATCACATTAGAAAGCCAAAGAATTCAGAGTTCAGTGCACAGATTCCAGCTTTCTTTACCAACTCTACTGAGTTCACAGAAAGATTTATTTTACTAGTTATTGATAGGACAAATGCCATACCAAAGACAGTCTTTTACTCACTCATCACTAAAATTCCATAGGCCCCCAATTATACAAGCATTGTTAAATAAACAACTAATCTACTTATATATGTCAACATCTTAATCCTCAGGTATAACATTACAGCATTTACACAAAGGAGTAAAATTAGTGTGATGAAAAAGCATCATACTTAGTACTTTTGCAAGTAAACTGCCTACAACTCAAAGACTTCAGATTTTTTAAACCTCTTGGGGGGGAGGACAATAAAAAAGGACTGTAAATTAAGGGAGATGGGAGGATGATAAAAAATAGTGTCTCTTCCATAATTAAGCTCTCCAATGCAATAAACTGGATTTCAAGGCCTTTGAAAAATAAATTGATTCAAAAACAACTGTGTGTAACATCGAGACGTAGAGGGAACAAAGAAAGGAAAATCAAAGGGTGGCATCTCTACAAAAGCACAGTTCAGGGTGTTTGGGGGACTTTAGGCTTGAATTTTCGTACTTTCAGTTGAAACTTAGACGACCTCTGACTGCCCTGGCATTTCATGCCAGATTTTCAGTTGTTATAAACTACATGGAATATTTAGAGCATTTTATTTTGAAATAACTGATATAACTTGAATTTCACTCTATTTTAACAGTTTTTGTTTGGGAATTTTCAAACATTTTTGTCAGGATAACACCATCAAAAATTGGGATACATCTTCATTCCACCTATCAGCATTCTACACAATAAAAACTTTTCAGAAACAAGAGCTAAACCTGGAAGTTGGTTGGATACTCTTTCCCAGACCTATATAAATCAGAGGCAATAAAATTTCTGGAGATGTATTCTGATCTTAGATGTACAGTATTTATACAAGCCACCCTATACAAGGCCTGTTGGTATGCAGCAATACAATCAGCTACCTATTAAAAATTTGAAAACCAGAACGTTAAAGTTTTGCTGCTGTGGTGCACCAGAATGGTCTTTTTATGGTGTGTTACTGCTGCCTTAAGGGGTAAATCCTGTTTACAGCAAACCCCTGCAACAAAAATCCCAGCATCATTGTTGCATTAAACAGATGCCTCTCTTTGCTGATTTTATGGCACATGTAGAACCAAAAGCCTCCTTATCAGGCCAAATGCTCCTCTACTGACTTCAGGGCCAATTAAAAAGGGCCGCAAGATGACTTTTAAATTAAGACTTTCAAGCTATCCAACCAGCCAACTAAATGGTGAGCACCGGATGCCCGCTTTAGTGCAAGCTTACTTATTTTTAAAAACAGTTATTCAAATTTCCATGCTCCTGCTGAGCAACATGAAACCACAAAAACCACTGTAAAATAGTAAAATAAAATAAAAATAAAGTTATTAAAAGCTCTTCAAATGACACACTCAAGTTGGTAATTTTTTTTAACTCTAAAAAGAACCAACATTCCAGTAATTATTCTATATGCCACATATCAATTTCTAACTCCAGCCACTTAAAAGCATAAAAATTAGTCAATTTTCAAAGGGATAGCCGTGTTAGTCTAGTCCAGCAAAAAAAAAACAACAAGAAGTCGTGTGGCACTTTGAGATTAACAGATTTATTAGTGACACATATATAATATATATAAAAACAAACAAGGAGTCCTGTGGCACTTAACAACAAATTTATTTATTGCATGAGCTTTCATGAGATTTTCTCCCACTAAAGCTCATGAACTAAACAAATTTGTTACGTCTTTAAGTACCACAGGGCTCCTTGTTTGTTTTACTATGCTAGATTAACACGGCTGCCTTTTTGGAACATGACACATATATGTTTCCCTTATTAAAGGGCTTTCAGAAAGTAAAACCTTTAAATGCAAGCATTTTATAAAAAAAAAAATAATAATTCTGACTTCTTTATTAAAAGCTATGAGATTGAGAAAGGCCAGTCTAGGGGATGGAGATAACCAGCACTTCATAAAGACATACAGCTAGGTTTTCAATGCCTAAAGATGAAGATAGGCAGATTTTCAAAACTACACAGGTCCCCAACTCTCAACGATTTTAAATGAAAGCTAGTTGTCTTGGCATGTTTGATAATCCTAGTAGGTGCCTAACTGCATCTTCAGCTGCCAAATCTGACCCCTCTTTTATAAAAAGGGAGATGACTGGAACATTTCAAAGCTTTGGTAAAGTCTGGACA
The DNA here is from genome assembly GCA_007922195.1 of Podocnemis expansa. NCBI lineage: Eukaryota > Metazoa > Chordata > Testudines > Podocnemididae > Podocnemis > Podocnemis expansa. Next base: position 13,988,308 of record ML681964.1, on the reverse strand, counting down.
GAAAACTGCACAAAGAGCAGTGAAACCCCCCCCCCCCCCCCGATTTAAATCAACTTTAATTAAAAAAAAAAAAAAAAGAACCAAACTATGACAATGTAATAAGTACCTTAACACCATGGATGGTGAGGAAAACACAGCTGGTAAGTAAGAGTAAGTAAAAACTTGATTAATGTAATACATTAACCAATTGCTGTTAATGAGCAACAAACATTATCTGCCTTGAGACTACATCCATTGTTTGGGAGGATATCACTGTTATATTACAATGAGTACCTAATATTATGAAACATAAAATCTTAAATAAAGATAAATATTTAAACAGAAAATTTAGTAAAGCTATAACACAAATGGTAAACTCTCTTCCCTTATCATATGAGGGGAAGGGAAATGTAGTAAATGGATGAAATAAAAGTGTGATATTTTGAACTTATTTGCTTTACAAGTTGACATAACTAAAAAGAAGTCCAAATAACATCATGGCTTTCTTTTAAAAATGTTACATAATGAAAGGTGCTTAAATATGTTATTTACCAAGTCCACAAAAAAAACCCCAACCCCTTCTGGCCTATTCTGATACATTATGTGCAATAAACTTGATACAGACAGTCCAGATAAAAACTAATTGGATGAGAAACTTTAAAATAATACTTTATCCAACAGAGTATAATAAGCCATCTTAGCATTTCATATTTTTATGCAGTCTTCTAACACTACAGAGACTTTTAAATATCCTTCTCCCCCTTCACACACACACTTTTTTATAAAAATAAATTGTGTGACAAAATTTTCTTAGGGGGCTCAGTTTTTTAGCTTGTGTAAATCAGTATGGGTCCACTAAAGTCAACTTTCCTATGCTGATTTACACCAGTTGAGGTCTTAGTCTAGCCCACTGTATTTAAGAGAATACATTTCAAATGCTTTCTTCTGACCTTCACACTCCATTGGAGCCATTACACTTTATGTCAACTGCTGTCTAGTACAGGTTTATACTGTGAATTAAAACATCATGAACTGAAAGTATATTTGGAAATAGTTACTGCACACATGTATTGAGCAGTTTTAAAATATTTATGACACTGCAGTTTTTAAAAATACATATTACAAAAGTAGCTGGCCTGTAATAGGTAGCAACATTTTACTTAAAAAAAGAACAAAGCCATTACTTACTTATAGGAGTTGCAAGCAACTATGAAATGGCAAATCTGAATTATTCAGCATGCCTATTGTTTAACTGCTTGTTTAGTAAATATGGATTTAAAAATATTTACTTCCAGTTTAGGTATCTAGAGAGTCTAAATTTCATCCCAGAGTGAATTTTTATGACAGAGTTATAAGCCACTAAAAAAAGGGTTTATAATGGAAGTGCTGACATAACTAACTATAGCAGTGAGAACAGTGCCTCTGGAATCAAGGCACATTATATTTATGAGGTAGGTAAAAGTCTGTAACTATCAATCACCAGAATCATATTGACAGATTCTAAGTTTGAGGTCCAACAAAATTAATACATTCAGCTTCTCACACCACTGATACCAAGGAGAGAATTAGCAGGCACTTTTATGGTCTTAGGCTTTTGACATCTTTACAGAAATCAGTGAGGGCAGTCTTCCTGAAACATTTCATTAATCTGCAGTCTATGCATTTCTAGGTTTCAGCAATCTTTTGCATACAGCTAAAGAAGTAGATTATTTAGAAATCAAACATAACCCTATTTGCACAAACATGTTTCAACAGATTACAAACATTAATTCTGTATGCATCCAACATATATTTAGAATCTATAGCCAACTGTGATTAATCACTCCAACAATATCCAACTCCTAAATTATAACTCAAAATCCCTATATAAAAATCTAAGATGTCAGCACCTCAGTCTTTATGATATCGCACCATTCCAATAATTCTGTTTTACAAGTAAATTCCTATTATACATTAATAAGTGCTGTTGGTGGCTAAACTTCATGCCTTTGAGTAATGACTAGGTTGAAGGCAATTAGGCCAGCCAGGTGCAGCTGGGTTGGGTACTAATAAAAAGTTTTTAAATTTTACTATTTCCGTTTAGATTTGGGGGGTGCATTCCAATCTGCCCAAATTAGGGAGGAAATTGCTTCCATGTTTTCAGTGCTTCCATGTTTTGACCATTACTGATAACCGCTTTAGGGGGTTTTTTTGTTTGTTTGTTTTGTTTCCTTCCCCACATGTATTATGATCTGAGAACTGATCTCCACTAACTGGCATCCATGTTTCAGAGCATATTGGATGGGTTATTGTAATCATTATGTAGTTAAAAAAGAGGGGGGAAAAAGCACACCCTCACTCAAGTAATATTGTAGTACCTTCATCTTAGACCCTCTATGAGAAACATCAAGTAAAAGTGGTTTGGAAAGACTTGACTCACTCTTTATGAAAAAAAAAATGTTTTTCACCAGTAATCTAATCCAAATAGGGAAACTGTGTGATATACAAAAACCAAAATGAAGAATGGCAACAAAAACTCCACACATCTTAAATGCAGTTAAGTGATATACTGTCACCCTTTGCTAATTTCTTTCTTAAAAGAGCTGCAAATATTAAAGAATATAAACTACAAAAAAGCATAACAATTGAAAATAGAGACTATATAAATATAGGATGGAAACAGTAATTTAGTATTATGCAATCAACATGGTTTGTAGTGTAATTCCCTTCTAAAAGAAAGCTTTGAGTTTCAGTCTTTGAACTGTTTTAATTCTGCTTTTCATACAAGGGGAAAAAATCCAGCATAAATTATATATTTCTTAATCATAGCACAAAAATTCACTTGGCTACATCTGAGAACAATATTGAGCATATTAAATAGGTTTTAGGTCATTATTTTCCTCCTGATTCCAGCTGGCTGTTTTTTAATACTACTCAGACTAAATTTAAACAACAGACATTCATTTTAAATATGCATCACAAATAGAACCAATTTTCCTTTGAGTTACAATAGTATTAAACACTGATATTTGTGTGCACATGTGCAAGTGTTTGTCCAGGCATACCCATGACTTTATGTGCAGCATTTACACTAAACACAGTGATTCTCAATTTCTTGGTCACAACAAACCACAGCAGATGAGTGTGTCACATGAAATCAGCTTCCCGCTGAAAGCTGCCCCTGCCACTGAGGTGAGCCATGGCAGCAGGCTGACTTCACACTGCTGGTCCTTCAAGAGCTGTAGCTGAAATCTCAAGAAGCTGCAGATCTCCACAGAGCCACCACCAAATCTCACAGCCCTACTCTTTTGGCAGCAGATGCTGCTGCTCAAGCCTCCCATCACTGTCTCTGCCTGCGGAGGCACATTTTCTTCAGCAGCGGGGGCCACTCTAACTTGATCTGCCATCAAAAGTGCTGGCACCAGGGAAGAACTTCGGAGGCAGGGGAGCCTCAAGAGGGGCAGGACCTGTAACTAGGGGACATCAGTGTGTTGTGTGCAGCTGGGGGCCCTCAACTGTGTCATGAGGCTGAAAGGATTGAGAATATCATACCTTCTATCTGTCTCTTCACCTCAGATTCTATTGCCAGAGGGCTGGGTCAGGACACAGTGAAATTCCCTCAGAGTTCTTTCCTGATTCTTCTTTTGGCTTAAATGGAGGGTGTAGGAAGGTGGGAAGGGACGGAAAACAGGGGCCCTCTAAAACTGCAGAGTTTTTCTATGATCAGTTGCATAGATCGCCTTGAACTTCAATATTGTTTTTATGTGAATCTCTAAATCCCAGCAGCACACATCTATGTGAGCTCGCATGCTCTGCAGCTACATATAGATTTTGTGGATAGATCTCTGCAGAAGTACAGGATACTCTGAAGAATTAATTCCTTCATGGAAAGGAGTTTCTTTGTAGTGGTAGGACCACATTAAACAGAGACTGGGAGAGAAACAAGACTGAGAACAATTACTCTGCTAGCTCCACTAAGGGGGAAATCAACAGGACATTTATAGTTCAAAGGGACCTCAGGAGAACATCTAGTCCAACTCTCTGCTCAAAGCAGGACCAACCCCAAATAAATCATCCCAGCCAGGGTTTTGTCAAACCACACCTTAAAAACCAGTAAGAAAGGAGATTCCACCATCACCCTGCAACCAGTTCCTGGGCTTCATCACCTTCCTAGTGAAAGTTTTTCCTCATATTCAACCTAGACCTCCCCCATTACAACTTGAAACCACTGCTCCTAGTTCTGTCATCTACTATTACTGAGAACAGCCCAGCTCCATCTCCCTGAAACACTTCTTCAGGTAGTTAAAGGCTTCTATCAATTACCCCCTCATTCTTCTCCTCTGCAGACTAAACAAGTCTCGTTCTCTCCAGCCATCCAATAATTTTCTGTTACCCTCCTCTGGACTCCTTCCAGTTTGTTCACATCCCTTCTGTAGTGGGGGATGGGGTGGTTTGGGGCACAAAACTGGACACAATATTCCAAATGTTGCCTCACCGGTGCAAAATAGAAAGCAACAATCACCTCCCTCAATCCAGTAATGCTCATACTAATATAGCTGAATGCACCATTAGCCTCCTTGGCAACTAAGGCTATTAACTCATATCCAGTTTCTTGTCCACTGTAACCCCAAGATCTTTTCTGCAGAACTCCTGCCTAGCCAGTCAGTAGCACTGCATGGGGTTCTTCTGCCTTACATGCAGGACTTTGCACATATCCTTCTTGAATATCATCAGATTTCTTTCTGCCTAATCCTCTGACTTGTCTAGGCCACTCTGTATTGTATCCCTCCCCTCCAACATACCTACCACTCTCCCCAGCTTACTGTCATCTGCAAACTCTCCGAAAGTGCAACCCATCCCAGCCTGCAGATTATTAATGATGTGGAACGAAAACAGAACAAGTACTAACACCTGGGGCGTTCCATTTGTTACCAGCTGTCAACTAGACATTAAGACATTTATTACTACTAATTGAGCCCAATGTTCTAACCAGTCTTCTATCCAACTCACATTTCTTTAACTTGCAAATAAGAATACTGTGGGAAACTGTATCAAAAGTTTCTGAAGTCCAGGTATATCATGTCTGCCACAATCCCCTCATTCAAAGAGCTGGTCATCTCATCATAGATGGCAGTCAGGCTGGTCAGACAACTTGTTCTTGGTGAATCCATGCTGACAGTTCATAAGTGCAGTTCATTCATTCATTCATTCGTCCGTCAGTAACAACGAAGACCATCTAGTCATCCAGGGGTTGGGGTGGGGGTCCATGGGTGCGCAAATGACTGATCAGACCAATCCATGCACGGAAAGTTCTCTGACAATGCGGACAGGGAATGGTGGCGGCTGATGGAAATTTGCTGGCATTATCTTTCCTGGCTCGTCTGCGTTGCTCAGCTGCATCAATCCAGTTGGCTTCGCATGTTTCCATGCCCCAACGGACAGCTGAACACCACTCTCCTCTGTCCTGGGCTATCAGTTCCCATGTAAAGTAGCTGATACTGAAGGCCTTTAGCGACGCTTTTAAAGTATCCTTGAAGCGCTTTTTCTGGCCCCTTGGGAGCATTTGCCTTGTTGGAGTTCACCATATAACAAGTGCAGTTAAACACAGAAAGAAAGATGTCTATGTTCCTTAGGCACACCAATGGCTGCATCTATTTATTCCCTGGGGAAATCATCCTGTGAAGTGTATCTGATGAAAAATTCCACCCCCTCCAGCATCAGGTCACCCCCTCACAAAATCTCCCAGTGCTTTGACAGTGTGAGGTATGCACAGAAAGATTCCTGCAAGCTTGATACTTCCAGTCCCTTCTGGGGACTGCTTCCTCTCTTAGCTCCCCTTCTGCCACATTATGAAGTTGAATCTAGAGGCAGGCGTTAGCCAAAACTTTCTTTGGACTTGTCTGGAAGTTTTGACCAAGTTAGTAGTATCTGGCCAGCATAAACCAAGTTTTTTGCTTTGTTTTTTAAATGTTGAAAGTGCTATAGAAGCAGAAAAATGGTGACAAGAATTAAATTTATTAGCAGATCCACTAGAATCCAGCACAGGAGAGGCTCCTACAATATATATGTTTCAACTGGTCACTGTTAATTTCTTATAGAAAAATTCCAGGTTGTTGTTGTTGTTGTTATTATTATTATTATTTCTGTGAAAAATTTATGAGAGAAAAATTCCAGTTTATAGAAATAAACTCATAGCAAACTAATGTGACATCTTATTCTGCAGCAGTAACTATTCTAAACTAAATAAAATGTGGCTGAAATCCACACAAACCCATACGCAAGGAGCTTTGTAGTTCTCTGCTTTAACGTCTGTTTTCCAAGTGATTGTTGGCTTGAACAGGACAGCAATGAAGCATGACTTTAAACACAACTTTAGTATTATTCTTCATTGCTGTCCTGAAAAGGATGCTTTTTTGAAATTGGGTCCAAGTTTCAAATAGACCACCACACAGAGAAATTTAGTTTTTCTACAAATCCAAAAAAATATTCTGAAATCATAAGGGGTTGATTTGTATTCTCAAAATGAATTTTCTGAATTCTAAATCTGATTTGGTATATGGTTGTGATTTGATAGAATTCTAATTTTGGCAACTTACTCAAGTGTAATAACTAAGATAAATTTGGATATTATATGTCATGATTCATCTGATGATAGCTATTTAAAATAAGTCAATTAATAAATTAAGCTGATGACACTGAACCATCAAGAAATTCTGAGATATTACAAACATTATACTCAAGAGCCTGTTCCTGTTAAGTCAAGTCACTGGGAGTTTTGTCACTAGCTTGTGACAAAATTCATTTTGAGAATACAAATCCACCCCTTATGATTTCAGAATATTTTTTGGATTTGTAGAAAAACTAAATTTCTCAGTACTTAGCTAAAATTAATAAAAATCCATATATTAATAAAGTATACATTGAATTTATAAGGAACATAGCAATTCAAAAGCTAAATAGCTAGATAGTCTGTGTTTCCAGAGTTTTGGTAGGGGAGTATTTTTATTTTTATTTTTTTCAGACTGCAGGCACTAACAACATTCCAAACACTATTTTCAAAGTGGTAACAAAGTGAAGAGTTACAGATTAATACCATGTCTTAACAAAACCTCCCCAGAAATCTGACAGATCAGGACAATGTACTGACTTGTAGTGCCCTCTGGTGATTAACTGTAGAAATACCACATTTTTTATCCTTCAAAATGTTAATGGTACATATAACTTGCCCAATGCCAACAGTCAAAGTAGGAAATGTAAATATAATTAATTAATGTAGGTTGTAGAAAATATTACCTAGAGACGACAATACCATCTGCATCACATCATGCACACATACTTGATTAAAAGGGCATAAATGCAGAATAAGGTAGTAACACATCTGATAGCAGAAGTTCTTTCAACCAATACTTCTTCTAAATATATATTGATTTCACAGTGGTTAATTTAAAAATGTTTCTAATTACAGTAGCAGTCAAAAACAAATAAAGCAAATGCACACAGATGAAACTTTGGCTGCTCCCTACTGCATTTCAGCCCGTTCAAAAGCAAATATGGTATTTTGATCAGTTTTTAGACGTTACAAAGAATTCCTTCTCTTTCAAGCCCCGATTACTGCACCAAAGAAACTGTAAATACTGGAAAGTACTTATATAATATCAGAGAAATTTAGGAAGTTTAATCTAAACGCAGGTTGTGTTGTGATGCCTGTTTTCCAAATGTGAAGTAAAACGGTAGCAATAATAAAAAAAAAATACGCACCCTCTCACTATACCTATTCATAACAGTAATGTGAAAATACTATAACGTTAGCTTAAAAAAGTATTTTTAGTAGAAAAAATAACACACATGATTAGGCTTGGGACTCCACTTCTTCTTTCTGTTTGAGAATCTCAAAGCTCCTTTACAAGCAATACCAAATTAAGTTTCAAAACACCTTTGCCAGTTGGTAAATATTACCCTCTTACTTGCATAGAATGAGGAAGAGGATGAGTCGTGGAGTATTTAACAACTTTTGAAAAGTTGTCACTAACTTTGGGTGCCCAACTTGAGACAACTAAGACTTCACTTTCAGAAGTGTGGACTGTGCACCCTCAGTTCCGGATAAAATCAAAAGCAGTTATTAGTCCTAAACACCTTTGCAAATCAGGCTTTGAGCATGTCAGTGGTGAAGCTGGAAATAAGAAGCTTGGGTGAAATAAAGGGTCCATTCAAGTCAATACTAAAATTCCCATTCAGAGTGGGAGACTTCAGAGGGACCAGGATTTCACTCCTGGTCTCCTGATTACTGTGCTTTACTCACAGTTGTCCTGATCCTGCAGTCTGAGCCATATTTGCACACTTTTGGATCCACAATATTCCCTGACTTCAGTGGATTGCCATACCAGTGCAGACTCCTACCCACTTGGATTCAGTTGTAGGACTAGTGTTTAAAATATTATTTGGTGTGGGGGATCCTTCCCCCCCCCCCGACTTAATTTCACTGGCACTTGGAAAACTGCTAACATTTTGAAATATCTAAAATAAAATAATTCTAATACAAGGCATTTTTAAATGTTCCACAGCATATAATTTGTAAATGTCTCACAGTTTATAAAGCATTGATTCTGTATGTGTGTGTTTTGATGCTTACATAGGAGAAATCTACCAGGGATTAGTGGTCAAAGGATGTTTTTAACTTCTGAACAAAAGATCAGATCCTTAGATGGCCAATAGTGCTATGCCAACTTAAAGCAGTCAAGTATTAGGCCATTGTTCTATCAGGATTCTAGCAATTTTGCTAATGTGATATTATTTGTTAGTCCTTAGAAGTGCTACAGGACTCCTTGTTTCTTTTAGTAATTTTGTATTATTGATCAAAAGAGCTTTAAAGAAAACAAGTCATGCAAACCAGACATTTTCAAACAGTTATATGCATTATCAGTCAAGACATGCCGGCAGCGACATTTTCAAATATTTGGCAAAACTTAAAAGGGGGGTAGTCAAAAAGGTGCACTGCAGGCCAAATCTGGACTGCCACATGCTTTTGACCTGACCACAAAATATTTTTATTTAATTCAGAGGTATCAAAACACATTCAATGTGGGGGGCCGCACTGGAAGGCAGGATACCTGTCACAGGCCATATGTCCACACAGGCTTCCCAATCCTTTCCCGTCACATGCAGGGCAGCATGGGTTCCCCTCTTCCTTCCTCAACCTCACAGCCTTTCTGAAACCATCCCTTTTCCCTGCCCTTTGGGCTCTCCCTTTGCCATGCTGGCTCCCTAACCCCTTGTCCTGCTATGCAGCTCCTTGACCACTTCTCTTTCCACTTCCCTACCGCGTGGTCACAGGCAATCAATCAATCAATCAGTCTCAGTCACAACAGGCAGGCTGGACTCCCGCCTCCCCCCTCCCCACCCACTCACTGTCAGTCATTCTGCATGCTGGCCTTCGGTTGGGCTGAGTTCCAGCTGGCTTTTGATTGGCTCGTTCCCCCAAGGGGGCTTGCCCACTTTTTCCTTTTCTTATTTCTGATTTATGCACTGTCAATCAGATTAGCATGCTGACTGACAGTGAACAGCTGGGGGGGGGGGAGAGGGGGCAGTGAGGTGGCTCTCTGGTAGCCTGGCCCAGCCTGCTGTGACTGAGAGTCTGATTGGTTGACAGACCACAGCAGAACTGAGCTGGGATTGACTGAAGCACTTCCTTTGTTCCCATGTACTGTGACTTGGAACATGTGACTAAGTCAGTGTGAGCACGTGCACCTGCCTGGCCCTGCTCTGCTATGCCAGCGGCCCATGCTTGCCGTTCACTGCTGCAGGTAGTAGCTCCCAAACAGCCCACGGAGCAGCTCCACAGGCCATGTAAGCTGCCTTAGCAGGCCAGATTCAGCCCGCAAGCTGCAAGTTTGACTCCCCTGATTTACTTGTTATCATTATTGTTATTGCAGCGTGAAAACGTTTCTCTAGACTCTGGCTTTGACTATGTCTTGACCAAGAAGATTGGACCTTGACAAAAAAATTCTTGACTATATCTGACAAAGTCTCTGCATTCCCAGCTTTTCATAGAAAAGCATACATCAGTCATGGTAGATAAAGAGAGATAGTATGTTTCTTGAATATAAAATCGTGATCTGCTACTAGTTCCCCCAAAGAAAAGTTTTTAACTGTTAGCTATTACGCATCATTTTTACAAATCTATAGGAATATTAGTCTATGATAGTTTGTCTAAATCAATACCAAACAACTGGCATGTTCTTCTAGAAAAGAAAATATATAAAAAACCACCAATTTCCATCTTGCACCAAACTAATCACAATTATATATGTGGCCCATAAGAAAATTATAGTTACACAAATGTCCTTTGCTCTGCAGGTGTTGAAAGGTTGCTGTCCCTTTGCTACACTTTCTGCTTTCCAGAGAAGAGAACCTGCATTTCCGTGAACAAGTACATTCCCATTTTTATGAGCATTAACACAATTAGCATAGTTATGGCTGCATAGTACCCCTGAAAACACATCAGATCACCACTTAGGTTAGAGTTAAAATACAGTTGCAACTTACTGGCTTATAGTAGTAGTCTGTATTACCTATTCCCCCCCCCATACACTTTGAACAAAAATGTGCATTGCATTTTCGATGCAGTTTCCTTATTTCAATTACATCTAGAGTATAGTATTATCCCTTCTTCCCCACTTCTGTTGAAGAAGTCCAAAATAGTTCATCTAGTTTTTACACAGTTTTTTTCAGTTGTCTTTTAAAGTGTTTTTTCAGAACCTCAAGCAGCCAGGTGGGAAGGAACATTAAAAATTATTAATAAAATGGCACATAATGCAAGACAGCACTTTGCACAGATGTTGTAGGTACATTTTATGCTCATACAAAACCCTACTCATAGAATCTGGAAGAAATCATTGTGGAGCACAGACAGATAACTGTAACCCTGTGTAATGGACATTGTGACCAATGTCCAGCAAGACTCCATATTGTCAGTTTGGAACTCCTGCTTAAACAATGTACTTCATTTTGGATACTTGATGAAATCTGGTTTAGGTATATGCCGTATATGTTCTTTTAAATGTGTGAACAAGGTGTGTGAATGAAGGGCATGTGTGTGAAAAGGCCAGTCTCAACTGCCAGCCTGTCCTGATAAACCATAAGTACCATCTAACTGGCTGAACAATGCAGACATCTCATTAAAGCAAACAGAAGGAGCCACCCCAGAAAGAAAAGAACAAAATACAATCAAGTCTGCAAGTGACTGGTGACCAATGATCTCCCAGAAACCCTGAGGCTACATGACACAGCAAATCCCATAGACTTACATGAAGGCCTGCAAGTATAAAAGATGGGTGAGAGCATGAAAACTTTGGGGTCTCATTCTGCAACTGACATCTTGGAGCATCGGATCATGACCGACAGAGGCCTGGCTCCCTCCTTCTGCCCAGCCTAGTTGGCCACTAGGCTGGCTCAAGCAACACATGAAAGGACTGGTAATTACATCACACCAGCTTGCAGAACTTTGTGTGTGTGCGCGCGCTTTTTGCTATTCTTATTTACAATAAATGTGGCATATTGCCTTGTCCCCCTGAATAAGATCCTGCTAGTCTTTTCTTTTTATTAGGGGGTGCTCTCCTGGGTACCCTTTTTGGTATAACTTCATGAGAGTCATCAACTCCAATCCCCTGCACTCATGGCAGGACCAAATACCTTCTTAAACCATCCCTGACAGGTGCTTGTCTAACCTGCTCTTAAACTCTTCCAATGATGATGATTCTACAACCTCACTAGGCAACTTCTTCTAGTGTTTAATCACCCTGACAGTTAGGGATTTTTTCCTGATGTCCAACCTAATCCTCCCTTCTGTAATTTAAGTCCATTGCTTCTTGTCCTATCATCAGCAGTTAAGGAGAACGGTTTTTCTCCCTCCTCTTCGTGACAACCTCTTAGATACTTGAAAACTTACCACGTCTCCTCTCAGTCTCCTTTTTTCTAGACTATACAAGCCCTGCTCTTTCAATCTTCCCTCCTAAGTGTTCCAGACCTCTAATCATTCATGTTGCTCTTTTCTGGACTTTCTCCAATTTGTCCATATCCTTCCTGAAATGAGGCTCCCAGAACTGGGCACAACACTCCAGCTGAGAGCTATCCAGGACAGAGCTCAGCAGAAGAATTACTTCGTGTGTCTTACTTACAATACTGCTGTTAATACATCCCAGAATGCTGGACACTCTAAGCCTCTCATACTGCTGTGCAAGTTATGGTGCTCACTGTGCAGCAATTTGGGAGGCTAATCCCACCGCCCCATCGCACCCCCCCATCTGTTTCCTCCCTCCAGACAGCCCAATGCCTTCCTCCCATTCTAACCCACCTGCGCACTCTCCCAATGGTCCCCCTAGCTGGCCCAACCCCATCTTTGCCCCCAACCCCCTGCTCTTTCCCCCCCCCCCGGCCCCGCCCCCCCCCCGGGCCCCCCCCCCCTTCCCCCCCCCCCCCCCCAAAGGCCTCCTTACCTGGCCTCCAGAGCAGCTCAGCAAGGCCACAGACTGCTCATCCTGTCCAGAACATGCTCTGAGCATGCTCCGGCCAGGAGTTTTAAAAGTTCCCATCTCAGGGAAGCTTTCTCCCAGCCAGAAGACTGTGTCTTCTGGCCAGGTAGGGGCTGCGGCTGCTGGCCATCCGCAGCCAGAATTGTTCCCCAAGCCAGTGAGCAGCAGGGGCTGCGCGCCCACCCATCCACACAGTTAAGAGGCAACACTGCTGGAGAGCGAAGCATTATTTCAAGGTTACCACTGACTGGAAATGAATAGCACTAAATAATAACCATTCTAGTCTTTCAAAATTAGCAGAAATTATTAAAATGTATGCCACTCATTTATGTAACAAGAAAATGCATTTAACATATTGTAACACAAATAGATGAAACAGGGTCTGAAATTCACACGTGCAACTTCAAAGTACAACAATTTTTCTTCCACTCCCCAACCCCCAAAATTACAGGAAGACAGCTACAATTGCTAGCCATTATCAATTGAGTTGCCACAGGTGGCTATGGTGCATCCACAGCTCTCACTGTAATTCACAGGTACCAGGGACAAGTGATTACATGGACATTACCCATGCAAGGAACACAAAGAGGAAGGAATGCAGCAGAATCTCTCTCAGTGCTCCCCATGTCACTGTAGTGCTACCATTCCCCGCCTTCACAAGGTAGTAACTAGAAATCACTACTGAGTTCAATAGGTGTTGCAAACTAGTAGTGAGCATCTCAAAGTAGAGTGTTTCTTAGCAGTATGTTAAAACTGCTAAACAAAAAGCAGCTATTTTAATTATCCCATGCCTGAAAAACAGCTCTGTGTAAGACTGAAAACAGGTCTCTTATCAACACAACTTGGTCCAAAAAATAAAAGATATTACCTCATCCACCTTTTCTCTGTAATATCCTCAGACCAACATGGTTACAACACTGCAAAGTTTCAAAGGGGCAGCCATGTTAGGCTAATTCAGTAAAACAAACAAGGACTCCTGTGGCACTTAAAGACTAACAAATTTATTTATTGCATGAGCGCCTGTGAGAGAAAAATCCCACTTTGTCAGACACTTTGAAGATGGGGGAACTTAAAGAATGGGAGGAAATAAATGTAGGGGAGTGCAAGTCATGGGAAGAGCTCACACTGTAACAGCAAATCAAAAAAACAGCTGCAAAGATTCAAACACTAGGGAACAGCATACAGAGGAAGATGAGGTCAAATCACCTGTTGTAATGAGAGAGAAATCCAATGTTACTATTAAGCCCTGAACTGATCCAATCAAATTTGCAAATAAATTTGATCTCCTCAGCGCCTCTTTTCTTTGAAGCCTTGATGTGGTATTCATCTGTCTGGGCACCACCATTAGCAAATCATTAATGGAGTGATCAGGAAGATTGAAATGCTGACCCACTGTCTTTAGAATGCTGTAATTTTTGATGTCAGATTTGTGCCCATTTATTCTTTTTCACAGAGACTGTCCTGTTTGTCCAATGTTTAAGGCAGGGGGCATTTCGGCACATGATGGCATAAATCACATTGGTGAAAGAGAAGGTAAATGAGCCTTTGATGGAGTAGCTGGTAACACCCTGTAAGAGTGTCTTTTGTGCAGACATGTGGGCAAAGTTGGCAGTGTGGTTTGTTGCAGGGATATGGCCTGCTTTAGCGGTTCTGTTGTTAGGTCTGTAGTTGCTGATAAGTATCTCCTTAAGGTTGGGGGGCTGTCTGTAAGCAAGGAGAAGTCTATCTCCCAAGGCTTGAAAGAGTGAAGAATCGTCTTGTGGAATAGGCTGTAGATCCCTGAGGATGTGCTGTAGAGGTCTGCCTTGGGGGTTGTAGGTAATAACTAGAGGCATTCTGTTGTTCTCTTTCTTGGGCCTCTCCTGTAGTAGTTGGCTTTGGGGCACCCACCTGTCTCTGTCAATCTGTTCCTTCACTTCCCCAGGTGGGTTCTGTGGTTTTAAGAATGCTTGATAGAGATCCAGAAGTTGTCTGTCTCTATCTGAGGGATCAGAGCAAATGCGGTTATGTCTTGGGGCTTGACTGTGGACAATGGATCGTGTGGTGTGTTTTGGATAAAAGCTCAAGAGATGTAGGTTACTATACCAATCAGTAGCCTTTCGTTATTGGGTGGTGCTTGTGTGTCCATCCCTAATTTGTACTATAGTGTCCAGAAAGTAGACCTCCTGGGTGGAGTGCAGACTAAGTTTAATAGTGGAGTGGAAATTTGTTGAAATCTCTGTGGAAATCATCAAGGGCATTCCTACTGTGTGTCCAGATGATGATGTCATCAGTGTATTATAAGTAGAGGAGAGGTGCTTTAGGATAAGACATGAGGAAATGCTCTAAGTTGGCCATAAAAATACTGGCATATTGTGAGCCCAAGTGGGTACTCACAGCAGTGCCACTAACTTGAAAATATAAATTATCCTCAAATCTGAAATGGTTGTGGGTGAGAACAAAGTCACAAAGTTCAGCCATGAGATGTGTTGTGGCATCTTCTGGGATGGTTCTTCTAATAGCTTGTAATCCAACCTTTGTGGGATGTTGGTATAAAGAGCTCCTACATCCACAGGTCCGCAGGTATCCGCTGCTGATAAGCAGTTATCCACATCCGCAGACGCGGGTGCACATAACAGCATACCCACTGCTGTGGACTGAATCACAGACCTGAATTCTAATTTTAGCTTCTCACAATTCGATCCATTGCTGCAGCTCCTGCGCTGATATGTGTAAGCAGCACATAGGGGAACCAGGAAGCACTTCAGCCAATCCTAACTCAGCTCAGATTGTGATCTCCCAGCCAATCAGAGTCTCAGTCTGGGGCTTCGAGAGCCACTGCTGGCCTTTGATTGACTTATTCCCCATGATTTTCCTGCCCACCTCTTCCTTTTCTTGTTTGCAATTCACATGTCATGCTGTCAATCAGAGATTTCATTGGTAGGCAAGGAAATCTGATTGATAGCACACTGTGTGAACCACAAACAAGAAAAGAAAAAAGTGGGTGGGACCCATACGGAGAATGAACCAATCAAAGGCTGAAATGCTGAGTGTGAGCCCAAGTTTGGTTGCAGATGTGGTTACGGATGCAGCTAGAACCTGGCATGTGAATTTCAGACTGGATCAATGCTGTCACTGAGTGGATGAGGTTCCACATTTTCGTATCTGCACAGGGCTCTATCCATAGTGGCCACGATGGTGTTTTCTGGAAGCTCATCAATGGACTGAATTTTTCTCAGGATGTCCATGGTGTCTTGAAGATGGCTAGGAGTGTTGATAGCACAGGGTCTGAGGAGGGAGTCCACATAGTCAGATAAGCCTGCTGTAAGTGTGCCAACACCTGAGATGATAGGGTGTTCAGGGTTTCTTTTTTTATGGAATTTAGGTAGTAGATAGAATATCCCAGGTCGGGGTTCTTGTGGTCTGTCTTTATTTGTTCCTGTGCTGCCTCTGGGAGTTTCTTGAGTAAATGTTGTAGTCCTTTGGGTAGTCCTCAGTGGGGTCAGAGAAAAGTGACTTGTCGAACATTGTGTTGGAGAACCATTTATAAGCCTCCTTATCATAATCCAATTTATTCATGATGACAACAGCACATCCTTTGTCAGCTTCCTTACTAATAATCTTAGAGTTGTTTCTGAGGCTGTGGATGGCATTGCATTCTGCAAGGCTGAGACTGTGGTGTAAGGGATGTTTTTTGTCCACGATTTCAGCCTTTGCATGGTGGCAGAATTTTTGGATTTTAATCTCATTACAACAGGTGATTTGACCCCATCTTCCTCTATATGCTGTCCCCCAGTATTTGAATTTTAACAACAGCTTTGATTTGCTGTTATAGTGTGACCTGATCCTATGCCTTACAATTCCCTGCATTTATTTCCACCCATTCTGTAAGTTCCCCCATCTTTAAAAGTGCCTGACAAAGTGGGATTTTCTCCCATGAAAGCTCATACAATAAATAAATTGTTAGTCTTTAAACAGCACAGCACTCCTTGTTTGTTTTAAAAATAGTGCAAATATCCCAAGCCTCAGATTTAAAAAGTTTTAATGAACAGAAATTCTGACATGCTAACTGCATCTCAGAATGGAAGGTTATGATCGAGGATTTATGGCGTCTTTTCTCTGACACTTTTTCTGGAGTGCCTTCTCCTCTACTGACTCTCCTGAGTCAATAAAATTTTAAACTCATTTAGGAAACAAATATTTTGATAATTTCATTTTGCATTCTAGCGAAGATACTTTAAAGAAATTTATGTGAGTCAACAGAGTGGCCAAATCCAACCAAAAGGTAAGAATTTCTATTTCCGAACTTCAAGTACATCAGTTTGCAACTCATATGATTTGAGCAATAATCCTCTTGGCATAAGCCCACCAAATTCTATTGTCCAGAACTGCAAACTTCAGAATTCTACCCTCAAATGTAGCCTCAGCTGATGTCAAATGTTTTGAAAAAGCATTAAGGGCCTATACCAGACGTGGCCAAACTGCGGCTCGCGAGCTGCAAGCGGCTCTTCAGTGAGAGAAGTGCAGCTCACCACCACAGGCCCCACCTGGCCCCAGAAACATTCCTCTGGGAACCAGGCTGGGGGGAGCGTTTATATCGCCAGACCCTGAATGCACGGGGCGGAGCAGCAGAAGGTCATGCAGGCATAGGATGGGCTGGCTGGTCGGTCAGGTAAGGGGAAGAGGTTAAGGGGGCTGCACTGGGGGAGCAGGCAGCGGGGGCTGGGGTGTTGCTAGAGGGAGGGAGAAGGAATCGGCGGGGGTCGGGCTGGAGCAGAGGCAGAGGCAGAGGCCAGGGAGTGCTGAGGAAGCAGGGCAGGGTGTGTTTGCAGGAGGGAGGGAGACAGCTGTTTGGCCAGAGCAGAGAAGGAGAAGGGAGGCGCGTGTTTTTAGGAGGGAGAATGGCTCAGTCTGGCTGGAGCAGAGAGACAAGTGCCCAGGATGGTGGTGGGAAGGAGGGGGTCAGTGTGTGTATGTGCGTGTGCGTGTGTGAGAGAGAGAGATCTTCATTATATTAGCAACTTCCATTGGTTGTGTGTTGTTTTGTCTTTAAATCTAATTTGCAACAGTGTAACTAAATAACTTCTTTCTAGACCTCAGCCTTTCTTTACTAAGAAAAAGTTATCTTTTCAGCACAGTACTGATAATTAAATAAGCCACCTCTGATAAAAAGACCTGTGCTTTTCCTGGGATCAATGACCAAAATTACACAAGGATTTCCCTAAATCAGAAAAAAAAAAAAAAAAAAAAAAAAAAGCAAGGAGTCCTGTGGCACTTAAAGATTAACAGATTTATTTATCCCATGAGCTTTCATGGGAGAAAATCTGATGAAATGGGATTTTCTCCCACGAAAGCTCGTGGGATAAATAAATCTGTTAGTCTTTAAGTGCCACAAGACTCCTTGCTTCTTTTGCTGAACTAGACTAACACAGCAACCCCTTTGTAATTCTGAAGCTTTTTAGAAAATCACAGTTGTATTATGTAGCTGACATAGGGAAATTACAAAATCACAGTGGGAGAGGAAGTAGTCTCTAGTCAGCAAAGGTAGGCGAGGTGGTCCTCAAGGCAATTTTTCTGATAAACAGAGGTCCACTTGAGAACCTGACCTACAACACTGCAACACACTATTCTCATGTGCCTTTGTATTTTCTAGTATGCTTTTAGTCCTCTAGCTAGGGAAAAACTGAAATAAGTATCATGGTTTGAGCATAGGGGAGACAAACTATTCAATTGCAGTAGGTTTCAGTTCATAGGTTTCAGTAAGTTTTCAGCAGAAATTAAAAAATACTGGTGTTTACAGCTCAGATATATCATTGCTGTTAATAGCATACCCTGCAGTACAGTTCACCAAAAGGCATAGGAATTGTTTCAGTGCAATACATAGTTTGTTTTTGTGCATGTGCTGGAAATTTTTGTATGTGAGCCCTGAACTCTATCTCATTTACTAGTTTGCTGTATATCCATTATCTATGTCCACTGTTTTCTTGTATTCTAATGCATGTAACCCCCCCCCCCACACACACACACACTACCCTGTAATTACTTAAGTTAATTCCCAGAGAAGCAACTCTCTGTGTTTATTATCTGTTCT
>ML681964.1:13854650-13969743 GCA_007922195.1 Podocnemis expansa | reverse complement strand
CCTCACAGGGAGGAATTCCCAAGTGCGCCTTCCTGGGTCTTAAGAGGGTTTTTTTTTTGCATTTGGGTGGTGGTAGAGACACCACTCCAAGGCCAGGAATTGGAGGCCTTGGAGACTTTTAAGAGCAGGCTTTAAGGCCAGTGGCTTTTAAGGGCTGTTGCAGGCCCCTACCTTCTGCACTCAGAGTGCCAGAGTGGGGATACAGCCTTGACACTGTTTTTTAAACATTAAGAATATATCTGTGCATTATAAAATGAATTCATTTTCTTATGAAAAAGTCTCTTACCAATTTTGTTTTCTTTCTTTTTTCTATTTTTTTTTTTTAAAGAAAGTAAAGTAGCTTATAGATTAAACAAAAAAAAAAAAAGGAAAAATATCTTCAAACATAGTTATGGTCAGAAAGGTAAAGCTGTAGTAATCACATGTTACTCAATACACCAGTTCCATGTTTGTTTAAGTTGCAGATATATTTAATGATGAAAGTAAGTTTTACTCTTTTCTATTCCTGTTTATTCTTTATACTGAGCTAACACAGCTATTGGAGAATGCAACTTAGATTCTTTCATCACTCAGGCAATTTAAATACTTGTAAATTCCAACTGTAGAGTCTTCCATTGCTGGCAGCAGCACATGGGCCAGAAACAACCCAGCTGGACTACAAGGGTCTAGGCTGAAATCACAGTGCTAGCAATTAATTCAAACAAACAAACTGTACATTGACAAATCTCTTATGGTTGTAGCTGGGAGATAAAGTGGAGGGAGCCATAATGCAATTTTAACAGAGCAGAATGGCATTTTAAACTGTTAAAAATGTATTATTCCACATTGCTGAAATCTAGAAAGTGATGGATCAAAATCCTAATCTTGAATTCTAACATCAAGAACCCTGGATCTGAACATATCTATCATGTCTTGATTCCTGGGGAAACAAACTGAAAGGAGCCTATTTTTACTGTCCAGTTGCAGCTGGAAAAAAAAAAAAATCACATACTCAGACAAGATTTTGGCCCAACATGACAGACATAACTAAAGAACAGTTTGTCACAATTAAAGTGTTCAAAAGCTTCCAGAGATCAGCTGAAATCTGCCAAGAACAGTTTGCAAGATTTTATCACCATAGAATTCAAACTCTATCTATTACACAGGCCTGGACCTCAAAACTTTGTTATGTTGTTGGATTTGAATTTATGGCTGGATGAACTCCAACCACTGAATCATTAATTTGGCAAAGGTCAGGTTTTATGTCCCAGACTTGATCTAGTCTCCTGCAATCCATCCTCAAATTGAACATAATGATTTTCACTGAGCTCCTTAAACAATAGATTTGTCTTGTTTCCATGTGAAGATGGAGTCAGTGGCAACTATTCTACATGGACAAGATATGGTCAGAAGATGCCTCACATCACAGATATGCACTGAAAATCAGCATATGTCTCCAATTACAAGGTATACAATTATCTTCCATTAAGTGCTTCCTTTATTGACATAAGGAAGATGTTTCCCTACTGTGGACCAGTAGATTCTCTGACTAAAAATTCCAAGAGGTCTACTATTTAATGCATGTGGGTTAAAAATTCTGTAATAACTCGGTGGAAAAAAAAAAAAAATCTATGCAACCTACTTCCAAAGGGGCAACTGCCGTAGTCTAGTTCAGTAGAACAAACAAGGAATCCTGTGGCACTTAAAGACTAATGAAAATTATTTATTTATTGCATGCACCTAAAAACTAACAAATTTATTTACAGCAAAATAAATAAATAAATAGTCTTTAAGTGCCAAAAGACTACTTGTTCATTCTACATAACCTAGTAACTCCTCTTTTTTTGTCCTATGACCAGGGGGGTTGCTGGTGCTGGGCACACGCCCCGAACCCCAGCGCCAGTGCCCCGGATCTCCGGCCCAATCGGGCTGGAGATCCAGGGCCCAGTTGCTTGTGGCTGCAGTGGCCCTGTCCCCGGCCGGGGATCTGGGGTCTGGCCGCCCATGGCCACGGCAGCCCCGTTCCCCACCGGGGATGCGGGGCCTAGCCGCCTGCGGCAGCACCTGGCCCTGTCCCCAGCCAGGGACCAGGGCCTGCAGGCTGGGGCTGGGGTCTGCAGGCCAGGGGCAGGGCTGGGGGTGGGGCCTGGGCCCATGCCCCGGGTCCCTCCCCCAGCCAGCGACGCCCTTGCCTATGACTACACAGGTGTTAGTAAGCTACCCTCCCTTGAATGCTCTCTAAGTATATGTGCTAGCTACTTATGCTAAAGAAGGGGTCTCAAACTCAAATCACCATGAGGGCCGCATGAGACTACTACAGGGCCACATGAGGACTAGTATGTTAGCCTGAGCGCCACACCACTGAAACCTTTTCTTACGATGATATCGCAAATATCAGTAACAATAGTGTGATTGCAGGCCACAGAAAATACCTTTAAGGCCTTCATGCGGCCCGCATTTTTGAGACCCCTAAAATAAACAAATCTATTTCACCTTGTATTAGTTTTGTGGCTTGCAGTATTTCCTAACCTGAGCAACAGCTGGTCTCTCTCACTAACAGAAGGTGGTCCAATAAAATATACTACCTCAGCCAGTCTCTCTCAGTGAAAAATATATATGTAGGCAAATAAGACTAGATCTCTTTGCTTACTAATTTTTGGGAAAACAAACAAGGAGTCTGATGGCATTTATGAAGGCAAACAAATTTATTTATTGCATGAGCTTTCATAGGAGAAAATCCTGCTTGATCAGATACTTTGAAGATGGAGAACTTAGAGAATGGAAGCAAACTAAATGTAGGGAAGTCTAAGTCATAGGATCAGGTCAGACTGTTACAGAAAATTAAAGCAATTGTTTGGATTCAAAAAGTGAAGTACAACAATTAGCAGGGAAGGAGGGAGGGAGAGCAAAATTACCTGTTGTAATGGGGAAAAAACCCATAATCTATATAAGGGCAGGTGCTGCAGTCATCATAAATCAATTGGATTGTGATCAGAAGGCTTATAAACAACTGTCCAACACAACATTCTACAAACCACTGTTCTCTGATCTGTTGAGGAATAGCAAAAAGGAACTACATCACCTACTCAAGAAACTCCCAGAGGCAGCATAGGAGCTAATAAAGACAGACACATCACCAGAACCCCAACCAGGAATATTCTACCTATTACCTAAATTCCATAATAAAGGAAACCCCGGATGCCCTATCATCTCAGGCGTTGGCACTCTTTCAGCAGGCTTATCTGGCTATGTGGGCTCCTTCCTCAGATTCTATGCTCTCAACACTCCTAGCTATATTCAAATCAACACGGACTTCCTCAGGAAAATCCAGTCCACTGGTGAGCTTCCAGAAAGCACCATCCGGGCCATGACAGATGTAGAAGCTCTTTATACCAACATCCCACATAAGGATGGATTACAAACTATTAGAAGAACCATCCCAGCTGCCACAGTACACCTCACAGCTGAAGTTTGTGACTTTGTACTGACCCACAACCATTTCAAATTTGAGGATAATTTATACTTTCAAGTCAGCAGCACTGCTATGGGTGCTCGCATGGCCCCACAATATGCCAACATTTTTACGGCCGACTTAGAACACCATTTCCTCAAGTGTCATCCCAAAGCACCTCTCTTCTACTTATAATACACTGATGACATCTTCATCATCTGGACACACAGTAGGAATGCCCTTGATGATTTCCACAGAGATTTCAACAAATTTCCACTCCACTATTAAACTTAGTCTGGAACACTCCACCCAGGATATCCACTTTCTGGACACTACAGTACAAATTAGGAATGGACACATAAGCATCACCCAATAACGAAAGGCTACTGATTGATATAGTTACCTACATCCCTCGAGCTTTTATCCAAAACACACCACACGATCCACTGTCCACAGTCAAGCCCCAAGACATAACCGCATTTGCTCTGATCCCTCAGATAGAGACAGACAACTTCTGGATCTCTATCAAGCATTCTTAAAACCACAGAACCCACGTGCAGAAGCAAAGAAACAGACTAACAGAGCAAGGCAGGTACCCCAAAGCCAACTGCTACAGGAGAAGCCCAAGAAAGAAACAAAAGAATGCTGCTAGTCATCACCTACAAAGCCCCAAGGCAGACCTCTACAGCACATCCTCAGGGATCTACAGCCTATTGTACAGGACGATTCTTCACTCTTTCAAGTCTTGGGAGACCGACTTCTCCTTGCTTACCGACAGCCCCCCAACCTTAAGGAGATACTTATCAGCAACTACAGACCTAACAACAGAACCATTAAAGCAGGCACATATCTCTGCAACAAACCACACTGCCAACTTTGCCCACATGTCTGCACAAAAGACACTCTTACAGGGCGTTACCAGCTACTCCATCAAAGGCTCATTTACCTTCTCTTTCACCAATGTGATTTATGCCATCATGTGCCGAAATGCCCCCTGCCTTAAACATTGGACAAACAGGACAGTCTCTGTGAAAAAGAATAAATGGGCACAAATCTGACATCAGAAATTACAGCATTCTAAAAACAGTGGGTCAGCATTTCAATCTTCCTGATCACTCCATTAATGATTTGCTAATAGTGGTGCTCAGACAGATGAATACCACATGAAGGCTTCAAAGAAAGACACGTTGAGGAGATCGAACTTAATTGCAAATTTGTTTGGATCAGTTCAGGGCTTAATAGTAACATTGGATTTCTCTCTCATTACAACAGGTGATTTGACCTCATCTTCCTGTGTATGCTGTTCCGCAGTGTTTGAATCTTTAAAACTGTTTTGATTTGCTGTTACAGTGTGACCTGTTCCCATAACTTAAATGCAGGGGAGTGTCTTTCCTCCCATTCTTCAAGTTCCCCCATCTTCAAAGTGTCTGATGAAGTGGATTTTCTCTCACAAAAGCTCATGCAATAAATAAATTTGTTAGTCTTTCAGTGCCACAGAACTCCTCGTTTGTGTTACTGAACTAGACTAACATGGCTACCCCTTTGTAACTACAGAAACAACGAGTCCTGTAGCACCATAGTCTATACGAATTCTAATTCTGCAGCTTCTCTTTGAAGTTTTAATTTGTTATCCATTTGCTTGATTAACAGATCCTTAATGGAGTGATCAGGGAAACAAGTATTTCCCTATTTTTTGGGAGCCAACAGTGCAGTTGTGCCTTTAAAGGTTAGACTTCTATTGTTTGTTGAATGTTCACTAGTAATACCTATATTTGAATAATGTGAAATGGCAGCTACAAATATGCAAAATCAAGAGCTATGAAGCTAAAACATGTTTTTAGCACAGCAAGCTTTTTACAAGTACAATTATTTTCAGAATCACAAAATATGTGAGATTTTTATTTTTAAGACAAGCTCATACTCCCTTCTTCCTTGGCTGTTTTTTGGTGCCAGCACAAACCTTAGCAGTACTAATTTATGAGGAATGAGGTTTAGTGGGGGCTGAGGTTTTACAGAGACATTTGTACAAAATTAGAAATAGCAAGGGGATTTCATAATTTTTCAGGGTACAACACCCGCTCTGGTTATTTTTAATGACATCCAGTAGTGTTGATAAACTGAAGAGTTCTGTTCTTAACCTAATGTAACTGAATGATAAGCCATCACCAAGCAATTTCAAGTCATTAAAAGTACATCTAAAGCTGCTGCTGGAGCTCAACATCTACAGAATATTATTTACCACAGTGTCATTAAAATGCTCTCACAGCTGGCTTACTTTTTCATATTCACAGTAGGATTTTGAGGCAACCAGTCCTTCTTAACCCTCCATTTAGAATTAAGCCAAAGATGAAATAATGCTTTCTTGAACATTAACATAAGATGGTTCCTAGTGCTTCCTACACCATGCTCTCTGAAAGTGGCAGAAGCAAACTGATGACACAAATTGATTAACAGACTTAGGGCCTGTATGAACTGGAGGTTCTGTCAACACAAGGTATGCAAGTTACACTACCTTGATAACATAACTGACATTGATGTACCTTGCATCAAAAAGCCATGTTGTCTTCACTAAGCTATGCTGATAGGAGATTCATTTTCCATCAGCATAGCTGCTTATTTTCATTCTGGTGGACTACTAGCATTGGCTTGACAATGGACGGGGCATGCCTTAACCAGACATTGATTGCTGCAGTGCTGACAGAAGCACTTCAAATGTTAACAAGCCCTCAGAATGTCACTGATAAAATCTACTAAACTTGCTCTTCTCATTCATCTTCTCACCAACAAGCATGGAGGTAAACAAGAAGAAAAAGGGCAATTACAATAAAAAGTCATTCCAAGAAGATTTAAATTTTCAATGTAATTCTTAATTAAGTACATTCATTAAGGGCCTCACTGGGTAATGAAATCATCTAGAGTAAACTTTCTCAATGTTTAGAAACTTTTTCATTGTTGAACTCCTCTCTAGATGGTACCTTTTACAGCTGCTGGACAACATGTTCACCAGTGTTCAGGGGTGAGGGAAAGAAATATTTCAGAGAAATAGCAAGGTCATATTACCTCTCTATTTGGCACTATTACAACTGCTACTCATTGGTGTGACTGCTACCATGCCCAATTCTAGAGTTCACAGTTTAAGAACGACATTGATAAAATGGAAAAGGTTCAGGGAAGAGTTATGTGATTGATTAAAGGATTTGAAAATAGTTTTATAACTAAAGAATCTTAGTTTATCAGAAAGAAGGTTAATGTTGGATTTGATCAATTTTTAGCAGGGGTATCAAACATGCAGTCCATGGACCGAATGTGGCCTGCAAACCTCTTGTATCCAGCCTGTGACTGTGCTCCATCAGACCATATGCGTTCCCTAAGAGAAGGAGAAAGCGAAGGGTGTCACAGAGCACAGTTTTGTATACGCAGTGCACCACAATCCCGCTAGAGTGCCATAATATTTTGATTTATGGCATGCATGGCTCATTTGAAGTACATTTAAGTCAAATCTAGCCCACCGTCGCAAATGAGTTTGACATCCCTGGTTTACAGAATGTACAATAGAAACAAATTTGGTAAGAAGGCTCTTTGATCTGGCATAGTAGTTCTCTACCACCATGTTGGGATACATTACTGTGTTGACATAGTGCTAAGTGTGTCATGGAAAGCTGGAAAGATGGCTGGATTTGGCCTATGAGAGGAGGTGGGTTGGTTTGTCCTGTAGGGTTGTGATATGGCACCAAATGTATTGCAACATGCAAACAGCTGAGAACCACCGATTTAGTAGACAAACTATTATGCAATCCAACTTTCTGTTTAAAAACAACAAAAAAAAATCAAGATCAATATGGCGTGTGGTTGCTGGACGTAAAAAACATATAGAGGTTTGGAAAATTTAAATGCATGGCTCCCAAAACAACTTATTAAGCGATATCCTTCCTAACAAAGAATGTCAGCAATCTGCACCATTAACTGAGAAATCCAATGACAATGGCTAAGTTATGCAAATTAGTGAGTAAATGAACAATCAAATTTAAAAGCAAGAGTAATTCATCATCACATTTACTTTTCTCATTCATTTTGACAGCTTTTACAGTAATATTGTACAGTTATCAAAACAAAGCATTTTCATACAAAGTTAACAAATTCAAACAAAGCCACCTTTGACTTGGGATACCCCCTGCATCTGATCCAACATCACAACTACCATGCCTCTGCAAGATACAAAGCAGTAGCCATGTTACTATAGTTCAGTAAAACAAACAAACAAGGAGTCCTGTGGCACTTAAAGACTGACAAATTTATTTTTTGCATGAGCTTTCGTGAGAGCAAATTGCACATCTTCAGATGCTTTTTTTCAAAGCATCTGAAAAAAGTGGGATTTTCTCCCATGACAGCTCATGCAAAAAATATATTTGTCAGTCTTTAAGTGCCACAGGACTCCTTGTTTGTCGTGCTTCTGCAAAACTCCCTTGGCCACACTGAAGTAACCACCTGTCCTAAGACCACAAAATTCACAAAGAATCTTCTGCACCACCCCACTTGATAATGCTTTCCTACGCAAAGTTGGGAGACTTGAGCTTGTTCAAATCATTAGCCTTGAGTTACTTTGCAAAGGATAATATGCTCTTTCAGCCCTGACTGGGATCTTCAGGGTTTAACAAAGGACAGAAATTTCAGGCAGCATGTTAAAGTATGTTACTTTTCAGACATTATAGCTGGAGAGAAAATGATGGCACAGAATCCCATAAGCATTTCTTTTGTATTACAGTATAGCCAGCCACACATGAGCCTTCTCAACAATGACTCAGTTTAGAGAACCCAGATTAGCTGATAATGAATCCCTTTCTAATCTTATTTCTCAGAAAACCACATTTGATCTCCATCTGTTCCAAGTTTGATTTATCAAACAGATTTGATAAACTCTCAGTTACAGACTAAGTTTTGAAAAAACAAAAGTCACATAAGGAGTATGGTACCAGGAATAATGTTTCTTTGTGTGTCAAAGTGGAACTCTGTGGCCTCAGAGCAAGAAAAAGTCTGCTAATGGTGTATTAATATGGGAATGACCTACCTGCCCAATTTAGCTTATGGGCACTGGTGTGTGTAAAGAAAAGAATTTGTAGATCTAGAGAAGATCTCCAAGAGACTCAAAATAAGGAAAGTATACCTGGTATCATTTCATAAGAGACCTGATAAGAGAGGAAGTTGCTGCTTAGCAATTGAGTCAATTTCAAAAGGATAGCCATGTTAGTCTAGTCCAGTAAAAACACAACAAGGAGTTGTGTGGCACTTTAAGACTAACATTTATTTTTTGCATGAGCTTTCGTGGGAGAAGATCCCACTGCCTCAGATGCTTCGAAGATAGGTGAACTTACAGAAAGGAATGAAACTAAATGCAAGGGGGTGTAAAACATAGGATCAGGTCATAAAGTAACAGCAAATCAGAGCAGTTTACAGGCTTAAAGAATGGGAAGCCTGAAGTCACATTACCCTTTGTAATGGGAAAAGAACCCATAGTCTCAATTAAGTCCTGCTTTCACAGAATTTAGCTTGCATATTAATTCGAGTTCAGCTGTTTCTCTTTGAAGTCTTGATGTCCCAGGTACATCTCTAATGACAGTCGTTAACAAATCCATCATCGAGTGATTAGGAAGATGGAAGTGCTCAGCAACTGGTTTCTTTGCTCTTTGATTTCTGATATCAGCTCTGTGCTCATTCAGTCTCTTACGGAGCAATCGTCCTGTTTGTCCAATATATCTGTTAGTCTTCAAGTGCCACACAACTCCTTGTTCTTTTTTTAGCAATTGAGACCTTTAAAAACAATGTAAAGAGCACAGAAATGCTGGGGAGACCAGAAAAGACAGGAAGGAGAACCAGGAATTTCCCTAACCTCCCTCCCCACCCCAAGTTTTCGAGGACGCCACCCAGTTGTCAACTGGTCACATGTAGTGTCACAAATTTAGTCATTCACTAAAATTTGAAGTGCAACTGAAACATAACAACACACTTTAAAAGCATACACAGTAATGATAAAATACTTGTACATAAAGCATAATTGATTTGAAAAGTATGAACAAAGCCTAGCTTCCTCATACTGCTGCGTTTTTTATAACAGTGTCAGCACATTCATTTAAGTGATGTTGGCCATCCTAATAATTTAAATTATGATTTGTTAGCAAGGTCTCAATGAGCGATCCCATAACAGCTAATGATGAGATAAAGGGGAAAGGCTTCAGGATCAGACTGTCTTTACCTGAACATATGACATACCTATTCTGTCTAGCCTTCCAGCAGGCAGAGCTGTATTGCCCAACTGATTGATTTTGGGTGGTGTTGGGTGGGTTATAAATCACTTTAGTGCAGAATGCAGAGGCACCTACTGACCGTGATCTTATCTTATTTGAAAACTTTTACAGTCTTCACCTTCACAACATCCCCTGGCAAAGAGCTGAACAGATTGATTGTGTATTGCATGAAAAAATAAGGTTTTTTTGTTTGTCTTAAACCTGCTGCCTAGCAATTTCATTGGCTGACCCCTAGTTCTTGTTTTATGTGAAACATTAAATAAGATTTCCTAATTGCTTTCTCCATACCAGTGAAGATTTTATAGACCCTCATATCATACCTCCCCTTCGTCACCTCCTTCCCAAGTCAAAAAGTTTTTCCTTACCCCTGATCATTTTAGTTGCCCTCATCTGTACGTTTTCCAATCCAATATATCTGTTTTGAGATGGAGCAACTGGATCTACATGAAGTATTCAAGATGCGGGCATATCATGCATTGTGGTATTTTCTGTCTTATCTATCCCTTTCCTAATGGTTTGTAACATGCCGCACTAGCTAGCTTTTTTGTTTGCCACTCCACATTAAGCAGATGTTTTCAGTGAACTATCCATAATGGACTCCAAGATTGCTTTCTTAAGTGGTAACAACTAACTTAGATCCCATCATTTTATATGTATAGCTGGGATTCTGTTTTTCCCAATGTGCATTACTTTGTATTTATCACCATTGAATTTCATCCACCACTTTGTTGTCCAGTCACCCAGTTTTCTAAGATCCCTTTCTAATGCTTTGCAGTCTGTTTTGGACTTAATCATCTTGAATAATTTTATTTCATGAGATAAATATAATAAAATGGTCATGAAACACTCTTCATTTTTTGTGACACATTATGTAGCCATACAGCCCACCTTCAAACACCCCCTTCCCCATTCCCATTTCAATTCCTGGGGAAAAACACTGAGATAATGAAGTATTGTGTTATTGATGCTTACACATAAATGGAATCCTTCAACAGCCATTGAAAAAGCTTTCAAGTTCCAACTAAATACTTATTAGTTTCTATTTATATGATGGGGGTGGGGGAGGAGGCAGCTGGTAAAAGAAAGAAATTAGGGAAAAAACTTTTAATCTACACCTGAGGGATCTGGAACTAGAATCTTAATTGACTCAATTAAGCCTAGTGGGGACAGAGACACCATAAATACTCAATGTGCCTTGGGAAAAAGGTACAGGGGGACAAACACTTCAAGGCAGAACATTTTAATTGATTATCGCAGTAGTGCCAAACAATTCAAAAGATGGAGATTTGCCCCCAGGTTATATTAGGCATTTCATTTTTTGGTTTACAATTTTGATACCATTTGTGAATATATTATGCAGGATTTTGATTATAGAGCATGCTGAAATACTCATTTTCTACCCCACATCTGAACTTTTGTAACAGACCATCAGAACATGTTTTACATATGAAACATCACAGAATGGTTAATTTCCTTCTTTTTATGGCAGATTGTGGAACAGCTTTTCAGTTTTTTTTTTAAATTATTTTACATGAAGTTATGTTTTCTCTTTTAGGCATCCAACCAGATCACAAGTATTTATTTAGCAGATGATACTGAGTGGAAATTATATGGAGGATCACCACTTAAGGGAGTAAAACTAAAAGTTCAGTTCAAATACTTTCCCCCCTGTTTTTAAAGTATTATATTGTATAATTGACTCACACTTCTGATTCACCTCTTCTCAACTGTTCAAAGAACAGAGAAGTCCATTATTTGTAATCACTTTGCAGTTGTAGGGGATAAGTAGTAGTAATAGAACTGACAATCTCATGATAAAATGTGTCATCACTTCCACATGCTAGGTGTGGAAAAATAAGCATCTTTAAGCTCCAAAAATACATGCCAAATCTATGACAGAAGTAAGAAATACACTAATAAAAACTATAAACTATATTCCACTCCACAGGAGATTAAAAAAAAACAAAAAACAAAAACCTGATAGTTTAAAGGAAAGGTAAATTTTTGCCATAAAGCCTGACTAGCATATAAATGGCATTCAGTAAAATGAAACCTCAACCAAAACAAAACAAAAAACTAAACCAGATGTTGCTTCTGCAAAATTCATTTTAGTGAAAAATTGTTTTAATATTTGTACTTTTAACATGAAGAGTAATAAATCAGACAAAGTCAAAATACATTGAACATACTGAGGCAGAAAAATCACACAATTCTAGTTTATAAAACCAATTCACTTGGCATGGTATAGGGGATGGGACAGATGAGACCTGTCAAAAGTCTCTCTCCTCCTCCAACAAGATGTGGTGTTAGTATGTTATGGTAGCATAAAGGAAGATCAGAGAAATAAAGCATTACAGGCCACAGTTTAATATTGATCTAATGATGTATATTGTCCCTTGCAGTAGAGAGGAAACAAGATACTGTTGAAATAGGACCACTGAACACAGACAAACCTGTAGTTCTCTTGCTCCCAGACCAGGGGGGTGGCAACTTTTGCTGACCCCCATGCCAGTCCTTCCTCCCCAACCCCCAGCTGGTGCTGACAGCCCCCTCTGCCAAAGAAAGTGGCTGCCACCTGAAAATTCAGCAGTAGCCACAGCTGGAGTTAGGGAAAGGGTTCACTAAGCCAGTGGTCTCCAACCAGTGTGCTGCGGGAACACACAAAGTGTGCCACGAGCATGCCTGAGAGCTGGAGTTAAAGTTCCCTCCCTGCTCAGCCCAGCCACCTGGGCTGTACAGGGCTGGGAAAAGGCAGGGGTTAAAGTAAGGGGGAAGACACCGCAACACAGTTCCAGGGCCCCCTATGTTTAGGCAGGCAGCCTTCTGGCCCCCTAAAAATAGAGGAAGGCACTGGAACAGGGAGTTCCAGGGATCCCCCTAAAAATGGCAGGAGCAGCCCAAATGCACCGTTCAGGTGGCTCTATCTTAAACCTGGCTCCACCTTAAGCCCAGCCAGCAGAGAGCTAGGGGAGGCTGGGAGTGTGTGAATCTCCCCCAGCAGGGCAGTGCAGCTTGTGTCAGCCAGCCAGCCTGCAAACAGCCCAGGTAAGGGCTTTGGGGGGGGGGGGGCTGCTGGGGGTTGTGTGGGGCAAGTGTGTGTGTGTGTGTGTGTGTGTAGCAGAGGGTGTGTGGCTGGTGCAGTGGGGTGGCTATTGATTGGGGCGGTGTAGCTACGGGGGTGGGGGGGTGTAGCTGCGGGCTGGAGGGTCCATCACAGTCAGAAGGGGGCTTGAGGAGGGAAGGATGGGACCCACTGGGGTGGGAGGGAGCAGCAGTGGGGTCAGGATTTGCCCTGGGTGGCAGGGAGCCACTGTGGAGAAGAGGGAAGTGGGTGCTGCACCATGCTCCCCTGACGTACCTTCCCACTCCCCAGGCTCCCCTCTGCCCCCCAACACAGCCACTCTTGTTCTCCCTTCCTCTCTTGCCACCCTTGCACTGTTCCCCACATGGCTGCCCTTGTCCTCTTTTGCCACCCCCGCCCTGCTCTGCTCTCCAGACTCACTCCTGCCACTGGCACATGACTCCTGACCTCCCCTGTTTTGTCACCCCTGCTCTGCTACCCCATTACCCCAGAAAGCAGCATTTCCGAAACACTGCGCCATCGTTCATGAATATTCATAAGTAATTTAAGTTAATTTGAATATTCGTGAGCTTTTTAATAGTGGTGTGCCTCAAAAAATTTGAAGGTCTCAAGGTGTGCCACAGCAGACAAAAGGCTGGGAACCACTGTAAGCACATCCTGGAAAGAAGCCACATGTAGTAGGTCCTCTTCATGGCATGTCTATGGCTGGTGCAGGTGCAGGTTTGGGTGGCTTCTTTCTGCAGCATGCCTGGCAACCCCTTGGGTGCCTGGGGCACCATCGCCTACTTTTCTGGGGCAGGAATAGGCACTCCCGGCAGAGGGAGCCACATGCCACTCCAAATAGAGTGGCGTGCCACTGCTCGCACGAGTGCCAAGGGTTGCTGACCCCTGTCCTAGGTAAACTGAACACAGCCTGTATTGCCCAGCACCACCACACAGGGTTTCTGTAAGTCCTAACATGGATAAAAACAGGCATAAGAAGGGATAAGCTAAATATATTAAAGGAAGAAATAGCTGATTACACTATGCAATGAATATCTGAAAAATGCACTGGATCATTGTTCAGATGAGGAACAAGCTTCATCCTCTTCTATAACCTTACAGAGGGTGAAACAAGTGAAGTGAAAGGGAAAGACAAAGATAACAAGAATGATATGACTTTTAAAACCTGCTATCTCATGAAACAAAAAGTTGAGAAAAAAATGTCAATACCCATTGAAAAGCTGAAGTCCCTAGCTATCAATAAGTTTCATTATGAACATGGATATTTCACAAGACTTTAAAACAATCCCTGGTCCCTCAGTCTCGCAGTGCTTATTTGGTCCAAGATATCATGCAGCAAGGCTCAGACCTTAATGCCAGACCAGAAAGATTATTAAAGCTGGTCAGAACAGAAAGGTGATTTACTGCAACACAGCAGAAAGGCATGAGATGTAAATATTTAAGTTGAAGACTGTGAGGCTAAGTCTCTCGTAAATCAGGGAGACAGAACACACTGATGCAAAACAGGAAGATCAGCAGCAGGTTCAATCTATGGAGCTAACATTACATATACTAGAAGACAGCCCTGAGAGCAATCTTCATAGCGTGGCATAGAAATCTAGAGCAACTGCAAGGTAATGATTCTGTCTACAAAAAGAATTGTCTGGCATTGTCCATTATTCATTGGAACACACATAAAACTAAATTAACTCTGGGCAATTCCATTTAATCTAACTCAAACACAGACTCAGTTCAGATGTATGTGATGCACACGTGGAACATCAAGGTTGCAGTAGT
This sequence comes from Podocnemis expansa, assembly GCA_007922195.1. Taxonomy (NCBI): domain Eukaryota; kingdom Metazoa; phylum Chordata; order Testudines; family Podocnemididae; genus Podocnemis; species Podocnemis expansa. The sequence goes on along the minus strand of ML681964.1, from coordinate 13,955,153 downwards.
ACAAACTTGATTTTATGATGTGTCACTATTGAAAAACTTAGAAAGAAATCAGTGAATTCAGGGATCTGATTAAAGATGGAAATGCCATTTCAGGCTGGATTGAGCCTTTAGGTTTATGCTGGAGTAGATGGTGCAGAGCAGCTACAGCATACCAGAAAGAATGCCAGGAAAGAACTACAGCCTCATGTGTAATTCCTCTCCAATTTGTATCTGCCCACTCCTTTTCAAGGTACTCTGTCATGGGTGGGGTTTGTCAGAACAGAGGTCTAGTTAAACCACAACTAGTTTTTGATGTTCGTTTCAGGTATGCAGCCCCCACTACCCTTCCATGTTCAGTGTTGCAATCCAGGTGGTCCCAAAGCAGCAGCAGAGTAAGGAGGCTGGAACAATCTACTCCCCCTCTACCTCCTGCACAGTTAAAATAGAGTTTGAGAGCCCTCGGTGTACAAGAAATGGGAAGGAGTTCCAAAAATTAGTGAGTACTTGAAAATGTTGCCAATCTCTCTTTGTGCTTCAGTTTACAACTCAATAAAATGGACGTAATACATATTTCCTAGTCTCTCTACATGTTGTAAGAGCTCCTAAGATTGAAATGCAAGTACAGAGTCCCTGTGCAGAACATTATTGTAAAGTAATCACATGCTGACCACTATGCCTCACCATCACCATTGCAGGTTAACTGAATGGAATGAATCAAATCTCAATTTCTTCTATTTTTAAATGAGTCTTATTAAAAGTTCATCTCCTTTATTTCTTCCCTGAATCACAAAGAACAATAAATATATTAAAGAGATATTTGATTTTCATTAGCATACAAGGCTGATATGAAAGCCAATTTTTCTACACCGCTGAACAAAATCAGCAGTGTTCTTTTTGACTGTATGTCTTTAGCCTCCAGATACACCACCAGTAAACAACAGTAACATCAGTACTCTTCAAGGACTGCCAAGATATCTTGGCAGGGTGTGGAAACAACTGCATCCAGCTATTACACTAGCTTTGATTGCTGGTTCTCAGTTCAAGTTCTATTCTCTTCAATCTAATGCATTCATTCTTACACAACTTGACCAATTAGAACCCCAACATTATGTAATGATATTGGCTTGATTCAACAGAGCTCTGTTTCATCACAGTAATAGCAAGCAGAAACTACTGTAGATGAGCAGGAATTCCAAAGTATCAAAATATAAATTAGCAGAACATTCTGTCCAATAAAGTTAGGAAAAATTGCAAATTCAGAAAAATATGGGGAGTGGGTTGCTTGCTTCTTTGGGGGGGAGGACAGAGAGGAAGAGAGTTAAGACGCAGAATTAGAACTGTTTAGCAATAAAGCTTGACCACTGAATAAGCACAGGATCCATTTAGAATTGTCTCTGTGGTGTTTGCTATTGTTTAATCCTAGTTTGTCCAAACTATGGCCTGCAGGCCAGAATCCAGGCCCCCAGGACCTAGAATCCATCCCGCAGAGCACCTGGGAACTAGGGCCAGGCTGAGGCCTTTTCTGAAGTCCTGTCTTGTGCATGCTCAGACAAGTAGCCCAGCCAGAGAGCTGACTCTGGCCCACTTCCAGCTCCAGCCAGGTGATGTTGGGCCCTAGGAGAAAGGTAAGGGGATTGAGGTGGCATGGAGCAGAGGAAGCCAAGGCGACTGAACAGGCCCAGGGACGTGCAAGGCACAGGGCCAAATATGTGGCAGTGAGGCCGCAGCTTGGTCAGTAGGGCCATGGTGGAGATCAGGAGGACTGTGATGGAGGTCATACGGTCCCAGCAGCTGCAGCGAGGCCACAAGGGCATGCCAGTGAGGCAGTGGTAAGGCCTGGTGAGAGTATGGGACCGCCCAGTGAGGCAACAGTGAAGGTGGAGAGACCCCGCAGGGCCACAGTAAGGCTGCAGGAGGCCCAGGCAAGGCATTGGCAAGGCTGCAGTGAGGTATGGATATATCACAGGGAGAAGAAGCAGTGGCAAGCCCCAGGACAGGCCGTGGAGGGGGCTGTCAAGGCGGAGGGGGGTGTGTGGCAGGGCCGGAAACAGGGTCACGGAGGCAGCAGGGGCATGGCAGTGGGAGAGGAGAGAAGGGGAGTTCCTGCTACCCTGCACCAGCGCTTCCCATATTCCCCTGCCACCCCACCTACCCCAGTTCCCACCATCTGTCCCCTGCACTGCCACGCTCTCCTGTCATCCCACCCCTGCCCTGCCATGATCCCCAAGCTTTCCCCTGCCACATCTGCCCTCCTTTGCCCCGTCATGCCTCCCTGCCACCTGTACACATTGATACTTCATGGGGTGAGGGTGGGGGGAGAAAGCCCTTTTCAGGTTTTCACAAAAATGTGGTTTAACTAACAAGTGAAAACTTGTGTACAGTTGTGAAAGTGACACTTAGCTAAAGCTTGCTGTAGGGAGGATGGATATTATTTCAAAACTGTGTTTTAGTAGGAATGTAAGTTTCTGCTTTTAGAGAACCAAATTGAGTTTGTAAGCCAGTGCTTATTTTTTGACTGTTTAAATTTTATTAATAGTAAGATAAATTTATATGCCTTATCTATCAAAAATTAGCACCCTGTGTGAGGAAAGAACTGCAGTGTGGCCCTTCACCCAAAATGACTGGACACTGCTGGTAACTTATGCAGAGTAGATAACTGCCCCTGGGCCAGCCACACCGGTCAAGGGCAGCCCCAGAGGCACTTCACTGTCAGACGAGCAGCTAAGATTTAATCAAGGGTATTTTTAGTAAAATTCATGGACAGATAATGGGCCATGAATTTTTATTTACTGCCCATGACCTGTCCATGACATTTACTAAAAATACCCAGGACAATCTTAGCCTTACCAATATCAATGCATTCTGTGAGCTGGCGTGTTAGTGCAACAGTGTGCCTTCCACCCAGGCAAAGTATTGTGCCTGAGTTCATCCAGTATGGCGGGGCTGTCAGACAATCTCTGGTGCCCAGGAATTTGAACCCTCTACTCCACCCCTGACAAGTCCTCTGTTCTTAAGTCACTCAAGGAGGTCAGTAGACTATAAAGACACTGTCTTAATGAGTTACACAATAAAATTTACAAGGAGTTCAATGGCTAACAAAAACTAACAAATTTATTTTTTGCATCATCTTTTGTGGGCACAATCACACTTTGTCAGATGAATGAAATAAAATTTAGTTATTTATTCTGTTCAGGCATGTCACTCTTGATATCCAGGCACACAGGGGGAGCATTTACCAAGAAAACAGTATTGTACAGGCCTTCCTTAATTAAGAAATACCAGGATTTGTAAGCATCATTTTGATTCTTGAACATTTTATGAATAGGAGCTACTTTGTCATTTATTACCTTATGAGCATCTTTCCTCTTTCTCCACTTCTTGCAACCAGTTAACTAATGCTGTTGATTCCAATTTCCTGTGTTTGTGTTTTGCTCTCAGTGCTGTGTATACAGGTATTAAGCTCAAGCCAAATAATCTGTATCACTTTCTTATAGAAATCTAACAAGATGGTCTTGAAGACCTACTGAAATATTGCATCCTCTCATCTGGCCCAAAACTGATGGCATGATCAAGAGTCTTAGGATTATATATGTTAGCTTTAGATGCCTTAGCATTCCCTTTCATTTGTACTGTACAGTCCGGGAGTTTATTTTATAAGACAAAGGAACAGTAAGCAAAAGATATTTTAATTGATATTATCCAATAAAGAATGCAACAAGTTCTGGGAGCTGAAGGAAAAAAGGAAAAACACTGGCTCAGTTGAGATGGTAGGCCTCACCAGACTATATATCTATTTTTAATAAGAGCATAGTACATAGAATCTGAAGAATGCAGCAAAAACCACAGAAAGAGCATAAAATATACAGAATCCAAGGGCTTTCCTGGTACACAGTTTGAAATCCATCTATTGTTTAATTATCAATGGAAGTTTTTAAGAGCAGGTTAGAGAAACACCTGACAGGGATGGTTTAAGATAATACTTAGTTCTGCCACAAGTTCAGGGGGACTGGACTCAATGACTTCTCATGGTCCCTTCCAGTTTCTATGGTTCTACAATTACTGTCAAAACATCTACCACCACTAGCACTTTTAACTCTGGACAGAAGACTGTAGGTTCATATTTCACACTTGCTTTAGCTCAAGCATAATACTGAACTGAGATACAATATTAGAAAGATTCATTTCCCTACTTAACTTGACGAGGAAGGTAAAAAGTAACCTCTATCAGTTTTTGAAAAGATTAAAAGGGATAATAATGGAAATCTGACCAATGCCCTCCTTTATAACCAAGTTCTAATGCCCAAGGCTGTTTGTAAGCTATTGATGTGTGAATAATGGCTGCTATGTTTGCTTACAGAGTCACTGCTCTACCAGTATCTGACTGTTTGGTAAAAAGCTTTTGGCTACACAAGAACGAGAAAGACAGCATATAACAAAAAAAATTTGTTCTATTTGGTTTGATAGATTAGGAAAGGGAAAAGAGTGTCTTATTTGTAATATTTCTATCTACATTCTGTCAATTACATTGTAACAAGTTTGAGAACATCACCACATTTATATGCACCACACAGATAATGCACTTGAAATGCTCTGAGACTGATATGAATAGGAACTATTCTCCTTGTTAATTAGCATTTTTGCCAGATGAACACTAATGTGCCAGCTTTGGAATTCTATTAAAAGTTCAAATAGATACATGACTGTTTGCTAGAAGATATTTTAAAATCGAAAGATTTCATTTTGAGGACACATGATTAGTTTTTCCTAATAGTATGAAATAATGCAATTATCAAAATAATTACAATATCTGAGCATAAAAACAAGAGTTGGAGTATGCAAACCATGATAAGTCAGCAATACGTAAAATCCAGCTGAATACTTAAGCAGCTGCCTGATGCTCTCAGAATGGTGACTAATATTCTAATCATTTGTCACCAGACAGGAAATGTGTAATTACCCTGCCAAAAAGATAGCTTATCATAAAAATATCCATGATTTTTAAAGTCAAGCAGTAGATGCATCCAAAATAACAGCTGAAATAAACTCAAGCTCACTATGCATGACCATGATCAGCATGATTGATAATACAATTTCAATAAATATAATTGGTTTTCAAACACTTTTTACTTCAAAATTTCACATTAAAATCTGTAGCAACACTTAGGTAAATTATCTTTTTGCCAGATGTATTTGTGTTCACAGTTTTTCTCCTATCTCATTCTACTACTAAAATTATTGTACAAGCAGTTGAATGGCAAACTAAATAAAAAATGCTACAGATTTTTAAAACAAAATATGGGGAATGAACTGGTTTCATAGCAAGAGCTCTGCTAAAATGAGTTAACATTTTGTACTCAATCAGATGTAAATTTGACGATGTTATCCCTTAAATGTTGATTATAGTAGCTCTTTTCAGATGCAAATTCAATATGTAAAGTGAATGTTGACAAAGCTGATACGAAAAATCTCCTGATTAACATCATTTGCATGAACACAGCAACATTATTACAGACCTTCTACAGACAGAAGGAAATGGAAATTGGATGGAGAGTCACCTTCTCCATCATCTCCTCTCCCCAACTCCCTGCTCTGCCTAGGACCAAAAACAAAAAAAGAATTTAGGACTGATATTCAGTGTTCTAAAATAAAACAGTTAAAATAAAAATTTAAGGGTAAATGAATTACATTTGCCAACAAAGTAAGGTATTACATAGTTTAAAATAACAATCAACTTTTATTTCACACCATTCTACAGTCACAGTCCAAGAAGAGAGCAGGAGCTACATATAGCTTTGTGTGGGTTGTAGTATCTGGCTAAATGTGGTAAGTGAAGGAGTCATTAGCTTGTAAATCTCCTTGCTTTTGTTAGCTGCAGTTTTAATCTTAAAAAGGAAGAAAGAGGGAAAACAGAAAGTGACAACCAGGACCTGCACATGCTTGCTCATTCCAAAGTTTGCACTTTGCACCATGTCAACATGTCAGGTATATAGCTATTGAGCACCAGATTATTTTTGCATGAAAGAAATAGGAAGCATATATATAGAGAGCAGACTGTTAAACATTTCCTGTTGTTGCAGTATACTGTAACAGGTGAACACTGTAAAGCAATGCATTTTAGTGCAGATCGTTAAACTGATTTACTGTTATTATTACAAGCTAACGGGAAACTGGATGGCTATTCTTTTACCTTCAGCACAAAGCAAGTATTCAAAATAATCATATTTAAGAGAATTCACTAATACAAAGGATTTTTCAAAGCAAATATAACACAAGAGCTGCTTTTCAGACAGATTTAGGCTTTCTCTGCCTGACTTATTTTGTACTCCTGTAAGCGTGTCTGCCCTGCCTGGAACCATCGATGAAAATATTTTTTTATACCAGCACAGAATATTTACACTAAAAGGTTTACACTGCAGCAGCTACCTCACTGCTAAATAGATAGCTGATTTGTATATTGTAAGCCCATATTAGGACATAAAGTATGAGACTGCAAAAAGAGCTCTCCTTCCACTGACTATTTTGTTGACTTTTATGCAAACTCAATTATTTCTAATTATCTATGCTGTGTTACTAAAATTACTTTGAATATTTAAAACAGTACACTAGGCTGACAGAGCATTAAGCTGCGGACCCAGGTGATGTCAAGTCAGGAAGTCAGAACTCAAAGAGTTTATAAAAAATGGTACACCACCAAATTAGTCCTAGGTGTGGCTGTAAACTGCATCCAACAGGAAGGCCTGGTGACAGTATGATGGGGCTACTCATGGCAAGGTAATTTCCAATGTTGTAACCTTCAGAATAAAACAGATATAGGGCACCTCAAAACCCTAGCTCCTACTGCCTTGTGGGTATTCCTTGGTTGAAGTAAGGCTAAGGGATATCAAGCTGACAGAAACATGCCTTCATTAAGGTATTAGGCCAAGGGGTGTCCAAACTTTTTAACCCACTCCTTCTACCCATGTCCAGGGCCTTGCACCTCTTGACTCGCTGCTCACAAACAGGGAAGAATTGATCAGGGAGGTGGAGGTAGAGGTAAATGGCAAACTAGGCAGTAGTGACCATGACATGGTTGAGTGCAGGATGCTGATTAAAGGAAGGAAGGAAAGAAACAAAAACACAAACCCTGGACTTCAAAAAAGCACATTTTGGCTCCCTCAGGGAACTGATAGGTAGGATCCCTTGGGAAGCTAATCTGAAGGGGGAAAGGAGTCCAAGAAAGTTGGTTATATTTTAAAGAAACCCTGCTAAGGGCACAGCAAGTTGCCATTCCAATTAGGAGAAAGAACAGCAAACATGTAAGGCATCCAGAATGGCTTAGCAGAGAACTCTGCTCTCAGCTTAAACATAAAAAGGAAGCTTACAGGAAGTGGAAGCTTGGTCAGATGACAAAGGAGGCATATAAAGATATTGCTAGGGACTGCAGGGATAAAATCAGAAAGGCCAAAGGACAAATGGAGTTGCAGCTAGCGAGGGATGTAAAGGATAACAAGAAGGGGTTCTACAAGTATGTTAATAACAAGAAGAGGATCAGGGAAGGTATAGGTCCCTTACTGAATGGGGCAGGCATTCTCATGACAAAGGATGAGGGAAAAGCTGAAGTGCTCAATGCTTTTTTTGCTTCAGTTTTCACAGGCAGGGTCAGCTCCCAGCCCACTACCATGGGTATGGCAGATTGGAGAGAAGAAGACAGGCCCTTGGTGACGGAAGGTCAGGTTAGGGACTGCTTAAGGAAGCTGGATGTGCAAAAGTCCATGGGGCCGGACGAACTGCATCCAAGGGTGCTAAGGGAATTGGCTGATGAGATAGTAGCAGCGCTGGCCATCATCTTTCAAAACTCATGGAGAATGGGGGAGGTGCCAGAGGATTGGAAAAAAGCAAATATAGTACCTATTTTCAAGAAAGGGAAAAAGGAGGATCGAGGGAATTATAGACCAGTCAGCCTCACCTCAATCCCTGGAAAAATTATGGAGCAGGTTCTCAAAGAATCCATCCTAATACACTTAAAGGAAAATAAAGTGATCAGGAACAGTCAGCATGGATTCATCAAGGGTAAATCATGCCTGACCAATCTCATTTCCTCCTATGATCAGATGACTGGTTTTCTGGATGCAGGAAGAACCGTTGATGTCATATACCTTGATTTTAGCAAGGCTTTTGATACAGTTCCCCACAGCACTCTCATTGGCAAATTAAGGAAGTATGGGTTTGATAGGTGGACTATAGGGTGGATAGAAAACTGGCTAGATCAACGGTTTCAGCGTGTAGGAATCAATAGTTCCATGTCTAGCTAGCAACCAGCAACGATTGGTGTGCCCTAGGGGTCAGTCCTGGGGCCGGTTCTGTTCAACATTTTCATCAATTATCTGGATGATGGAATAGACTGCATTCTCAATAAGTTTGTGGATGACACCAAGCTGGGGGGAACAGTAGACATGTTGGAGGACAAGGACAGGATTCAGGGAGACCTAGATAAATTGGAGCAGTGGGCCAAAAAATCTTATGAGGTTCAATAAGGACAAGTGTAAAATCCTGCACGTGGGATGGAAAAACCCCATGCACTGCTACAGGCTGGGGAACATTCAGCTAAGTAGCAACACTGTAGAAAAGAACCTGGGGGTCACGGTGGATGGGAAGCTGGATATGAGTCAGCAGTGTGTTCTTGCTGCCAAAAAGACCAATGGCATACTGGGCTGCATCAAAAGAAGTATTACCAGCAGATCAAGGGATGTGATCATTCCCCTCTATTCTGCACTGGTGAGGCCACATCTAGAATACTGTGTTCAGTTTTGGGCTCCCCACTACAAAAAGGACAGGGACATGCTCGAGAGAGTTCAGAGGAGGGCAACCAAAATGATTAAAGGGCTGGAGCACAAGCCCTATGAGGAAAGACTGAAAGCATTAGGTTTATTTAGTCTACAAAAGAGAAGATTGAGGGGGGATTTGATAGCAACCTTCAACTACTTGAAGGGATGCTCCAAGGAGGATGGAGCTCGACTATTCTTGGTAGTAACGGAGAACAGAATGAGGAGCAACAGTCTCAAGTTGCGGTTAGGGAGGTCAAGGCTGGATATTAGGAAAAACTTTTTTACTAGACGAGTGGTGAAGCATTGGAATGAGATGCCTAGGGAGGTGGTGGAATCTCCATCTTTCAAGGTGTTTAAGGCCCAGCTGGACAAAACCATGACTGGGACGGTTTAGTGTGAGTGGTCCTGCCTCTGGCAGGGGGTTGGACTAGATGAGCTTACAAGGTCCCTTCCAACCCTATGATTCTAAGGCACTGAGCAAGGGAACTGTCCTGGGCCCTGTGGTTCGGCTGGCCTTGCTCTGCCTTCAGTAGCATTTCAGCAGCAGAGTGGTAGGGGGCATGGTGTGCTCCGGGGGGGCGCAGGACAGAGAAATCTGTCCTGGGCCCCGCCCACCCAAGGACAGCTGTATCTGTGTCCACATCCCAACCCCTCAGCTGGGGCTGTGGTCAGGGCCAGAGGCCAAGGCTGGGAAAACAGTTGCAGCTGGGTGCTAAGACTACAGCTGTGCACTGGGCTAAGTGCTGGGCATCAAGACTGCAACAGGGCACTAAAGTCAACTGCTGGGTGCTGAGGCCAAGCCCCCCACAACTGGAGAGCAGGTCTGAAGCAGAGCTCAGTACAGAATGAGCTGGATGGTGCTCTCTGCTCACTCCCCACGGGGGCTGGCCCAGGCCCAGTCATACAGCTCCCAAATGGTCCCCTGTGCTCTACTTAGCCCAATCTAACCTGGCCAAAATTAAACACAGCAGCTCATGTTTTTGACTTTGGCCCCGGACATCACTAAGAAGAAATTCATTATGGAGAGGCAGCAAGCTAGCCATAAATTACTGCTGTGACAGGTTTTCCATTGTAAGTTCAAACCTCACCTCCTCATCTAAAAAGGTAATTTCCACATCAAATCCAGCATGCATGATCTGTGACCAAGCAGAATTTTTGTCAGATTTATTTTAAGTCACCATGATTTGGCCAAGCCAGTTTTGCCACACAGAAGATGGGGCTTGCCTACGCAGCCATTTAGTGCTTACTAAGCAGAGGATGTGTGGGATGTTCCCTTCCTGCATTCTGAACTGGTGTGCAGGTGTGCTACCCCAGTGCTCCATTCCAAGGCCTCAATTTACCCTGCACTGCTGTGTGAATCCCCACTCCTGGGTCAGCTCACACCCAGCCTCCTGCATGTAATCAGACTGTCACCCAGTGGAAGAGACCTTTCACTAGCCATTTGTGGGATGGTCCTCCAGCAACCGTCCACAGTTCCAGATGCAAACCCAGGAACCTCCATCTTGCAAGGCTCAGTGCACCCCCCCCCACCGAGCCTTGCAAGTTCATATATGCTTGTTCATCAATTTAACGAAGTGACTGATATGCCTCAGCTCTGCTCTCAGTCAGGTCTCTCTCTCACACACACACACACACACACACACACACACACACACACACACACACGCTTTCTGCACTGCTTCAGACAAAACCTAAGTTTTCTGACTGCGTTATGACTTTAAGTGAGTATAAGTCAAATAATTAAAAAAAAATCAGATACTTGGTCAAGGAGATAACCACAATCAAATAAATGAAGAGGTTGCATTCTGAACAAAGACCACAGTTACAGCCTATGTTCAAGTTCCAAAGGAGTAGCCATGTTAGTAGTCTAGGTCAGCAAAACAAACAAGGAGTCCTGTGGCATTTACAACTACAAAGTTTATTTATTGCATGAGCTTTCATGGGAGAAAATCTACACACTAACAACAGAACCATTAAAGCAGGCACGTATCCCTGCAACAAACCACACTGCCAGCTTGGACCACATATCTGAACAAAAGACACTATCACAGAACCTAATCAAACCAGCTGCTCCATCAAGGATTCATTTACCTGCTCATCCACAAATGAGATTTCTACCACCATGTGCCAGAAACACCCTTCTGCCTTATATATTGGACAAACAGGACAGTCTTTGTGCAAATGAATAAATGGACACAAAACTGACATCAGAAATCATAACAGTCAAAAACCAGTAGATGAGCACTTCAATCTTCCTGATCAGTCCATTGATGATTTGCTAATAGCTGTGCTCAGACAATGGAATAACATATCAAAGCTTCAAAGAGAAATTCAGCATTGGAATTCTTTTGCAAATTCAACTCTGTCTCTTCAGGACTAAATAACGACTTTGGATGTTCTTCTCATTCCAACAGGTGATTTGACCTCATCTTCCTCTGTATGCTGTTCCTCAGTGTTTGAATCTTAATGACTGCTTTGATTTGCTGTTACAGTGATACAGACCTGATCCTATGACTTATACTCCCCTGCATTTATTTCCTCCCATTCTATAAGTTCTCCCATCTTCAAAGCATCTGACAAAGTGGGATCTTCTCCCATGAAAGCTCATTCAATAAATAAATTTGTTAGTGTTTAAAAGTGCCACAGGACTCCTTGTTTGTAGTCTATGTTCAGCTAGCCAAATAGGCTTGGCTATGATGATCATTAGCCAGACCCTGCTCTGTGGGTAGGTGTCAGTCCTTAATGTTGCTTAGCAGATAGAATCCATGGAAGTGCACTCTACAACTCAAAGTGCCTCTTTTTGTTTTCAAACCCTCAGCTCTCCCACCCCCTGAAGTCAGCTGATTTTTCATGAATTCAAGTGAGATTTTTCTCCCACAAAAAGCTCATGTGTAGAGCCCTGCAAATCCGCAGATATCTGCCTTATATCCACATCTGCAGATACAGCATCGATATCTGTGGACCATTTCTTGTGGATAAAGGTCAGATATGGATCCACATATTTTTATCTGCACAGAGCTAGAGCCCTACAAATATGCGCATATCCGCAGATATCCGCATTATATCCGCATCCACGGATACAACACAGATATCCGCAGACTCTTTCTTACAGATGCAGATCGGATACGGATCCACTTATTTGTATCTGGCAGGGGTCTACTCATGTGATAAAAAAAATAGTCTAAGTGCCACAGGACTCCTCGTTTGTTTTGCTGAACTAAACAAACACAGCTACCCCTTTGGAACTTAGCAACATGTGATGATTGATGTTCATGATTGTTTGTGTTGCGGTCTTTCCCTCTTGAGCCAAGGTGCTTAAACAGCATTGTTCTTGTATGCATGCCTCTCCAGGGTGTGTGAGCACAGTTCTGTTTGTCTGCCTCTACTTTAACCACGTGAGAAACATCTGGGAACATAACCAAGCAGTGTTTCCTATCTGTACACATGATGTTGCAGGAAACATGCCATGAGCATTCCAAAAACATCTTATAGGACATACTTTGCATTAGACCAACGGTTCTCAACCTGTGGTCTGTGGAGTGTACTACAGGTGGCTCGTGAAGCAGGGGGAAGAGATAATGTAATAATAATATAATCCCATCTACCTCTTATGTATCATATTTGATGTTACATTATTCACAATGTAATATGCTTCACAAATATCCTTGTGTAATAGCTGCATTTTTAATAATTCTTGATATACAATCAGTCATAGCTGATGTTAAAAATGTTTAAAATGGCTTTCTTACATGGTGGTCCACAAAAGCTTTTGATAACAATGTAGTGGTCCGCATACAGGAAAAGATTGGGAACCACTGTATTAGACTATACACAGTCACACTGTACAGGTGAACTGGAAAGACATGCTGACCCCATTAGAAGGGGGTATGTGAGGTGTAGCATTATCAGTGTGAACCTAGAGCACAGCAGGCTACTTGGTTGATGCTGGCTATGTGGACCCTACTACTGCAAACCAAGAAGTTTGGTAGTGTTCTTTGATGTACCACTGATTCAAACAAGAGTATGACAAATACATATTTTCAGTATGCAGCAGGACAGCACAATATTGTCCATACCCCCACATGGTCATGCTTCTATTTAAAAAAAATTTACCCCTTTTCTCCCTTTTACTTGAGGGTGCTTCCTTCAAAATGAAAATCAAAGAGAGAGATTTGTCCCAGTGATTTTTCAAAGAGATTATATTCTGACCCATTTTACTAGCTAAGGAGTACCCCATATCCAGAATGGCTAGCTCAATTAGCTGCTCCTCAGATAACTCTTCTTCCCTCAACACTACACCCTCTGTGGCAGAAATCATAGAAGAATCTTGATTCCTAATAAATTTTGGTATCTGATCTTGGCTTTCATGGCTGTTCCACCAATGTCTTATGGAGAAACAAGTCACTCTCTCTCTCTCATTATCAAAGCCAACACAGCTTCCCTCAACCCTCACTACAGAAAGAAAGTTCATACCTGCACAAATTTTAAAGGTCAAAAGAGACCACCAGATGATCTACACAGTTATCTCTGCACAGGGCCCCAAAAAACTGTCTTTCACTAGAACCTATCTTTCAGAAAGGCATCCAGTCTTAGTCTTAGACATCATGAGCTAGTCCCCTCAATAGTTCTCATAGTTCAAAATAATTGTGCCTGAATTCTAAAAAAATCTGTCTGGCTTTCACATTCAGGTTCTCTCCATCAGACTGAAGAGCCCTACATTCTCCCCCCTCTCCCCCACCCCCATAAAATAGCTTACATATTGTGGTAAGTCACCTCTTAAATTGTTTCTGATAAACTAAGCAGGTTGAGCTCTTTAAGTCTTTCACCACAAGCCTTCTCTCTGGCCCCTGAAACACTTGGCTCTGATCAAACTTTTTAAAAAGATGTTGAAAACTGGAGAAACCAGAACTGGACAAAGTATTTTATCATCAGTCTCATCAATGCTGCAGAGGTAAAATCACCCCCTACTCACTACTTTCCTGTTTATTCACCCAAGGATTGCATTTGCAACTTTTGCTAAGGCACTATAGTGGGTACTGACAGTATTTGTCCATTCTGACCCCTAAATTCTCTCTCTAGGAACTGCTCTCCTGGACAGTCCCCCATTCTGTAGGTATGGCCTGCATTGCTTGTACCATAATGCAAATATCTTACATTTGACAGGATTAAAGTTATCCAAATATATCCAGACACCAAACAATCCAGATTGCACTTTTTAAAACTTCCCTCACCTACTCTTATTTACCACTCAGGCAATCTGCATGTCATCTAAAAATTTTATTGATAGTGATTTTATATTTACTGCCAGATCTCTGATAAAAATATTGAATAGCATCAGACCTAATACCACTGAGGAATGGTCTCTAAAAGGCATGGGGGAAGGGGGCTTAGAAGACTATAGCAAATAAACTTCCACCATTCTATATTGAAGGTAGGGTAAAAGCCACTTCTCCCCCACCCTTATGACTCTGCGGTGAGCCATCAGTCACATCATCCTACTACAGCAGCCTTTTGTCAAAGATATCCATTTAGAAGCAATAGGGTGGAGATGTAGCTGTACCTCTCCAGAAGTGATATTTTCAATCCTGCCCCTTTCAAGGGGCACATGGGAGCGCAATGTTTTTAGCACCCATGCAGAAAGGAAGCAGGTTAAAAGCAGACTCTTCACCAGTGCACCACCACTCCATAATGAGACAGGCAGAACACAAATTTTGACTCCCTCCACCATATACTCACACTAGACACAGGATAGCATCTTCTAACTTCTGCCATCATGATGACGACACTTCTCTGATTCCAGTGAAAAGAGGCTGGGAAGGAAGAATTAGGCTTGAAGCTCAAGGGAAGCAGACAGGAGAAAGAGTCACATAATCTATGGACTTTTACAACCAAAAATTTGCCTTCCTACTTGCTCCCAAAAACATTAGTAATTAATGCTGATGCACAAGCCACCATTAGTATCAGATCAGCAGAGCCCAACACAAGCAGCTAGACTCCAGTACTCCGGTCCCTCCCAACTCCTACAGCCAAAGCGTTCTTACATTTGTCAATTGTGATCAGATAGTGGTTGGTAAGGAAGATGGACCCTGCATTGGCAGAGATCAGGGAAAGCATTCTGGCAGAAATTTCCTCTTCCTTTGGTTTATCATAGTATGTGTAAGCATCGGAATGAACCCGCTATTGGGGGGAGCTTTCCAGGCTTGCATACAACCCTGGTGAAGGTGGATAGCAAAAGGATCTGTGTCCTTGCTCTCACTTCCTTTACTCAGGCGCCTACCTGACCTCAAAGGCTCCACTCCCAATCTTCTGTGTAGAGGAGTCCCTATAACACCAACAAGGCTGGGCCCCAGAATCACTGGGGCCTCAACCCCTAATCTTATTGTGATCACGCAGGACAGGACTCGGGTGTCCCCATTCCAGATTGCTGACTGCACCAAGCACTCTCCCGGCCCACCAGTCACTGTATACAGTTCAAAGAAATAAAATTTATTTAAGCACACAGAAATTTAAAAATTGCCTAAGAAGAAAATGGAGAAAAGCAGAGGACAGTGAAAAGTAAACCCCCCAGTGCCACTTCCTGGCACAGGGGCACTACACACAGTGTCTCTGGGGTGTGAGGGACAATCTCACAGTCTGTTGTCCACGTTGTAGACCTTCTGCCCAGGCCTGGCTGTGAGGCTCCATGGGTCAGGACCCTTCTTGTCAGCATCACCCCCTCTTCACTGTTCCCTGGCTGCTCACCTTACTCAGCTCCTGGTGGCTCCAGCCCTCATTCTCAACCCTCTTCTGCTTCAGTGTGGCTCTGTGGGACGCTCCTCTGGTTCTCGTGCCAGGGGTATGTGCAGATCAGATCAGTGCTTTGGGCTCCTTCTCTGGCCTCCTGCACCCAGCTCCAAATGAGGCTGGCTTCGTCTCTGGCTCCAGCTCTGCTCTGTTCAGCTCAGCTTGGCTCTCTGCTAGTTCAGCTCCTGTGTGTCTGCTCTGAACAAATCAACTCAGCCTGCCTCCCTTGCTTGGATTCCCTGGCTCCTAGCTGCTGGCTACTTAGCGCTTCCTCCTTAGCTTGGTCCCACGTGCACACACACACACACACACACACAGGCTTGCCTGGGCATGTCCAGCCCACAATTTCAGCAGGGGCATAGGAACACTCTCCTGGGTCCCTCATTGGCCTGTCCACCCAGTCAATCAGACTATTGCGGAACACTGGCCCTGGGGCTGCCTGTTTCAGGGTCCTGCTTCCAGGATGGAGGGGGCAAACCTAAAAGGCCCATTCAGTTTCAGTACGGGGCTATCAGTCCCCTTACATTTGGGATGGTGGGGAGCTTGGGTTCTTCATCTCATTGGTCTAGTCCCCCATCCTCTTATGTCATGAATTTGAAGCTCCTCCCGTGCTAGAAGCTAGAAAGAACCACCACCAGCTTCTTGTTCTTCTCTCCCTCCCTCCTGAATCTCCTGGCTTCCAAATTACATGATCCAAAGGAAACACATTTTAAAGCATGACCGTGAAATGACCAAAGTAGTAAGACGGAAGACCAGTGTCACTCTAGGGGCAGTTAAAGGTTTCAGCAATATCATATCTATTAATTTCTTTTAAAATTTAACCTTAATTCTCAGTTTCCTGGGTTTTAATGTAGAACTTGTGGAGCAGGAGGGAGGGAAGGTTTATATGTTATTGTTTGCTTTAGACAAGTGCAACACCATCATGTATTAATTTAATTCTCTGGTTTGTAGGGGGTCAGTAATTTTTTCAAGTCATTTTAGTGTTCAGTGTACAAACTACTTTATTTCCATACACAAACTCAATCATTATGTTAGAAGGAGAGGCAAAAAACAACCCCAAGTTTGAAATGCCCTCTTTAGACTCAAGAGATCTTTTTCTCAAAGCCACAAAAGCTACCTCTGAACCCCCTATTTGCTTTAAAATGTTAACACATTTCTTGCTGGCAAGAAATCACTTCCAACGTTACTTACAAATCTTCATAATTCATAAATATGCAGTTTTTGCATGAGCTGAAGGATATCATGAAAGTACCATGAGTGAATTAAGATAATCAAGCACTTTCTATTTTTTTGATTGGTGAACTTCTAGTGCAGTGGTTCTCAACCACTATGTCGGGACACATTACCAAGTCACCACAGAGCAGTAAGTGTGTTGCGGAGAGCTGGCTGATTTGGTCTGGAAGGAGTGAACTAGTGTCACAATATGCTGCCAAGTGTGTCACGACCCACAAAAGGCTGAGAATCACTGTTCTAATGTACTCTGCTTCCTATAAATACTACAGAAACTTTGCTTTTTCTATACCAACTGCATACAATTATTTACAACTACTGGAGGAAAAAGACAACTTGTTTAGGGGGGTAAAGTAAGGATTGACAACTGCACAAATAATTTGAAGAAACTATGTAAACAAATTTAGGCAGATATTCAAGAAAACTGATCCAACAGCAAAAGCCAATGAGAATCTAGAATACCATTCCAAAAAGTCAAAAGAGATTTTCAAAGTTAGGCTGCATAAAACACTCAAGAATTAATAGTAATCAAACCACACATGGAGGAGAGGTGGCATACATGACCTAATAATGGTTCCTTTACTCCTGAGCTAACTCTGTAGTGGTCTGATTCTAAAACCAATGCTCACTTGGGGTAGACTTTAAGTCATACAAAAAGTCCCATCAAAATCAATGGGAAATGCCCCTCCCCTAAGCAAGAGTTTCATGGCCAGGCCTAAGAATTTTAAGTGCAATTATTTTAGCAAAATAATGAACCCAGCTCTTTCCATCACTCTGAGTATCTGTAGAAATCAAAGATTTCATTTCTCTTTCCTAAAAGAGTGGTGGATGGCCCAATAACCTGACTTTGAAAGATGCTGAGCATTTCCCATGGAACCCTTGGTTTATCATCAATTAAACAGGTTCTAAAGTACACAATAATATGTAAAAGACCTCTCATACTTCCATAGTTAATGTGTTGCTAGCATCGAATTTATTAAAATAAAGAACTTGATTTAACTATACTTCACATTTTCTCTAGTGATCAAAATGGCCAGTACATAGTCATAACACAGTAGCATTTTCCCCCTTTGTTCCCCTACAATGCTTGTTAGCAAAAAGAGACAAAGTTAAATTACAAGGTTTCTGATGTACTGGTCACATTTTACAGATCACGACTTATCAGTTAAAACCTTTGTTGTTCTGCTTCCACATGTGGTGATAAAAAATGCAGCAGAAACAATGAGGTGGGCACAAGAAAGAAAAGAGAAAGAAGATAAAGCAAAGGAAGAACAGGAAAACAGCTAATAAAATGACAAAAAAAGAGAAAGCATAGAATTAGAAAGAATCTCCAAAGACAAGAAAAGACAAAGGTGAGAAAATGTTACAGAAAAAAAAAAAAAGAACCAAATATAGAGAAAAGATAGATAAAGGAGGTTGAGACAAAGTTTAAAATAATAATGGTAGGTCTTAACCATCACTGAGAATTATGCAAGAAGCCACACTTCACATGCCAGTAGCTATGATACCCTGGTGAACACAAAAACAAAGTGTTTACACCTGTAAACTACTCTAACATGCTTTGAGTTATCTGGATTACATTTAAAACTGCATTTTTCTCAGATACTTACAACTATATTCTATCCTTCAGTCCTGGGAAAATATTTCTTCCACTCTTTGGACGTTTAATGTAATTTTAGTGACAAGTGGTGGGAGTAGAGGTGGTGTTATTATAATGTGGGTGTAAATAAACAAACAAACTACAAAAAATTATTTAAAAGTGATGAGCAGTTCATAAATGGCCAGATGCTCTAACAACACTACTCTGAACAGCAGACTAGAAGGCCCAAGGGAAATTGTCACTCATGGTTCCTGGCTCCCCATGGAGATAAGAGACTAGAAAATTACCACCAGTTGTATGTATGGCAGTGTAAAGCAGTACAAGTAGGCGATAGGCCAGACCACAAGTATGGTTTTGATTTATAGAAACTTACAGTAAATTCACAAGTACACAGCCTGTGATTTTGCCACAGTTATTTCACATGGAGAGGTTTCAATGGATACTTTGAATCTGATTCTAGAAGAAATAACTGAACGTTTAAGTAAAGAACTTTAATTACTTTTGTTGTCCATTAGTGTGTCTCTCTCAGCCAAAGGCTAATAAGTCCTAAAGTACTCCTTTTCCTCTTCTGTAGGCAGGCTGTTCATCACACCCCACCACTGCATCCCTACCTCAAGCCTTCCTGCTTCAGTGACCATGCACCAATGCCAGCCCCTAGCAGTCTTCACACCACTACCACTGTAAAATTAGTGTTGTTCTGCACCCTCTTGTTCTTGTAACCTCCTCAGGATCCTGCTTTTGGCCAGTCATGTTTGACCATTTTAAAGTATAAGGCATACTTCACTGTGTTTTTTGACTAGTCAGAATAATACAGCTAATCGAGGAACCACCATTTAGTTCTGAAGTTGTAACTGGAACACTTTATTATTATGCTAGGCATCAAGCAATCATACCATCTCATTGAAGCTGTAGGTGTGATAGCTAGCTTTCACTTAGGCTAAATGAAGGAACAATTAAATGTCTCTTTGTTTAGTGATATTTGAAACAAAGGAAAATCATCAGAGGCCTATGCAAGTCTGGGCAATGGCTGGGCCATCTGTCACAAGAAGTTTCCCAGGACATTTAAACAGCAAACACAAGAGTGGGGGATCTATTTGATGCAGAAGACTGGAGCAGCAAACATACCAGCACTAAAGGCAACAAGAAAGCACCCATGAGAGCCAGAGGAAGACCTGCAGAGTGACCCTATGGAGATTTTTGAGGAGTTTGCTATGTGGAAAGAGGCTTGAAACTCTCTCCTACTGCATCCAGGGAAAAAGAATTTTATGTGCATTATTGTCAAATAAACAAATTTCTTGCATCTCAGAAATTCTTGACTCCACCATCCATCTCTCTTTGTAACAGAAACAATCTGCAAGAGACCCTAAATATTGGCTATCTACTCAGGTAAAAACAGGCAACTGTATTAATATCAGAGACACTGTTTCAAAAAGACAATATATGATACCAACTTTTGCTCTATTAACAGCATTAAATCAGACAAATCTGTGGCTAAACAGAAAACAAAACAAAACAAAACAAAACAAAAGTGCATGCCTGAAAAGCATGTATAAAAACAGAACATTCAGCAGGCAGGTAGATAACATACATAGAACAAATTAATAAAAATAAGAAGCTCTTAAACTCTTAATAGACCTTCAGCTGAAAAGCAGTCTACTCTGAAATTAAAGCTTGTAGACACAACACAAAGTTTAGAAGCTAAACACTTGGCTGCTGGTGTAAATATTTATGGTTCAACTCACCTGCCCACATATTTTAATAGTTTAAAATGTTCTCCTTCCTAACCAATTGAGCAGAAACAGCTGCCAAAGCCTCAGTGGAAAGATTTATACAGTACAGAAAGAAAACCGACAACGCCGTGGGAAGAGAAATGTTATTGCAAAAGTTCCTACCAGAAGTGAAATATTACTGCTAATCAGCATTTGCTTTTATTTGCTGTCATAGGAAAATGTCCACCTAGATGCTCATACTCAACCTGCCTCAAAAAACCAGGCTCTGGGCAGGGAACTAAGAAAGCAATTGAGGGCACATGTTGGGGGAAAGGAAGGAAGCAGCCATGAGCACAGCATTTTCATGGGCAAAGTTTCAGCTTTGGTGATTGTCCCCTCTGCCCTTATGCAGGGATTTGGGGCCAATGGATCCATGTAAGACACAAACCAGTAGACCTCCCACAGCCAATTTATAAAGATCTAATTTACAGGAGTGCAAAATTCCCTCGGGACTATGCAGGGAAAAGATAATTCACTCTGCCCATGTCCCCCCACACTCACAAAAGAACATCAAAGGCAGTGTCCAAGTGGTACAAAAGTTTCTGCGGAGATCATCTCCATTTGGTTAACTTTGTCTTCTCTTAATAACCTCCTTAGTGGTAAACTGAGCTAGGCAATCATTGATGTGAAATATTGCCGTATATTAACATTCATCAGTTTAACTAATTCAGAGATCTAAACCAAAAGTTATTCTGCTCATGGGTTTTCTTTTGTACTGAGAAATTACTTATTAAAAACCATTTCCTTCCTTCTCTCACCTACAATATTGGATAAAATTTCTTCATCGGATCCATGGCAGAACAGTGATGTTTTCACTTCAGTGCTGAAATGGTCCTTCTCCAGATGCAGCCACACTGAACAGAGACTTGTACCAACCACACTCTACAGCTGTTGTTAGGTGCAAAATGTTAAGATGAGGCAGGTCTGCTGTCCAAAAAGAGATGATTTTGCCTTAACAGAAAACAAACCTTTTGTGCTATTCTACATCTTTCCTTCCAGATTCCTACTATAGTGAAGGCAATGTCAGATTCAAATAATATTCCACCTCAGAAACTTGAATTACAGGTGTGCAAGAGCTACTGCAAGTATAAAAGACCATAAGTGTCTATGGATGTGAAAGGAATAATAAGCAACTGCAAACATAAAAGAGCCAAATCAAACATACTAATGTCAGGACATAATATTTCATTAGAATGTCTAACAGCCCCCTAAGAATGGTTGGGTTCATGTGATAAGAAAGGTAAGAAATGAATACATTCCTGTGTCTTACTCCAAATGGGAAGGGCTGGAGAGGAGGTGGTGGTGTTTGGAAAACCATTTCTGTTACACTAGTTCTTAGGATGGCCATATTCTTTTTTCACTCATTTATTTTCTGCTCCTAGACATTTGAGAGTTATAAGTAGGAATAGACATCAAATCTCAGACTCAAAAATGCTGACATTTGTTGGCTAGCTCCAGACACTGCATGTAACCAAAGCTTACCAAACAGAATTATTGCTTTCACCTATACTGTCCCTTTCTATATAGTAAAATAAAATTAACAGGGCAATAGGGCAATAAAGTACATATCAGTAAAAGAAGAATAATTGATCCAAAGTTGAAGTAATTTATCACAAGGGTGCTTCTGCTGGAGCTGCTGCCTCAATATTAAAACTGATACAGAAGAAAAAGTCTTCAGAGTTTAAGGCCAGAAGGAACTACTAGATCTAGTCTGACCTCTTCTATGTCACAGGCCTCCAGCACTCCACATACACAGAACCAATCAACTGGAAAAAAACCCAAAGTATTACAGCCCACAGAAAACTAGACAGGCAGAGAAGAAGCAGGACTGAGGTGCACCAGTGCTCAAGGCCCACATGACGACAGTGTCAGGGAAATGTGGGGACTTGCCCATAATCAGTTCCCAATGTCATCCCCTGAACAGCAGAGGGATACCAGAAGCCACTTCACTAACTATGTAGGTTCTTAAATCACACCAATCACTGTGGTTACCCCAGCAAACAGCCACAACTGACAAATGAGCACATAACTTCCCATCTCATTATTACTGTATTTTTGTGACAAAGGGAGAGCTGCTAGGCATATATGTAGGCTTTTCCCTGCTCTGTTCCAATCAAGACATTTGTCAGAACATCCACATGTCCCTAAGTCAGTGATTAATTAACTCAGGCCTTTCTGAGAAGCCAGTCTTTTCACTATTACTGGAGGTCTTTCATACTGCAGCAACACACCTTTTGCAAATGTGATAGCCCACAAATGGAATTATGGCCACACTGTGTTCTGCCAACTGCATCATTCAACTAGCAGCTAATACACAACAAAAGGAAGTTTTGCCTTCAACAGTAGTAGATGGTCCAACTGTGTTTCCAACCCTCTTTCTACTAAAGTGGACATCTTTGGGCCACCTCCAAGCTCCTGGCGTAAACTTCTAGAAAGAAAAATCAAGCAATTGCTGCACATATTATATGTCAGCTGAAGTGGATAAGTCAAAAAAGTGACACTCTACAAGTTTGTTATTCCTACCTATGTGAGCTTGATAGGTTTTATGAATAACAATAGGCCAGCTCTGTTAAGGTGAGATATACAGGCCAAGTTTTTAAAAAGCAAACTAGCCACTTTGTTTGGGTGCTCACTCTGAGTCATTGTAAAGAGCAAGAATTTCAGAGACATCCAAAAATCACTAGTCACTTTGTAAAATCTTGGCCACAGCAAGCATATTGGCTTATTTGAGACACATGATATCAGAGTAAACAATTACTCAGTAAATTGGAGAGGCAAGAGACCAATCTGACACATCCTATTGCACCTCATGATGCTATACAATATACTGTGACCTACAGTAGTACTGTGGGCCAAATCCTGCCATCCTTTAAGTCTTTAGAAGCTTCACTTAACTAAGGACAGCAGGATTTTTGTTCTGTGAAATTGCTGAGTAGAAACAACTTGTGAATAAATTCATGTACCATGTTGTGTCATATCACTTGATCATGAAAACCATCTAAAAATTCTTCTATTTCATAATGAAAAAAATTTTTTTAAGTACGCAACAAGAGACTATCAACCTATATTCTAAAAGAAAAAAAGGAAAGAAAAATTACTGACCACCGTGGCAATACTCTTTTTTCACATTATATGGATGAATCAAGACAGCTATTACTACAGAACCAACCACCAAGAAACAAAGAGTCAAAAGAATTGTAATTTATCCCTCCACCCCACTGTTTTTTTCTACATAAACTATAGGCCATCATGCCTTTTCTCCTGTTATAACTGTAAGTGTTATGTAGGAAAACAAGAAATATAGAACATTTAAAGGGGAAAAAAAACCCAGGAGGGTGGGATAAAGGAAGGGAGAAGAGAAAATAGAATTTCCATTGAGTAATTTTGCCTTATCATATCTCCCTCTTCACTCACCTTATGATAGAATAATCAGATAGTTAGCAGATGAAGGAAGCACAGCCACCAAGGAGGCTGGATTAATTTTTCACATCTTCTGAAGGACACTGTGACCAAATGAGAAATCTTGTGCATCAGAACAGCTCAACTGACAGTGCTAGATGAAAAAGTGAGGGGTCATCTACGTGTCTGCCTTATGAACTTCAGAGACAGATCGCTCACAACTCACAAAATGCAAACCACTCTAGGACAGTAGCTCTCTACCAGCTCGGAGCAAGCTCTATCTCTCTGGTCTTAAACTATGTGGACACAAGAGTCTTCTGGCAAGAATATGGTTTGGTCACAGGCCTTGTTTCTTTACATGTTGCTGGTGTTTCACCATTATTGCAACAGTCAAACAACTGCTTTGCTTTCATGGACTCTGCCTATGTAAGATGTTTCAGGTCAGATCAAGTGTAACACTGGCCCGTGCAGTATAAAACGTGATCCTTCTATGCTCACAAATAGAGATGGAGACTGAGCTGAAAAGGACAAATTTAAATGTCAGATAATATTTGAAGGTCAGACCAAGTGTAGCAGAGGTCCATGCAGAACATCAATTCATCTTCGTACGTCCATGCATGGAGATGGAAGATTTACAGATCCTACACTTGATACTAGCCTTAAAAGGCCAATACTACATTTGATCTGAGCCTCAACAGGCCAAGAAGCCTTTATCATCCAACAGTGGGCAAAGGTACACCATCTCAAAAAAAATTGTATGTTGACTGTAAGAGAAGGGATTATTAGGGAGCTCATTTTGGCAGTCCATATAGCTAAGATGATGGCAACTAGCAAAGAGAGTCATTACAGTAGGCTCCCATAGGGGTTTACAGGGAAAGTTAATTAAGATCCAAAAATCACAGATTAATCCTACTGCAGAATCACTGGAAAAATAGCAAGCACTTAGAATAACCAGAAACAAATAAGTTTTTAGACATGATGGAGGAACCAAGATGTCACCTTTTCACTGGGTCAAAGAACTCTAGAAGTGGCAGAGGAATGGCCCTAATGTAAGACTTAAAGGTTGTATGTAAAGTATGCTAAGTCTACTATGCTCCAGAAAGAACAGGAAAACACAGTGTTTCTGGCAATCTACCACATCAAATTAGTCTTTCAATAAGAACTAACATCAAAAACTGATGGTTTCCTGCTCTCACTCCCATGCTGTCACATCCTGGGCAGCCGAGTAGAGCATATAATCAATTTGGATGCTCACAATGAAAGGAGATTTTTGGAATGCTGCTTCTTTAGGCCAAGGCTGATTAGGATGTGCAGAAATAGAGCTTTCAGATTGTGAGATATGTCAGATTGAGACAGCACAGGGAATTTAGGTTTCAACAGGAACCACATCCACATCAGGATCATTCCCTTCTCAATCGAACTCTGCAAAAGCAAAAAGAAATTTGGAAAGAGGACCCGAGAGGCCTGAAGTGGAAGAGAGACACTTGGGGGAAGCATGAAGAGGGTGGGGGCCCAGAAATAAAGGAAACTGAGCAGTTGCCATAACAGCCTTTATCGAGGCTCCAAACAGGCCATGAATAAGACAGAACTTAAGGAGTTGGAGAGCAAGGCATTGCAGGGGGGGATGCATGGGCATCCGACTGCCCACATGTGGAGAAACCAGGCCCATGACCCCACAGTGCACAGAAGGGAAGAAGCAGTCTGTGTAGATGCCCATGAGCAGAAGGATGGATGCTTCAACCCCACTGGCAGGAACAAACACTGGGATGGCAACAGGAAGCTCCAGAGAGACCCCACTAAATCCAAAGTAGAAGGTTTCCAAACACATGGTAGATAATTCTCGATAGTTACTGGAAGACAAACGCCACAGCCAACCACTCCTGTAAAGTTCCAACTTATATGTAAAAAAAAAAAAAAAAAATCATATTTTCTTCTCCTTCATCGGTAGCTTCGTTATTTCCCCTAGAAAGAAGAGAGTGACAAATAGAAGGAAAAGGAGAGTGGGAGCAAGATAGAGAAAGAAGAACTAAGGCCAAAGGCTCCATGCTTCAGAGATGAAGGAAGAAAAAGTATAGGTACAAATTAGAATACCTGTTCTTTCATCTGATTGGAAGATGTTGCTACAGCATTAATTGTACCTGCTGTACTATTGCAGGAAGAAGTACACATACAAAAATGGGTTCAGGTCATGTGAAAATTGTCTACACTCAAGTCTGATCAACTGTTTAAGAAACAGAGTCCAAGTAAAATAAGAAACCCCAACAAAAAAAATTTTTTTTCGCTTCTGAATTTAAAGTGAAGTCCTGGTGGACTAACAAAAGGATTTACTCTTAGGAAAAGCTTAAATTACCAGGACAATATAATGGGAACCACATAATTACTGGGAGAAAGTGGCTCAGTGGTTTCAGGTGGGAGATGTTAGGATTGGAAAAGAAAAGGAATGCCAAGTCAGACAGGAAAGAACTCACTAA
The DNA here is from genome assembly GCA_007922195.1 of Podocnemis expansa. NCBI lineage: Eukaryota > Metazoa > Chordata > Testudines > Podocnemididae > Podocnemis > Podocnemis expansa. The sequence continues at coordinate 13,929,118 of ML681964.1, read as the reverse complement.
CTTCCATTCACAAAGTGAGAAGAGAATGTGACAGAGGAGCAGAAAGTAGGGACAAAGTCAACAGGCATAGGAGCTGGTGATATTGAGGTCAGAGACCCAGAGTGGAGTTAGTTTTGAAGTTTAAATGAAGATTGAGAAGAAAATCTCTTTAACCTCCACCATTCATGAATACATGATAAAATGTTTACTTTTTGTACAGAGAAGCAACTGCCAGTCTACTAAATGCCTATGTGTATCAGTGCCCTCTACTAGATGGTATCAGAATAATTCAGTTCTGTCAGGACAAAAATGTTGGGATGGAGGGAGGAGCTTCTTAGAGGTGAAGGAGGACTACAATTTCTGGCTTTGGGAACAAAGTTGAGATCCTGAGCTTGTACAGATCCTCAGCACAATGCATTAAGATAGGGGTCTCAAACACACGGCCCCTAAAGCCATTTCCTGCAACCCAAAATGATATTATCATTAGTGATGTTTGCAATATCGTTGTATGAAATGGTTTCAGTGGTATGGCCCTCAGCCTAATGTACTAGCCCTCATGCAGCCCTTGTGGTGATTTGAGTTAGAGACCCTTGCATTAAGACAAAAAAAAGATCATTTTGGTTTTTTAATCTCTTGAGCATATATTATGAAGTCAGTCTCTGCCAGTTAAAAATGGTTCAGGCCCCTTAACACTTCAGCTCTACAAGTATGTGTCTCTATGCACAGCCAAACCTGCCTATCTGTGTCAATGTGCCACACTAAATTAAACATGAACCCTTCTTAAATTATCTACATTCAGTTCTCCCCTCCCACCCTTAGTATTTATAAAGCCTACTGCAGGAGGCATTAATGGATTAATTAAAAACACCCAAATTTTTAATTTATATATTCACTGTCTCAGTAACAGAAGCATGGATTACTTTCCATAAGCATATTCACATTGGAACACAAGATGAGCCTTCATATCAGTGGTTATCAAACTTAGGGGCCAGGACCCAGTACTGAGTCACAGATCCTCAAGCCCTGGTTTGTGGCACCCCTTGCTGCCACTGCCAAAAGGCTGGAGTGCATTGCTCAAAGATGTAATTGCTGGGTGGTGGGCACAAATGATTTTTTTCAACTGGGTCCTGAGGAAAAAAGTTTGAAAGCCACTGTTCTGAATTATAGACCAAGTCTAATGGAATGCAAAGGCCAGGTAACAACTTTTACATTTTCATACCATCTAAGTTTAATAACACTTTCCAACTGTATACTCAATTCCTTGGCAAGTCATTAGCCACATACAAAATGGGATTATAACCAAATACTAATAGCCCTTGGGTATGTCCACGAGTCTTTTATTTTGAAACAACACTGGTTGTTTTGAAACAAAAAACAATGTCCACACAACATTTTCTTATTTTGAAATGACAGGCTCTGTCATTTCGAAATAAGAATTGTCATTTTGAAATAGCTTAAAGCCCATTCATTTCTAAACGGCTGTTAATAACGCCATTTGGACATGTTGTTTCGAAACACCACCATTGTTTTAAAACAACTGTTTCGAAACAACAAGTCCAAACAGCCTTATTTCGAAATAACCATTTTGAAATAACAGCTGTTTCGAATGCAGGCTTTCCCTTAATTCGAATTAACTTATTTCAAAATAATGATGTATGTGTGGATGTAGCCCTTGAATTTGTTTGTGAATACATGCTGCTTCAAAGCATGTATCAGCAGAAAGCCAGCTTTGAAGATCTGCTAAAGGCCCAATTACATGAACTGCTGAATTCTCTCACGTCAACTGATTCTACTAGTTGAGAGAACTCAGAGCCACTCACTATTTAGCCTTTTTTGTGGAAACGACTGCACATACTAAGGCAGTGATGCTCAGACGTCAGTGGTTGAGGAGCCAAATTCACAATCAACATTACTCAAAAGAGCCACGGTATGATTTCAAGTTCCAAAGGGGTAGCCATGTTTCTTTGTTTTGCTGAACTAGACGAAGAGTTTGGTGGCACTTTTAAAGACTAACAAATTTATTTATTGCATGAGCTTTCATGGGACAAAATCCCACTTCACCTGACACTTGACGATGGGGAACTTACATAATTGGAACAAAATAAATACGCGGGAGGAAAGTGTAAGTGACAGCATCAAGTCAGACTGATTCAGCAAATGAAAGCAGTTGTTCAGATGCAGACAGTGGAGAACAGCACTCAGCAGGGAGATGGGGGAGGGCAGGAAAGCACCATTACGTGTTGTAATGTGAAAGAACCCCATAGTCTCTATTCAGCCCTAAACTGATAGTATCAAATTGACGTATGATTCAAACAGCGAAGAACAGCACTGGGGGGGGGGGAGGGGAAGTATGAATTCCAAGTCTCTGCACAAAAGAATAAATGTGCACAAATCTGACTCAGAAGTAACATTCAAAAACCAGCAAGAGAACACTTCAATCTTCCTGATCAGTCCATCAGTGATCTGTTAATAGCCATCCTCAGGCAAATAGATAACAAATCACAGCTTCAGAGAGAAACTGCAGAACTAGAATTCATAGGTAGATTTGATCCTGTCAGGTTAGGGCTGAATACAGGCTATGGATAGTGTAGTGGCTAGCACCTCTGCTTAACAGGCAGAAAGTCCTGGGTTCAGTTCCCAGGGGGTTGGACTCGATGATCTCATGAGGTCCCTTCCAGCCCTATGACTTGATTTGATTTGATTTTTCCCCATTACTACAGGTAATTTTGCTTCTTCCCCCACTGCTCATTTCCTGTTCTCCACTGTTCAAGCCTAAACAACTGCTTTGATTTGCTGTTACAGTGTGACCTGAACCTATGACTCATACTTCCCTGCATTTATTTTGCTCCCATTCTGTACGCTCCCCATCTTCAAGCATCTGATGAAGTGGGATTTGCAACAACAACAATTCCTGGGATAAATAAATTTGTTAGTTTTTAAAAGTGAAAGCAGACTCGTTTGTTTGTTTTAGTGTGAATTCATTGTTTCATTTACTATAGGATGTGGTGTTCATATTTAAATAGTAATGTGGAGAAATATTTAGGTTCTATATATTAACTACAATGGGTTAATATAGTAATAGCCTCTGAGTTGGTTAGTAATTAAATCACACAGGGTTTTAATATCAAAGAGCTGTAGGAGACACACTAAAGCCACTTGCAGCTCATGAGCCTCAGTCTGAATACCACTGTGGGAAAGAAAGGGAAGAGGTACAGAATGTCATCTCCCCAGTATCTCCATGTAGAAAGCAGACAAAATGCAGTAGCATGTTACTCCCTGTGAAGAGTCTGGAGAGGGAAAAGGTGGCCATTAGCAATGCAAGCAGCACTTTCCAGAAATCAGTGGAGTCTAGCAGATAGAAATGCCCGAATTAAACTCAAACTTCTTAAACAGTTGAAATTTTTAATAATGCACTTGCAAACTGCCATTAATAGAAAAAATATAACAACTGAGTCTTCCAGCATTTCTGCAGATCACTAAAATTAATTTATCAGCTAATGTGCATTTTTACTACATCTGTTTCACTGTTTTTAAATGTCCACAGTTCAAACAAAGCAATGGTACATTTAGGGTTGGGGGGATGGGGGGTTTAGTATGTGATTTATAACTCAGAGCAATATAAAAATTCATCCCAGGCTCAAATTCATCATGAAATGTCATCTTAGAGGCAAAAATTTGATTAAGAATCCATTAAGTCAATATTGCGTTTTAAGTATGCACCCACAACAACCCCAGAGAAGCTAACCATTCCAAATAAGTCCTTTACATTAAGATAATGACTTTGCTTTCTAAAGTGAAATTTAAAAGTCAGGCCAACATGTAAACTGATGTCATTGATTAGTGCAGGGAATTGGAAAAAAAAAAAAAAAGACAAGACAAAAAGAACAAGTAATTTGGTTTAGGAACACTTTATTCTTAGGCAAGCTCACTAGCTTTCTTTTCCAGTAATGATTTCATAAGAAAATACAGAGATCTGACTGTTAAATGGAGTATGTATTGTTGTGGAACTCAAACAAGATGTTTCACATATATTCCAGCTCCTTAGAAATACAATACAGAAAGCAGTAATGGACAGACTAGTCTATGGAAGAGCAACAAGCAGCCTGGTGAGTAGCTTCTAGAAAAAACAGATCTGGCAAGAATTTGCTGTCTCATTATTCAGGCATTCACTTGTCAAACAGTGCTTGGGCTCCTCAACACTTGCCCTCACTTTTGCAAACACAATAAGAAACATGGTAGCAGCTTAAAGCCAAGGCAATTGCAAAGATGGTAATCCTCCATGCCACACTTCAAAAATGGTCTCTAAGCCCCACAAAGAGATTCTATGGATGCACAATGACCATAAGGTTAGGGTTTTAAGATATATTCTGGAAGAGACAAAAATACAGTTGCTGCCACATCAGTTACAGTGGTCGATGAGGAACCAGACCCACACTCTGAAAAGGGACACTGCTTTCAAGTGCAACTCCATAAAGTAGAGAATAGGGTTGGTCTTCCACCATTACTGGTAGTTCCAAAAGGATAGCTATGTTAGTCTAGTTCAGCAAAACATACAAGGAGTCTGGTGGCACTTTTAAAGATGAAAATATTTATTCAATGAATGAGCTCCACTTTGATGTACTAATGTAACTGTCAGACCACGTGCCTTGTCCAAATACACAATAAAGTCATCCTAGTAATGATCATTACACTTAAGGATGATGCCTCATCTATCAAGTCTTTGACTCTTCACAAGTAGCCTTCAATATCAGGTCCAAGAAACTATGTACTACTTATCCCTTTCCTTCCCACAGCTCTCCAACTCCTTCCCTCCCCCCATTTACAAAAAAGTGGGTTAGTGCAGTACACCATAATCTCAAACTAGATTGATGTTTTGGGGCTGCAAAAATGCTCAAGTTCATTACAGAGCAGTGACAGGTCTGTCTGTCCATTCTGGAATCCAAGCATTGACTAATACCTCATTAAACTATACTTCCAGTTTCTTAAGTTTTTTCCTAGCTCTCTGATGAACACCTGATTGAGCTGCATACTATAACACTTTGACTCAAACCAAAGCGTGCAGATTGCAGAGTTCAAAGGAGATTTTACTTACAGCCTCAGATCGCAGAGAAAGCCTTGCTTGTCCACCTTGAGATAGTTGCAGCAAAACGACAGGGATGCTCTTCTGTGACAAGTACATTTTCAGATCTAAAGCAGGAAGTATCATGTACAAGAACAGAGCAATCTCACAGAAATGAATGCTGCTGAGATGATGTATGTTTATAGCTATCTGAAGTGAGGGCAGAGTATTACATACAGGTAAAATCATTTTCTGGATGGTCGCCCCCAAAAAGGAGCGTTCTTCTTTAGGGTGGCTGCTGAAGGTGGATGGTGCACTAAGACTAACTGATACACCTGTGCTTCCCACCAACCCATCTGAAATAGTTGAATCTGCTGGCAACTAGGGAACTTGCAACATTCACAAGTAGTCCTAATGTTGTTTGAAGCAGTGTTGTGTGACGACATAACATATTTTAAAAGCACTCCAGGTGCTTGAGTTGATCCTGGGAATGCCAGAATTTTCTTATGGGCAGATCCATAGGAAGGCTCACATGGAGAAGAGAATAGAGAAGAAACCACATAATGTAGTTTTCTTTTATCTTCTGCCCAAAGCTGAAAAGGGTCATGACAACACTAGAGAGTCCTAGGCCTTTCTTCTATAAGGAAGCTGTGCAGATTCTGGCCCTCTCTGCCAACGATTTTCAAGCCACGAGTCAGGAGTAGGATAGAACCCTGCAAATCTGCGGGTATCCGCATCCGGGGGTGTGGGTGCAGATAACCACAGACCCATTGCTGCAAATCAACTCACGGATGCAGCTTCTATTGTTACCTTATCACACTGCAATCCATTGCTGAAACTGCTGCACTGGTCTGTGTCGGCAGCATTCAGGAGAACCAGAAAGTGCTCTGGCCAATCCTAGATTGTCATCTGCCAGTCAATCAGAGTCTCAGAGTGGGACTTGGAGACTCGCTGCTGGCCTTTGATTGGCTCATTCCTCTGCCCACTTCTTCCTTTTCTTGCTTCCAGTTGGCAAGCCATTGCTGTCAATCAGAGATTTCATAGGTGGGCAAAGAAATCTGATTGATAGCACAGCATGCGAGCCACAAACAAGGAAGGAAAAAGTGGGTGGGACCCATGTGGGGAATGAACCAACCAAAGGCTGAATAGTTGTATGTGAGCCCAAGCTCGGTTGCAGCTGCGGTTACAGATGCAGCTAAACCCTGGCATGTGGATTTCAGATCGGATTAATGTTATGACTGAGCAGATCTGGTTCCAAATTTTTGTATCCACGCAGGGCTCTAGAGTAGGGGTGTCACTGGCATTGGGCATGGGCCCCAAATGTTCAGCCCAGTGCCCCTAGTCATGGGCTTGGCACATGGCAGCACAGCCTGACAGAGCCCCTGGGCCTTGGACAGTTCAGCTGGGGTCAGCCATGCCAGCCCTTTTAAATCTCCAACAAGGCCTGACACTGCTGCAGAGCAGAAGAACAGGGGCTGACCTGGAAATTTAAAACCGGCAGGGACCTGACCCAGGCAGCAGCAGCAAGGTAAGTGTGTACTGTGCTGCGTGGAGCTGCAGGCAGGCGGCCAGGGCTGGAGAAGACACTGGCAGGCAGCCAGGGTGGGGGCTAGGGCTCACTAGTGCTGAGGGGAAGCCATGAGCAGCTGGGCTGTGGCTCATTAGGCCAGAGGAAAACCACAGTAGAGGGGGTTGGGGGGAGGGGGTTTGGTGCAGGGCTGGGGTGCACAGGGTTGGGGAGAATTTGTTGAGCAGAGGGAGCTCAAGGAGCTAGGTGGGGAGAGGGGAAGGGGTTCAGGGCTAGGGTGGCCAGAGCTGGGGGCCCAGAAGGCTCTGGGGACCCCACTGGGAGCAGCACTGGGTGCTCCAGGGGGCGAGGTCCCAGGGACCCCACAACAACACTGGGCTACATGCCAGGGAATCCCAGTGCCATTGTGGGGGCGGAAGGTATTTGGAAGCCTGTGCCCCAAAGGATTTTCTTTTTTGAAGAAGACCACCACCACTCCTGGTCGGGACATAGCACTGGCTTGCAAACCCTCAGCTACTGGGTCATGGAGCCCCTGCTGCTGCTGCCACCACCATAAGACTGGACTGCTCTAAGATGTAACTGTTGAGTCACAGATATAATTTTGTTTTTCCAACAGAGTCCTGAGAAAAAATGTTTGAAAATCACTGCTCTCTGCTCCTCCCTGGAAGTCTGTGCAGCCACAGGCTCTTCTGCCATCCTATAACTTTTCCCTCCAAAGGATGTAAAAGAAGAAAAAAGGTGATTGGAGCATTTTCCTATTGAAAATTTTGGCTGCTTATCATCACCACTTTTCCTAACATAGAGGCCTGCTTTTGGATGGATAAATATCCATGGGTTTAAGAGCAGAGATGTATGCTATAGGCCATCTCTTATCCCTTCTGTGTGGCACCTGCCACAGTTACACATCTTTTTAGTCCCCTTCGGTAATGGAGAGAGATATCATACTTTTATCACAGCAGTTTGCCACCAGATCAAGGTTTTCTTCTCCTGCTTCTCAAATATTCTTCTGGATCTTAACTTTTTTTTTTTTTTTTTTTTTTTTAAAAGAACTCTGCCTTGTCATCCTCTGTTCCATGTAAACACGCAGGGGAAGAGACAATTTCTCCAGTAGCCAAGATTTAAGCTATACAGATCTTTAAGGGTTAATGTCAATACTCTGACTTGCATCTGAAAGCAAACGCTACCTTTAGAAATATGCACTTGGTAGTTAGCACAAGTAACTAGGTGAACATCCAAATTCGATACCAGATGAAACTTCCAAATGGTCTTTCAAAAACACCAATGTAGAACACATTATCCAAATCTACAGACATGGGAAGGATTACAGCCAAGAGAAATGGCTATAATAAAATTACCATTCACTGGGGAAAGAAGTCCTTTTGTTTGCAAGTGCCAAAGAGTATACTGTCTGCCACAGGATGGAGCCAAGTTAATCTGGAAGTGCTCACGCTGATACCAAATATGTATGCAGTACAGTGCTCTCCATTCAAGGTTATTTTTTCGGATTTGTGAATTATTAGTGATGCTTGTCTCTATCTTTAACAGGGCTCGACAAAACTGCCATCCAACCTGGCACCCAGGTTCAAACTAAGGTGCCTAGCTGGAATGCCCCTCTGCTGCTAAAAAAAAAATACTGCCGTCACTTTCAGAGGCAGCACAAGGCTCCCCACTGCCAAAATGCCGCAAAATCTACTGAACACTGCAGGCACCAACAACTCTATTTTTAGAGGCCAAGGGCTGCTTCACCACTGCAGTTGCATAGTGGAGATAGGTGTCATGCTACAAACCCCAGAAGCCATGGAAACCTGGCGCCTGGGATTTATCAAGTCCTGATCTATAATATGCCACGAGAAAGACGATGAGTGGTCTGTATAAACAGAACAGTATCTCCGATTCCTTCTAGACCAGTGGTTCTCAACCTTTTGCAGGTCACAACAGTTAGAGGTGTATCACAACCAAACAAGACACACCAGCCCACCCCACCCTGAGGCTGAATCCAGCCATCTCCCTGGCTCTCTGCGACACACTTATCACTGTGTGGCAACACAGTAATACAGGTCTGAAATGATAGTAGACATTGACTGAAACTTGGACCTGTCTTGAGTCCAGGCATGACCCAATGAACTCTATTTCTTGGGCAGGCTCTACCTTTGATTTCTCTTGGTTCAGGAGGAGGCTCAGTTTGTCACACAGCCTTTGAGTAGTATGAACGCTGTGCTGAACCTGCCCCTGATGAACCAGTTGTCCAGGTAGTGAAAGATCTGGACACCCCATTTTCTTAGGTGGGCCACCACTGCCACTATACACTTAATGAATACCCATGGGCAAGGGAGAGCCCAAAGGGTAGGGTGGTGAACTGGTAGTGGCACTTTCCTATGATGAACTGCAGGTACCTTCTGTGTGCGGGTTTGACTGTAATGTGAAAATGGGCATCTTTTAGGTCAAGGGCAGCAAACCCCAGGTCTAGGGATGGGATTATATGAGCTAGTGATACCAAAAGAAACTTTATTTTTCTGAGGAACTTGTTTAGACAGCACAGGTCCAGAATGATTTTCAGGCCCCCACTTGTCTTCAGTATCAGGAAGTATCTGGAGTAGAATCCCCTGGCTCCCGTGCTGCCTGGCACTCATTCTATCACCTCTAGTCTTAGGAGGATGAGCCCTTCCTGTGCCAGCAGATGTTCATGGGACAGATCCCTAAAGGTGTGGTGAGGAGCCAGGGTGGCCTGGACCTGAACTGGAAGGTGTAGCCATGGAAAACTGTATCTAATATCCAGTGGTCCAAGGTGATCTCAAGCCCAGTGATGTTGGAATCGGGAGAAGCGGTCCTGGAACACAAATGGTGCAACAGGACGTGGGCTGGAGCTGGTGCCGTCGGGTGGTCCATCAGAACCTGCACGTCTGGTTGTTAGAACAATGGCTAGAGCTCTGCTGTGAGGACTGACAGGAACTCTGTCCCCTGCCCCTCCTATTGACTCTGTTCTTCTCTCTGTCCCGATTTCTTAAGGTCAGTTGATGCTGGTGGAACAGGCATTACCGCTAGCCCTACTGTTGTTGCTGTTGTTCCTGAGAGGCCTGTGGCCAAAAAGGATGCCTAGAGGCCTGTGGAGTGTACATGCCCACCAATCAGACGCTTCCCTGAGAGTTTTTCATCCCATGAAGTATTGTGCTTGTGGACTCATGAACAAGGCCAGTCCCTCGAAAGGGAGGCCCTATATAACCTGCTGAATCTGAAGCAGCAGTCCAGAACCCTGCAGCCATGCTGCTCTTCTCATGATCACTGCTGAGGCAACTCCCATACAGGCTGTGTCCGCCACATCCCAGGACACCGGAAGTGTGGCCCACGCTACCAGTAGGCCTTCGTTCATGATCCGAAGTCTGTAGTATTATTGGTTGGAAGGAGGTCCTAGAATCTGTGTAGAAAGTTCCACAGATTGAAACTGCACGTCCCTATGAGGGTCCACTGGTTTGCTATGCACAGTCATAACACCACAGTTAAATAAACCTTTCTTCCAAAAAAATCCATTCTCTTGGTTCTTCAGCGTGGATGAGGGTTGGCCGTGCCTTTCCCTTTGGTTCACCGGGCTGACAAGAAACGGTTACCTACCTGTAACTGATGTTCTTCAAGATGTGTTGCGCCTGGACGTTCCACTGTAGATGTATGCGTGCGCATGCACGGATAGCCAGAGCCTTTACCTGTAGAGCACCCATAGAGTCAGCTGTGGTGCCATCGCAGCTTTCTATATGAGGCACAGCCAATCCGCCCCCTCCTCAGTTCCTTCTTAATGCCTATTCTGCAGAGGGAAGGAAGGAGGAATGTGGAATGTCCAGAAGCAACACATCTCGAAGAACACCAGTTATAGGTAGGTAACCTCCTCTTCTTCTTCAAGTGACTGCTTCTGGCCATTCCATTGTAGGTGATTCACTAGTCTTACCTATGGTGGTAGGTCGGAATCATAGAATCATAGGGTTGGAAGGGACCCCACAAGGTCATCTAGTCCAACCCCCTGCCAAAAAAAGCAGGACCACTCCCATTAGATCATCCCAGTCAGGGTTTTGTCCAGCTGGGCCTTGAATACCTCCAGAGATGGAGATTCCACCACCTCCCTAGGCAGCTCATTCCAAGGCTTCACCACTCGCCTAGTAAGGAAGTTTCTCCTAATATCCAGCCTGGACCGCCCCAGCTGTAACTTGAAACCATTGCTTCTCGTTCTGCCCTCTGTTACTACCGAGAACAGTCGAGCTCCCTCCTCCTTGGAGCAACCCTTCAAGTAGTTGAAGGTTGCTATCAAATCCCCCCTCAGTCTTCTCTTCTGCAGGCTAAATAAGCCTAGTTCCTTCAGTCTTTCTTCATAGGGCTTGTGCTCCAGCCCTTTGATCATTTTGGTTGCCCTCCTCTGGACTCTCTCTAATTTGTCCATGTCCTTTTTGTAGTGGGGAGCCCAAAACTGGACACAGTATTCCAGATGTGGCCTCACTAGTGCAGAATAGAGGGGAATGATCACATCCCTCGATCTGCTGGTAACACTTCTTCTGATGCAGCCCAGTATGCCATTGGCCTTTTTGGCAGCAAGAGCACACTGCTGACTCATATCCAGCTTCCCATCCACCATGACTCCCAGGTCCTTTTCTCCAGTGCTGCTATTTAGCTGATCACTCCCCAGCCTGTAGCAGTACATGGGGTTTTTTCGTCCCAAGTGCAGGATTTTACACTTATCCTTGTTGAACCTCATGAGATTCCTCTTGGCCCACTGCTCCAATTTGTCTAGGTCTCCCTGAATCCTGTCTCTGCCCTCTAGGGTGTCTACCGTTCCCCCCAGTTTGGTATCATCTGCAAACTTACTAAGTGTGCAATCTATCCCATCATCCAGATCATTAATGAAAACATTGAACAGAACTGGCCCCAGGACCGACCCCTGGGGCACACCACTTGTTACTGCTTGCCAACTTGACATGGCGCCATTGATTCCTACACGCTGAAACCGTTGATCTAGCCAGTTTTCTATCCACCTTACAGTCCACGCATCTAACCCATACTTCCTTAATTTGCCAATGAGAATGCTGTGGGAAACCATATCAAAAGCCTTGCTAAAGTCAAGGTATATCACATCAACGGCTCTTCCCGCATCCACAAATCCAGTCATCTCATCATAGAAGGCGATGAGGTTGGTCAGGCATGATTTACCTTTGGTGAATCCATGCTGACTATTCCTGATTACTCTATTTTCCTCCAAGTGTTTCAGGATGGATTCTTTGAGAAGCTGCTCCATGATTTTTCCAGGGATTGAGGAATCACAGGCACACCAACTGCAGAACTGCTTTACCCACTGCAGCGTCACCTTGAGCTTGCCGATCAATCACACAACGCTGTGTGAACGCATGCGGTGACCACATAGCCGCTTTACAAACATCCACAGTCGGTACCCAGCTCAGGAATGCAGCAGAGGAGGCTTGAGCTCTCATAGAGTGGGCCTTGATTGCCAGCAGGTCAATCTTAGCCAATGCATAACATTCACGAATACAAAAAAATAACCAGGAGGAGAGGTGCTGAGCTGAAACCGGCTCCCCTTTCATTCTATCTGCCACTGTTACAAAACAGCTAGGACATCTTTATAAAGGTTTACATCCTTTCTGTGTAAAAGGCTAAAGCACAGTGAACATCCAGAGCGTGAAGCCTTCCTTCTTTGTCTGAGGCATGCAGCTTTGGATAAAAGACCAGCAAGACAATTTGCTGATAGCAGTGAAACTGCGATACCACCTTAGGCTGGAAAGCTGGGTGAGCACACAGTTGAACTTTGTCTTTGAAGAAGACCGTATAAGGAAGAGAGGCCGACAACACCTGAATCTCTGAAACTCTCCTGGCCGATGTTATCAACACTAGGAAGGCTACCTTCCATGAAAGATGGAGAAGCGAGAAGGAGTCAAGTGGCCTGAACGGGGGCCCTGTGAGTCTCGAGAGAACCAGATTGAGGTCCCACTGCATGATCGGGGAACACACCACTGGGAATAGCCTCTCTAAGCCTTTAAAGGAAGCGCTTCACCAACAGGTTGGCGAAGAGGGAAGCTTCACTTGCCTTCTCATGGAACACCAAAATTGCCACAAGGTAGACTTCAATGGAGGACAAGGATAGGCCTCAGGCTTTCAGACCCCAGAGAAAGTCTAGGATGGTTTGAACTGCAGCCCTATGAGGCATGAGATCCTTGCTAAATGCCCAGTCCACAAACTTGTCCCACTTGCCTTTCTATGATGCCCTCATCAAGAGCTTCCTACTGTTGAACAAGACCTTCTGGACCTGCGCTGAACACTGCAACTCCCTATGCCTCAGCCATGGAGGTTCCATGCACAGAGGCGTAGTGACCTCAGATCCGGGTGGTGCAGACACCCCTGGTCCTGGGAGAGCAGGTCTGGAGGTGTTGGCAACTCTACTGGGTCACCGACCAAGAGACGCAGCAGAGTCGTAAACCAACGTTGCCTCGGCCATGCTGGGGCTACCAAGATGATTGAAACCTGGTCCTGTTTGACTTTCAAGAGGACTCTCGGAATCAACGGGATCGGGCGGGGAACATGTAGCCTGCCATTCCCATCCATGGTATCTTGAAAGTGTCCACAATTGACCTTGGACTCCGCCCCCTGAACAAATAAAACACTGCGCACTTGTTGTTCTGATCAGATGCAAAAAGGTCCACTTGGGGATAACCCCACAGACGGAAGATGGGCCTCAACACCTCCCACTAGAGGGACCACTCGTGAGTTGTGAATTTTCTGCTCAACGAATCCGCCAGGAGATTGCACTGACCAGGAACGTACGAAGCCAACAGATGAATCGAGTGGCGAATGTAGAAGTCCCATTGGCAGAGGGTCCCCCCCCCGCCTGTTGATGTAATACATTGCAGCAGTGATGTCCGTAAGCACTGACACCACTCTGCCTTTCAGCTCGTGGAAAAACGCCTGGCAGGCCAGGCGGACCACTCGAAGCTCCTTCACACTGATATACAGGCTCAACTTGCTATCTCCTCAAAAGCCTTGGGTTGCAAGGGGACCAAGATGAGCCCCCCCACCCCAAGTCCGACATGTCCATGCCCAAGAACCTCGAGGGTTGGGGTGGCTGAAAGGGCAGCCCCTTACACACCTTCTACTCATAGCTCTACCAGTCTAGAGAACTTAGCACACCCGTAGGGATTATGACCATACTGTTGATATCGTCTCTCGCTGGCTGGTAGACCGACACCAGCTACGTTTGTAGCAGACGCAACCTCAAGCGGGCATGTTTCACCACACGGGTGCACGCTGCCATGAACCCCGGCAGCCGGAGTCACGAGCAAATTGCAGTGAGCGGGAACCTCTGGAAGTCCCTCACAAGGGACCTGATACTCTCAAACGAAGAGCGCTGGAGGGAAGCTCTTGCCAGTTTCAAGTCCAACAGGGCACCTATAAACTCTATCTTTTGAATCAGAATGAGGGTGGACTTTTGTACATTGACCAGTAGACCAAGGCAAGAGAAGATGCTCTGTATCATGTTCAAGTGACTGGCCGCAAACCAACCAGTTGTCCAGGTAGGGATACACCTGGATCTTGGAACACCTCACGAACACTGCAACCACCACTAGGCACTTTGCAAAAACACGTGGGACAGCTGCCAGCGTGTAAGGCAGGATGGCAAACTGGAGATGCCTGCCGCCCGCTACAAACTGCAGGAACCTTCTGTGTCTGGGAATTATTGAAATATGGAGATACGCATCCTGAAGATCAAGGGCAGCATACCAGTCTCCCAGATCTAGGGAGAGAATTATCGCAGAAAGGAAAACCATGCAAAAGAGTATCTTGCACAGATAACGGTTCAGACCTCAGAGGTCAACGATAGGGCAAAGACCCCCTTTTGCTTTTGGGATCAAGATACAGCAGGAGTAAAAGCCTTTTCCCAAAGCTCCCGTGAAACCTGCTCTATGGCTCCTTTGTCCATCAAGGCCTGCACCTCCCTCTCCAACAGGTAATCGAGAGACGAGTCCCTGGAGGGGGCCAGAGAATGAGGAGGGCAGTAAGGCAGAAAAGAGGAGAACTGGAGGGAGTATCCCTGAGACACTGTGCACAGCACAGCATCGGAGGTGATCCAGGACCAAGCTCGATAAAAGCTGGATAGTCTGTTGGCAAACGGAGGGTGCGGATCCAGAGATAATGATATATCGTCATCGAGTGCACTTTCAAAAACCTTTCTTGGAGCTTGAAGACTGGCACAAAACTCCTTGGGAAAGAGAAGTGGGACAATAATTACTTTCTCGGCCATTCTGGCTGTGCCAAGCATTATAATTTTGTGAGCGGTGGGAAGACCTGGGCACCGGTACTGGCCTGAAGGGTCTCCTTTGGGGCACTAGGGTGTGTAGCCCTAGAGACTTAAGCAGGGACCTGCCATCCTTCAGAGTCTGGAGCTTGGCGTCCGTCTGTTGCAAAAACAACTCTGAGCCTTCGAAAGGGCGATCTTGGATGGTATTCTGCACCTCCTGGCGCAGACCAGATGCTTGAACCCATGAGCTACGGCACCTGGTGACTCCAGAGGCCAGGGCTCTGGCTGCAGCGTCTGCAGCATCTAACACCAATTGCAACAGGGCTCTGGAAACTATCTTACCCTCCTTAATGGCAGCTGCTAACTCAGGCCTCGAGCTCTGTTCCCACTTTTCCGAGAACCTCTCCAACAAAGACCATGCATTAAAGGTGTAGTGGCTAAGAATCGCCTGCTAGTTAGCAGTGCGGAGTTGAAGCCCCCTGTGCAGTAGATTTTCCTTCCGAGCAAGTCTAACTTTTTTGCATCCTTAGACTTAGGTGATGGCCTTTGATGGCCCTGTCACTCTCTATCGTTGGCCACTGCTACGACAAGAGACCCCAGTGCTAGATATGTGTAGAAGTGCTTGTTACCTTTCAAAGGCACAAAGTATTTCCGCTCTACTCTCTTGGCTGTCAGAGGCACAGAGGCTGGGGTATGCCACACTGTTCTCGTTGTGCTCTGAATGGCCTTGATAAGTGGAAGGGCTACTCAAGAAGGGCCTTCCAGCACAAGAATGTCAACCATAAGATCTGCCTCCTCTACAATCTCCTCTGCCTGCAATCCCAAGCCCTGGGCAACTCTGCACAGGAGATCTTGATGCACTTTGCTATCATCTGGGATAGGCTCAGGCCTGGCCCCCACAACCAACTCATCCGGAGGGGATGACGATGATTCCTCAGATAGATCTACGGGTTCCGCTGCAGGTTCTAGTTCGCCCCGATGGTCTAAACGGTCTTGATCCGTATGAGCCTGGGATCTTGCAGAGGACTCCCCTTCTGAGAGGTCCCCCGTCTCCGGGGGTGTGCCAACCACGTAAGGGATCTGGGGGCGAGAGCTTGCCATCGAGTGGGATCTGCTCATCCTGAGGCCTTGCTCCTGATGGAAAGCCCAAGGAATCCAGAAAGGCCACTGTGAAGGAACAGGCCATTGAGGATGCCACTGAAGGGGGTACAGAGCCAACTATTTGCTCCTGGGCCTAATGGCTCTGGACACCAAGGAAGCCTCATCCAAATCCAATGGAGGACCACTTCAATGAGACCATGGTGGTGCGGTACCGGAGGCTGCCCTATGGCGCTGCTGCAGGCTTTGTTTCTTGGGCACTCTTGGAGGCACAGGAGAGCGGTGATGGTTTCTCCTTAAAGGTGAACAGTAGCAGGGTGACCCCTGCCACTGCGACTATGGCGGACAGTACTGGGGACTGAGACCGAAATGGCACCGCTGACAGTGCCCGAGGGTCCTTTGCCTGAATGCACAAGGGCGACTGGGATCTCAGTGCCGGAGAGCGCGTTGAAGCTGGACACACCAGCGGAGGCTTCCCTCTCCACGGCCCCAACGCAGGTGCCAGAGATGGAGCTGGGCCCGACGCAGATGGCGCCGTCTGTTTGATAAGGTCACGCACTGCCTCAAATGTTTTGGGCATAGAAGGCAGCAGCATATCTTCCCCTAAAATTTCTTGTGTTGGGGACAGCACAGGTACCGGAGCTGATCGCTCTGTCTGGGCTGGTGCCAATGGTGTTGATGGCTGCTGCACCCTCAGTCTGCGGCCCTTTAGAAGTGCTCAGCCTCACTGGTGAGCTCCTTATTTCCAACCTCCTCCTTTTTTGCTGCACTGGAGAGAGGGAGTGGTGCCGCTGATGATCCAAAGATTTGGAGGCGGAAGGAGCTGCTGATGGTGCCGTGGACCCTACCGCCAGCGCCGGTGCTAAGGGCTCATGATGCAGACCACTCGACGATTCTCGGTGCCCTGGTGCCACTGCAGCACTACTGACTGATGGCACCCCGCTGGAACTCGCTCTAGAAGCTGGTCTAAGGGCTTCCTCCATCAAAAGAAGCTTCAGCCTTTACTCTCTATCCTTCTGAGTGTGCAGCTTGAAGCTTTTACAGATTTTACACTAATCTTTGAGGTGTGCCTCTCCCAAACACCTCAAGCAGGAGCGGTATGGGTCGTCAAGCAGCACTGGCTTGTGACATATTCCACAAGTTTTAAAACCTGGCATGCCCCGACTCAGAGGCTGGCGGCAAATTTAACACGTGGAACAGGTACTCTTCCAATAATAGCACTGAAGGACTGCACAAAGGCAGCCAAGTTGCACTTCAGCTACTGCCACAGTGGTGAGAAAGAACTGAGGAGGGGGCGGGTCGGCTGTGCCTTATATAGAGACCCACGATGGCACCACTCCAGGGGTGCCACAACCAACCCTATGGGTGCTCTAGAGAAAAAGTCTCTGGCTATCCATGCACGTGCGCACGTACACCTACAATGGAATGGCCAGGAGCAATCACTCGAAGAAGAACCAGGGAACCTCATGTGGGGTGGGTAAAAAGGTACCTGATTTTGTCTACAGGGACATGTACTTCCTCTCAGTCCCTTTTCACACCAATGAGATGGACGAATGAGTCTGCCACTAAGCTTGAGCAATCTTGAGGATCCCTTTGTGCAGTAGGAGGGCCACTCTGGCAGGAAGGCACAGTATCACCCACATTAAAAAGAGAGTCAAAGTCCTCCCTGATTACTTCCACCAGAAGGCTGAGGTTGGAAGCCACTAGCTTTAAGAGGTCCTGGTGAGCCCTTGGGTGTTCTAGGGGGAGAAGGCCCTTTGGTAGACTGCCTCATCAGGCAACAATGAGGAATGGGCTCATGGGCTGCCCCGGAACATACCCAATGGGCCCTCTCCTGGATCTGAGTCAGAGGCTGACCCATGTGGGTCCTGCCTAGAGCAAGAAGGTGGCACCCTCCAGTAACCGTGGGGGGGGGGTCCCTCTCAACGGTGTGGACCAAAGCTGCCAGTATGACCACTATGCCGCCCAGTCATAGAGCATCTGTGCTGGAGGGCAGTGGTCCCATTGGGGCAATCCTGGTGCCAGGAGCAGCCTCTGCTGTGCTCCGGTGTCGAGTTGGCAATGCCCAGAGAGCCCAGCAGTGAGACCAGCGAGGTGGTGCTGTGGCCGCGGCAATCCCCGGACCAGTGCCAGACCCTCAACATAGAAAGCTTTCAGTGATGCTTGCCAGACAGGTGTATCTCCAACAGGAAAAAAGAGCTCTTTGAACCCCACATGCCTGTACATGCCAATGCTGATGACAAGGATGAGCATCAGCATCAGATCTCAGTCTCCCCCAAAGATTAGGAGTAAGATTGGTAGCAGCAGCACTATGGTGACAGTGCTAATGCTTGCTCCAGGGAGAGACTGCACAGGGACTCTGGGTCTGGTGACTGGAGCTCTGGCTCAGTCTCGAACCAGAATCCCATGCTGGGAGAGTTGGGGCATCCTGGTGAGAGGGATGCTCAGTGCTGGGCCACACCAGACCCCAACACCGGGCAGGGAGGCCTGGTCTCCTGATCCCTGACCAAGTTCCCATGTTGCACCTCCAGCTCCCATGCTAGGGACTGCAGTGCTGGAGGGCTGCCAGGCCTTTGAGGCCATGGAGGGTTTCCCCTCAGCGCCACCATTCTCAGCAGTGGGAGAGGTGTTGGCCTTTGATGTTTCGAATGCCTCCAGTGTCCACAGTGCCGGGACTGAAAGAGTCTTTGAGGCCACCAGAGTTGGGGGGGTCTCTGGCCCGTGCCAGGAAAGGCGACCAATGACGAGGTCGACTCTTCCCTCCAGTTGCTGAGGCTTTCGGTACCATTGCCCCTTCCCAACTTGCCTGAGATTTCTTCTTTTTTCCCCCAACAGAGATCAGTGCCAAAGCAGAGTGGGCTCACTGCATTGACAAAACCAGTGGCGACGGAGTCTGTGCTAGCTCCAACACCAGGGGGAAGGTCACTTCTATGACAATGCCCCAAAACCGGCTCTCCTCTTCTGGGTCCAGGGCTTAAAGGACCAACAAATATGACATTTGTCAGCCCTCTGGGCCTCACCCAGACACTTCAGGCATCAGTCATAGGGATCGCTGATCGGGAAGCCTTCCCATAGGAGTCTCATGGCTTGAAGCTCAGCATAGTTGGAGACCAGTGCCAAGTGCAGTGTGCGGTCCAAGATGCTCTACTGGTGCTTGAATGCCCTAAAGATCTATAAACTAAACTCTGTAAACTAAACTTTTTGAACTAAAACTAGGCACTGAACTAACTAACTGTAGCTAATCACAGCGAGGAACATCGGGAAACAGGTGCATGCTGGATAGCAAAGGCAGAGCAGTTCCAAGATTCCATTTGGGCAGAAAGAAGAAACTGAAGGGGGTTAGAGTCAGCGCCACCTATATATTGCAGCCAGAGCACAGGACCAATGGGGCTTTGGCTAATGACCCTACAGGGAGAGGCTAAAGAAAAACTATTCCACAAGACCACGCACTACAACAGCTATGCACCTCCATTAGAATGTATGTGAGCAGCGCTCAAAGAAGTGTTCAAGACTCTACTCAGGAACAGAGCAATCCTCTCTCTTCCACAACTGTCATACCAAGACAGGCATAGAATATTAAAAGGCACAACCAACATCTTTGCTTCAGTCAGCCCAGTTAACAATAAAATACTACATCAAAAATAAAAACAATCACATTGGTTCAAGTCAAACATCGTATTAGAATGCTAATAGTGATGCATTTCAGTGCATGCTTCTGAATGATCAACTACCAAGCATTTTGGCAACATCTGCATGGCCCTAGGTCAAGACTTCTACTTCCATTGTGCAGCAAATAAAGGGGCCGTGATAAAAGTAGTATTCTGGGTACATAATATTAAAAGAATTAATATAAAAAAAAATTTATTAAACCATCTATAACAATCAGAACGATAATTTTTCGATTCTCCTGTACAATGAATAATTTTAGGTTTTTTGGGAAAACTCAAGTTTTCAGAAGATCCAAGATAATTGTATATTGTACACAAAATAACACAAGTTTGTCATTTAGTTTTTAATTATTTAACTGCTTAGAGACCTCTATTTAGAATCAAGGATCCATTTTATGTGGCTGGTTTACCAGGTGTATCCTTTACTTTCCATCTGATTAGTAAACAGAACAAAGTACTGGGGAATTCATACA
The DNA here is from genome assembly GCA_007922195.1 of Podocnemis expansa. Taxonomy (NCBI): domain Eukaryota; kingdom Metazoa; phylum Chordata; order Testudines; family Podocnemididae; genus Podocnemis; species Podocnemis expansa. The sequence goes on along the minus strand of ML681964.1, from coordinate 13,909,035 downwards.
AAGGCTTCTTATTTAAATTCTGTTCTCTCACATAAGCTAATTTACTGTATGTTTAATATGTTCAAAGAGAACAAAAATTAAGGTTTAATGTTTGCAGAAACATAGCACTGTATATAAGAAGAGAATTTTAACAGGCAAACACATACCTTTTCAGGACTACTGTAAAATGAAAAGGTAGCTCTGCAATCCACATATTTGTTTTGTATTTTAAAAATGCAAGAGTGTAATACATAATGGTTCTGAGCACTTGCTCGGCTCTTTAGTGTACGTCTGTGTGTAGAGGGATGACAAATAAGATTGATTACACAGTCAAAGCAAGATGGATTTAAATGTACAAAAGCCACTTACAGTCAGTAGATAAAGTCTTCAAGTACCTCTGGTAAGACTTTCACCATCAGGTCCATATCTGTGCCTCATTCTTCTATAACTTTTTAATGCATGTATTCTTGCTATCATGTTTTTTATATTACATGAAGTATGAAAAAAAGAAGTGAAAGATGAAAAAAATCTTATTAGCAGCTACCTGATGATCATTGTATTATTTCTTGTAAGAGTTACAGCCTTTTTGTAACAATATCCTCACATTATGTTTAGTAGGTATGATCCTTATTATGCTTTTTCCAGGAAGTGAAACACTGGTCCAGAAATTTCCCAGGTGATCTATTAAATAAGTTCTAAGCAAGTGCAATGTAGCATGAAGCCTTTGGGTTATAAGGAAGACATCAAGCATTTCATTCTGTAAACCTCTCCCACCCTGCCTTATTTGGATGTAATATTGTAAATTATGTACAGTTGAAAGTATTCCTTCCTAGCTCAGTAGGGCCTATTCCAAACCCCAGTGGAGTCAATGAAAAGACTTTGGTCTGTCCGTAAATCCATAAAACTTCAAAAGAAAAAAAAAGTCAGATATTACAAGATATTTAAAATGTTTAGTTTCACCTGCCTTTGCCATTAAAATATTATAGATCAGTTATTAAACCATTAAAAAATATTTTGTGCCTTAGCCACACAGCATCTCATTAATAGTATTCACAATATGAAGACACTTGATATAGCAACTGAAATCTTATTTCATTTAAAGATGCAATGACAACTCCATTAACCTCCATGTAAGTGGATGTAGAATAAATTTTAGACAATATTAATAATACTGTTTTAGGAAATGTAAGGTCAAAACTTAGAGAACAAAACTCAAGGGAATCAGAGGTGGGACTGGAAAAGCCATAGTTTGGATGTAATAGCATTTTTAAGACAATAAATCTTAAAGACCATGTAATGAAATCTGGTAAATATCTGTATTTGGTAAAAAAAAAACAAAAAAAACAAAAAAAAAAAACACACTAGTTAAAATATAAATATTAGTGGAATTTTATGCTAGTATTAATGGATGGTGAACTGCATATATTCAAAATGTCTTTTCCAATGGGTACCCTCACTTCTTTAATCACTGTATAAATATGCAATATGTTTGCAAAAAATCAGGTGGTTATAACAGATGTCAGCTGACTATTATTCTGGGTATGCTAGCTTTGAGAAAGGTTACTGGAGTCATAAGCTAACAGCACTTCAGCAACTGAAGGATAGTTGCCTCTTCAATACATAAAGAATGTTCCCATCCTGTGGATACCATTCACAAGAACCATCCAATGAAAGTTGAAACCAAACAACACAGTCTGCTTTGTTCCTCCTAACGTCTGTTTTCTGCCTTTACTTTTTTACCAGCCAAATCAGAAGAAACTTGGGGGGGGAGTGTCCTGTTCTCTTCTCATACTGAATGATCAGCAAAAACACAGAAGTAAAACAACTGAAGTACATGGAGTTATGCTACTGTAAACACTAGGAGAATATGCACCATTTACGATTACCTCTTAATTGTACTGCAATTGCAAATAGGTGCTCCAGCCATTATGGATCCCACTTTGGGCTAAACATTCTTCCCACAAAGAGGGAAAATTTTTCAAGAGTGTAAAGTGACAAAGAATGAAACTCAATGGAACATAGACACTTATTATTCACATAACTGGCTTTCAGTGTGAGTTGGGGCTTTTTTAAAATCACAGATTCTTTTGAAATTTTGACCCCTTCTAAAAAGATGGTCTCTGCCCCTAAAAGCTTACAATCTCTAGTTTTGCTTCAGTCTACTAGTTAAAACTAGAAAAATATGCACATATACTACTTTGTTTGAAACCCAAACCGTGATCCTGAAGGAAATTAATTGCTTTGGTGCCAGAAAGACAGAACTAAACCACAACACTTACATCAGTCAGAAGATGTGACAGAGCTGTAGACAAGTTTTCTACTGCTAAAAATCCATAACTGATGCAGTTAAAGAGTCCTTTCTCAGGTTGTAAAAGTACTGAACTAGAGACTGCAGGCCCCTTCTTCCACAACATTACTTTCTGTGCCAGAAGATGGGAGATCAGTATGTTGTTATTTAGAGAGGCTGTGAAAAGTAGTCAACATACACTGCATAGAAAGGTTCAGCAGATCTCAAAAAGGTTTAATCACACATACATACACAAAAGACAGAAGGCTCTGTTGACCTGGATGATTAAGGCTGTTAAACACATGTAAAAGACATAAAAGAAGAAAAAAAGAAAAAAAGCCACCCACAACATTTTCAAGGCACAACACAATTTTTAATGCTCTCCTGAAGTATAAGTGACTGTAACACAGGGTACATGTCCACTAAAAGAACAAAAAAACAAAAACAAAAAAAGCCCTCACTTAATGAGTGAAGGCGCAAATTGAGCTTATTAATGTATTTTACAAAAAGAAAATTGACCAAAAGAACTTTTAATATAATTTTTAGTAAGGAAGATTCTTCTTCCTTTTAGATTTCCCTTAGATCAGGGTTCCCAACCTTTTCAATGCTGAGGACCTACCTTGGAGGGAAAAAAGTTTGCAGCCCCTGTGGGGGGAGCCAGGTGCCACCTCTGTGCAGGGCAGAATGTGGCCCGCACTGCTCTACTATTGGGGAGAGGGGGCCGCCATGGCCCCTGCCTGGGGAGCTGGGAGCCGAAGCAGCCATGGACCCTTACCCTACCCATTGGGCCCTCCTCCGTCCCCCCTCTCCACTGGTTCCCCATCCCCAACTCCCCCCATGGGCCCTATCCCCCTTACCTGGCCACTGGAGCTGGGGGCACCTGGCTGCCCCCAAGACTATTCTCCCTAAGCACATGCTCAGGATGTGGGAATTTTAAAAACCCCTGCCTGGTGGAAGCTCCCTGCTGGCCGGAAGCCTGGGTCTCCATGGCACACTGGAGACACTGGCGTTGTCTGGCCCCAGCTCCCAACCTGTCCGCGGACTCCCTGGAGCCACTCTGCGGCCTACCAGGGGTCCAAGACCCACAGGTCGGGAACCACTGCCTTAGATAACAAAAAGCTTTCTGACAAAGCTACAATGGTTGTTCTTCAAAGCATCTGACAAAGTGGGATTTTCTCCCATAAAAGCTCATGCGATGCCACAGGACTCTTGCTTCTTCTGCTGGGCTAAACTAACTAGAGCTGCCCCTTTGGAACTTGGCAATGATTGTAGAAGCAAGCTGACAAATCTACAGTTCTGCTGTAAATCTGATACACTCCTCCTGAACAGAACCATAAGTCACTATCACCATTTGAAACACAGAAAAAGTTTTGCTGAAGTACCTGAGCCTCCCTAAGCTCCCTCTTCAAAGACCAATTTCACTGCATATATTTTTCCCTCCCACACTGTAAGTTTTCCATTTTCAAGTGTCTGCCGAAGCACAATTTTACCTATGAAAGCTTATGCAATAGACAAATGTGTGTCTTTAAAAGTGGCACAGGACTCCTTGTTTGTTTTGTGTTAGTGCACTAACATAGTTACCCCCTGGAACTTAGAAATAATGGTATCCCTTGTAATGCTGTCTGGGTTTAGGGGATTGTTTATGATTATCTGTTATATTAATATTCCACATTTGCAATAATCCATATGTGACGTGCCATGTTTGGTACCAATAGAAAGGTTATAATGTGCTAGGAATGATTATATGGTTTATAGGTAGGTGTCCCATCTCTGTTAGAAGTTAGGAATATGTTTGTCTTATTTGTGTTCCATTATTTGAGTCTAACGCCCTCCCAGATTGGGTCACTGTAAAACCACTGTTCCATTAATGGCCCATTAAGGAATCTCCTAAAGAAACCGGTCGAACCACTGGGACTTGCCCAAGTGACTTAATTCCATTTTGAACTGCGAAAAACTACATGCAGAGGGGGAAGGTCAGAGGTGATCTGGAAATATTTTTGTGGCACTTAAAGACTAACAGATCAAGACTCCTTGCTTTTTTTGCTTTACTAGACTAATAGCTTCCCCTTTGGAACATGGAACTATTCTGCTGCGCTGAAAAAGGACTGAGACCCACCCAAGTGCTGGGTGTCTACCAGAGAAATTGAACTAATCTGCAAACCACAAATTCTTCAAGGACTTGCTTTCTGTGGACTCTAAATCAATTGTGTCTGTGATTCACTTTGACCCTTTAACATCTCATGTATTTTGTTTTTGGTTTTTAATATTAAACCTTTAGTTGTAGTTACTAAAGGATTGGCTGGCAGCGCAATATTTTGGGTAAGATCCATGGCTGTATCGTTCTGGCTGATATGGCTGACTCTCTGAGGTCAGGAGAACCTATTTCTTTAAGAGACCCAGTGGCTAGGCAGGGACCAGAGGAGCTGATGTGCAATAGAGTGGGCTGTTTCTAATTTGTTATGCTTGGTGATGACCAGTGTGGGCAATCAGACGCAAGTTTTGTTACTGACTGGAAAACTGATTAGTGGTTTGGGGGTTTGGTCCCTGGTTTTGCAGCTTGCCCTTATTACTGCACATTCAGGAAGTTATCTCAGGAAGCCCACGTTACATCACTCACAACAGCAGAAGCAAACACTTCAATTATTGTCATAAGAATGAGAAAGCTTATAGTTGTAGAAGTACTGGACATGGTGCAAGCTTAATACAAATGCATCTTTGGGCTTTGTCCAGAATCCTTATGAACAAATATTTTGTTGATTAAAAATATGGCATTATTTCCCTAGTTCTTTTACATTGATAGACTAACTACAATTACTAAGAGTTGGTCAACACAACAGAGTTTTGTTGGCCAAAGTCAGCTTTTTCTTCACCCCTTCAGTCAGCTTCCTTCAGATAGCTTCCATAAAGGTAGCTGGTTTTACACCCAGATGTCCTAATCCATACTGCCCCTCACTGCTTTCTCCCTCCAACCTGGCTTTTTATATATGTTGTGAATAATTGTTATTTAATAAAGACATGCACTTAAGGATAAGAAATCTTCGTTTCTTATACATGGTGGTTACAGCTTACAAATGATGCACAGCAGGGGCACAGCCAGGTAGGATTTTCTGGCCAGGCCTCTGCTTCTCTACGAGAGGCCAGGCAACTTCCAACCAGAATCTAAGATCAGGCCCACCCACCACAGCATCTGGCAGCAGCATGAATTTCTCCACCACAGCTGAAGGGCCCAGTCAGCAGCCAGTAGCTGCAAGTGAAGCAGAGGTGCTAGTGCTGCTTCACTTGAGGCTGTGGATGCAGGCCCAGCCAGCAGCTGGTAGCTGCAGCCACAAATGGAGCAGCACCATTGCCTATGTTCCACTTGTGGCCATGGCCAGCAGCCAGGCCCTGCAGCCATGGCCACAAGTAAACCAGCACCAGCACCTCTGCTCCACTTGCGGCCATGGCCATTGGCAAAGCCCCCCCCATTGTGGTGGAGAAATTCTCACCACTGTGGGGCGCTGTGATGGGCAGGCCTGATCTACAAGTAGGTGGGCCCAGCCCAACCAGGCCCTCCTGTGCCTATGCCCCTGATACAGAGTGCAAGCTGACTAGCAGTCAAAGCATAGCACAGTGCTGTTTATAAAAAATTTTTATTGGTGCTCATTCTTCAAATGGTTCCCCAAGGCCTCCCTGATTTGAATGGCCCTCTCATAACCCTGAGACACAGTTGTTCATAGTTAGCTACAAGGTGATCCATCTCTGTGCTTCATCCAGAGGGAACACCTTCACCCTCAGCTTTACAAATATTACAGAGCACTCAGCAGGCAGCTATTAACATGGCAATATTTTCCTCATTTAGAACTATTCACCATAAAGGCATTGCTAGCAAGCTTTTAATTTGCCAGATGTACATTCAACGGTCACACATTGCCTGGTCAACCTGTTAACTGAAGTGTTCCTCATTGCCTATATAAGGCTCCATGAGGGGTAGGCTGGGTCCCCAAGGATCACTATGGGCATTTCAACATCCCTCCTTGGAATCTTTTGGTCTGGAAAGAAAGTGGCTACTTGCAGCTTTCTGTACAGATCAGTGCTCCTGAAGATGCACGTGTAATGCACCTTCCCTGACCAACCGACGATGTCAGTGAAACACCCAGTGATCCACAAGCATCTCAAGTATCATTGAGAAGTACTCCCTTCTATTGATATACTCCATCACAAGATAGTGAGGGACCAAACTTAGGATCTGTGTGCCATTTATCACCCTGCTACAGGTAAGGAATCCCATCATTGCAACGACATCTATTTCACACACATTCCAAGACTCTCAGTCCTTCATAGCAGAATGCAATTAATGGTCCTGCACACTTGCAATAACACAGCACCAACAGTGGACTTCCCAACTCCAAACTGATCAGTGACTGACCAGCAGCCGGCTGTAGTTGCCAGCTTTCATGCAGCAATTGCCACTGTCTTCTCCAGCAAGAGTGCAGCCCTCTTTCTAACGTCTGCACAAAGTTCCATTAAGGTGGCTTTGTGTAGTCAGAAGTTTTGCAGCCACTGCCTGTCATCCCAGACCTGCATGACAATGTGATCCCACTGCTCAGTGACTGTTTCCCAAAAGCGACAGTGTACCATATGCAGATGTTCCATGAATGCAAACAGTAATCCAGCATTGTTTCTTTGGGATGGCATACAGCAGGTTAGGTGCCTGGGATTCCTGTTCCAATTGGAACTCATGATATACTGCATAAGCAGCCAGAATGTGTTCAGAACACTGACAATAGTGGGGAGCAGGGCAGGATCCATCCTTTCAGGCAGAAATGGCAGGCACACAGGAAACAGCGGATGCTGAAAAATGCTGTGAAATGTAGTCAGAAACCTATGGACTGACGGGACAGAAATCACTACATCATGGAACACTGAGCCTGCATCCCTGACGCACTGCAACTGTCTCTTCCCACAACTCCTAATGGCACAAGGTGGAAAGTTGCACAGGTAGATGGCTGCCCACAGCGCACTGCTCTCACTGTCAGTGCTAGAGCATGAACTATGGATGTGCCTCACGCGCATCCACTGGGTCACTAAAATCCTGTGTGAACAGGAACAAGCATTGTAATTATAGCACTTTGTGATCACTGCTTTAACTTGCATCGACAACATTCTCTAGTGTAGACAAAGCCTAATATTTCTGCAACAGGTATTTATTTTTAATTGTTATTTTATTGCACACAAAGGCCCATACATTCATGCAAGTTGCCTGTCAGAAAAGGTAGCAATTAACCACAAAACCCACTTCTAATTTCAACACACCACAAGGAACATCCTACAGATGACACTGCCATAACAACTTTCAATACAAAAAATATTTTACACAGATGATGCACAAACTCCCAACAAGGATGAGTGAACTCCCAAAATCAGAAATGGGTTATGACAACACCAGATAACAATTTGCATATTACCTTGGGAAAACAATAAGTATTACATTATATAATTAATACTACATTAATACTGCTCTGAGCAGAACTAACTTCACCATTATCAAACTTCATCATTACCAATGTGTATGTCTGTGGAAATCTAAGCTATCTGGGGCCGTTAGCAAATAGCATGGGTAAGCGGCCTTTGTAACAGACTGCAGGGGCTCAGAAAAGCTTGTTTCTTCTGTCATACATAGTGATCCCAACTACAGATCCTGCCTTTTTGCTAGTACTCCACAGCTTCTCTCACACAGTATCTTAAGTTCCAAAGGGGCAGCTGTGTTAGTCTAATTCAACAAAGAAACAGAGAGTCCTGTGGTACTTAAAGACTAACACATTTATTTATCACATGGTGAAGTGGGTTTTTCTTCTACAAAAGCTCATGTGATAAATAAATGTGTTAGTCTTTAAGTACCACAGGACTCCTTCTTTGTTTTACGGTATCTTAAGTTATTGTTTTCCTTTATATTTACTATTTCGACCTTTTACTACCAAAGCAGGCACACAGCCCAAGTTAACCATTGTTTCTGTAAAACCACTGAAATACTAGTTTTGATTAAGCTTTATACATTCAGGTCATTGGAATGCTCCTTCCACTCCACCCCTGCTTTTTTAACCTCAGCTCTCTGGTCCTTGTTATAGACCCCTTTACTTTAATGTTCCATGAGGGACTGAATTTACTGGAGGCACCAGGACCCAAAAATAATCGGCATATGTTGAACCAACATACTCTCCTTGGTGAACTACATATTAGAACATCCAGACTGATTTGTGGTTTCTTCTATCACTTGGAAAATATTGCACCCAGATTTTCCTGCCTTTATTATATGATAATTTCTCTTTTACAGGTTTCTTTTTCCCTGATAATTCCACTTCCTATTGTAATAGTCTTCCCTGTTCCATGATCAATCCTAATGTTTGCAAACAGAGTAAAAATTTTGATTTAAAAAAGTCACTGCCACTGCTTTAATTTATGACAATGAAAGCTACTGAATGAATACCATTCTGGAGGATAGGCGGTGACACAGCAGAGCAAATGATATTGAAATATTCAGTTACTGTAAATTGTCTATTTTGTGTAGCCTTAGTACAAATACAGACTGAAAGATTCCCTTTTGATACTTCATAATCTCAGTTACGTGCTATATCACAGATTCTTCAAGAAGGATAAGAATTCACTCAGCCTCAACAACTCCCTATCAACTCTCCCACTTTTCCTTGTCTCTTCAGACCAAGTATAGTCATTATAAAGTCATGTAACCCTGATCCATCCTGACTCCATTTAATACATATCTGGTACCCTCACACCTGCTGGGTATCACGGAAACAAAAAAAAAAACAGCCCAGACAAACCATATATGCACAGAGATAATCAATTTAGCATACAGTGTATCAGCACCAACCTTATCTGTACACAGAAGACTACTGAACTCTGGCCACTAGAGGCTATAAAGGTAAGAAAACTGATGCAATAAATAATGTGAATAAGAAATTCTAACTGTATCTCTGCTTCAGCACCACAAGACCATGATACTTGCACTATTAAACACCTAGGGGGTGTGCCCTGCTCTTCTGGCTGAAGTTCAATTACAGAAAAACATTAGAAAAAGGTAGGAGAATGAAGAATCAAATCACAGAATGCCAATAAGAAGGCTGCAGCAACTGCTGTGAGACAATCAAAAGGTGACATCTAAATCTGACTCAGAAAAATCATAATGAATTTAAGGATTACTCTGCAAAAGGAAAAGCTACAAAGATTACTAAATCTGTTCCCTTGCCACATACTTCTTCTACCTTCCACAAAGTGAATACAATCTGACAGAACCACAGTATCAGTCATGTCTCCCATGGAATCTGCCACTCTGCTGAAGCCAAGTACTGAACTTTTTATATTCTGTATCCCCACCTAGCTGGGACCCACCTCATCAGCACCCCCCCCAAGAGAGGGATTAACAGGAAAAGAGGTCATGTTCTCTGCATCATTCCATGGGTCAGGCAGTCACAGTTGAAGTTCAGCTTCTAGCCAGGGAGCAGGAAAGTCAAACATTTAGGTTGGTGAGCTGAACTGCCTGCATATCAGTGTAGCAGCCACAGTCTCAAGAGCCAAGGAGATGATCTCACAAGCAGGCTACAATCTTCCCTTCCCCATACCTTCCATCATCCTTGCTTATCCTGGCACACCTATGGGGAAAGGGGCTCTGAGACTGGCTGTTTGGACAATATCATGGAAGCGAAAAACCACTGGCTAGAGCCCAACCACCTCAAGAGCATAAAAAGTTAACCACTAAATAAAATCATTATTGACGAATGCTATATCAGGCAGTATTTGCACCTAGGAACTGTGGATACCCGTGTTCGTGTGGAGGCAGAACATGGGAATGAGGGTTATCTGTTATGGCAAAAGAATAAACAAACACTGTAAGGGAACAGAGAGGTTGTTCCTGCAGAATTTGGTTCCACTACAATAAGAAATGCATGGGGTCCCTCTGATGGGCCTGAGATCGTAATTCTAGACCAGGAGTGGCCAAACTGCGGCTCGGGAGCCGCATGTGGCTCTTGAATGAAAAAGTGTGGCTCGTGGAAGAACATCAGCAAATCAATTTAGTAGGGAAAAGTATATGGCTATATGTCTCAGCACGGCTCTTGAAGGTTTAATAATCAACTTGTGTGGCTCTTGAGCTCCATAAGTTTGGCCACCCCAGTTCTAGACTAAGCCTAACCAACCCAGAAGGCTCCACTGTACAATCATAAAAACCAGACTGTAGTGATGTTATGGATCTGTGGCACCAGACATCAGTTTAATGATTCTTTACCTGCCAAGCACAGAAAGAGCTGGCAATGCTCCCAGATCATCTACAGCAGTTATTTCATCTATCTTTTATGGCGGTCACTTGCTGTAGATTAAAACAAAACAACAAACAAAAAAAAACCCACCAAGGGGTCTTGTGGCACTTAAAGACTAACAGATTTACAAGTGCCACAAGACTCCTTGCTTTTTTTTGCTTTACTAGACTAACACGGCTGCCCCTTTGGAAATTTGCTGTAGATACTAACTGATAAATAAAATGAACACTAAAGATCTACAAAAATCTATCGACAGACATCAAGTTCTGTCACATTTGCATTCATTAATTTTGTATTTCTGAATAAGCAAAGCAATTACAGAATTCCTCAAAAATGTCACCCACTGGCACTTGAAAATGAGAAATATTAATAGGGAATTTCAGTGGCACTCAATCACAGTATGTTGTACATTGGTTTATAAACAAAGGTGGCAACAAATGATCCTTCATTGAGGAATTAAAATTTTGTACGTTATTCTCCCTTCCACATACACCGCATAGTAACTCAATTTAAATCAGTCATTCATGTTAATATGCAGGATTCATTCCCACTCTCTGTGAAAATATACAATATCAGAATTGTGTGTTTTGTTTAAGACCCCCACATCCCAATCTGATGCATACAGACAATACGAATGGGATTCAGTGTTGTAGGGATACACTTGCACTAAACAGATTGGAGAACCAACTCTAAATTCACAACAAATCTTAGTTCTTTGCATAGCTATTTCCCAGGCCATTTTATTTTACTTTTTAAAATTAGCAAGACAAGCAAACCAAATCCTATTGTTTTATTTTTTCCCCACAGAGTACAAAAGAATCTCCAAAATTATCAGTTCTTAAAAGAAATAATACCATGTACTCTATAAATTCAAAATTCATTAATCCCTGTTTTATATGAATATGACTAAAGTATTCTCAACGCAAACTATTATAGTATTGTGCTCGAAACACACATCACAATGACAATGTCGTGATAAGCCCCCATTTCCAAATGCCTATAATTTTTCAAAAATTTCTCTTTCAAATTTCTCATGACAAAATTAAGTTTTGGAAAGTACAGAAAGACTTGTTAGGATATTTGGCTTTCACAAGCCTTGATTCTTCAAGCTTCTCCATGGAAGTAAAAGGATTGGGGTTTTAATATGAAAGAATTGTCACCTGTGTTCAACTTAACAAGTGTAACTCTCAGTGACTTTACTAGGAGTTGCATCCTTGTAAACAATCCTACAAAAAGTGGAAACTAGATCAAATTACAAGGGATGAATACAAACAAATAACACAACTACGTAGGGACAAAAATAGAAAGGCCAAGGCACAGAATGAGATGAAGTTAGCTAGAGACATAAAGGGTAAAAAGAAAAACATTCTATAAATACCTTAGAAACTAGACTAAGACCTTGCAAGGACAGGGTAAGTCCTGGTACTTAAGGAGGGGAGAAAAACAGTAACAGAAATTGTGGAAATGGTAGAAGTGGCTAAATGACTTTTTTGTTTCAGTTTTCACCAAAAAGTTGACTAGCAACCAGACATCTAACTTAATGATTGCTAATGAAAATGAGACAGGATCAGAGACTAAAACAGGGAAAGAACAAGTTAAAGAAACTGTTTAGACAAGTTGGATGCCTTTAAGTCATTAGGGCCTAATGAAAAGCATTCTAAAATACTCAAGGAGATGATTGAGGAGATATTAGAGCCATTAGTGATTATTTTTGAAAAGTTTGGAAAAGGACAAATATAGTGCCCATCTATAAAGTAAGGACAACCCAGCGAATTACAGACCAGTCAGCTTAACATCAGGACCTGGAAAGACAATGGAGCAAATAATTAAGCAATCAATTTGCAAATACCTAGAAGATATAAGGTGGGTAAGTAACAGTCAGAATGTATTTGTCAAGAACAAATAGTGACAGGCTAATCTAATAGCTTTCTTTGGCAAGGTAACAAACCCTGTGGATGGGATAGGAGGTGGGGAAAGTATCAGAGGTGACATATCTTGACTTTAATAAAGGTTTTTGATATTGTTGTGCATACACGTCTTCTCATAAACAAACTAGAGAAATACAAACTAAATGGAACTACTATAACAGATTGGAAAACAGTTCCCAGGGAATAATCATTTGTTGTTCACAGTCCAGATAGAAGGGAATATCAAGTAGGGCCCCTCAAGGATCAGTTTTGGGTCCAATTCTGTTCAATATCTTCAATGATTTAGATAACGGCATAGAGAGTAAACTTATAAAGTCAGCACATGATACCAAGCTGGGAGGGGTTTCAAGTGCTTTAATACTTATAGGATTAAAATTCAGAATGATCTGGCCAAACTGGAAAATGGTCTGAAGTTTAAAAAAAAAAAAAAAAAAAAAAAGATGAAATGCAGTAAGGATACATGCACAGCACTCCACTTAAGGAAGGAACAATCACTTGCAAACACACAAAATGGGAAACAATCACCTACTGCAGAGATGGACCTGGGGGTGGGGAGGGGGGTGTCAAGTGGATCACAAGCTCAATATGCAACAACATAGCACTGTTGCAAAAAAATGGAAATATTCTGGGATGTATGAGCAGGATTGTTGTAAGCAAGAACAAGAAGCAATTCTTCCGCTATACTCGACACAAATTAGGCCTCAACAGGAATACTGCATTAATTCCTGAGCAACAAAAATGACTAAAGATCTAGAAAACGTGATCCGTGCAGGGAAGATTGAACAAATTGGGTTTATTTAGTCTGGAGAAGACTGGGGCTTGGAGGGGACATGGTAACAGTTTACCAGTACATAAAAGATTGTTACAAGAAGAAGAGAGAAAAATTGTTCCCTTTAACCTAGGGGTCTCAAACTCAAACCACCATGAGGACCACATGAGGACTAGCAAAGGGCCCGCATGAGTATTAGTACGGTAGTCCGAGGGCCGCACCATTGAAACCCTTCCATACAATGATATTGCAAATATCAGCAAAGATTGCGTCATTGCGGGCCACAGGAAACAGCTTTAGGGGCCACATGCGGTCCACAGGCCGTGTGTTTGAGACCCCTGCTTTAACCTCTGAGGACAGGACAAGTAGTAATAGGCTCAAATTCCAGGATGGGAAGTTTAGGTTGGACATTAGGAAAAACTTCCTGCCAGAGTAGTTAAGTAGTGGAATAATTGCCTCAGGAGGAATCTCTGGCATTGGAGATTTTTAAGAGTTGACTGAACAATGTTATTTGAATGTGTGATCCCATATGGAAGAACATTCAAAATGTACTCAAAGTCTATCCCACATGCTCATATTAATAGATGTATGGATTTCTACTTTGTGATCCACAGCAACTTACTTTTAAAGAAAATATTACATGCAAATATATGTATTAGTGTCACATTAATTTTATATGCACAAATATTAGCAAATTAAATGTATAATTTTCTAATTTAACTCAGCCTCCCCTTCCCTCTCAATACGTAGAAAATATTCTGTACACCTGTCTATTAGTGATTCTTGAATCATGGTCCACAGGCCACAATCAGCTGGTAGGTAGCTTGGTTTGCAGCATGACTTCCCAACTTGGAGGGTGCAAACAGATTCAAAGGGAAAGGGGTTGTTATGACACCTTCTCTTTATTTGTGTCCAGTTAGGCGGTGACATCCCACAACTTTTTCCTGTTGTACCGTGACTCACAATGTGGAGAAAGATTGAGAATCACTGGTTTATAGTATGGTATCAAAATGAAACGCCATTACAACAACCTTGATTAAGAATATGACAACAGGATAGTAGGTGTTTTTCAGTTTGAGACGGGTGCTAAATCAGCAAGTTAGAAAACAGCTAATGTACATGGGTTTAATCATACACTTGCAAGTGCCTGTGGTCATGGGAACCATACATGTGAATTTCCTAACTGTTTTGCAATTTAAATCCTACCTGTAAAACTATACTACGGCAATTGCTGACGTGTAATTTTAAGGTTTAAGACTAATTCTAAAGTTTATTCATAAAAATGTTGATTTTTTCCAAATGTTTAGGCCTGCCTTTTAAACATGTAATAGAATAAAACATGAGCGTTTCACCCGTTACATAGCAGTGCGCTTGCTTATATTTTTACCGAATCATGGCAAATCTAGTTACCTACCTTCTTTATAGAAAATAGTCCCTTTTCAGATTAAAACAAATCAGTTGTCACTAACCTGCCAAATTTCTACTTTGAGGAAAATTACACTTTTGACAGCTTAATTTGCATTCTGTTAATAAAACACAGCATCAAAGCCATTACATAAAAGTGGTAGCCTAAGAGTCACTATAACATCCCCAGTAAATGGGACAACAAAAATAAATTCTGGTAATGAAGTGTTGTTATAGCTGTGTCAGTCCCAAGATATTAGAGAGACAAGGTAGGTGAGATATTATCTTTTATTGGGCCAACTTCTGTTAGCGAAAGAGACAAGCTTTCCAGCTCTGTGCAACCAGGAAAGCTTGTCTCTCACCAACAGCTGTCCATCCAAGAAAAGATATTACCTCATCCACCTTTTTTTTTTTTTTGTGGTAAGAGCTCAACTGGATTGCATTTTATACAGCAGAGGTCCCAAACTCAAATCACCACGCGGGCTGCATGAGGACTAGCATATTAGTCCCAGGGCCGCACCACTGAAACCTTTTCATGCAACAATATTGCAAATATCGGTAATGATGTAGAAATTTCCAGAGGGGTAGCTGTGTTAGTCTGTGTAAAGCAAAACCAGCGAGAGTCCACCTTATAGACCAGGGGTAGCCAAACTCATGGAACTCAAGAGCCACGCAAGTTGATTATTAAACCTTCAAGAGCCACACTGAGGCCTATAGCCATATACTTTCACCTACTAAACAGGTTTGCTCACATTCTTTCACAAGCCACACTTTTTCATTCAAGAGCCACACGCGGCTCCCGAGCCGCCATTTGGCCACACCTGTTATAGACTAACAGGTTTTTTCAAGCATAAGCTTTCGTGGGCTTCAAACCACTTTGTCAGATGCAGCTGAAGCCCACGAAAGCTTATGCTCGAAAAAAACCTGTTCCCCTATAACAGCTGTGGCCCAACTGTGGCTAAGGAGCCACAGGTGGCTCTTGAATGAAAAAGCATGGCTCGCGGAAGAACGTCAGCAACTCAATTTAGTAGGTGAAAGTACATGGCGAGAGGCCTCCGTGTGACTCTTGCAGGTTTAATAAACAACTTGTGTGGCTCTTGAATTCTGTAAGTTTGGCCACCCCTGGTCTATAAGGTGCCACAGGACCCTCGCTGCTTTTGGTAACAATAGTGTCATCGTGGGCCACAGGAAACAGCTTTAGGGGCTGCCTGGCCGCATGTTTGAGACCCCCGTTATGCAGCCATTTAAAAAAAGGGGGGGGGGTGTTTGCTAAACTCTCTTTTACATCAAAGCTGATCCCAAGTAGGGTTACCAGATGTCAGGCAAAATCCTTTTTACCTTCATGTCCTCCGTCCAGCTGGCATTTTAAAAATGCATGATTTCGTCTGGCTTTTTACTTACAGGGGTTCAGCTAGGCTGACACACCCCGGAACACCCTGTTTTTAGGGGGAAGCGTTCCAGGGCCCCCTAGAACAGAAGAATATTAGGGGGACACTACATCCTCTCCACCTGTCCTCTTTTTGCTTCCTCCCTACAAACAGTGTCTCTGCTTCAGGTGCAGAAGGTCCTGGGTTCAACTCCCAGGGGCTTGGACTCGCCGATCTTCTGAGGTCCCTCTGATTCTATTCGATCTGTTTCTTTTCTCCTTTGGCAGCCGGGAACCCTAATCCCGAGACAAACCCAAGAAGCATAGCCTCAAGGCCCGCCCGCCTTAACAGGACGATGCGAGAAAAACTTTTTCATAACCTTGGCTTCTGGCTGCGGCAGCCTGCAGCGCCCCGGCTCCCTCCTCACCCCTTCCTACCTGCCCACGACCGCAGCCGGCCGGCGGGACGCCAGCCCAGCGGCGGCGGCGGCAGCCTGACGAGTCATCCTCACCCCACCTCCCGCGGCAGCACACTGCGCCGGGCGCCCGCGCACCCTGCCCCCACTCCCCTGGGAGCGAGCGCGGGGCGGATCCCTCCCTCGCTGGCGGAGCGGTCGGGACCCTGGCGCCCGCGCCGGGGACTTGTTGCAAGGCGCGGGCAGCGCGCGCGCGCGCGGGGGAGGGGCGCGCGCCGGCCTACAGGTGATGGGCGCGGACAGGCCCGGCGAGGACTCAGTCCCCGGCCGGCTGCACGGGGGCGGCGGCTCTTCCTCCCCGGCGGGCAGGCCGCCGCCGCCGCCGAGCCTCTTTCCCCGCCCACCCAGCCGCCGGGCCTCCCGCCCGGAGAGGCGCCTTCGGGGCAGCGCCCCGCGCTCCCCACCACACCTAGCAACAGCGCTGACAGGACGCAGCGGCGGGGAGGAGGAGGAGGAGGAAGCGGAATGGCTGCCGCCGCCGCCGCCGCCTCCTCCCTCCCCCGAGCCCTGACAGCCAGAGCCGGGGCGGAAGCAGCAGGCGGCGTGCCGTGCCCGGGCCAGCGCGCTCCCCGCCTGCAGCCGCCGCCCCGGCCGGCACCTTCCCCCGCCGGCCGGCGCGCTCACCGATGTGGTTGTCCTCGATGTGCTCGATGAGCTCGGCCAGGCTGGGGAAGTGCAGCCCGCAGCCCCCGAAGCGGCAGGTATTGGAGAAGAAGGAGGCGGCGGCGATGCCTGTCATGGTGTTGCATTGAGATCCCCCTGCAGTGCCTGCGCTGCCAGGGCCGCCGGCGGCAGGGCGGAGAGAGGCGGGGGCCGGGGGGAACGGGACGGAGAGAGATGGGGAGGGAGGGAGAGAGAGTGGGGGTGGGGAGGAGGAGGAGGAGGTGGCAGCGGCAGCAGCAGCAGCAGCAGCAGCCGCGTCGGGAGCGGCTGAGGGGAGGGACGGGCTCGGTGGGGGGAGATGAGGCAGCCGCAGCTGGGAGGAGGGACCAGCGCGGCTCTGTAACAGCTGGGCTACCCCGGCCGCCACCGCCTCCTCCAGCGGCGGGAG
Organism: Podocnemis expansa; assembly: GCA_007922195.1. Classification (NCBI taxonomy): domain Eukaryota; kingdom Metazoa; phylum Chordata; order Testudines; family Podocnemididae; genus Podocnemis; species Podocnemis expansa. The sequence continues at coordinate 13,891,469 of ML681964.1, read as the reverse complement.
GATCGAGGGACCCAGGCCACACTCATCACCTCCTCAGGGGAGGGCTTACCACGGGCAGCTCAGTGCTCAAAGGCTGGCTTATGCCACCCCAGGAGTCTCTGCCAGGCTAAAGTTGGGGTGAGGGGCGTTACATATTTTGTCCCTGAATTTAACTTTTTTTCCTGGGGGTTGGGGAGTGCAAAGAGCTCATTTTTGTTTAGCCCAGGAGACCGATCGGGCATGTTCTTTCTTCCCTGAGTCCCATGGTGCCTGACGCACCGTATCAATTTCCAAAGGGATAGCCGTGTTAGTCTAGTCCGGCAAAAAAACAACAAGGAGGCGTGTGGCGCTTTGAGGCCCACCGAAATCAAAGGGATGATGAAGCGGGTGGAATAAGCCGCTGGCGCTTATTGCGAGTCACCCGCTGTGGTTACCGGCGCCGCACAGGGACACCCCACGGCAGCGGTTCCCAAGGTTTTCTGTGCCCTGGCACACCTTGCTACCTTTCATTAATTTAAGGCACGCCACAGAACAGTTTCCAAATGAACTCATGAATATTCATGAGCCAATCCAGAGCTCTTTGAGGAGTTTTTCAAAAACGCTTCTGGCACAGCTGCTCAGGCCTGATGGCACACCAGTTGGGAAACACAGCCCCATGGTACAAGAGGTCACCAAGTGGGCCCAGCAGTGCATTCACCTAAACCTCACACAATCCCTTTTCACCATACTGATTGTCAGGACCTAAGAAGTGGTGAGCCCCCTCAACCCCATCATGTGGGAGTTAAAGGTACTCAGCTACTTCACAGAATCAAACATGTAGGCCTGTGGTTCCCAGCCTTTTTGGCTCAAGGGCTGCAAATGTAATTTTTATAACCCTGAAGGGCCACTATCTTTGCCAGCAGCCCCTTTCCCCCCACTGTAGCCAGAAAGATTTCCCATCCTCCTGGGTTGCAGCAGGGAAACTGCACCCCTCCTGGGTCCCTGGCAATGGCTCCCATCTGCAGCTGGGGGAAGAGAAAGCAGTGCTCTCCTTTGTCTGACTCAACGTAGGGACCCAAGTGGAGCACTTTTCCATGCTCCTTGCTACAGCAAGGGGGAAGGGAAGCACTGATTTCCCATCCACCTGACTGCAGCAAGGAACCTGCACCAGGAAGGCACTCAACCTAGGTACTTAAGCAGTGGTTTCCTTTTGCAGCCAGCAGGAGGGAAGCCATGGGCCACTGGTTGGAAACCACTGCTTTAGGCCATGATCCTGCAGGCTCACGGGTGCTCGATCTTACTAATGTAAGTAACCCCATGCCTGTTTAGGGGATTGGGATAGAAAATAGCCGAATGTCTAACTGGCACAGAATTTGGCCCTTACTCTCTCCAGGATAAATTTTAGCACATTGAACTCTTGAGTTGAATAGGAGTTGTGGGCATGTGAGAACCAGAAAGCAGGACTGGGCTGTGGTGTAAAACTGATATAACCACAGAAGGAAATAAACATAAAAATGCAAAACTTACTCTCAAAACCTATTTTGACTTTTTTATCTCTGGAAAGTTAGTCACTGGAGAGACTGACTGATTAATTGATTTTAATGTAGTTCTCCTGAGGCTAAGATTCATAGACAGCTTTATTTAAAATTAAAGGGGGTGGGGGGAAGAGCAAGAGCTTGCCTGTCAGGTGGTTGGTTTTGTTTTTTTTTTTTTAAATATTCATCCCATCTTTTCTGCATTGCATATTATACTAACGGTTCAAGCAAAACCAGTGCTTCATAACATAAAAATGCTGGCTTAGGACCCAAATCATGCAGGTACTTATGCACCTGCCTAACTTTATGCCTAAAACTAAACAGGTGCATAAGAGTCTGCAAAATCAGATTCTGATTTATTAACTGTATTGCCCTCAGAGCTGCCCCCTATATTGCTAAAGGGGTGGGTCCCTGAAGAGTAGCAAAACTTTCAAGGCAGCAAAACGGTTACTGACTGCAGTCATGGAGGGTATGCCAGTTTGCTGACAGCAGCAGAAATCTTGGAGTCAGTTCTGACTGCCTATACTCTTAAGAATTTAAAATCTCCTGGTGATAAAATAACCTGCATCTTTGGTCACAGATCAATTTTCTAATGTTTGCAAGAGTTAGCACTGATTCTTTTCCTATATGTTACATAACTTCCAGTAAAAAAAAAAAATGTCCCTACTATGTATGTTTACTTTATTTAATTACACAGAAAAATTCATGTACAAAACTTATTTTCCAAAGATTCAGGTACCAGGAATGCCTGCCTTCACTTCAATACCATAAAGCATTCCATATAAAAATTAAAATTTTCTTATATCTAGCACCTGTCATTTGATCTGTTTGTACCAAGCATATTCATTTCACAGACATCTACTCTCTTCCTTCATGTCTGTTCTCAGGCCCACTTCTCCCATGAGCCTTACAAGAAATTAGTCAACTAATAATTGGCTTAGCTAAAGGGTTGTTTGGGTGACAGCTGATCCTAATTAAGACACCCCCCCACACACACACACACCCCCATCCTGGAAACACTGATGCACATGCTTAATTTTGCTACTAAATTTTACAGGATTACTCATGGTAAAGGTTTGGAGGGTTGAGATTTAGAACAATGGACAAGTGCATGTGTAGGGATGAAACATAACTAAAGTATTTTTCTTAGTCCTAAATCTCTGATCTGTAAAAGCAGATCCTTATCCTATACATCACTCTGTTAAAATTAGTAGAAGTCTGTGTGGATGCAGGAGTCCACAGCTCAGTTTTCAGCATCAGAGCCTTAAATATTAGCCTTTACAGGCTGGAGAATGGATCTTTGAATGGATATTGTCTAACACATTGTGAATGCTACAGTAATAGACATAAAATCTTACAGAGCAGCAAAATGAGCATTGTATGTGTGAGTCACATGAGGGGCTGATCCTGCATCATTGAAGTCAATGGGAGCTGCCCCACCTGTTCAATGGATGCAGGATCAAACCCATAACAAAACTGTAACTATTCTGTCAATGCTTTCCTATTGCTGTGTCTACAAATACACTGAAAAAAATATTTAGATGCTTGCTAAATCCTCTGGATTTCTGGGACTCTGTGAGCTGGTGAGGACATAGTTCTCAAGCCCATAACAAAACTAACAAAACTATTCTGTCAATACTTTCCTATAGCTGTTTCTGCAAATACACTGAAAAAAAAATATTTAGGTGCGTGCTAAATTATCGGGATTTCTGGGACTTTGTGAGCTGGTGAGAACAGAGTTTCCCCCAAAGTCAACAGGAACTGGAAGTGTTGAGGACTTCTCAGGAGCCACTCAACATCCCACAGATAATGCTCCAGGACAGGTAATGCCTCTATGTCACTCCTCTCTAGTATCTTAGGGCCTGATTTAGCAGGTATTACAGAGCCTTAGTTTCTGATGAAATCAACTGCAAGTTGAGGCAGTTTATCAGATCAGAGCCTTAATTAGTAAGGTACTCCTATGATTTTTAGACACTTTTTCAGACCCATATTCTTACTGCTTTGCTTTCTAGAAAATCAGTTTTTTCTTCCCCAAGTAACTAAAGGACTGCTCCTTGCACTTCCCTGTTTATGTTTGTCTCCGACGAATGTCCCTGAATTTACTTTTAGAAACCCTTTCCTTGCACTGTATGCGTGCCCCTTTCTGCCCAACTATCAGGAAGAATGTGGTTGGGTTGTCTTGGTGTTTCTTATAGAATTATTTCCCCCAATCCACCAGCACCTTTGAAAATGCTGTGTATTTATTATGAATAATATTTTGAATTTACTTCTTTCTCATTCAAGCTTTTTAAAGTGTTCTACAAAGATAATAATTGCCAATCTCTATTTGCCAGGTTGGAAAATTAAGAGGGAGTTAAGGACTCATAGCTCCCATTGAAATCTATTGAGGAAATATGTTTTAAGAAAAAGAAAAAAAAGACAAAAAAGCCTGAAAGTGATGCAGAATGGGAAATACAAGCGGTCCCTATACCTAATTTCTGCTCTAATCACCAGATAAAAGTGCCTCCCTTACTGTGGCTTGACTCTTGCACAATACTTTGTATCATCCCAAGACACCAAATTTCTGTGTGCACCGTCCTGTGATTTTAAAAAGAATATCTTACTACTGGTTGGTATCTGTATTACTATTCTGAAGTGCATTTATGACTAAGAAATGTGGACATAATAAATTTCTTTTGCCCACCACTGATATATCTCAACCATTTACATCATGAGAGTTTTATCTTAAAAATGTAGGTGCAGTTAATACATTTGAGGAATGCTGGAGGGTCAAGAATGAAAATTTACATTCTTTCTTTACTCACAGAAAAGGTGGAGTATGCAGGAGTAGTGCGACCTATCTCATTCTTATTCTGGTATAAATGCTTTTATGGCTCTCCTAGGATACTACCGAGTCACCTGTTGCCAACAGGACTTGGTCCTGTCTTGGAAAGTAATATTTAGGTACTGACTTTCCCTATGCTTGACAAAAATCTGGGACCAAGTGGCAGCGGCAGTGCCGGAACTAGGAAGTCTGGTGCCCAAGGCAAGCACCACCAAACACATCCTCCCCTGACCCAGGGGCATTGCTGCCCCCTGCCCTGCCCTGGGGCCTGATCTGGCCCCAGCCATTGCTGGGAGGCAGTGCAGAGCCAGATCTAGCTCCAGGCCACCTGCCAGTGGCAGCAGAGGCCAGATCCACCTCTGAGCTGCATCCCAGCAGTGGCAGGGGCGAGATCCAGCTCTGAACAACGGCAGGGGCCACAACAGCTTAGAGGGAATATTGGTGGCACATTGGCTGGCTCCCGGAGGGAGCATGCAGGGGCTTGCTGAGCATTTTCCCATGCATGTGCTCGGCCAACTGTTGTTGGAGGCTGTTCCTTCTTATAATGCAGGCAGCTTATAGTAACAATCTCTCTGGGCTCTGGCCAGTCTGGAGAAATGGCTTCAGTTATGTGGAAAGAGGGGAGTCAGAGTTAGAAGGGAGGACCAGGGAGAGGTAAGCATTTGTGGGGCAGGAGGCAGGGTGGGGGATGGGTTATAAACAAACTGTTTTATTGTTTAAAAAGCGCAAGGAGGATTTTGCAATCCTGGCAGCGAATGTGATTCCGATCTGAGACAATACACAGTGTGACTTGCCTCTGAAACTTTGATCAGTGTCTCCTTGACCACCACTGAGCAGGGTCCCCAGAGCAGCCTCCGTCCCTCCCACAATCTGATGGACAATTAGAGGGAGTTATTTCTGTGTGTTTGCTGCACCGCCTGGCACCTGTTCCTTTAGCATGAAAACAGGGAAGAGGTGCCTTGCCTGGCTGAGGGACCCCTGTGCGCACCTGTCTCCCAAGTTTGCCTCCTTTGCTATGGCTGCTGCTCCTCCCAGGGACCCCAAGGGCCACCAGGTGGAGGAGCAGAAGATATCAGGGGCTGCCGAAATGCAGCCTGGAGCTGGGTCCTGCCAGCAGCAGCGGCAACAATGGAGGTCACATGGCCCTGCTGTGGCTAGTTCCTGGTACCCTCTAAACTGCAGTGCCCAGAGCAAAGCCCTGGCGGCCCCGCCCTACTCTCAGCCCTGGGTAGGGCAGCATTTCAGCAGTGGTGGGGCCCACTCTAATGACTCACACACCTAGGTGCTGCAGTTTTGGACCCAGTGCCTAGGTGTGCAGCGTATTTGTCGAGGCCTGGGTTATCCGGCTACCAGTGGCTTTGAGTTTCTCAATTTTAAGCTCTTTGGGGCTAGTACAATATCTTCGTATACATCTGCAGCCCTCAGTGCAATGGGGTTCCAATCCTGACTGGGCCTTAGACAATGCAAACAATTATCAAGTGTCACTGTGCATTAGTTCTGGTCTTAAAATTGGACTGCAGTAACTTAAAGACTGGTCCATGAGCTGTTGAAAATAAGGTTTACTAATGAAACTGAGCAATGTAATTACATTTTCCTGTAGTTTCCTTGTACAAAGAAGTCCCAAAATGCTTTACAGAGGTGGAATAGACAGAAGATGCTTTAAAAAGTTGATTGCTGTGAAGCACTCACCAGCAATGCTTCCTACAGGTCAGGCCAGGGTGTGTCAGGTTCTCTTCTTATGAGGCATTCCCTATTTTCATTACAGCTCCACCATATAGGTTCTGTCTTTTTTGTTTCCACCCTCCAAATTTGTTATTGGCTTGTCTTTAGCAGTAGGTAGGGGGAGCCAAGGCCTACTCTCTCCACTGGACATCAATCCAGGACCCAATGGTAGGCAGCTAAAACCTGCACCTCAGGACCTGGCTTGCTTCTTACCAGTGTCCAGTCTTCCCTCAGCATAAAGGAGAGCACTAAATACAAAATTAAAGTTTCTGACCTTCCCCAGTCCCTCCTTTACAGGCTTGGTCAGTCAGTATTTCCAGTCCTCAGACAGCAAGAGCTCCTGGGATACTGCTTCCTTCCAGTGCCTGCCTCTGAGCTGCTCACGTGATCAGTATGCTGCAGCATACATAGATGACATTGTGATGTACAGCTGTAAATAGAATCAGAATTGTAGGACTGGAAGGAATCTCGAGAGGTTATCTAGTCCAGTCCCCTCCACTTATAGTGAGACGCAGTTCAGAATACTAACACAAATAATGTTGGAAATGCAACCAGCTGAGCCTACACCTAATTTCTGTGTCCCAGGAGTGGTTGTAATTTCTCAAGGATCCATTGCCCTGCTTCTGTGGCTATATTATAATAAATCAAGTTAGTATGACTCAAAGGTTGAAAATATTGCAAAGAAGGATTCAATCTGCTGCTGCATTTCCTCAGCATCTCTTTTAGTGTCCAGCCACTCAACCAGTCTATCTACTTAGGAGTGGTAAACGGATGTTCTTTGTATCTTAATCTTCAACAGATCACCACAGCAAGTTACAGTACTTAAGGACAAACAAATAAACAAACAAACAAAGAAAACCCACCAAGCAGACTCCAGCGTAAAACTGCAGAGCTGGAATTCATATGCAAACTAGACATCTTCACAGTGGGTCTGAACAGGGATTGGGAATTACAAAAGGTAATTTTCTCTCTACTAACATTCTTACCTTCTCAGCTATTACTTACAGGGCCCCTTCCACACTGTTTGAATCAAAACAACTTGTTTGCTTTACTGAGGTAGGCTAGCAAACTATCCTTCTGGATCTATTTGAATGCTCCTTGACCCACCCTTCTCTGTATGTGTATATACAACTAACATACTCCATTTTCCATTTCATGCATCTGATGAAGTAGGATTGTGCCCATGGAAGTTTATCCAATAAATTAATTTATTGGTCTTTAAAAGTACCACAGAACTCCTTTTTTGTTTTACTGGAAGGAAAGGAAAGCTTGAAGAGAGTTGTGTGAATATTAAATTAAAAAGATAAAGAGTATTCTGATTGAAGCAAGTTGTGGACATAGTAGATGGTGGAGTGGAACAGGTATATGCAGTTTTGGAAAGTAAGGAAGGAACTGAGATCTGAATTTGAAGTAAGCTAAGAAGCTCCAAGTGGATATGACAGTATGGGGTTGCTAGTAAGGGACAATGCTATACATGAGGATGTAGAAGTATGTAACTTATCTATAAATAAAAATCAGACCTAACTAGCAAACCATCACCATAACAGCTGGGTGCTAAATTAGGCCTTGATCCTGCAAACAATTACACAAGTGCTCTAGTTGAAAACAATGGTTACCTATAATAGTAAAGTTAAATATTTGCAGGATCAAGGCTGTAGCTGCAATCTTGCAACTTTTTTCTGTTCAGGTGGTCTGCCTGCATAGAACAAGGGGCAAGATAACTTAAAGTTGTGATATTGTTTGAATATTTCTGTCCTTACTCATATGTATATTGTGCACAGAGGACACTTGGTGATACAGTGAGTGAGTTAGCAGTGACACATTTCAAATAATTTCTTGGGTTACAAACAGTAATAATGAATAATAGTGAAGATAAATATTTGTCATGCACCTCACAAAGCCACTACATAATTTAGCAGTACTGGCAATTTCTGCTAATTCCCAGCTGGAATAACAAGGTTGATGCAATGTGGTAATGAAGTGTGTTGGCAAAGCTGTGGAAGGCTTGTGGAATCCAGCTCATAGTGAGCTGGATCCTATTCTCATTTAAGTCATTGGGAGCTTTTCTATTGACTCAATGGGAACTTGATCCGCTCTACCATAGCATATCTGGCTGAAGTCCTTGTTGTTATTCCCAACTTTCATGGGTACCTTGCACTAAATTTATTCAGAATTTTTTTTTAAAGACGTTTATGTATAAACAGTCATTTCCTCTTTCATGGTAACTTGCTTAATAAAAAAAAATTTTTTTCGTGCTTGACACCATTTTGCACTAATTCAGCATGAGTATTCTGGTTTCATATCAGTTGATTAAAGACTTGCAACACAGAGTTGCATTCTGTTTCTGCAGCAGAATATTGATGATTTCTAAATAAAATATTTTCTCAATTTTCATCTAATACAGTAAACAATTTGGCTTCTGTTTTGTTTTATAGTATGTATGTGTAAATATGTGAGGTAATAATGTGTGCAGATTGGAACAGATTTCTCTTTTCAGTACTAAAAATGCTAATATGTGAGAGAGCCTCCAATTCAGTGGTTTTATTTACAGGGGATATGAGATTGCTTATTGGAAAATCCTAGCTAATATAAAAATGTAGCAAATTAATGTTGACACTAAGCCAGCTTGACTGTATCTGTTATGCACAGAGTGATCAGATGTCCCAAGTATATAGGCACAATATTCAGGGCTTTGTCTAATATAAATGACAATTATCCCTCGCCCCCTGTCCTGATTTTTCACAGTTGCTATTTGGTCGCCCTAGTTATGCACTTCAGATGGTTCTGCTAAGATAAATATGTACTCAACCTTCATATTTGATAGCACTTTGATCTGAAAAACTCAAATGCTCATATCTTCAAAGGATCTTTGAGGATCTGGCTCCAAGTATTCAACAAAGGTGGATAAGTATTAACTCCATATTATAGTTTTGCATGTAAATGAGACATGCATAGCCAAAAGAGAAGAGCTCAGATGGTTTGGATTGCAATCAAAATCTTGAAATGTAGATTTGTTTGGCAAAGTATTTTGGAAATTTACCTCCTTTCCTTTCACCTATTTTTGTTATTCCATCTATATCAGAATATCCCCCCACATGAATGGGGTTTAGTTCACTGTGCAGATTAATTTAATTTCACAAGCAAAATATAGTTTGGTGGCTATTTCAGAAGCTGTTTTGCCAGGGTGGAGAGAAAACACAAAGGGAGAGCACAAGGCAAGAAGAAAAGATAAAAGGAAAAAAATAGAAGAGAGGGAGCACAGATAGAGCTGCAAAGATACACCAGTAAAACCAGGGCCATAACTACGGCAGGGCCGAAGGGGCACAGCCCCAGGGTGACCTGATGCAGCTCAATAGAGCCGTGCTATTAAAGGGGCAGCTTTGCAGCACCAGCTCTAAGCACCACTAATAAGAAGGGGCACGTTCCAATTCGGAACACGCCCCAGGCGGCAAAACACCACGTTATGGTTCTGGGTAAACCCTAAAACCTCAATTCTGCAATTGATTCTACACAGCAAACTCTTGTTTGTAGCCTTGCACAGAGCCCTGTCATAGGTTTAAGGCTTTGCCATATAGGTCCCATGGCAAGAGTGAGATATACTTGACTGAATAGGCTTCCATTCCATAGTTGCCTTCTGATGAATAGGCACACTGAGACTGTACTGTCCCTTCATTAGCTCCATATCTTCATGTCTCATTACTAAAGTCATTTTAAAGTCCATTTTTATAAAGTTTCATATTCTTTACTTAGGAAAAAGTAAATGCTTTCTGCAACTGATGCTTTTTAATCTCATTTAGGTTTGGGAATTCCTCTAGTTTCTTATGCTTCTTGGGAGCTAGGAGAAGGCCTTTGACAGCAGTAACTAGCGACCTTTATAATGGTTTATTAGTAGCATTGTAGCTACAGTGTATTAGGTGACTGTAATAACTTAAAATGTAGCAACTTATTAGAGGCTCGACTTCCACCATCCTCTCACTGTTCATAGAATCATAGAATATTAGGGTTGGAATGGACCTCATGAGGTCACCTAGCCTAACACCCTGTTCTGGTGATATTCTAATGCTCCTTTAAAAGTCAAAAGGCCTGTATTTGAAGCTCCCTGATGCTTACAAGGCGACAAACTTTTTGCTTCTGAAACAGTCTACTCTCACATAATAAGAAAATCCTAAAATTATAATTTATAGCTTTCTTTAAGCTGGAATTTAAATGCTTACTTCAGAAGCACATATACTAATGCTGGAACAACATGGAGAAGATAACCATGACCCTTGAACAAGAATGACATAAATCTGTGAAGAAGTAAGTACTGGAAGTTACAATATTTCAGTTTTAAGGGGACTGGTGTTCTATTACTGAAACTTAGTGGGCCAGCTCTCAGTTCCAAAAGACAAGGAAGTGTCAATGACAAATTAGGACCCTAAGATGGACAACCCCCAGGGCTGACAACCCCCAGTGGGGAGAGGCCAGTGCTGCAGGTTAGCCTGAGAGAGGAGGAGGACAGGCAAATGGTCGGGGGTCCTGTCCTCCATGTGACCTACAGAGAGTGGTGCTGAGCTATGGAGAAAAGCAGCACCTCTGAGACAGGGCAGTCAGTTGTTAGGTGACCAGAGAAGAAGCCCAGGGAGCAGAACCAGAGAGGCCTGAAGAGCAAAACCCACAGCAGCAGAACCAGAGGGACCTAAGGAGCAGCCCAGAGAACCAAGCTGAGCAGAGTCATGCTAAAGGAGAGTGGAGATGGGGCTGGAGCCATCTGGAGCTGGGTGCTGTGAGCAGGTGGGGAAAATGAGTGGGATCCTGGACAGAGGACCCAGCACAAGGAGTCACCACCAGCCAAGAGGCCTTGTAGGCCAGACTTGGAGGGGAATTGTGACCCTGATGGCAGAAAGGAGGACTACTCAGGGGAGAAGAGCCTTGCTAAAGCCTGGAGCCATGCAACCACTGTCAGAAGAGAAAAAGCAAGGAGTCTTGTGGCACTTAAAGACTAACAGATTTATATATCACATGAGCTTTCGTGGGAGAATATCTCACTTTGTCAGACGCTTTCTTCCGCGAAAGCTCATGAGTTAAATAAATCTGTTAGTCTTTAAGTGCCAGAAGACTCCCTTGCTTTTTTTGCTTTACTAAACTAACACGGCTGCCCCTTTCGAACTTGTCAGAACAAGTATCCAACCCACTGCATCTCTGCAGCATAGCTAGACCCTGAGAAGGAGGCCTCTGACATCTGAGAAATAGACTATGAGCATCTCCTGCACCCCAGAGATGCTGTGTTTGGTGTCTCCATGACAAGGGAGCAGCATTAAGGGTTTTTCTTTAATCTTTCTCTTCTTTAGCAGGACCATTCCCCTGCTTACAGTTATACTTGTATTTTTTTTCATTATCTATCTTTAAGTAAAAGGAAAAAGAGTGATTGCAAACAAAAGTATTTTAGGCAGTACCGCCCTCTGAACAGAAGATTGATAGCAGTTTTTTTAATTAAAAAATGCTGTTTCTTCACTGCTGTCTACCACTGAATGTTGGCGATAGGGAATTCCTCTCATGAGTCAAAAGGCAGCAGCAGAGACATTACTGCTGCAAAATCATTACACAAGTAAAACATATTTATGCAGTTTGTGTCATGGGAATCCAATTTTAATTTATACTGCTGAATTACTTTTCTCTTAGCACTGTACAGCATAGCTTTGGGGTACAATGGAAGAACAAAATATTAAGCTCAACAAGCACTGTATCCCCCAGCAGTCCCAGATACCTCGAAACAAGAGAGAGCTTTTTCAGGTAAACAGGAGATCAAAATCTGCAATGCATTGATTTGTATAGGAAATGATTATATACACTATATACTATATATTACCTGTGGTCCAAAGCAAAGATGTCTGGGTATCTAGTTTTGACTGGTTTAGAGTAAGTTTCAAGCTGAGTATTACACTATTGTTATAAATCTGAAATGATGAAATAAGTTTTTTTTCAACAGTCTCTTAAAAGAATGGCAATTTATAAAATATTAACTCATCTACTTTGGCGTTGTTGCAAGCAATATCTGGAATTCTCTGAAAATTACAATAAATTTATTTGATTATCTAAGGAATTACCTAAAACAACTGGTAAATTTTTAACAGTACCACTGAAAATGAACTAGTGATTAAGAAAAAAAACTTTGGAAGTTACCTACAATAAACAGTAGATTTGCTTTTTATAATTATTTATAAGTTCATAATATTTCCCTTTTAGTTTAGTAGTCTTGTAGCATCTTAATACAAAAGTCTAGTACAAAGCAATCTGAAATTCCTACTATTTCTAAAGGGTTGTTTTATTTTCAGTACATCCAAAAGGGATCCTATGGCATATCCTAACATAATTGACATTAGAGGATAAAAACATTCAACATTACCCAAATTTTATACGAGACACTTATTCTTAAAGTAGAAAAGCACTTTATACTATCTTAAATAGCTTGAGAAAGGCCTGCCGATCCATTCAGTAGTATTTGTAATTCAAATCTCTACTGCCTTTACCTCGGACTTTTTCTTTCTTTCTTTTTCTTTAGCCAACAAAGCCAGTCAAACCTTAACAAATTCTTCACTTTTCTTAGGAAAAAAGAACTAAATCAAGTTCTAGAATCTGTATGAACCATCAGGAGATTATTATTAGTTGTTCAGGATACACTATTTAGAGTGACTTCTATCATTTTCCTACAAGTTGCTTGAAACAGTTCAGGGAAGAATTAAAAAAAGATACTCCAGGAGAAGCAAGACGTAGGATGTACACAAGCACTGTATGTGGAAATAGTATTCATGTGACAAATGTATCTACTATGTATCTTTGATTACTTCATTTGTGTTTATATAGGCAAAATTCAGCTCTGCACCACTAACAGGTGGGATATCACAGCTGTAGGTGGCCTATAGATTGTCATGGGAGTAAGAGCATAAATCAGAGCAGTCCTGAGGCTTCTCTACCCTGCACTAATAGATTGGGCTGGCCCCTGCGAGGACCCAGAGCCCAGGAAGCACAACAGTGGCATAGTGCTACCTTAAATTTTTCTTTTTCCATCATCTCCCTCCTGCCCAAGTGCAGATACAAAGTAACTAAAAACTCAGACATAAACTCTGTATCTACCAGTTACAGGAAGAACTTTATATTTTAAAGCTTGTAATTCCAGTACAAACTCTCTTCTGCTTAGCCTGAGAATTTCCCAGTTACACAGAAAATTCTGCATTGAACCAAGAATACCAGTTATTGGGAGAATTCTACTTTGAGCCATAGATTCCAGTAGAAATTCCCCTCTGCTTAGCAAGTGAAAAGTATTTATAGTCAAAAATCTCCCAGTTACAAAACGAATTGTGTATTTAGCTAGGAATGCCAGTTAGATAGGGAATCCTCTCTTTAATAAAAATAATTCCTGACATAGACTAGGGGAGAGCAGGAGACTTGGAAGATGACATAAGGCAATAAAAGTAATTTATAATTCATATAGGAAGAGGGCATGGCTTCCCTCAGAGAATGACAAGGAGTGACCACCATCCACCTCTGTGAGCAAAAGCTGGAAGGTCACCTCCACCATGCTGGAAGCAGGTGAGACAGGAACAAGAAGTATAAAAGGTGGGCTGGGCCTTCTACCTTATCTGAAGGAGACCTGCCAGAGGAGAAGGAAATCTCTTGTCTGTCGCTGCCAGAGTGGGAACCTGGCAAGGACTCCAGCTGCACTGAGGACTTGCCTGACCCTCCTGAGTTGCCTGCAGCTGGACACTGAGAAGCTGTGCTCCTGCATGATCACTGATCAGCACATTTCAGCCAGAGTCCTGCAGACCCAGGGTGGACACTCCTCCTTGTTAGGACTCTGGGCTGTGACCCAAGGGCATAGGCCGTGCCTGTGTTCTCCTACCCTCTGCCATTCTACAACTAGGGTGGCTGACTACCTCCACTAGGCCAGGAGGCCTGTGGTTGGGTGTTCTGCCCCTGCCTGGAGCCTTAAACCATTGATTGCCTGACTCTGGCCTTGAGCCTTAGACCAGAGGACCCAAACTGGGGTGTGTGTCCCAAGACACATTCAGGGGGCATGGCACGGTCAGGGTCAAACCCCACAGGGGGTGAGGAGAGAGTGCTGCCCAGTCCTACTCTGCCCCACATTGCAAAACCACCCCCATCTCTTGGCCTCAGCCCCAACTGCAGGCCCCCAGCCATGGCCATGCTCCAATCCACAAACCCCAACCATGGTCCCTATCCCAGCCCCACCTTGGGCTTTATCCTCTTATATTCACTGCTCTACCCTGCTTGAGTACTCGGGACCATAGACTCCCTACATGCCCAGCCCTGCATGACAGTCAGGGCACTAGAGATAGCTAATTCCTTGCTTTGAGCTTGCTTGCACAGGTGTGACAGAGGGGGCATAGCCTTTCACGCAGACTGACAAGGAGGACAGCCCCACAGTCCTACTGTACATTAGGGGAAAAAAAAAAGTTGGAGGCATTGACAATCCCTTTATAATCTTTGTGCACATTGACTGTAATATTCTTGGAGGAAGCAGTATGGAAATAATCACAGGCCAGTGTTCAATATAAGTTTAGTTACCAAATGAAAGACAGACTAATCTTAATAAACAGATCAAATGACCCTTAACATGTGATAATCCACAAGGCAAAGAGAGTGTCAGAGAACATCTCAAATCAGAGCCAATCACCACCAACTGTGGCTTGTCAAGTAAACATGTATATTTTGTGACAGCTTAAACTGGAGCTACAGAGAACATGCCACTTGTCATCAGACTGATCCAGAGAACTACAGTACTGAAACATCATAACAGTGAGTCCTATCTTCAACTGGTAAAAACTGACATACCTCTTCCAACATAGGCCTAAGGTCCATAAATCTGTGATGAGATCTTCCTCTCTGTTGAGCAGAGTGTTGACATAAAGAAAGAAAAGGCTGATTTTTTTTAAACAGGGGCTTCCCTTTTTGTGTCACACAAGGGTTTCTTGGAATCAGTAGTATAGAATAATGAGTACATTGCAGTACTAGAAATAGAATTTATATAATTCAAAAGCATTGCTGGCATTGGGCACATGGAACACAGGTCTCAAATGTGCCAGCCAGTGCCCCAAGCCACAGGCCCAGCACTTGCAGGCACACACAACCTGCCTGCTCTCAGCTGTGCCTGGGAGCAGTGGAAGGAGTTGCTGGCCATCCTTGCCCTGCAGCAGGTAGCTCAGGGTGGGAAAAGAGGGCATTTTAAATTCCTTTCTCTGCAGCCCAAGCAGCGTGGTTGACATTGGCAGCTGTGTAGAGTAAGTACTAATGGAACCAGGACCCACTAGGCAAGGGGGAGGGAAAGGGGAGCTGCGCACAGTAGTGGTTGTGTGGGGCCCCTGGCCAGCAATGGGTGAGCAGGCCCTGGGCCTGGCACCTTTTCAGGTCAGATGGTGGCCCAAGCCTGGAGCTGGGCAAAAGGGGGGAGGCAGGGGGAGCCTAGAACCAGGCATGGGCTGTGGGGCCCACAGGGGTGCTGAGGGGGAGGCATAGGGCCTGTGCCCAAAATTTTTTTCTATGAAGAAATGCTCCTGATATAATTTAGAGGCAAAATGTCCTGCAAATAACTGCTGTGTCACTGAACATCAGTAAGATAGCATATACAAAGTACAGCATGAACAGAGATTTGTGATCTTCTACCTAAAACTCTGACCTATGATCTAATACTGAAAGAAAAATTAAAGGCAACATATTCAGAATGAGGGAAAATACTGAGGGGAGAGCTGAGTGAAACAGGAGAGAACAGATTAAGCAAAATAATGAGTTAATAGCACTGACAAAAACTCTCATTACTCTCTACCTCCCTAGACAAAACATGTCATAGCAAGAAGGTACTGCAGTTTAGTTTATGTCTGCCCATAAGACTCAAATGTTCACTGGTACCTTTAACATTTACCTTATTGTTCATATAAATAATTATAACTAACTCATAGCCTTCTGTAAAATTTCTCCTCTTCTTTGTCTCCATGAAAACCAAACAAGGAGTCCTGTGGCCCTTAAAGACTAACAAATTTGTTAGTCTTTAAGGGCCACAGGACTCCTTGTTTGTTTTGCTGAACTAGACTAACACAGCTACCCCTTTGGAACGTATTTCCATGATTGTATATTCCTAAACAAGGCCTGGAACTTCTGAGATCCAAAGGGGCAGCTGTTTTAGTCAAGTTCAGTAAAACAAACAAGGAGTCCTGTGGTACTTAAAGACTAACGAAAGTGCCACAGGACTCCTTGGAACTTCTGAGATGCTTTCATCTGCCATTTCTTTGGTTCTTTAGGGCACTCAGGATCTTGGAGCATCTATGTAGTATAAGTTGCCCGAGTCCCCGCTTTGCACGCAAGAACCACACAATTGCAGACTCAAGGAACTGTTCTGGGATCTGATTAATTAGTCAAACAACAACAATAAACAAAAATACCACACACATCTCTCTGGGCCTATGCCTACCTTATGTAGTCTTTGGAGACAAAATTCAAATCATTCACTGTTCAGAACATATCCTTCTGTGATTTAATCGTGTGACATGAGCATGCAAAAATAAATCTGCACTGGCTATAAGGCTTAATTAATGCATTTATACTGTTTGCACAGGCTTAATTCATGATCTATAGAAACAGAAAGATGGTAGAATGCTGGTTATAGTTTGTGGTATGAACAGCTAGCAGAGCATACTTTTCCTGTTTGAAAGCTTCAGCACATGCATGAGTAAAAATATCAAAATATCTCTTGCATCTTCCCTCTTGTATTTACTTCTGCACCCTGCAAATTCCCCATATTTCAACAAAGAATACTTATTATCCAGTCACAAATTAGCAGGCATAAAGAGCCAAGGAAACAGGCAAAGAACTGGACTTCATTCTTAAAGAAAAACATGAATAGAGTGTCCTGGAACCAACACAGCTTCAGTGACACTGAAGGAACAGTAGGCATATCATATGCTAAATCTAAGTCCTAAGTCAAGGATCAACAAATCTGAGATGCCAGATTGCCATGGCATTCAGGATTTTGCCCCTGGCTTGTAGCTGCACCATGGTAGCCAGGGAGGTGCCTAAGAAAAGACCTAGTGGTGCTGATAGTTTCAAAGCCACCTACTCTTCCCTGTCCTATGCGCCCCCTCACTGCAAAAAGTACCCTCAGCAGGTGGTCTTCCATGCTGCCACCAAATGCAGCTGAGGAAGGTTTTTTGGTGGCTGTGGCGGTGGGGGTGGGGGGCCCTCTTTGCTGTGCACTGCTGCTGAAAAAAGTGGTGTCTGCTGTTTGGCAACAGTGAGGGGCCCCTTCAGTGCCACATACCTAGGTGCCTCAGTTTTTGTGCTGTTCCCTCAGTGTGTGGCACATTTGTTGAGGCCTATCATAAATGTTACAGTAGAGCTGTCAGATATCAGACCTGATGCCCTTATATTACCTTTTCCCTTGTGTTTGCTTATCACCCTCCCCCCCCCCCGAGACTAAGGCCATTCCCCCCATGAGAACTGAAGAGAGAGATTATGCAAAGATCTTTTCACATACAGCCCACTCTAACCCAATGTGACCAGCGGTCAAATGCAATGACTGTCCTTATGGTGCTCCTTAGAATTTCTGGCTCCCTGGTCTGTGCATACTTCACATCAGTACTCAGTCATTAGTTTATTCTCCATGCAGTTCCATCCGCCAGCATAAAATCTGCACACCTAACTTCTATGCTGGAAAAAAAAAAAAAGGGAGAAGCTTAAAAAATGAAAAGATCTCACATTTTTCTGTACTTTCTAGATTTGTTAGTTTATAGTTATTGTGAGCATATCTGATTTACTTCCTTTATTTTTTAACATTTCTCATGTGTCACTTTAGGCATATAGAAGCTTGAATATGTCTATGGCTACATAATAGAAATTTATTACATATATAACATACATAACTGCATCTTGAGATGCTGCATAAGAAATGGAATCAGAAACATTACCACATTTCTCACTGTTTTCCATGTGCTTATGTTACATACACCTGTAGTGTACTGAAAATATACTTAGCTGTTGTTTGAAAGATTCCAAGTTCACAGAAATCATTTCCTCAGAAACTCAGTTAAAAATAACTCCTTAGGACCCTCAACAGAGAAAATGACAATGCCAGAAAGAGACAAAGATAGATAAAAACCCACAGTACTTGACAACTATATCCTTCTGCTTCCTTTTAGGGTTAACTAAGAAACAGTAAGGATGTGACTGTCAAACACCAGTTCTTAATACGGCTGTTCCTTTTGACATTAGAGCCATATTTTTAGTATTTTGAATTTAAAAAGGGTGAGTTAAATAGATTGTGCAAGGCGACCATATGTGCATTTAGGAGGAGACCTTCAGCTGGTCTGAATGGTCATAGCTCCATCAGTTTCAACAGAGCTATGACACTTTATGGCAGCTAAGGATTTGCCCCTTGGACATTTTTCTCCTCCAGGTATGGTTTGTTAAGCTTTGTGATGGGGTTGATGTGATAAGAGTACAGGAACAGCTCTTCATCTGGGAAGTCCTACTCCAACAGGCTGGATGAGCATGCTTTAATTGGAGGAGGGACTTAAAGTCTCTTTGGCACAGAAGGGCGCTGACTGAAGAAGAGGCAGATCTGTGCTTACAATTAGAGTGAGACTACACTAGGAGGGCATTCCCAGTGGGAGGTCTGCTGCATGGAGCCAGAAATCCTTAGCCTGCTGAGACTTGTAGACCAGATTGCCAGGGACAACCAGAAGCCCTTATACAGTCCAGGGGATGGGGCAGAGTGGTATGAGGAGGCCTGGGGAGAGTATGAGCTTGATTGAGGGTAGGAGACTCTTGCCTTACAGTGTTCATGGGGGCCTCTGGTTTGGGATGCAGTGGAGTGGGAGGGCCTAGGTGCCCCGTAATTGCTAAGCTAGGCCACTGCCATAGACTCTTACCCCTAGATGGGTAGGCTTGTTGCAGTTACAAGCTTGAACCAGCTGCATCAGTTTAGATGACCCGGCACTGGCTTTTAGCTAAAGGCTTCTTCAGTCTAAAACCATATACATTTTTTTTGTTTACTTTTAATTAACCCCATGTGGAGAAAAGAAATCACAGTGCTATTTTACAAAGAAAGGCAGGAATTGTTTTTTCATCCAATGCTTTTGTTATAGAAAAGACTTTTTTTTTTATTATTTATAAGCAAAAGCAGGCAAACTATGAAAGATATGGACCTTGTAATTTAAACTTGGACATGTTGAACACAACTTTTAAAATAGTCTCTGGTAGGCTTTCTAGACCCTGCAGTAAATCTGATGTCATGACTTGCTTCTGACTCCTAAACCCACTTTTATATTAGTATCAATGAGAAAAAATTTTTTTTAACTTTTCATCTACATTTTTAAATGATGATACTTTATGATTCTTAAAGCAGGATAGAGGAATTCTCTGGATCTTTTTTGATTGAGTGTGACATCAGGCTCCCAAATAATGGCACATTTTACCAAGATAATTGCCATCAGCAAATAAAGAAATTCCCATGGTAAATACAAATTCTATTCGTTTGTCCTGTATTTTCACCGTGAAGAGTGATTCCTATCTTTGGCACTTTCAGTAAGCTGGGCCGAGCAAACTGGGCAGCCAGCTTAACTGCTGAATGGTTTGGTCCTGATTCTGTTATGAACTTTGTGCAGGCAGACCTCTCCCCCAGCCCACATAGAGCCAGTCTTATTGATGTCAAAAGGCCCATGAACAACTCATTGGTGGGGGTCTTAGCTTTTTTGTCAAACTGCTTGTTTCTGAGCTCTGCAGACACCTAAAGTGGTGAAACTCACAAGATAGGCAGGTAGGAATTTGTGTTAGAAACTGGGATACCTCACCTTGGTTGTTGCCAAAACAGAGAAAAGGAACCAAGCTTTATCACCCAAATTTTGGTTTGTTTTATAATTTGTTCAAAGGATACTTAAGAACCACATAGACCAGATCCTTGCCTCTGCTATGTGTGGATGGTACAACATAGTTGTGATGTTGGCTGACTGACTCTTGAGAATTTCATTTACCTAGAGGAATCATCCAGTAGCATCAAACCACCATAGTTGTTCCTATATGCCCCTTGTACTAAGAGCTAGAGGCAAGTGTGTGAGGGAAAGAGGCCTTACTTGGACTGTCGCAGT
Source organism: Podocnemis expansa (assembly GCA_007922195.1). Lineage (NCBI taxonomy): Eukaryota > Metazoa > Chordata > Testudines > Podocnemididae > Podocnemis > Podocnemis expansa. The sequence goes on along the minus strand of ML681964.1, from coordinate 13,871,298 downwards.
GCTCTAGTGAACTCCAGTTTTTGTATTATCCCCTGGAGTCCCACAGTCAGCTGCTGTAGGTTAGAGCAGTGTTTCACAACTGGTGCTCCATGGACATAGTAAAGTTGTTCTGCGACTGACCCTGACCCCTCCCTGTCAGGGAGGTTGGAGGCCTGACTTGGGAATAAGGAAGGACAACATGGTGAGCTGGGAGATTTGAATACCCCAGTTGCAGCAACACTTTTAAGCACGCATCAACATCTGCCACTGCTTTGTTATGACTGGGGCATTTTCAATTTCCAGATTGCTTGGACATGCCTTCCATTGTAAGATTTTCTTTGACAAACCTTACTCCAAGAATAGATTAACTTTGTTTGAAAATGCGGGCCCAAAATTCCCATTAAAACTTGAGGAATATCATTTTCAGGTTTTAGTTGTGTGTACAATTATATCATATATTTATCATATTTTAGAAATAAACATGTCATATTTGTAAAAATGTATTTAATTCTGTTTCCTGAATGGTTTTCACAGGGATGCCTAGTACGCAGATATTACTAACATTACAGTGGGTATATATGGCCTTTTTTTTTTTTTTTTTTAGAAGTTTGCATCAGGTGTTCCATGTAAAGTAATTAATGAACAGCTTTAGGTGTTCCCCATTCCACTACAGGTTGAGAAACAGTGGGTTAGAGTACTTCTGAGGTTGCTCTAATTGTGCCAGGAACACAGCTCAGCACAGAGCAGTAGCCAGAATAGAATTAAGGGGGAAAAAAGAAGCTTAAAATCACCTCTGTCCCCAGTGATAAGCAGTTTCACCAGTCCAGAGAAACTGACCTTAGATTTCAGTGTCCATTGCAGAAACTTTTGACATGCCGCTAATTTAGATTTAATTTTTTAATATGGTGTCTTCACTAGAGTGACAATTTGTCCCTGAAAATTGGGACGGCCTACTGCTATATTTCACAAAAGAGTCCCAGCAGGCTATCGACTTTATGATTTTTCTTTGGGGCCTACCACCTTAGTTGGCTTGTCCCCCTGAAGGAGCTGTCAGCCTACAGAGCCAGCAAAAGTGACAAGCTGAATGTGTGCACGTGCGTCACACACCATCAGCAGACACTATGTCCACCTCCTCACAAACTCAACTTAAATCCTCTAATTCTTGATTCCTCGAGCGAGACCTCTCACACACAGGATATATCTACACTGGAATTGGATGTATCATTTCTGGCATCAGTAGACATACCCACCTTAACTTTGATTGAGCTAAGGCTCTAAAAACAGAAATGTAGCCACAGTGGCATAAACGGTGGGTGGGACAAACAGCCCAAGTAGATACCAAGGGTTTTGAACAGGAGCATACTCAGAATAGCTAGCCAGTCCTGCCACTACAGCCACACTTCTCTTTTTAGCACACTAGATCAGTCAGAGGTAGGGAGGGCATGTGTACCCCAGCTGAAAATTACATCTTCCAGCTCCAGGGTACCCATACCCACAGAGCCTTATCCACTAGAAGTGGCTCTTTGCATCCACCACAGCAACTGCAAAATGGTATCAGATTTGTTTTTGGTAGCAGATAAGCTTGCCCAATCTAAGCTGTCCCTGTTCTGTATCTAAGTAAATTATCTTCCATTGCAAGAAAAATAGCTTGTTTTTGTGGATAAAATTGCTTTTTGGTGCACTCACAAAGTTCGGCAATCAGGAAAAGGCACTTCAAAGGACACGTGAAAGACTTTAAGGAGGGGCAGGTGACTTCTCTGGGACTGCCAGGCAATGCAGTTCATAATTGTGACCAAAGCAGTCACTGTCACAGGGAGTGGGACTTTGTGGAACGGCTGCTGGAGGATTGTTAGGGTCAACACCAGTCACAGGTTTACACAGGCATTGTATCAATCTCAGTAAGTCAATAGCAGCTTTATGCCATACAGGGAGGTTGTTTTTCTGTGTCACTGTAAGGCACTTACATCGACTGGAGACAAATTTTTGCATACATGTGAACAAATAGGTTAATGCAAAGGGACTGATGTCCCTAACTTTGTGGTATACACCAGTCTCAAGTTCCAGCTGGCATTGCTTTGTCTGATATTAGAGGTATTTGGAACACTATAGCTATCAGCAAGTGCTCAAGACCCAGTTGGTGAGGACTTGTGGGGAAGAATTGAGTCCATTTGCTGCCAATTAACGTCACAAAAGTTGAAGAAAATTTCATCAACCTACTCTCTCCTGAGAAACTAAACCAAGGAAGACTATAAAATAAAGAACTCCATAAAACTAGTAGGTAACTTGTAACCCAATTTAAAAAAACCCAACCAATTTTATCCACCAATAAATAAATTGGACAGACAAGCGTCCACTATTTCCTTCTGGTGGGCATGTCTGCCACAACAGGCCTTTTCCAACGTTACATTTTCCACTGAAATGTCCTATTTAGAAGTGGCATCCCTCAATTCAGGAAGGATAACCTACCTAAATTCTGCTTGTCTTGAAATGTCTGCTAGAACAACACATTCAGCATGCTTTATGCTCTGGTTTCTGAAAACCATGAAAGTTTTTAACAATCTAACTTGAAATGTTTTATAAATGCAGATTCAACCCTGCAATGGAATGGTAAATCATCATCTTATGGAATTCCATGTAACATACCATTCCTGACATTGCATTAAATGGATCTTCTAGTGAACGTATATATCTCTCTAGGAAGGAAGCTCTCTAGCCAGTCCATATCAGGTATAGAAATCTGTCCTGTTAAAAGCAACCTTAAAACCTACCCATGATAAGCAAAGGTAGCCCAACTGGTGCCAGAGTTGCACAGAGGGGAGGGAAAAAAAAAAAAAAGAAGGAGCAAAACAAAAATGGTTGAAGGATCAAGCTAATTAACATGCCACTTTTCAATTCCCCAGAAAATTTCAGCTTTGATAAACCTTCAAATTGGATAGACTGGAAACAGTATTTTGTAAGATTTCACATTGCTACAAAACTTCCCCAGGAAACCTGAGATATTCAGGTATCTTTAATTTATGCTAAAAGGAAGCAGACAGAGCAATTCTTTACATTTTTGCCTTTCCTGAAAACAGCCACAAAAATGACTAAAGTGCTCTGGCTGTGTTTGATGCATAATTTATATTTCCCAGAGAAATGTTGTGAATGATGTGGTTTATGAAAGAGCATGTTTTCACCAGAGAGTGCAAGACCCAGGAGAAAATCTTTTATAAAAACCTGGTATACATTGGCTGAAAACTGATTTTAGGGCTGTCAGATATAAAAATATCAGAGACAAGCTGATTACTGGGTTAACAAACAGAAGCCCCTCACAGCAACTACCATTAAAGACTGACTTAAATCCACCCACAGATATACAGATAGCAAAGTAGTCTTTATTAACCAGAGAGCAGAACTAAAGTATCATTCAACTTGAAAACCTGAAGCTAGTCTACAGAAGCTGTAAAGAGACACAACATAAATATGAGTTGTTGTTATTATTATTAAAGTCCTGGGACTATTAGGGAGTCCTAGGCCAGTGGTTCTCAATCTTTTCAGTAACATGGCACACTTCAGTGAGGCAAACAATTCCATGGCACAGCCACTTTTTTCAGCCAAATCGATTGCTCATAAACATCACGTTCACTTACATTTACTATTGTTGCAATCTTACTAGAGCGGTTTGCAACACAGTGCATACAATAAGCTAAAGAAGAATCAAGTATGTTAATTAATGTTTCAAATCTACCAGAAAAAAAGACATGCCATCTCAACTTTGCTTTTTGGCCACCTGTGTTCAGAAAGTCCACGTTTTAGAACCAAAAGACTGATACCTCACTTTTAATTTGATGATTAATTTTCACAAATTTTATGAGTTGTAATTTTGGTTGGATAGAATATTACTTAAGTTGAAACAATGTTTGTTTTATATTGATTTTCATTAACTTCATACAAAATTTTCTGGCACACTTGGACAGTTCTCATGGCACACCAGTGTGCCATGGCAGCCTGGTTGAAAAACACTGTCCTAGGCTACATACTAACTAAACCTTTCAGAAATTATCTGCAATTACAGCACTATCTGAGCAGACAAGATTTCATGTTAGTATGTGTAGCCTTCTATGAGTTACTGTAGATATAGGGGTAAAATCCTGACACCATTGAAGTTAATCTGAACTTTGCTCTTTACTGACCTCAGAAGAATTATTCATGTGTGCTGGGATTTCTGTGTGAAAAAAGGTTTGGCCATCATTGTTCAAGATTTATGATTTTGATGCAGACAAGTTTAAGCGTCTATATCAGAAAACCATCACCATGACTGGAATTAATTGGCACCCTGCTTGGTTGTCTGTGCAGCGAGGCCAAGGGGTCCAAGAAGAGTATAAGTAAAACTGGCTCTGTTGCATATGAAGGGAGTATCTGTGAATAAGCAGTGAACTTTATAGTCATAACCATCAATATAGCACTGCTCTACTATTTAGAAAGGCCAGAAGTCTATAACAAAAAAATTATATAGTTCTGTCCATGTTCTTAACTTCTAGTCTTCTGGGTAAGTCGCACAGTTTCCTCAGACTAGGGTTCTCTTAATAGATAGGACACTTTCCCTTTTTTCCTGTGCTTAATCATTTCAGCCTCCATTATGTAGTCTATCTGCTCCCTTGTGGTCTTATCTTTGATCTTTCCAGTTTTATTTTACATTTCTTGGAGACATCTTGACTATTTTATATTTCCTATTTTCAGAATGCTAGATGAGCTCATGATTAAAGCTTCACCTTCCTACATAATTTTCTAGCCTGAGTGATTCTACAGTCTATTTTAGTATTAGATCAGACTAGGAATTATTTGCAGGCATGAAAAGACAGAGTTCTTATAGTACTGTATTCACTGAGGTGAACACTATGAGTAAATTTAAAAGATGCTTCCATTTTAAATGAAACTCCTTTAGTTATAAAAACTGTCTGGAAAAGAAATTATTTTAGGAATGAAACTTAACATTTCAAATTCCAGGATGATTGTGACAGGGTTCAGGGCGTAATCCAGAACAGTAAGGGGCTGTGTCTCCACTTGCCCTACAACCCTAGGCACCTCACAATACTTTGCTGCTGTAGCCTCCTGAGTGTCTGTGTGCTATACAGTCCTGGTTCAGCAACTCTGACCCCAGCAGCCCATCTACAGCCCCTCTCTGGCCTCCACCAGTCTTGGTTACTATTTACAGGGACCTCCCAACACACCGCCAGGCCCGGATTTTCCCCAAAACATGTACTCCACAATGTCTACTCTCCTGGACAGTTCATAGAAATAAAAAGGTTCATCTACTCCTCTAAAAACAAATAACCTAGTGGCTTTTGAATTTAATTGGGATTAATGCACCTCCCCTTTAAACACAGAACTCAGTTGGTGTATGTTAAAAACAAACAAACAAAATATACATAGGATTAAGTGAGTTCAAATATAAGGAATTAAGATAGAGGTACAAATCAACAAAAACAAAATCCACTTGTAAGAGTCTAAAACCTAATCTATTCAAGTATAGGTTTGGTTTCAGATTTTTTTCTCACATATATTCAGTTTCTTCTGTCCCCTTGGTTGAAGGACCATGTTTCTCACTTTGATAGAATTCCATTGCCTTTTGTGTCTGTAGCAATGGATGCCAAAAGAGGCTTTTCTCCTTGCTTATATTGTCCAAAGCACAATGATTTTGCTTCAAGAGAGTTGCAGGGCATGTACACCCTGCAGTTGGGTTTAAGTTCCCACTCCCAGTTTCAGAGCAGCCTGGCCTAATGGCCTGAGTTGGTAAAGTGCAGCCCTCACTTGGGTGGTCAGTCTCAATCCCTCAGGCCCCCAAGGTTATGAGCTGATTGCTTTTGTCCTTCAGGAATTGCTCAGGGCTGTTGCCAGGTTCCACCTGTGTCAGGCTCACCAGTATCCCTACCCCATTGCTACTTGCCTCTGGCCCTGCCAGGTGTGGAGGGGGATGGTTGCAGCAGCACCAGCATCTGCTGTGCCAGCCATTCCTACTCTGCCTGCTGCTGAATGGACAGTTCCTGCAGCAGCTATGGTTGCTGCCCCTGCTGATGCACCAGCTGGAGTTATTGTTGGGAGGTCAGCCAGTGGACCAGCTCTGCCTGCTGTTGCTGCTAGCTCTCCAATAGCATTTCAATAGCTTTCCAGTTTCCATGGCCATTGTATATGTGTGTGGGAGGAAGAAGTGAGGTCTGCAGTTGCCCATCCCCCTTTCCACTTAAAAACCTTTAAACAGGTTGCAACTGCTGTCTGCATTCCCCACCAGTAAGATAGCTACCTGGGTTGCAGTGCTTCAAGGCTGTGCAGTCTGGATCTCTGATACCTCCTGAGCAACAGCCTGGAAAGTGCATTTTCCCTCTTCAGCAGTCTACTCCAGCTGAGCTGGTTGCTCCCTTTTGTACTGAGCTTAAGGTAGAGCAAGCTTAGTAGAGTTGAGGGGATTAACCTCTGCTGAACCAGTGCAGGGCTGGTAGACCCCATCACAAAGAAGCAGGATGACCTCCAGAGGCAGATCAGGGGTATCCCCAGCCAGTGGGTTCCCCCTCTGCCAGTGAGCAAGTACTGGGTGGGAAAGGGTGGCTGGGGCCAGAGGCTAGCCACAGCCTGGCCAGTCAGTCCCCAGGGTGGCTGGCCAACTGGCACACATGGTGTGGCACAAAGGCCACACTGGAGGCTGTACTGCATGCACAAGCCAGCCCCACCACCCATGGGGACCAACCACCCAAGGCCATGGCCAGCCACTCCACCCTGCCCTCAGAGGTGGACTGGCCAGCCGTGGGGCAGGGTGGGAGCTCAGAACCCAGCCTCTGGCCTGGCCCACTCTGCCCCTGGGGCTGGACTGGCTGACCAAGGTGCATGCTGGGAGCTCAGAGACCAGCCTCTGGGTGGGCCCTCCTCCCCGACTCCTCTCCCTAGGGCTGGCAGGGTGGAGGGTCCCCACATTATGTGGTCCCCTGTGCATGGGACTGTGTTGGCCCATACAGTAATCTACTCCTGATAACCTCATGCTTTTCTTCCCTTCCTGCATGTTTCCCATTCCCCTGTGTGTAAATGGAGCTTCCATTGTTGTGATTGCACTATGTTTAAATTACATAGGAGACAGATTTATAGCTGCTTTCTCTCCTGTCTAGGGTGGAATCTGTTTCTTTCTGTTTGATCATAAACTCAAAAAAAAAAAAAAAAAAGGATCACCAAGTATCCATATTTCATCATATAGAGTTGGTACATATGTATCACAACAATATTACTGTCAGAAAAGACCTCACTCTATAAACTTGTATAAAATACAGCAATATTGTATACAGCCAGTTGACTCAATTGTTTTATCTCTAGAGTTCAACCCTGTCTTTATAGACCAGTACACCTTTGAAATAGATAGGGTTACCCCTCAAAATAAAGTTATTCAAGCTATGAGAAAGGAAATGTGGTGGCAAAGAAAATTTCACAGTCTTTCTTCCTCCCACTTGTTTGCTGAAATGCAAATTGTTCTGTTGCCTGGGATCTCCTTCTCCTATAGTCTTGATGGTCCCATTTATTGCTTATGTAAAGTGAGGTAAACACTTGTTTGTTTAGGGTATACCTGTTTACAACAGCCCCAACACACCTGGTTTACATACGCTTTAGAAATAATTCCAGTTCCAGCTTAGACTCACAACTCAGTACACATCACATATATAAGCCTTCTGCCAGGATGGGCTAGCAGGACAAGGGCTGGGTTCTATATCTAGGGGTTTCCCAATAGTGTAACACCACCAGCCGGCTCGAGCCCCCACCCAGATTTCTGGGGAATCCTGCACTTTTCCCTGGGCACCCCAAAGGGATAAGGCTTCCCTACTCACAAGCACGAGTCTGAGTGTAGTAAACAGAACTTTTAATAGTAGTAAAACAACATGCAAAAGGCCAAATAACAGAGATCAGCACTAATCTAAAATTAGTTAGGCACAGCTTCTAAGCCTGCCTTACACATACATGCACCATGCAAGAATATTAATGATCAGGGAGTTATGAATTCTCAGATGATACTTTACTAGTCAAGGCATCTTTTGCACAAATGTTAATACAGCAGGTACAGGATTGCTTAGTGTCACAATGATGAATTATTATTTGTATTACTGTAAGGTCTTGGACTCCTATAACAACATTCCCCCAAAAGAGTCCCCTAGATTGAAAAAGAATGCTAGATGAATTCAAGTCTCATTCAAGCCCAGCAGTACCTTTCTCTCAAGTATTTCCATTCATGTCAATGCTACTATCTGAGAATGAAGGTGTGCCTCAATGTGTAATAGTGTTACTATCTGAGTCCAAGTACAGTGCTGTACACTAAGGGTGAGTATGATCTGACTCTTTGTTATTTTGACCTTTTCAGAAATATATTTGACTGTTTAAAAATATTTTGTAAGGTTGCTTTGGAGCTGTAAATTGTGTGTGGGAACAAGAATGAGTGATATAGGTGTTTGCAACTGACTGAATTTCCTGATAGTTTTCAAATATTGTAACACCTGAGATTTGTGAGATGTGTAGAATTTTTGTGAAGGGATTTTGGGTGCTGGGGGATGGTATTAGCTGGATTCCTCTGAAATACACTTTAGCAACTCTCTTTAAAATTGTTGATCAAAGTTCAATTTCTCACTTTGTTCTGATGTGACCCACTTGTTAGCTCATGATTAAGGCACATGCTATGGCTCATTTTCCCTTCAACATGGCTCCTTTAAAGAAGCAAAATGGCGAGATACTAGCTTTGCCTGGTTTACTAAGAATTGCCACAGTAGAATAGAGTTTTCAGATGGCAAAAAATCAGCATAGCTTCCACTGCTCCCAAGGCACAACATAAGAGGCAGGATGAAGTAGGAGAAGGTAAAGTTGGAGCACAGTTACGCTGTGGCATTTCTCAGCTGGAAGACAGTTCTTCGAAACTGTATCTACCAGTTACAGACTGGGGTAGCCTTTGGGTTGTTTTAACTTTTGCCAAAGCTGTTGCTGTTCAATTAAAGCTCAGGAGGTTGTAACTGACTCCCAGAAAGCCTGTGCCCTTATTCCAATATTTGAAAACTGCTAAGGAATTCAGTAAATTCTGAACCACTATATGAGTCATTCTTTCTTCACCCAATTTATACCGAATGGATTTTGGAGCAAGAGAGAATTTGCACCTTTCCAAAAGTGCTTCAGGCTGATTTGCTGCTCTCCCACCCAGAATAAGATGAAAAATTCCACCTTTGTTATTTTAATTACACATTTAAAACCAATTTTCTTCTTTCAGTCTCCCACTTAAGATATAATAGAGATCCAAATAAGAACTTAAATCAAAGCAGGGATCTAAAGAATGATTTCAGAGGGACATACTATGAACATTTGTATGTTGAGTTGCTACTTTGGTTTCCACTAAACATACCTTGAAAGGTGCAAATTAGATCTTTTTCTGTGGATTAGTATGCTCCCTATTGTAAGAGATCTTATTCAACGTCATGCCATTATTTAACAGCAGAAATACTGAGGGAAAGGGATATTGTATGGATCACTTGCATAATTTTATTTATTTGCATTTCCCATCCATCAGCTTAGTATAATTAAAAGTAAAATTGCTTTCAATCCAACCCAAAACAAGTGTTCCCAAAGCTGAAGCACTGCTTTCCAAAGGGCAGGCATGAGCACAAATAGACATAAGCCTCCACACCTCATATTTAGTTTAACTTTAGTAAATCATAGGTGGCTGCTATCTGTGATTGTTTATTGTTCAGTACAAGGGCTCTCATATTAAGATCCAGAAAAAGAGCACATAATTATTACTCTCCTCCTCCTCCTCCAAAACAAAAATAAAATTATGCCATCAGAGGGAGAGACACCCTGTATATGAAGCTGATCAGGGTTGTACTAGGAAGTGCAGCATTTTCCATGCAGACAGATATGAGAGTTGTGTAGGTGGTGGAAAAGAATCATGCCATCTGAGGAACCAGTAAATGAAAAGCAAAAGAAAAGAAACCAAGGCCTCCCTTTTTCAGTTTTGTGAAAAAAATAACTTTTTATTTTGCTGTTTCATCTTCATGTTTTCATTGTTCTCCATAAAACTTAGTCAAAGACTTATGGTGGAAGAATATGGGTAGGTAGAAAAAAATTAATTATGAAAATCTTTTTTTCACAGAAAAATGATGTATGTGAAAATAGTAAAAATCTGCTCAATGATTGAACTGCAGCTTTAAATTCCTCTACCCACCCCTCCCCCATCAAAGAAACCCTGTAAACTTACTTGTTGAAATAGTGAAATTTTTTCCTTCGCCAAAGTTGTGAAAACTCACAGAAATCTTAGCTTTCATATGCAAAAATCTGTGATATATTGGTTAGTTACACATAATAGTAACAAACACTTAATTGCAATGTCAAGAAAGCATAGTCTAAATTCTGTCATATAAATTGCCATTGGCACAGCTATATTGACTTATGAGGACCACATTTAGTACCTTACAAATCCATTCTCCTACAATTTGTTACTCACTACAGTTTATGTAGCTTACTTGGTTTTTATAAATATAGCAATGATTTTTCTAAGCAAAAATGAAATGTATTGCTGCTCAGTTTATCCTTTGGCAAGTCTTGATTGGATATGCAGTTTGTACAATATTTCGTTCCAGCAACTAACAGGTAGAGCCCTGCAAATCCGCGAATATCCACATTATATCCGCATCCATGGATACAACAAGGATATCTGCGGACCATTTCTTGTGGATGCAGATCGGATACAGATCCACATATTCTTACCTGCACAGAGCTAGAGCCCTGCAAATATGCAGATATCCGCAGATATCCACATTATATCTGCATCCGCAGATATAACACGGATATCCGCAGGCAATTTCTTGCAGATGCAGGTCAGATATGGATCCACGTATTTGTATCCGTGCAGGGCTCTACTAATAGGCTAGTTATACTATGCTGCACATGGGTAATATAAAACTAAGTGCCTAGGAATAGATGGAATCAGACACATTGTTGCAATACTGTTCTAGCTTGAATCTTATGTTCAGTCTGGAAACCTTTAAGGCTGTTTCTTAAAGGTTGTTAAACTCGTTGCACTGTCAAATTTGTTCTCCAACTCTTTGCAATATTTTTCTGTCTTTAAATCAAAGTTGCATGTTTGTTAAGAAAATTCAAGGGGCTGCCCTGTGATCAAGACACCTTTGATTACTGAAGGTCTTATTTATGTGTATCTGCCTCCATGAAAGCTGGCATAAATGGCTGATGTCTTATATACTCAAATGATCATACTTCATTAATACATCAATATCAGTACTCGATACTGGGAATTTCAAAGGTCAATTAATAAGGTAAAAACAGCAGATGACTTAAAAAAAACCCTGAAAGCTACATTCTGATCAACTTTTAATAAGAAACTTGCCCTCCAAATACATGCACATCAAAGCAAAAAGTAGAGATGTCCTGTATATGAAGTCATACAAGATCAGTTAACAAATAGTTCACTTTAAACTTGGAAAAAACAAACAAACAAACAAAAAAACTACACTATGGTCATTCATTTGGCAGCAAAAACATCAGGCAGAACTGTGTACAGTCAGTCTCCATCCATTTCATCACATCTATCAACCCTCACAGAATAAAAGGAAAAGAGTCTTCTCAGAAGAGCTACTGAGGTAACTTGACCAGGAGTGAGTGACCGCATAAGACAATGGGAGTAAAACATACAGCTAAAGTAGTAGCTAGGGCTGGCTCTACCCATAAGCCCATAAGGCACTGGCTTGGGGTGCCGAAACTTAGGGGCGCCAGGCCACGCCAGCACCCTTAAGCTCCAGTTTACAGCCTCCCTGCTCTCTGCCGGCTCACCCCGCCCCCAGGGTAGGGAACAGCAGGCCCAGGGGTAGAGCAGGCCAATCCAGAGGTCCGGCTCTGTTCTCTCACCACTCACCTAGGCCAGCTGTTCTGCCCTGGGGCCCAGGAGGGCTGGCCCAGAGGTAGGGCAGGAGAGCAGAGCTGAGCCCCTGGACCGGCCTGCTCTGCTTGCAGGACAGGGAACAGCCAGCCCAAGGGAAGGGCGGACCAGCCCATGGGGTGGATTCTACTCTTTCGCCCCACCTCTGGTCCAGTCCTCCCAACCCCAAGGCAGAACAGCTGGCGCAAGGGAGGGATGGGAAAATGAAGCCTGGCCTCTGGGCTGGCCCACTCCACCCTTGGGCCTGCTGTTCTATGCCCTGGGGGTGGGGTGAGCTGGCCCAGAGTGGAGGCTGGGTTCCATCTCCCCCAGACTGGGGGGGGGTGCCAAATCAAAGATGGCTCAGAGCACCACAGCCCCTTGAGCCAGCCCTGGCAGTAGCTAAATTGGTTTACAGTGAACTGGGTTGAGAATATTTGTAGAGGCATATAATGTATTCTTAAATTGGTACAGCTCTTGCAAACTGCAGAGAGGTGCACATACTATATCAGAAAATCTGGCCCTTAAATTTAAGTGGAATCAAAACTAAGTTAAGGGGTTTTCTTTAAAATCATTCTTATTGAAAGCTGTATATGAAGCAATATGCGAAGTTTTTTATTAGGAAGTAACCAACACTAATGCTCCTTTCCAATGCAATCTGATATATCAGCCAAATAGCAGATGGAAAGCAAAAGAAATAGCTGATAACAAACCTGAAAAATTCTCAACTGCTGGCTATTGAGGCTCAAAATATCCAAGAAAAAGTTCAAGAGAAAGCTGAATTTTTTTTACAATTAATATTTTCTCTTTATGATGTTTTCAGGTCAACATTCCAGCAGACTAAAAAGCAGTTTAAGTTTAGTAGAGGAGGGAATCTACACAACTAATTTATCAATCCATTGATTTTTCCACTGCTGGCTTGAGTCCAATCTCAACTGATAGTGACCAAATAGTGTTATGTGATAGGAATTATTAAAGAAGTATATGAGCTCTTTCTTTGTCCTACAGGGATGGTCTTGGGATTCTTCCCACAAGCTTACTTTCTCTTCCCAACAAAACCACATGCCCAACTACACAAATACTTGATAGAATATTAAAATGTGCTACCTCCTTTTGGAATGTCCATTCAAGTGACCCCAGACCCACTACAGTATATTAGCAGTAAGTTTCTGTCAAAATAAACAACAGTTTAATAGTGAACTTTGGTATTTAAATCAGTATTAGTTTCAATAGACTTAATTCTGAAATATAGTGTGCATTTTATATTTCTTAGAGTCATTTTTAAGTCTCTGAAGACCCAAAATAACAGCTCTATTGATTCATATTTAGATTATTTTCCCCAACTAGAATGACTAGAAACATAAACAAAATACAATGTCAGAATGAAGAATTTCTACAGTTTTACATTTAAATTTGTAGTATTAGCAGTTTTCCCCACAGACACAGTGGGGTTTGAGATGGTTTGTGTACAGAGGATTAACAAACTGGCAGCAGAACCTCTTATGAGCATTTTCAGGAAGGTGAATGTAGCAATCAAAACAGCCATTTAAAAATATTTCCCTCCCTGAATGAGGAATATCATACTTGGATCAAAGAGAAAGATGTCAAATTGTTTATATTTAATTTTTATAGATACAATATTTCAGCTCTCTGAAGCATTGAAAGGTCATATGAAAAGCATAAAACCATTAAACAAACACAAATAAATACAAATACTTGAGGCTTAAGAATAGCAAAGAGCACTCATCTCATTAACTTCAACATACACAAGTGCCCACTCCATTAAAGAAAAAAAAATAAGCAACCACAACAGCTGGCAAGTTGCAGCAGCCAAGACAGACTAGGCCTAGAGCAGGGGTCTGCAACCTTTGGCCACATGCAGCATTTTTGACTGCCACTTAGAGGCTCTGGACTCTGCATCTGCCTGCCCCCATCACCAGGAGACACTGACTGGCCCACTCCTGGCTCTGGGTCTCCTTGCCACTGGGGACCCTGCATGCTGCCTGAACTAGGCTCCGGGCTCCCCACACCACTGGTGGACGCTGTGGGGGGCCTGTGCTAGGCTTGTGGCTCCCCCATACCACTTGTGGACCCTGTTGGGACCCTGCTTCTGGTTCTGGGATCCCCACACTAGGAGACCCTGGTGCCCTGGCCCAGCTCCCCCCAACTCCCACCAGGAGGGTCTCCCCTTTGCGGCTCTCAAAATACTTGGCTATTGAAGGAATTTCAAAAAATGGCTCTTCTTATCTTTTGGGTTGCCAACCCCCAGCCTAGAGAATGAACTACCCTTTCGTCACAAGAGGAGGTCCCTCCTGGTAAGGCAGGACCTGAAGTAAATTGAGAAGGAAAGGAGAGTTTTCACCACATTGTCCAGGGACAAGGAGGATCTGTGGAAAAACAATGCCTACTGAAGATGACACAAAGAGGAAGATGTGTTCCCTTCTGTTTTAACCACAAAAGGAGGATCTGTGTTTCCCCCCTTTCCCTCTAACTCAGGGGCTGGCAACCTTTGCTGACCCTCATGCTGGGCCATCCTCCTTGACGCTCAGCTGGTGCCAGCAGCCCCCTCACCAAAAAGAAGTGGTGGCTAACTGGCCACATAAAATTTGGCAGCAGTCACAACTCGAAGAGGGCACTTCCTAGGCATGCTGCTGAAAGGAGCCACTTGCAGAAACAAGCTGCCTGGAGCAGCTCCTCTTGGGACTCCCTGAGTGCACCAAGGAAAGAAGCTTTTTGGTGGCAACATGCCACAAAGAGGAGCTGCTTTGGGTTCCTTCTTTCTGCAGCATGCCTAGAGTATTGGAATGGTGCCCCAGCCATGTGGAAAGAACCTTCCTGGAATGACTTTCAGTGGCAGGAGCAGCAGTTTCTGTGGTGCCAGAGAGGGTGTTATGTGCTCCTCCAAATGGGGCACTGTGCTGCTTGCTGTTGGCATGCAAGCCAGGGGTTACCTACCCCTCCTCTAACTCCTCAGGTCAAGAGAAAGCCTATTCACAAGACATGAAAAGAAGTCATTTGCATAACCACTGCCCATGCTATCATTCTTTTGCACATAATAAAGGATGTTCATGTTTCCAGAACATCACCTTAGCACTAGTTCCCCCATCCACTAAGTTCCCAAAAAGAAATAACAAAGTTTGCTTGTCTGTACAGTTGATTGAAGGAGCTTCTTTCCTCTGGCAAAAATTGTTTCTATTTCATGTACAAACATTGGTCACCTTCACATACTGCACTTTTTAAATGACTATCAGTGTTGAGACTACCTGCATTTGTGAATGGAAAAAGAAGAGTTTCATGGTTACAGGACTAGCTGCACCTTTATCTTTCCCATTGGTCATTCTGAATCCATCCCCTCATGGCTTTATCTCTTCTGAGAGTAGACTGACACAATTCTCCCACTCCTAAGCCTGTCCCTGAGCTATTGTATGTACCCTGTGTATCCACTGTGCTTACCCAGCAGGTGGAACTGAGTTCAGACAGCCTTCTTAAAGAGAAAGTATTGTTTAATCTTAACAGTTGGAATGAAGCATTCATAAGAGAAAAAATGGATTTTAACACAACAGTCTACCTGCATGTCTATCTTATCTAAACTTTTATCATCCCTCCTTGCTGGAAGACTATGCAACCTAACTTCCTCAGACACTGCAGTGGATATCTGTGTGTGTCAGTCTATTTCCTCAAACAGCCTTCCAATGATTGTCTATTAAACTAAATCATCAAGTTTCAATAAAACCAATATTTAATCCAATATTTATACCACAATAGTCATGCAGTAAACATCCCAATGGCTATGTCCACACGTACATCATTATTTTGAAATAAGTTATTTCAAAACAAAGTCCTTATTTCGAAATAAGTTAATCCAAATTAAGGGAAAAGCTCAAAGTGAAATAGCACGTTCAAAAACAGGACTTGCTATTTCGCTTTAGGAGAGGGGCACCATGGGAGATGTGGCAACATGGCCCCCTCCCTGGGCCATGCCCCCACCCCATATAGGCTAAAAAGAAGGCACCCTGGGAAGGAGAAAGGCAAAAGTATTATTTCGAAATAATCATTATTTCGAAATAACACATCCGAACGGTGTTATTTTGAAATAACCATTTTGAAATAACAGCTGTTTCGATTTAAAGAAGGTTTAAGCTATTTTGAAATAACAGCTTTTATTTTGAAATGATGGAGCCCGTCATTTCAAAATAAGACTACATCGTGTGGATCTAATCTCTCTTATTTTGAAATAGCTAGTGTTATTTCAAAATAAAAGAGATGTGTGGATATACCCGATATGCTATATAAATTACAGAACAGCTCCTCTCTTCCATTCCAAGAAGAGTGGGTGGAATCCCAGTTTCATCTATGATAATGTAATGAAGCAGCATACACTGGCTGTAACTTTTAAGAATGACATTGTGCCATGCATTATTAAAAATGACAAAGCTAGTCAACTCCAAAAGATCAATTTAGAGGTTAAAAAGGATGTATAATATAGATCTTGATTTAATACTAGTCATTCAAATGGGGGGCAGTGAAAGTTATACTGTCTATCCACCAAGTCTTCCTTAGTTTTAAATCACTGCCATTGCACAGCACAGACATGCAGACACAGAAGTCCCCAACTGTTCTTTTGTTTCAACTGTGCATGTAAATATTACACTATGGGTATGTCCACACACACTCCTTATTTCGAAACAACAGAGGTTGTTTCGAAATAAGGAGTGCCATGGCCACACGACGCACGGCCATTTCGAAAGAAGC
>ML681964.1:13511938-13854250 GCA_007922195.1 Podocnemis expansa | reverse complement strand
CCCGTCCCCAGGCAAAATAGCAGGTCCACACTGTGGACCTGCTATTTCACTCCCTTATTTCGCGGACATGGTTTTTGTCCAGCGAAATAAGTTGTTTCGAAATAACACATTATTTCGAAACAGCTTGTTTCGAAACGTGTTGTTTCGAAACAAGCACTCCCCGTGTAGACATAGCCTATGGGGTGAGGCACAGGGAGCTGAAGTCATCAGCCACTTTTGGAAAACTAAAAAGAAAAGGAACTGACTACTAGAAAAAGCATAGTTTTCAAGATATTTATTCCCCTACTCAAACTCATACTTTGAGGTCAGAAGGGACTACTAGGACCATCTAGTTTGCTTCCTGAGCATTGCAGACCACAGAACCTCACCCAGCTACCCATAACCTCTGGCTGAGTACTAGTAATTGTCCTCAAATCATGATTTTAAAGACTTTAAATTTCAGAGACTCCACCATTTACTCTAGTTTAAACCTTCAGATGACCTATGTCCCATGCATCAAAGGAAGGCAAAATACCCCTAGGGTTTCTGCCAATATGATCTTGGGGAAATTCCTTCCTGATTCCAAATGTGGTGGTCAGTTGGACCCCCATCATTTCAGCAAGACCAAAAATCCAGACACACCTGGGAATGTTACCCCAGAATATTTGATCCCCAAAATCCAATCACTTAATTTATTAATTTTCAGACCATTCAGCGGTCTGGGTTTAAATTACAATCTTAGGAGGTAACCCAAATTAGGTTATTTCGCTTAAACGGACAAATATCCACACCCTGGATAGATGTCCCAAGTTGAGGATTACGGCTACAGCCCACCGATCAAGCACAGACTCACAAAACAACAAAGATTTAGACTCAGTAATTCGTTTTGGTTAAAAGCGGCTTTATTTTAACATGTATTATGAGCACTGGCTAAAGCGCTACTGTCTCTTTAAGACAAACCGCTACTTAACATCAAGTTTAAACGCGTTAAAAATACTCTAGGAAATTACAATATAAAGACACTGCTTAACTTATAACATATAAGCGCTATAACTTACAGATACAACTAACACATATATGCAACACTTTAACTTACAATTATAACACACAGACAATGAGGTAATTAAAAGAACATTCAGCGAGTGAAGGCCAGTCACCGGCTGAATGGAGAGATCTCAATTCTTAATACCGCTCCTTAAGGTCTAACTCTGGGTTACTTGTCTTACTTAACTTGAATAAATTGCTTTAGGAAGTTGCTTAGAAAGGGCTTAGGTTTCCTCTGGTACTGTTCCCTACGGACACTCCTCCCCTCCTTGGGACCCTTTTCGCTTACCCCAAACAGCTGAAAAACGCTGCGTTGAAATATAGGATTTCTAGAAAAATGGTAAATGGGAATTTGGGAAAAAGGAAAGAAGGTAAGAGGTGAGAAAAAGGGACAAGGTGAGACGACGGGGAAAAGAGCTGGCTACTCCGGCAGGCCTCGCACAGCTCTGGGCTGGTTGCCGTGGCACCGGGGCTTCGGAACCCTCAGGGCAGACCGAGGTAGCTGATGGACGAGCAGAGCTCAGGCGCGCGGTGGATCGGTCAGCGGCAGGCAGACTGGAACACTGGGCGAGCGGAGCTGGAGCGGCGGCAGGCAGGCTTGGTTACTGGGCGAACGGAGCTGGAACGGCGGCAGGCAGGAGTTGGAACAGCAGCAGGCAGGCTGGAACAGGCCTCAAAGGCAGCGGAGCTCAAACGACCTAACGGCAGTACTCGGTTACCTGCTTGGTCGTGAGATCGTGGAAGAAAGGCCTCAAAGGCAGCGTAGCTCGCAGACCTTCAAGGCAGTACTTGGTTACCTGCTCGGCTGCGAGATCGTAGAAGAAGCCTCAAAGGCAGCGTTGCTCACAGACCTTCAAGGCAGTACTTAGTTACCTGCTCGGCTGTGAGGTCTTGGAAAGCCCTTTAGAAGCCAGGCACAGAGACCCAACTTCAAGGATAATGTCCTGAGTCACCGCTCAGAGACACGACCCTGTGCCAGAGACTAAGTCAGACAATCAGCTCTTAGAGACTGAGTCAGAAACCCAGCTTTCAGAGCCTAAGTCCAAACTTAGCTCTAGGCTCCTAGTGCAATAGGTAACACAGCCAAAAGGCCATTGGAACTCAGTAAGGAACGGGAGAGATCTCCAAAGAGCTGCTCTCTGCACTGCCTTTTTATTTGCAATTTCTGCCACTCCCAGTTTCTTCTTGACCAGTCCCAAAAAGGTGAGTTCATCTTCATCCAATCAAAAAGAGTGACTTCACTGTCCACCTGCTTGGTGCATGGACAGTGCATGACAAAAATCAATACTTTTGAAGGGTTCTTTTGACAGGTGGGTGGATACCTAAGATACTTGATGGGAGGGGGACTGAGTGAGTTCAAAAGTTCAGAGGCTTGCCTCCATCTTGACCTACTTAGAATTTCCTGTCAAATCTGATAGTGGAGCTATGTAACTTCCCCTTTATGATCTCTCCATTTTGTCTCTTGCTGAATGCTCCTTTATTTATTTATTTATTTATTTAATTATTTATTTAATTTTAAAAACACTGTTAAATGATTGATTTATGAGTTCTTTACCCCTAATTATTGCATGTTATGCCATTTTCTAGCTTTGCCATGAAACCTCTGCTAAATTGCCTTAGCATTTCTTACTCATATGGGTTTTTATATTTTCTTAGTATTTTTATTTATTTATTTATTTGCTTTTTCTGTGATACTAAGGAGATGGCAAAAATCTCAGGCTACAGGAAAGAATTCTTGGTAGCAATTCAGAGTCCTCCTCATCTTGTTCTATGACTGGCCGTTGAGTATATTGGCTGCTAACAGCCACAGACTGGCCACATGCCATTGTAGGCAGTCACATCATACTACCCCCTCCATAAACCTATCAAGCTCAGTCTGGAAGCCAGTTAAATATTTTGCCCCTAGAGCTCCCCTTGGAAGGGTGTTACAGAACCTCACTCCTCTTGTGGTTAAAAATATCAAATTTCAAACCTAAACTTGTTGATGGCTAGTTTATATGCTGTTGTTCTTCTGTCAGTATTAGTGTTTAACTTAACTCCTCTCTGTCCCTGCTATTTATCCCCCTGATTTATTTATGGAGAGCAATCACATCTCCCCTCAGCCTTCCTTTGGTTAAACTAAACAAGCTAAGCTCTCCAGGTCTTCTCAAACTATAGCTGATTTATATCTACCTATACATATAAACTTTAAAATTTCAGTGTCACATGGACTTTTTAAGCAGCTGAAGGCATGTTACATATTATCCAAACCGGATGGCAATGTGACCTAAGGCTCTCTGCAGTATATTTGATTTGTTACTGTTAATCAAATCACTTTTTTCAGAATTACATTGTTAGAATAAAACAGACATTCTGGTTGGTTATAATGGCATGCACAATTAGTACAAAGATCTTGCATCATAGGAGTTTGCTAAGACTCAGTGAACCAAACTGTGCAGTATTCCCCAAGGATAATGAGTTTCAAACCCAAACACATAACTCTTCAGTGCCATGATGATTATTTGCCACCTTTCCAATTGTTCGAATTAATAGAGTTTCCTTCCATAAAATCCATTCAGTGGTCTAGTCTGGAATATGAGGTATCGAATATACTAATTTTTAAATCTAAACCCTCCACCTGAACTTGTCTGAATTGAGCAGGCCTTGGATCACCCCACTTTCCTGCAAAATCACCCATGGAAGTTAGTTCTGGCTGGGATGCACAGAAAATCCTGTAGGTGCCAAAAGGGTTTGCTCTCCCACAGAATGGATAGTGGTTGTCACCCCAAATCCTCTGGTATCTGGGAGGTGGAGGACAGACACAGGACTCCAGAGATCTCTTCACATAGACCCTGTGCCTCTGTTTGGTTCCAGGCCCCCTGCTATCCTCCCTTACTACCTGGGACTCACTTTCCCCAGTGAGGAAGGGACTACCATTAACATTGTACTGAGTCTTTTGAAGAAGGACTTTTCCTTTAGCTTTGCTCTTAACTTTTCCTTTCGTGACCATAGCCTGTCCTGATCCTCTCCTACCCTTTCTATAGCCTCATATTCCTGACCCTCTGTTGGATACTCTGCAGGAGCTACACTGAGTGTTGGCAGGAGGGTGTTAGAGGCAACTACTCCTTCTTTTTGTGCAAGAAGGGATATCAATGGGGAGGCAACAGTGAGACTGATATTAAATCAATAGGGACAATGACAGATTACAGCAAATGAGCTAACAAAAGAAAACTTCTAATCTAAGCAGCTTCTTTGAAATTAGTAAATTTGAAGAACATTTTCATTGATGTTAAAGAACCACTAATATCTCCAAAAGGTGATCCTACTTATTATTGAACAATTTGATCTAGGAAGTATGACCTGAAAATTAAGATAGATTTTTTTTTTTAAAAAAAAAGGTGATTTGAAATAAACCACTGTAGCTTGTCTGGGAAACAAAACAAAACAAAACAAAACCCCAACCAGAAACATGGCAAGACTTAAAAAAAAATTTAGTGTATCATCAAAATTTAATATTTTAAATCTTTAGACCATCACAAAATGCCATGCACACCTGTGGCAGTAGGTGAATAATAACCCCTGCCCCCTCCCTGTTTTCCCTCCACAGTGTCACTCTTCAGAATTGTAGTATTTACTCTCCCTGCCCCCCCACCCAAATTACAGTTGCATCTTCCCAGCTAATGCTCCCAAACACTGATTAGGAATAGTGACCCAGAGTGTCCTGGTGGAATAGACTAGAGCTAGGGTGGAAGATGTAACTAAGTTGCTATGCTATAAATAGTTAAGGAAGATTATAGGTTTCTGTAAGGCTCCTTAGGCAGGCCAGTTCCGCATGAGCTACCTTACAACAACATTTCAGACAATGCTCCACTTCCTGCTGTTTGGGTTCCAAGCAGAAAAAATCCTGAGTCGAAGCACAACAAAAGCAGATTACCACTGGGTGGCACACTTGATAGTCTGCAGAGAAATGGCGAGGTTTACCCTCACTTGAGAGAGTTTATAAGCAGATCAATCTGTATTGCAATTGTTTCTTTTTAAGTAAAGTTTTGTGTATTGCTGTGACTTTAGTTTTGGCAGGTATTTTCAGGAGATGCAGATTAACATGTTCCAGTTTCTGGCAGTTTTCATTGCCTTTTAGAGGATGATTTTATTTTAGAAGGCATGTAGTATGTAAAACAAATTGATGCTGAACCATTATGAACACAACTGCTAGAAAATAAATATTGTTTGTAATAAATGAAAATCCTAAATGGGTCTGCACTGTGCCTTCTTCCCCTTTCGAGGAACTGTGCCACATAAATCCAAGGTCTCCGTTGCCTAGCTGAGAGCAAATGTTGCACATGGCACCTTGATGATGGTGCAATTAGAATTCTGGAAGACTTCAGTCTTGTGCTATGTGGGTAACCTAGATTCACTTCAAGTTTACTTCTCTCACAAGTGTTGGGGGGAGTGTGGAAAAGAGGGATTAATTCTAAGGGCAGACATCTGCAGGAAGACTGCTTCCTATCACTGGTATGCTGCCCTCTCTGCACCCTGCCAACTATTGCAATAGGTATAATGTCACAATCTGAATCTCCCTGATGTTAAATTTAAATATTTATACCCCTCAAAACCATGAGATGCTCTTTGTGTAAGGCAATGAATTGAGACTCAGGAGATGTGTGCTTGACACCTGGTTTTACTATTCACTTCCTGATTGTGATCTTGGACAAGTCACTTAATCTTACAGTGCTGAAGTTCCCCCTTTGTGATACAGGAAAGGAAATATTGTTATCCCCACAGCTTTTGTTTTATCTTTTCTATTTATATTATATCGTCTTTGGGGCCAGGGCTGTCCATTAATATGTGTCTGTTCAGCACCTAGCAGAGTGGAGTCCTGATCTTGATTGTGGTCTCTAGGCATTACAGGAGTACTAAACCTACGGAACAATTTATTGAAGAACAAGTGTACTGTTTTACACTTCACTTTCTTTACACTATGTGTGGCTTTCAATGGTATGTTCTATCATTGCTTTAAGAAGATGAAATATTGCTAGAATCCCTTCCTGCATTGAAGGGTACAAAACAGAAGTTACCCAAACAACTTCAGGGAGTGGAAGTCATCAGTCCCTGTTTGAAGCTTCTTTGTTAGAAATCCAGTCCAGAGAAATTATGTAGGAAATGATGACAAAGTTGAAATGTGTTTAGAGGGTCTTAAATGACCTCTGTCATGTGGCTGAATATTCATTGTTTCAGCTTACAGAAATAAACAGGAAGAAAATGGAGTTCAGGGTCACATGGGGGAGTCACATGTCTTTGTATGCTTTGTGGAGTCATAGGAGCAGCCATTACTTATTAACTAGCTGAAACACCCACAGGAAGATTCACTGGCTAGGGTCAAGCTCCTTTTATTGACTATGCATGTCATATTTTAATCATATCATGTCACGTTTTAGTTATACAACATCACAATAGTCTGTAAAACAAACAAGGAGTCCTGTGGCATTTTTAAAGAATGACAAATTTTTTGCATGAGCGTTTGTGGGAGAAAATCCCATTTCGATGGACGATGTGAAGATGGGTGAAGTTAAAGAATGTGAGAAAAATAAATGCAGGGAAGCCCACGTCATAGGATCAGGTCACACTGTAATAGCAAATCAAAGCAGTTGTTAAGACTCAAACACTGGGAAACAACATATAGAAGAAAATGAGGTCAAATCACCTGCTTCAATGAGAAGGAAAAAATCCAAAGTCCTTCTTTAGTCCTGAAGAGATGGAGTCAAATTTGCATATGAATTCCAATTTGAAGCATTGATGTGTTGATCAGTTGTCCGAGCACAGCTATTAGCAAATCATCAATGGAGCGATCAGGAAGATTGAAGTGTTCACCTACTGGTTTTTGAATGCTGTGATTTCTGATGGCAGAATTGTGCTCATTTATTCTTTTGCACACAGAATGTCCTGTCTGTCCAATATATAAGGCAGAGGGACATTCAGGCACATGACAGCATAAATCACATTGGTAGATGAATGGGTGAATGAGACCTTGATGGAGCAGCTGGTTTGATTAGGTCCTGTGATGATGTCTTTTGTACAGATAAGCGGGCAAAGTTGACAGCATGGTTAGTTTCAGGAATATGTGCCTGCTTTAATGGTTCTGTTGTTACGTCTGTAGTTGCAGGCCAGTATCTGCTTAAGGTTGGTGTGCTGCCTGTAAGTGAGGAGAGGTCTGTCTCCTGAGGCTTGAGGGAGTGAGGGATTGTCTTGTAGAATGGGTTGTGGATCCCTGATGAAGTGCTGTAGAGGTCTGTCTAGGGGGCTCTAGGTGATGACCAGAGGCAGGAGCATTGCTGCCTTGGGGAAGGATCCGGGGCACGGCACCAGGCCCCACCCCCGGCCGCAGGCCATGTCCCCTGGCCGGGGGCAGGTCCGGAAGCTGCCACGTGCCGCCGCGGGTGGCTGGGCCTGCATCCGCAGCCAGGGATAGGGCCGGAAGCGGCTGCGGGTGGCTGGCCCCCGCATCCCTGGCCAGGGACAGGGCCGGAGCGGCTGCCGCTGCTGTGGGTGGGCGTGCCCCGGATCCCTGGCTGGGGATGGGGCAGCCGTGGCCACAGGTGGCTGAGCCCCCAATCCCCCACCAGGGATGGGGATGCTGCGGCTGCGGGCAGCTGGGCCCCAGATCCCCGGCTGGGGACGGGGCTAGGAGTGGCCTCTGTGGTTGAGCCCTGGATACCCAGCTGGGGATGGGGCTGCCGCAGCTGCAGGAGGCTGGGCCCCAGAGACTGGGGGGGGGGCACCAGACCCGGGGCACCAGTGCTGGGATTCGGGGCATGTGCCCTGGGTGCCCAGCGCCAGTGACACCCCTGACTGGGGTACCTGCCTTGCTCTGTCAATCTGTTTCTTCACTTTCACAAGCGTAGTTTTAAGAATGCTTGATAGAGATCCTGAAGGTATCTGTCTCTATCTGAGGGATCAGAGCAAATGAGGTTATATCTTAGGGCCTGGCTGTGGACAATGGATCATGTGGTATCTTTTGGCTGAAAGTCTGAGGGATGTAGGTAACTGTAGCAATCAGTATTTTTTCAGTAAAGGATGGTGTTCATGTGTCCATCACTAACTCGTACTGTAGTATCCAGAAAGTGGATCTCCTCTGCGGAATGTTCCAGGCTAAGTTTGATTGTGGAGTGGAAATTGTTGAAATTTCTGTCTGTCTTTCTCCCCTCTGAATTTCTCCACTGCATGATAGAATAACATATGTACTGCTCTTAATAGTTAATAGTGAAGTGTAGTAGATTTCAGAATAAGAAGTATTAACATATTTTCAGGAATGTTCAGCATTTTTTTCTTGGTTTTGCAGCACTAAACATAGCATTATGCAAGTCTACAGCTAACATTTTGAAATGATGACTTTGAGCTAAATCCAGCAGTCCCTGCAAAGTCTTTAAACTAGTGAATTGCAAAATTTTTTTTATACATGCAAGCAGAAACAATGTCTGAAGTCTCAAAGAGTTTTTTTTATATTTCTGGAACTTGAACCAGACCACTGAATCAAATGTCCTCAAATGTGTGGAAATATTTTTTTCCCAGCCTGAGAGAAAAAACATGTAGAAATGTTAGCCAGAAAGAGAGCGTTTTATTTCAAATGATTTTATTCCAAATAAACAGAAAATAGAGATTAATTTTTAAAAAAGTTCTATATCAGTCTTAAACACAGTAACTGCTATAATAGTCAGAAAGACCTTTTAACAATTTCAAAGAATGAAGTAAATTCAGAGCCGGATTTTGGTGTTCGTAGTCCCTAGGCACTTTCACTCCAAAATGTGCAAAAAGAGGAGTAAACGCCAATTGAATTATGTCAATTGACATGATGCACTTTAAAATATTCTAATGTTAAACCACATGATTTTCCTTATTCTTTCTGCTTTTTTAATATTTTCCCTCCTTCGTAGGCCCTAAAAATTTCATAGGCCCTAGGCACTGTGCCTATAGTGCCTAATGGGAAATCCGGCACTGAGTAAACTCTCTCTGGAATTGTGTCTTAGTAGATTGTAATAGAAGTAGTACAGTATAAAGTGTATCAGATCACATTCCATAACCTCAGCAAAAATCATTTGAATAAACGTAAGGAGATTTGCAAGAAAATTAAATAATAAAGAGGGAAAAATACTTTTCTATGTTATATAGAAGTACTAAGATCTGTGCAATACCACAGTGTATTTTGCAACTGACCATTCCCTCTGGATATGTGGATACAGAGTAGCCAACTCCTACCCTTTCTTCCCCAGACGGGATGACCAGATAGCAAATGTGAAAAATTGGGATGGGGGTATGAGGTAATAGGTGGCTATATAAGAAAAAAATCTGAGTATGTAGACATCAGATCATCCAGGGCATACTGAGGTAGTAGAGAGGACAGTAGGATTGCCTCCCATGAAAGCTCATGCTGATGAAGTGGGATTCTCTCCCACAAAAGCAAAATAACTTTGTTAGTCTTTAAAAGTGCTACTAGACTCCTAGTTTGTTATGATCCTTCATGGCAATCCCCAGCTGGCACACCTCCTTTGCTCTACCATTCATCGAGGGCTAAGTAGAGCAGGGGCGTCCTTAAAGGAGGGTGAGAAGGGCGATAGCCCCTGCCCTGTGATTCCATGGGCTGCTGTCCTGCTGTGAGAAGGGCAGCATGGGGCCCACACTGCTGCTCCTCATGGCCACGCTGTCCCCTGCCCCCTCCCCACTG
The DNA here is from genome assembly GCA_007922195.1 of Podocnemis expansa. Taxonomy (NCBI): domain Eukaryota; kingdom Metazoa; phylum Chordata; order Testudines; family Podocnemididae; genus Podocnemis; species Podocnemis expansa. The sequence continues at coordinate 13,844,532 of ML681964.1, read as the reverse complement.
CCTTCGGCACGGAGCCTAAGGTGGGGGGTGTTGGAGGGCAGGGACTGGGAGCACGGAACTGACCTCTTCTCTGGGCCAGCCCGCCCTACCCCCAGGACAGGGAACAGCTGGCCCAGGGGTAGAGCAGACCAGCCCAAAGGCCGGGCTCGGCTCTCTTGCCCCTCCCCTGAGCCAGCTGTTCCTTCCTAGGGGCAGAGAAGGCCAGCACAGAGGCAGCATGGGAGAACAGAGCCCAGCCTCCAAACTGGCCCGCTCCATCCCCAGGAGCAGAGTGGTTGGCTCAGGGGAAAAGAAACAAGGAGTCCTGTAGCACTTAAACACTAACTGATTTATCTGACACATGAGTTTTTGTGGGAGAAAATCCCACTTCGTCAGATGCTTTGGAGATGGGGGAACTTAGAGAATGGAATGAAAATATATGCAGTGGAGTGTAAGACATGGGATCAGGTCATACAGTAACAGCAAAGCAGAGCAGTTGTTAAGATTCAAACACTGGGAAACAGCACATAGAGGAGGGTGAAGTCAAATTACCTGTTGTAATGGGAAAAGAAGCCATAGTCACAATTCAATCCTGCTTTTACACAATTTAATCTGCATAGCAGTTCTAATTCAGCTGTTTCTCTTTGAAGTCATGATGTCCCACTGACTTTCTTGAACATAGTCATTAAAAAATCATCCACAGAGTGATTAGAAAGATGGAAGTGTTCAGCAACTGGTTTTTGCGTGTTCTGATTTCTGATGTCAGTTTTGTGCCCATTAATTCTTCTGCTCGGGGATTGTCCTGTTTGTCCAATGTATAAGGTGTTGGGGCATTTCTCACACATAATGGCATAAATAAGCTCATCTGTGATTTAGGTAGTATTACTCTATAATGTTAAACAGCCATTGTATTTCTTCCTAGAAGAACCTGTTATGGAGACACAGCTGAAGCATCAAGCTGTATATTAGCTGAATAAACTGTATGAATAATGGTATTAGGGTTGCACAGTTATAACTGAAAAAGAGATGGGCTTCAGGTATGAAGTCTAGACATGTGCATATGACCTGAATTGGAAATTCCCCAAAATTGAGGATAGTCTGAGGTGGTGCTTGGTCTGAGTCCATCTCTACCCAGTATCTGACCTTAACTCTGCCCCATTGTGCAGCTGCTTTGACATGCAGTCTGTTTCTCACTTAATACAATATCAGTTTTGCTTCATGTAAAACTAAGATAGTATATTATTGAACTGTTTTACAATTCATATACATGAGTTTGCATGATCAACTTTTTTTATTTCCTGTACAAAACTGTGCAAACTTAATGTTGCAATAATTTTTTTTTTTTTTGGCCAATACCTTGCTGTATTGAAAAGAAAACGGTAAATTCCCAGTTCTTTAACTAAGAGGCTCCAGTCAGAAGAAGGGTGACTGCCATCTGTTGGGAACCCAGGAGAAGTGTGCAGCTAAAACTTTCACACTGTACTTTCTGTTGCTCATTTATCACCTGATTCTTTCCCACAAAATTGATCTCATTGCAGTATATGGAAGGGACACAAGTTCCATGAACAGTATATACCACTTCTGTGCATATTTATTCTCTCTCTGTAGCCAACAAGCTCACCAACAAATGCCATTAACTCTGTCACATATCTCTTGGTCTGAAGCTAATAGGCCATGGAGTGAAGCTGATTACCTGCTTACATATTTGTATGACATCCATCTTTAAATGCTAACAATTTCATTGATTTCAGTGCTATGTCTGCTTGGTCCCACACTTTTAAGTATTAAAAAAACAAACAAACAAAACCCCTCCAACCAAATATTTGTAAATAATCAAAGTATGCATTTCTCATTATGATTTATAGATTGGCAGGTCTATTTCTTCTCTCTCTCTCTCTCTCTTTTTAATCCATATGGGTGGAACAGGACAAATGGTGTTCACAGTTGCTTTCTGGTCTGTTAAGGCCAAATTCAAGGAAGTTAAATGAGTTAAAGCATGGACAAAATAACAGCAGAACTGGAATGGGCCAAATGTTTATTCCTCCTCCCTATTCATATTCTTAACTTTGAAACATTAATATTTTCAAAGAAGCATGTGTCTACATTTCTTTCTTTCTCATTCAAAGACAGTTGCATAAATCATTTATGATGTTCATTCCACTGGTGAGAAGTTTGTTGTAGAAGGGAGGCATGCTCCCTTCTCTAACACCATTCAAGTGAGCAGACTTTTCAAATAAGAAAAATCTTAAGATCTGTTCACTCATCTAAAATAGCCTTCAACTCTTGTTCATCAGTTGTGACAGTGAAATTCAAGACAGGGAGTGGTGCAATTTGATGCTTGGTATACTGTGCCAATCCAGGCTCTCCATAATTAAGAGAAGTTTGAAAGCTGCTTTAAATTAAGCCAGAGGCCAACAGCCCTAATGGGCAATTTATAGCAGGTGGTGCTGACAGGGATGCAGGATTTAGGGAAATTTCAGTTGTACCTTTTTCTGTAATTACATCCTCTACATTAGTGAGAAGGGAGAAGAAGGTATGATGTTGAAGCAGCTCATCATGTTTTGAGGTTCATCTGAAACAGTAAAGCATAAAGCCTACTAATTCTGGTGAGAATGTGGGCCTGTGTTTGAAATCTTGATCCATAATTCTAAAGTTTGTTAGGAGGCAAATGCTTCAGTTTCCTAAAGGAAAAAGTAAAAGCTATTAGGGTCTATTTTGCAAAATCTTAGGCAGGGTTTTAGTCATATGAATCATTAATATCAATGGGAATCATGTTGTTAAAACACTCTAATGCTTTAAAAATTTATCCTTACATCAATTCTCCTTTGTAGGCAAAATTGTTAAAAACAGGTGTTTTGGGCAATTCCCTTCTCCCCCAAATGAAAAGCACTCTTATGTGGTAACAACTAACAAATCAACTATTTAGCAGGCTCTGCCCTCCTCCTCCATATCCCATATTCTGTTTTAATTGACTTTGATTTGACACAGAACTATGGTAATGTACAATTTCTGCTGACATTAGCTGCAGGGAGGCTGGAGTCTGTGAGACTGAATTGTGTAAAAAGGCAGAATTACAGTATAGAGAGGTAACAGAGTTTTATTCCACCATCTCATTTATGGAGTCAAACACCTTCAGGACAAATAATGCTTTAGAGTATATATGATTAAGAACATTAAAAATATCCTTACAGTGAAACCAGTCCTTTGTTGTTTACATTTCATTTTACCAGATAACTCGGGGATATGCTGAGTAACAACAAAATGTTAGTAGACATGCACATGCAACTAGCAGAAACCAAAGCAATGTGACAGAGAGCTGAACTTCTATGAAGTCTTGTGCCTCTCTTGTCTTGTGGTGATAAGGACATGTGTGTCTGTTTTTTTCCAAACTCTGTCCAAGTTTCCCATTGTTGGAGAACCAGTATGAAAAATCATTGTCTGGTCAGCTCTGCTTGGCAGATCCTCTAAAACCTGTTCATGGCCCCCAACTTGAGAACTGCTGGCTTACACAATACTGTTACTTGATACAAGAGAATGCCATTTACAGTGTAGCCAGTGGGAGTAGAGGGTGCCACTGAACTTAACTGGGTTTATTTTAATTGGGAAGACCGTGAGTGCTGCTATCCAGCCTTGGTGATTATAACTCCCATGATGCTTTGGGGAACAGGAATTGAAATTCACTTTCAGGAGCTTCTGGGGGAGCATGACCCTTATCTTGGAGAGGAACTGAGATTCTGGCCAGAGGAGCAGAGATTGCTTTATGAGTGCTCCTGCTAGAGAGCTGGAAGCTTCTGGACAGAGTCTGATGGGTCTTTGACTGTGACTGGGAGCCTCAGGGGCTGTTGGTGGACTTCATTGTAGCCAAAACAGAGACTGTTGCTGTGCCCAGAACTGACTGAGGTCATGAGCCTGCAGCAATGGATGTGTGAATAACTACCACCCATGTCTGGGAAAGTGCTTGCAAGGGAAGGGGAATAGCGGAGATAGTATGGTGTTGCCTAAGTCTCTGAGAAGAAATGAAGTGGTCTTATCATCTAAGCAGAATCCAGGCTTACTGACTCCTATCTTCAGAGGGGTTGTGTAGCTTGGAATAATCTCAGGTTAGATTTGCTCTGTGCTTGGTGCCTGGGCTGGACTGTTTTATTGTGCCAGCAGAGGGTTGTCCTCAGCTTCAAAATCTTAAAGCACACTCAAGAAAGAACTTTGATATTCAGAGGCGCGCACATCAGGGTAGGGTAAATGGTGACAACGTAAATGCAAGTTGGCTATGCTTCATTTACTGCTGTAAACTGTATTTATTGATTTATTGAAATGTCCCTTGCTGATTTAAATTGGCTGTGTCATTTTAATTAATCAGTGTGTTATAGCCTGTGTTCTTAAGTGTGTTAGCACTAATCTAAGAGGATATTGGGTGTATACGGTTCATAATTTCTGAGTCAGACCCATTGCCTAAGCTACCTCAGGTTTATTCCTGGAGACTCCTAAGGCATGCAAGTTTGTATGGGTAGTTGGAACATGTGCCAAAAATAATTTCCTTTAGTAGTAAAATGGAAGGACTGCTGCAGAGGGGTGGATAGAAGATTTCCACCTATCCAGTATCACCACTGGGATACTCAGGATCTCCTTTGCTGTCATCAGATGCTCAGGCAAACATGAGTGTTGTTCAGTCATGAGCAACCCAGGGGGGAAAGGGGGCTTGCACCAGTAAGTTCAGCATATCTATAGTTAGTAAACATTTTATTTGCTATCACTGACAGTAGGGAGGAGTAAAATGCCCTGAATTGTCTAATTCTGCTGTTACCTATTTCATACGATTCATGATGTGCAAGTGAAGTAACCTAATTTGTTCTGGAACATCAAAAAGCTGGTAGAAAACAGGAAAATGAATTATGGGGCTATAAGATTGCTAAGGTGCTCTAGTCATCTCAGGTACGAGAATGAAACTGCATATCATAATGGGCAAGGCAGAACTTCGTAGGCCATCTAATCATTATAGTGCCAACTGGAGGGCTGCCTAGAGATTCAAGTTTAACAGAACCTCACAAGCCACAAATCCAAGAAGGCAAGTTCAAAATCTGAACTGGAGCTATGGGCTCCCCCATTCCATCATTCTCTTTCCCCAGAAACTGCTTCTGCTACTGAATGGATAACTTTTATATAAGACTACTTCAAATTTGCACTCTGACTCTGTTTTGTAAAATGTTCATGGAAATTAGAGACCCAATAAACAAAAGAAAACTAAATTACAGAAGATTTCAACTATCCCCATCCATACTGTCACCTTAACATGGGATGCAGAGGTGACGTTTCTGTAAGCCATAAATGAATCCTTCTTGGCCCTGGAATCCACAAGGGGAAGAACAATTCTTGATTTAGTCTTAATCCAGTATTTTGTCCAAGAGGTGAATATAGCTGCACTGCTCAGTAATAGTGACCATAACATAACTACATTTCTTGTCCTTGTAAGAAATAACCAAAGAAGTCCACTACAGTAGCAGTTAACTTCAGAAATGGGAGCAATAAAAAAATGAAGTAAGCTGGTTATACAGAAGTTAAAAGGTACCATCACAGAAGTAAAATGCCTCCAAGCTTCATGAAATCCCTCACTCTCTCAGGCCATGGGAGATAGACCCCTCCTCATTTACAGACAGCCTCCCAACCTTAAACGGATATTCACTAGCAACTACAGACCATACAACAGAAAAACTAAGGTAGGCACCTATCCCTGCAACAAACTCTGCTGCCAACTCTGCCCACATATTTATGCTAATGACACAATCACAGGACCTAATCAAACCAGCTTCTTCACTGGGCCTCATTCACTGGCTCATCCACCAATGTTATATGTGCCATCATATGCTGATAACACCCTTACACATCAGACAAATGGGACTGTGTGCAAAAGAATAAATAGACACAAATGTGATGTCAGAAATGGCAACATTCAAAAACCAATCTTCCCAGTCACTCTCTGAAAGACACGACTGTTATTATTCTTAAACAGGCTAATTCTAAATCAAAGCTTCAAAGAGAAACTGCAGAGTTAGAATTCATATTCAAATTTGATACCATCAACTTAAGTTTAAATAGAGGCATGAGTTGGGTTTCTCATTATAAACGTTAGTCTTTAAAAGAGCCAGAGAGACTCCTCCTTTGTTTTTCATTATAAACAGTGATTTTCAACTCTCTCAATCTCACCACTTTCCGATGTGTTGTTCCACAGTTTGAATCTATACAGCTTGTTTGATTTGCTGAAGGAATCTAACCTGATGCACAGAAATGTAATCACAGGATTTATCTTCCCTCCCATACTAAGTTTATTCCATTTTCCAGCATCTGATGAAGTGGGACTTCACCCCTGAAAGCTTATGTGAAAAATAAATTTGTTAGTCTTTAAAAGCACCACAGGACTCCTTATTTATTTTGCTGAACTAAACTAACACAGCCACTCCTTTGGAATTTGTAAACAAAAAGTATTTGTTCACGCAGTGCACAGTCAACCTATGGAACTCTTTGCCAGGAGATGTCATGAAGGCCAAAACCATGCTGGGGATCTAAAAAGAATTAGATAAGTTTATGGAAGATAAGTCTGTCAATGGCTGTTAGCTAACACAGTAAGAATACAAGCCCATCTTGTGAGTGTTTCTAGCTTCTGATTGTCAGAAAGTGATAATGGATGATAAGTTATGGATTGCTCAATCACTGTTCCTTCTACGCCGTGTACGCACACACAGGTCACGAAACCCGCACAGACAACAAAATAAAGTGCACACAAAAAAATTCAGCAGTGCTAATATTAGTGCACACAAAGACATTTTTTGTGTGGACAAAGAAAATTTTTGCTCACATGGCCTATGAAAAATTAGAGGGAATATTACACTCAATAACTGCCTGTTTTCTTCATTCTCTCTGAAGCATCTGCCATTGGCCACTGTTGGATTTTAAAATGTCTGTTTTATATTGCACCTATTGGGGTTATAGGTGTACTATAAAAATTTCACTGGGGGAGGGAGAAAGAATGATAGGAGTTGCCAGGAAGTTGCTTCTCCAAAAATAAGTCTTGAAGCAGATTTGTGTGGGAAGGGATGCAAAAGTCAGTTTCTAGGTTACAGCAGAACTGTGGTTTTCACTAGTATTTAGCCTTTGCCTAATTAAAAGTGTTGCAATGCTGCCTGTCCTGAATTAAGGGAGTTCTGGTACGATCATGGTGTTGGTACTAATTGTAACAATACACTTTTAATGGCAGTCTGACAGAAACTTCTAGAAATGACAAAAATCAAGTGGTGCTATCTTTAGGTTTAAGAAGGTTGTCTTTTTTGTGTGTTCATCACTGGTCCCAGACTCCCTTTTCCCTCAAAAAGTGAAAAACCAAAGGAGTTCATGCTGGGAAAGATAAAGCATGAGGCAAGACGCTTGAGCGAGTGTACTCAGAAAGACCTGGAGGGGGACAGAATTGTAGCCAGTCCTGCAACAGTGACAGTCTGCCTACGAGTTCTGTCTAACCATAAGGCGATTTATCTTAAAAATCATTGTTTCTCCTTTCTGTTTGTTTCTCCAAAATTCCTGTTGATTTAATTTAATATAGTCATATCATGCCCATCTCAAACTTTAACCCTCTATAGTCATACAACAAAATCGGGTCAACATAGTGTCCGTAAATTATTACAAAGTTGCTCAGTGTCTGTCACACAGACTACTAATCTCTTGGTTGATCCAGTTATGCCCTTGACCTAGCTGAAAATTCATCTGTGCTGCAGAACTGCAAAGCAAATATACAACTAAAGTTATGGTTTAACCATAAGAGCACTGGGATCTGTGAAACATGGGGGATTGACCCACTGGCTTCTATTTTCAACTTAAAAAAAAAAAAATCGAACACCCTTCCCTTCAAAATGAAAATTTGAGGGTAATGAACACTGAGTCCAGGCAAAGATGCACTATGTTCAGTTTAACTACTTGCTGAAAGTAGTGTATCACAGCTATTAACTGCTGTTTAATTTGTCATAAGAATATTAGGCTTTGTGTTGCAAGAACTACATTGCAATTCAAGACAATACTATAAATGGAAAGCTCTTTACACATATTTTAGGAAATATACATACGAGGAATGGAGATTGGCATACAACCTGCATTCTCCAGGATATTCAACATTTGTTACATTTCTGACCTTTTTTTTCCTGGCCATTTATGAGTAAGAGAGAAACAAGTTTTTAACCTTCATTTTCTACCATTGATTTTCTTGCTTCATACCTTTTTCTTTGTATATCTGTGTCTTTTTTCCCCAGATTTTATTCTCCCCTTCCTGTTAATTTTATTGTTAAAGTTCATTATGCATTTATTTTTCTTATTCATTTTCTTTTATTTTTACTTTTGTATTAGGTTTCTTTGCTTCTGCACATTTCCTCCCTACCTATAGTATTCTTTTTCTTGTCCTGCCTCAAACTGTTGTGGCAAGATTCTGAAGCATTGTTTAAAGGGCTGCTATATTGTGTCCTGGAAGTAGATGGAAGTGATTACTGTAGATGCAAACTTTTGTAAAGCATACTTCAGCATGCTCTCAGCTGAAAAGCACAAAGGATGAATCTGACCCTCTGTGGGGGGTGAGGCCAGTGAGCCCAAGGTCTAAACACCAGTGATGTCCAATATTTTTGCCCTTATATAGGAACTATGAGTGAATTTCATCCTACACGAATATAATATACTGTTTCTCTTTTGCCTTTGTTGGTGTTTGTTTTCTACTCTCCTGACTTTGTTACATTTGTTTTTCCTCTCTTATTCTGATGTCTTTTTCCCCTTCCTCCTTCTTTCTTTCCCTGCTGCCCAGCACTAGAGAGAAAAGTCCACTTGATGTTCCATCCAAAATAAAGAGAAGTATTGATTTTACTACAGAACATCTAAATCTAGTTGGATTCTGATTCCCTTTACAGGCAGTTCTCACATCTCCAGCTGGGATGGAAAATAATATTACTACTAGCATTTGAAATGAAGATTTCTGTCTGCTATATTTCAGTTTCTAGACAGAACTAAGCTGGGTAACTGAATTATTTTGTTTTTCATTTTCACTGGGTTTCGTTGCCAGTCTGACTTGGTTTCAAGTATTTTTGAGCACTATTTCCAGTAATAACCATTATTACATTTAGCTTCTGTTCCCATATTTCAGAAACTGCTAACCAAAAGATCAAAAATAATAATAATAATAAAAAGCTTTTCTGTACAACAGATTGTTTAAATAACTGAAATGCTCCATATGCGTATGTCTGAAGGACTAAGTATCCCACATTCAGGAACTTGCCATCTCACCCATTACTTTGAATTCACTTCCGAGAACAAGTCAGCTTTTTAGATGGCAGCTTTCCATAACTGTTCAGTTTTGGCTATTACCATTATTTAGTATTTCCCCTCTTTCTGGTAAATTCTATTTCCAAATTTCACTTTCATTGGGGATCTTTTTATGCCATTTCCATTATCAATCCTAGTGGAGAACTGCAGCTAAGTAGCTTTGAAATAGTAATCAAAAACTACATTTATAGAATATAGAGACTGGGATCTTTATTCTCCTTCACAAATTAATTTTTTGATATCTGCTCCACAGCCCATCAAAGTTGAATGGAAAAGATTTCTGTTGATTTTGGTGAGTTTCAGATCAGCTCCTTGAAACTTGCCCCCCTCCACCATCAACACATATAACCCCTATAAACACATATAATGATCATAACACTAAATTACATGATGATAGATTATTCTGACCTGAGTAAGAAGCCAAGCCTATCCTGACAGTCACTACTGGATGCCCTGTATAGACTTTGAACCTGCTGCTTTGCTCCGGCTGGCATGGATGTCAATGCTGCTGTGCTTGGCACAGAGGCTGGGGCTCAATGTTACTGAATCCTTATGGATCCCCCTGTAATCTTTGAAATGCTTTCAGGAGGTCCAGCACTGCAGGCTGGGAACTGTTGATGCACGGTCTTTTGGCTAGCGCTTTGTAACATGTTAGCATTAGTTACATTATACCACTATTGGATATCAAGTATTCTCTGCAAGCATCTCTGATGAAGGCCACAAAAGGAAATGTTTTGCATTTCAGATATCTATGTAATCTTTTTACCAGTCAGAGGCAGCAGGAACAAGGGATGGGTTCAGTATCTAGGGGCTCCTTTTGACAATACAACATACAACACAAAACAGGCTTGTGTCCCCACCCAGTAACCATGGATAATTATATACCATCCTTTAGATGCCTCTAGAGGCAATACTTCCCCTCTCACAAGAATAGAGATTGAATGTAGAAAAGAGGCATTTAATAATAGGAGAAAAGTGACCTGGCATTAATGTGGGAAAATGCCACAAGCAGGATTTATACTTATAAAATCATACACAAACACCCCCACCCCATTTTGGGAATTTGTCTTTTGCATCATATTCTTAAGTCCAGCAACATGAAATTCCTTTCATGTGCCCCTCCCCTCACAGCACCCCACTCACAAGTATTTTCATTACTTAGGGCAGACCCAGAGTCTAGAGATGCAGTTATGGAATTTGCCTCCAACCCTGGTTGCGGGGGCCAGAAGGCATCTTGCCATTCTATTATCAGGCCACTGTGTTCCAGATACCCTGTTGGCCATCCCATTGGGTACTCCACTGGTCACCCTGCTGACCATGCATTGCACTGCAGGCTGCTCCACCAGTCACCCACTTGCTGCCCTTCCAGCTATTCTGTTACACACCACCACCTTCTGCTACCACTTGTTTCTCCACTATGACTTCTGCAGATTGGCCAAGATTGATCTCTTGAGATTCCACCCAGTTCTCTAATTCTGAGCTGTCAGTGATTGATTGTCAGCTCTTAGTGGGTGAACCTAGGTGCTGAAGCTGGGCAGGAGTGCTGTCCAACCAAGATCTGAAACAAAACAAAAGACTCCTAATGAATCTTAATTAGTGCTATCTTTAAACACTGGAAGGGCGAGATTAAACCAGGCCTGGGGCTCCTGGGGTTTGTTTTCACTATAAAGAGAAATTGAAATGTTAATTACTGGGATGGCTGACATCTCCATTTACCTTCTGGGGTCAGTGGTCCTCCTTCCCAGAAGTGTTTCCATTGACCTAAGGGAGTCACTGTGAGGAGCTAAAAGAGTGGTCTCTAAACTCTGCTGGTAGCTCCCTGGTCAGAGCCCAATTGCCCCAGAGGTTCCCAGTGGGCTGTGCCTCCCCACACTCATTGTTCCCTGATAGGAGCTGGCGGAGGGGCAGGTTACCACATGGGCCTATGGTGCCCATGCCCAGGGGCCCCTACATTGTAGGGGCCCCCAGCTCTGGCTGCACTGGGGCAGGGGGGCTCCCTGGGCCAGAGGCCAGGCTCTGCGTTCCCTTCCCTGGACTGGCTGATCCACCTGTGGCAGGCGCAGATTAATGCATGGGCCAACTGGGCTTGTGCCCAGGGGACTACCACTATGTGAGGGCCCCTCCGCCCAGCTAACATGGGGGGGGGGGAGTGGGGCGGGCAGCCCAGTGGCTGGACTTCACACTCTTGCTTCACCCCTGGGTCGGCTGCTTCGCCCCCAGTGGCAGAGCAGGGTGGGCCAGCTGTGGCCTGGCTGGTCAGCCCTCAGGGTGGTGGGGCCAACTCTACTGCATGCAGTACGGCCCCCAGTGTGGCCTTTGGGCAACGACAGAAGCTGCATCACGCATGCTAGTCACTCCTGCCACTGCTGGGAGCTAACTGGAGAAGCCACAGGCAGCCTCTGGCCCCAGCCATCCTCCCCCAAATGCTGGCCCACAGGACCAAGGCTGGCAGGGGAGGCAGGGTCGAGCAGGGGGTGGCATCGGTGATGGAGGCCTTGGACCCTTGCATCCCCTGAGCTGCCACTGACCCCTGGGGGTAAGGTAGTGGGCCAGCATGTGGTTGCTCTGCTTCAGGGGCAGGGCTGGCTGGTGTGCTGTACAGCCTTTGGTGGGGCTGCACTGGAAGCTGCACCACGTGCCAGTTGGCCCCACTGCCCTAGGGCAGACCAGCCAGAGCAGGGGACAGGCATGGCTGGGACCTCAGGTTGGGGAGGACCATCAATGGGGGGCCAGGGCCTTAGGCAGGAGGACCTATGCTGGGCCAGGGCCCAGGGCCCCAAGGCACCTTAATCTGCCCATGGCTGGGGGAAGCAACCCAGGGCTTCTTATCCCCAAGAACAGGATCCATCTGTGCCAGTTTCTTGCCCCCTGCTTGCTCCCTGCAGGAACTGACAGTCTTGTCAATTTCAGCTCAGCATGACACATCTGATGAAGTGGGTGGCAGCCCTCAAAAGCTTATGCTGGAAGAAATTTGTTAGTCTTAAAAGTGCCACAAGTGTCTTGTTGTTTTTGCTGTGTACAGACTAACAGGGCTACCTCCATGCAAATTAACAAGGTTGCCCTGCCTCCCAGTGGGGAGTGGATAGAGAAGCAGCCCAGGCTTCTCCCCTCCCAATTTCCCACCAGGAGCAGGGACCAGATGCCCCAGCTTTTCTTCTCCCTCCCAGACTGTAGAGGGGTCCAGCTGCTCAGGTCGCCCGGGAATTGGGGCAACTGGGCTTTAGCTGCCCAGCTGTCTTGTCAATTTCACACCTCCAGTGGAGCCGGGCGATTGACAAGAATGATAGCCAACAGCAGATGTAAGGAAGGTAGCGTCTACTCTATGTTACCCTAACTACACTCACATAAGCTTTACACCCATCGCCCCTCATAGGTGAGGTGATTTTATTATGGTGACACAGATGGGGAGTTGCATCAGTTGGAGGAGTGTGAACACTTCCATTATTTTGTAAACAAAAGTTGACTTTTGTCAAGAAAACTTTATAGTGCAGAACATCCCTTAGGCATAGCCTACTCTTCCAGACAGGAATACCTGTCCCCTTCCCCATCCACCTTCACAGAGTTCTGGCATTCAAGTCCCTTGCTTAGCCAGTTCAGTTAATACTGACTCTGGAATCATAACAGGCTAAGCACAGTTTTGCTGCCCTTTGCTCATACATAAAGGGAAATGACATTTTGTTACCCTGGCATTTAACACTAAAGTGGTTTGTAACCCAACACCAGCCAAAGGGATCATTGGGTAAAGCAATCCCATCCTGCTGAGCACCTAAGCTGGGAGGTTGTGCTCATGCAAATACGATCTGGCTCTAATGCTTGTTCCCCTCCTCACCAGCCAGCTCTGTTCAAGTCAGGCCCTGCTTATGTCCATCAAGTTTCAAAAGCATAAAACAGTGTAGGTATCATGGTGAACTTGTTTAAAATTTACATCAACTTACATTTTCACAGTTGGAGAAAATTATGGGGTGGGTGGTCACACAATAATTTAACAACAGATATTGAGATTCAGAATGTTAAACTTTTTTTTCTGTTAAAATACAAATTGTCAACATGGCCCGTCAAAACATACAGATAAATATTATTAAATCAAATTCTAATAAATTCCCAAGCAACATTTTTCTTAGTTTGCTTATCTGTAATTTTCAGTCATTATAGATGAGAAATGTTTTTTTGTTGGTGTGTGTGTATGGTGAAATTGATATTAACTGATTAAAAAATTAAACCCTTCCCAGTCTAGTTTTAAACAGTAACTTTATCTTTCTTAATAGTCTTGTCGTCTATATAAATATGCAATCCCTCTTTTGGTTTTTGCAAAGATTTTGGCTTTGAAGAATTCCATAGTTTTATTATCTGCTGTGTGAAGACGTCAGCTATGGCTGGAGTCCGAGCTCTTGGATCCTCCTACATTGCAGGGTGTAGAACCTGGGCTCCAGCCTGAATCTGATTATTATTCTACATGGCAGTTAAACCGCCTTTTAGCCTGAGCCGCACAAGCCTTTGTCAGCTGGCTCAGGTCAGCTTTGGTATATAACTGAAGTGTAGATATACTCTTTGTGTCCTAGCTCCCCTCCAGGGGCAGCCGATGGCTGACTGGCCTCTCATGCTTCTATTAACCCTTGCAGGGCTAGTATGGGGTGAACACTCCTGACCCCATTACACACCCGAGCATTTTGTTTTTTTCACTGCAAATGGACATTGAGTGGAGATCTTTGTTCAGCTATTCAAAGTGGTGCTCAGGTCCCTTTCCTGAGATAATACAGCTAATTTTAGAATCCAGTAAGGTCTAGAAATAATTGTTTTGAAATCAGTATGTCAACTCCAAATAAAGGTCGTCCAAGATACCCTAAATCCTGCCTTATATTCCTTCTCAAAAAACCCCTATTAGCATGATGTGACTCCCACCAAAACCTGTCAATGTAAAATGAGTTTAGTTCACAGTGAGGCAGCTCTTTCCACTGTAAACTAAACAAAGGCCATTTTAAGGGGTGGTGGGCAGGTGACTGCATTGAATTGGGCTCTGCTTTAATAATAAAATGAATTCTGCTGTTGAAATAAAATAACACACTAGTTCTTTTTAAAATGAAAATATCTAGTTTATTGCACTGCTGTATATATTTTAAAATCAAATAGACTTTATTTCAAAAGCTTGCTGAGAAAGGACATCTAACCAAAAAAAGAGAAGTTTGAACAACTTTTTTACATACATAATTCACATAAAATATGGCAACATTTCCCCCTCAAAATTAAAAAGAAAAGAAACCTCTGGTTGGGTTGAAATGATATTACAATGGGTTAGCCTGGCAGGAATTCATATTCCAAAATTAAGAATTAGAAGCAGTGAACAAGGGTGCAAGTCTGCTCTCTCATTGTGGGAATTTTGTCACTAACTTTATTTGGGAGCAAGATCAGGCTCTAAGAACGTCATTTTCCTTTTGAACTATGGGGTTTACTCGGGCAGCTCCCTCAGGCATTAATGGCATTTAACGGAGCAGATTCTCAGTTAGCATAAATAGTCACGGACGTCAATGGAGAAATGACAGTTTATACCAGCTGAGGAATTGTGCCCATGTGTGTAATGAGAGTAAACCACACAACCTTAACAAGAGACGTGGTAGGACCATATTAAATGGATAAAAAATTGCACCCAGTTACACAAGAGGCCACATTCTGATTTCATTGCATCAATAAACATTTGGAATAATTCTACTGAATTCAGGATAGTTAACTTCAGATTTACCCTCAAAGTAGTAAAGAAGATTTTGCCCCCCCCCCAGTCTGAGTTTGTCTTTGACTGCTGTAACATAATGAATTACTGAAACCATGAAGATAACAGATGCCTACACGCCTTTTACTGATGCATTTTGTGAAGCTGTTTTCTCTTAAGAACAAAATAATTTGAAACACCTTGGAAACTCATTCATCTTAACTGGCAAAAGCTAAACTGCAACATTTTAGCTCCACTCTACTTGTAGTGACTGATAGGTCAGCGCCACATGAAGAGTAAGCATGTCAAGCCTCTTATAATTTGGCCATAGGTTTCAGAGGACATCTGCAAATCATTGTGTGAATCAGAAAAGTACAAATTCACAACAGTTTTACTCTCCCCAGTTGTGTTTGAAATTTCCTGTTTTTGAGGTTTCCTTGGTTCCTAAAACATAAGCTGCTAAATACTAGCTGCTCTAAATGGCTCAGATCTCCAGATTCTTTGATCAATTATCTAGTCATGATTACCCAATTTCTATATGGGGGGGGGATGGACAGTATCTTCTTTTATTTTTTTGTAAATATAAATATTCAGTAAGCACTTCCTGAAGCTTCCCATGCAATAAAAATTTCCAGCTTGTACTAATAAAACCTCTACTCTACTATTATTTTTCTATATCTAGGGATATTCTGCTTTTAACAGCAAGGCCCCTTCCTCCTTATTATACTGAATCTTATTAGAGTGGCTCTTACCATTGGATTATTCTGAGCTTTAAATATTGTCAGTGATAGATTGGAGCTTTGTGGCTAAAATGAGACTGCTGTTTTGAGTCTCTTTGACAGGAGAAATGGAGGGAGTCTATTTATTTTTCTCTTGGATCACTTCATTTATATGTTGGGGCTCATCCTCCAGAAAGGGAAAGTAAATGGGAGTGGAAAAACTGAGAGAATTATGCCCCACTACTGTCCTCTGCTCCTGAGCTAAACTATTCCACTTTTCATTTACTGATCTCTCTCTATACAGAGAGTTCTTAGGACAGGTAGATAATGTGTACAATTAATTTGCTGTGTATAATTAATGATTTTTCCATATGTGTTGGTATGTTCTGAAAATTTAAGTAGTAACAAATCATTCATGATATATATGTGCCAGAAGCCTGTACATTTCCCCCCCCCCTTAATAAAGCTAATTAAATTTCACTGGATAAATCAGAGATGACTATACCATATTAGGGATGGAATTTAAATCTTCTTGGACAGACAATGTAAAAAATACAGTAAAAAGCAGTCAACTTTCCCAGTGGTATAGTTCCTTAAATCAAGCTAGTCTAATAAGCACTGAAGTAGTGGTGCCTATATATTCAGACTGTCTGCTGCCAGGTGCTCTTATAGCCTTAACAACTTTTTATTGTGAATATTCAGAATGCAGTTTTAAAATGATCACAGCTATGAAAAATTTAATATTTTTTCAAATCAAGGAAGGTACCATTCCTCAATCAGGACTGTGCACATGTGAAATATCTTAGCATAGCTGTATTTAAAAAAAAAGTAGTGGTGGTGTTGGTTTGTTTTATTTAATAAAGGGGAAAAGTTCATTTTTCACTTGGGTGACAAGACTTAGCACGGACTTTAAAAAAAGAAAACAGTAATACAGGACTGCTCAGAACAAGCATTAACACAAAACATGGCTGTTTCAATGAGGTAGGAAAATGGGGCATTAGAATGGAAACCATTTTACATCCCTATCTGTATTTCTGAACAACCACTAAAATACATACATGCTGTAGAGATGGACTTGAAACAATATGACCATATGCCCCAATTTTATAAGGATAGGTCTGATATTTGAGGCTTTCTCCTACATAGACATAGGCACCTATTACTCCCATCCTCATCTTGATTTTTCATACTTTCTATCTGATCACTGTAGCTAGAACTCCTATGTATGAAATGAATCTGCATACTTTCAAAGCCTATAGGTATTCAAATAGCGAGTATGAGTCTGATCCATGAATTTTAAACCCCTTTTATTCCCTCTCATGTGGACTCTTCCAGCGACAGGTTTGACTTCCTTCACTTTTCTCCAGGGCCATCCCTAGGGGAGTGCAGAGCCCCAGGCGAATTGCTCTCTGCAGGGCCAACACTCACCCCCCACCCCCGCACTGAGGGGCAGAGCTGGCTGATCCAGGGTAGGGGCAGGCCCCTGCTCCGGCCATCCCCTGCCAGAGACTGGGCAAGCCGGGGGAAAAGCGGTGGCTTGGTTCAGCGCTGTTGGTCCGCCCCCTCCCCATGCGCTCTGCTTTTGCCTCTGTGCCAGAGCAGCGGGGAGGGGGCAGGAGGTAGCATAGCTGGGGGGGGGGGGTAGCAATAGAGGCCCCATGCTGCCTCCTGCCCCCTCCCCACTGCTCTGGCACAAAGCTGAAAGCAGCATGTGTAGGGGGAGAGAGGCCGAACCTGCAGCACTGAACTGGGATGCTGCTTTTCCCCCAGCTCACCTTGTCTCTGGCATGGGGGGGGGGCAGTGGTGTGGGCTCCATGGAACCCCCCAAAGCATGGGGCCCTGGGTGGCTGCCCCTCTCGCCCTACCCTAGGCATGGCCCTGCTTTTCTCCAGGTGGCCAGTCACTCATGGACTGGATCTTTGGGTGACAGCCCCTATATTTCCCAAAACACCTGTAAGCTTTTTTACCCTTCAGGTGGGGGGGCTCTGTGGTTAGTCAGTGATTTTAAAATGAAGCCAAAGCAGCAGCTTCTAAACCAAACTTTATTCACTCAAAGGTACACAGCAAACAGAGAAAAGGCTAAAACAAATGTCAATACATGTGTTGCCTCTTACCTAATTTTAATCTTTCCTTGGAAACTGTGATGAGCTGCTCCCCAGATCTGGTCCAGTATGCCACTGTGACCTCTGATTCCCACTCCTGAACCCTGATTTGCCCTGCTTTGCCAAGTGAACACTCCCTCCTAAGTCAGTCCACTTCAGCCTCTCTTGTGCAATTGATCCCAAGCAGTGGGTGCATGCCCTCTGGCTACTCAAGGGACTGCCCCTAAGCGAGCACCCCTAGCCCCAGATACCACCATGGGAGTCATTGTCTAGAGACTGGGGCCCACTCCCAGTCACCATACACTTAAGTCCATCTATTTAACGAAGAAATGGATTGTGCCCAGCCTTCTAAAGAACACACAGCTTTAGATAAAACAACTACTGGTTTATTGACCAGATTATAATTCTAATTGAGAATACGGCCAATCATGGCAGAATCACAATACAAATGAGCCAGGATTGACCACAAGGAAATAAAAGGTAAAACAAACATACTAATCTCCTATCTCTACCTAAACTGACCTCATAGTCCAAGTTCATGCTGATGGTGGTCAGCTGTCAGACTTTTGTACAGCCAGTCTCTGCCTGAGGCCAGGTAGGGCCCATATCTTGCTTGAAGTTGTTTCAAGGTGGAGATTCATAGACAAAAAGCCCCAAATCCTTCCAAGTGTCTCTCTTTGTTCCAAAACTCCCCTAACCCCTCCCTTTCTGGGCAAAGGTGATCTTTGTCTCCTTTGAGCCAGGGAACTCAATTAGCATATCTTTGTTGGTTCCTCCAGGTACTTGCTTGTTTCCTGCTCTGTCTGGCTCCCACCGTCCTGAGCCATGTTACACATCTGTACATATGCATGAGGCTGCAGGAAACATATCATAGTAATTCTGTAGAATAGGTTAAGGACATCAATAAAGAAACCTTGTATGGCATAGTTGGCATAAAAGCATACAATCTCAGTGTATAAGTGAACAGAAAACTCATATGGATCATAGCCCAGGGTTCACAGATGTGCATGCCATGACAAAAACTTAGGTTCTACTTCAGCCAGTTGCCTAGCAAAAGATAAAGGTGAGACGGACTGCCCCTGCAGTCTTGTCTTAGTGTCTCTTCTGAATCTCTCCTCAGTCAGCTGTTGACAATCTACTCACTCACCACTTCCTCTCTTTGAATTCAGGCTTGGGCCTGAGAAGGATAAACCTTGTTATCCTGGCTGGAGCAAGGCATGGGTAACTTCTTAATAAATACCTAAGGGATAGCCATGTTAGTCTTGTTCAGCCAGGGCTGTCCTTAGGGTAGGGCAAGAGGGGCAGCTGCCCAGGGCCCCGTGATTTGGTGGGCCCCGGGGGGCTGCACCCCCCCCCCCCATGCCAGGGGCAGTGTGAGCTGGCTGAAAGTGGCAGCCCAGTTCACTCTACTGTGGGGTCAGAGGAGTGGCTTGGTGTGAAAGTTGCTTAAGGCAGTAGATTAGCATTGCAATAAAGGTGAATCATTAGAACTAACAATGAGGTACAAATTGTTGTTCAAATAACCTATATGCCTCCTCTCTGAGTCAGTATCTCTTTGGGCTTCTCTCATTCATAGGAAAAGGATTGAGGTCACTGGCAAGCAACCTTTGTGTTTTTTTTATCAATAGACCCAATGAAGAAAAGAAAAAACTGTGACCACCAACCTTATTCCACCATTTCTGAGATATGGGGATTGCAGTTATTTTTGCAAATTAGGACTTTCCTTTTTTTCAGTGGGTTGAGAATTTGCTTGCTTGCAACAAAAATTATAACTTGTAGATTTTAATAAAAACTCCAGAGAGTTTTTTGACTGATAATTAAAAAGAGAAGAGAAAAGCAAACTGTTCTAGTAGGAGTCTGTGTTACAATGTATGGTATTTTTTCTACAATTAGAAAGCCTAAGTAACAATAAAATCCAACTCAGGGATGGATCTGCTGGAAAGATAAGTTATAACAAGGTCCTAATCTGAAGGTGGGAGTGGGTAGCGCCATTGTGTTGCTGCCTTATGCACACTGTCAGGGGTCACCAGACCAAGCAGAGAGGGCTAGCACCCCTTGAATCATACTATTGTGGGCAATTGTGTGTTCATGGAAACTCATGCAGACTCAGGGAGCAGATGAAGTGCAGAGGTGAAAGTGGAACCCATGGTAGGGTGACCAGATGTCAGGGAAAAGGAGGAAATGTCCTCCTTTTTACTTTCATGTCCTCCGTCCAGCAGGCATTTTAAAAATACAGGATTTTGTCTGCCTCTTTACTTACAGGGGCTAAAGTATGCTGGAATGCCCCAGAACACCCTATTTTTATGGGGAAGCATTCCAGGATCTCCTAAAAACAGAAGAATATTACATTTTCTCCATGTGTCCTCCAGTGTTCTCCTTTTTGTACTTCCTTGTCCTCTTTTCCATGCATTGGTATCTGGTAACCCTAACCCAGAGGGGCAGCTTCAGTTTGTGGGATTTGGCAGTTGAGAAGGGAGCAGGACCTGGAGGGACTTGGACAGGCCCAGCAGCAGACAGGATCTTCCTGGATCTTTCTTTCCAGCCTGGTACTGGCTCTCTTCTCCTCCCCCTGTCTCAGCACTTCCATCTCATTTCTCCACCCAGTCACCCCCCCATTTGCAAGGAGCTCCCACACACACACTCCAGGCTACTTTTAGAGACTCGACATACTTCCTGATTTGAGACAGGTGTATGGCATGTGGGATCACCCTCTGCATGTTCCATGTAGGTGATCTCAAATTAGATGTGTAGATTTCAGAGATGCAATAGCAGCCTCAAGAGAAAGGATGAAAGCCATGAGGGATTGCTCCCGCCCCCAGCCATGATCACTGTTCAGTTTTCTGGCGGCAGCCACTTTTTTTCAGTGGAAAATGGCAGAGGGGTCCAGAGCTAGGTCCCGAGGAAAAAGGTTTGACAACCACTGGCTTAAGGGCTGCTGAGAAACCAAACCCTGTACTCCTGTTCCGCCGCTTTTGGCTGGCTTGCCTGGTCCCTGGCACGGGACGGCTGGCGCAGGGGCTGCCTCTCCGCTGGGCCAGCTAGCCCCACCCCCAGTGCCCGGGGCAATGGTGTGTAGGGGTCCCACAGAGGGTGATTCGCCCAGGGCCCCACACCCACCTATGGACACCCTGTGTTCAGCAAAACAAATGAGGAGTACTGTGGTACTTTTAAAGATTTTAAAAAATGTATTTTTCTCATGAGCTTTCATGGGAACAAATCCCATTTCATCAGATGCTAGAAAATGGAAAACTTACAGTATGGGAGGGAAAGATATATGCAGTAAAGTGTAATCACATGATGGGATCAGATTACTTCAGCAAATCAAACAAGTTGTATAGATTCAAAGAGTGTGGGACAACATATCAGAAAGCAGTGAGTTGGAGAGAGGTTAAAATCATTGTTTGTAATGAGAAGGTCAGCTCATATATCTATCTATTCAAACCCAGGTTGATGGTATCAAATTTGTATATGAATTCTAACTCTGTGATTTCTATTGAAGATTAGCTCAGAATTAGCCTTTTTAAGAACTGTAACACATATGTCTCACAGACTGACTGGGGAGATTCAAATGATCCCCTATTGGTTTTTGAATGTTGCAATTTCTGATGTCAGGTTTGTGTACATTTATTCTTTTGCACAGACAGACCAGTCTGTCCAATGTATAAGATGGAGTGGCATTGTTAACACGTGGTATACCTCACATTAGTGGATGAGCAGGTGAATAAGCCCCTGATGGAGTAGCTGGCTTGATTAGGTCCTATGATGGTGTCATTAGTGTTGATATGCTGGCAGCAGGGTTTGTTGCAGGGATATATGCCTGCCTTACGGTTTCTTTTGTATGGTTTGTAGTTGCTGGTGAGTTAGCTGTTTAAGGTTGGGGGGCCATCTGTAAGCAAGGGGAGGACTGCCTCCCAAGGCTTGAGAGAGGTGAAGGGCTGTCTTGTAGGATAGGCTGTAGATTCTTGATACGTTGCAGAGGAATGAGTTGGGGCTGTAAGTGATGACCAGTGACATTCTATTGTTTTCCTTCTTGGGCTTCTGCTGTACAGGGTACCCAGAAGTCAACTTTTATAGGGCCCCTTCTCCAGTGCCTCCTGGGTGATGGTCTCTGATGCGAAGATGACCTTCCAGTATATTTTGGTGGTTGCCACAATGGCTGTGGATCCCACCACCTGTGCCGTCACCCACATGTAGGCCTCTGTTTGGGGTGAAGCAGACATTAGGAAGTCCAGGTGGGAAAGAGGCAACAACCACTGGAGACTGAGCTCAAAGAGTCAGTGGGCGCAGAGGACAGGATGGTGGGTGGAGGAATTGCAGCTACCTAGATGTATGCTCCGGTGGCTGAGGGATAGGTGACCCCTAAACTTCCAGGAGTGGCAGAAGAAGTGGGGAGCCACAGCCAATGGTGAGGCATTTGTACAGAGTGCAGTCCCTGCCTGGCAAGGTTTTGCCTTCCAGGTGGGTCTCTTGTCCTTCTTCTTCTCCTGGCCTATTCTGCCAGTCAAGGGGGCAGCTCTGGAAATGAAGGAGACAGGAGCCTTGGCAGTGAGGAAGTCCTCACCCATGCTTGTTGCTGTCGGTGCCCCAGTGGGGATGACAACAACAGATCTGACAACAGTAGTCTAAATGGTAACTGCAGTGGGTGGCAGATAGGGAAACAAGCCGGTGAGGGAGCAGCAAGGTTGATTGGAGGCCCCCTCCTACAGTCCTCCTACTATCCAGGAAAAGGAACAGGAGCAGACACTGAAGGAGATGGGGTAACAGAGGAGAAAGGTGGGATGGCTAACCACTCTTCCATGTTAGGCTGTAGGCAGGGGAGGAGGTTTCTTACAAGGAAGAATCCCAGTGGTCTTATTCAGGGTGGAAACCCTGGCTCCTCTGGCTGCACTGGGTAAGGTGGGGGGGACTATAATGATACCAGGGAGTGCAGTGAATAGGGGGGACAATAAAAAAGGGAGGGGGGCATGGTATCATGTGGGACATGGCAGGGCAGGGGCAAGCATTAAGTGATAGAGAAAGAAAAGATTGAGTGGAAAACAGGCCTGGGCTAGGGCAGGAAAAGGCACACAGATTCCCAGGAGCTGGGACAGGGCAGGCAAGCTAACAAGCTTAAGTGGGCCAGGATGAGGGTAGGGGAAACAAAGTGGTTTACAGTGGGTAGGCTGGGTAGCCAAGGAAAAGCAAGAAGAATTGGTAATACTAGCACAGACGAGGAACTATGATATTATAGGAATAATGGAGATGTGGTGGGATAGTCTGCACGACTGGAGCTCTGCCATGGATAGGTATAAACTGTTCAGGAAAGACAGGCAGGGAAGAAGAGGGGGAGGAGTAGCACTATATGTAAAAGAGCTCTATGACTGGTCAGAGCTCCATTATGGAAGTGGAAGCGTGCCAGTAGAAAGTCTGTGGGTTACATTGAGAGGGGAAAGCAACAAGGGGGATGTCGTGGTGGGTGTCTGCTATAGACCACCAGACCAGAAGCAGGAGGTGGGTGAGGTGTTCTATGGACAACTAGTGGAAACTTCTAGGTCACAGGCCCTGGTGCTGATGGGGGACTTCAACTACCCTGACATCTGCTGGGAGGCCAATACAGCAGTGCATGGGCAATCCCGGAAGTTTTTAGAGAATGTTGGGGACAACTTTCTAGTACAAATGCTAGAGGAACCAACTAGGGACCTTGCACCGCTCGACCTGCTGCTCACAAACAGGGAAGAATTGATCAGGGACGTAGAGGTAAATAGCAAGCTAGGCAGTAGTGACCATGACATGGTTGAGTTCAGGATCCTGATTAAAGGAAGGAAGGAAAGAAGCAAAACAAAAACCCTGGACTTCAAAAAAGCAGATTTTGGCTCCCCCAGGGAACTGATGGGCAGGATCCCTTGGGACGCTAATCTGAAGGGGAAAGGAGTCCAAGAGAGTTGGTTATATTTTAAAGAAACCCTGCTAAGGGCACAGGAAGTTGCCATTCCAATTAGGAGAAAGAACAAACATGTGAGGCAGCCAGAATGGCTTAGCAGAGAACTCTGCTCTGAGCTTAAACATAAAAAGGAAGCTTACAGGAAGTGGAAGCTTGGTCAGATGACCAAAGAGGCATATAAAGATATTGCTAGGGACTGCAGGGATAAAATCAGAAAGGCCAAAGGACAAATGGAGCTGCGGCTAGCGAGGGATGTAAAGGATAACAAGAAGGGGTTCTACAAGTATGTTAATAACAAGAAGAGGATCAGGGATGGTGTAGATCCCTTGCTGAATGGGGCAGGCATCCTTGTGACAGAGGATGAAGAAAAAGCTGAAGTGCTCAATGCTTTTTTTGCTTCAGTTTTCACAGGCAGGGTCAGCTGCCAGCCCACTACCATGGGTATGGCAGATGGGAGAGAAGAAGAGAGGCCCTTGGTGATGGACGGTCAGGTTGGGGACTGCTTAAGGAAGCTGGATGTGCACAAGTCCATGGGGCCGGATGAACTGCATCCAAGGGTGCTGAGGGAATTGGCCGATGAGATAGCAGCACCGCTGGCCGTTATTTTTCAAAACTCATGGAGAACAGGGTTGGTGCCAGAGGATTGGAAAAAAGCAAATGTAGTGCCTATTTTCAAGAAAGGGAAAAAGGAGGATCCGGGGAATTATAGACCAGTCAGCCTCACCTCAATCCCTGGCAAAATTATGGAGCAGATTCTTAAAGAATCCATCCTCAAACACTTAGAGGAAAATAAAGTGATCAGGAACAGTCAGCATGGATTTACCAAGGGTAAATCATGCCTGACCAATCTCATCTCCTTCTGTGATCAGATGACTGGTTTTCTGGATGCAGGAAGAACCATTGATGTCATATACCTTGATTTTAGCAAGGCTTTTGATACAGTTCCCCACAGCACTCTCATTGGCAAATTAAGGAAGTATGGGTTGGATAGGTGGACTATAAGGTGGATAGAAAACTGGCTAGATCAACGGTTTCAGCGTGTAGGAATCAATGGTTCCATGTCTAGCTGGCAGCCAGTCACAAGTGGTGTGCCCCAGGGGTCGGTCCTGGGGCCGGTTCTGTTCAATATTTTCATCAATGATCTGGATGATGGAATAGACTGCATTCTCAGTAAGTTTGCAGATGACACCAAGATGGGGGGACCAGTAGACATGTTGGAGGGCAAGGACAGGATTCAGGGACACCTAGATAAATTGGAACAGTGGGCCAATAGAAATCTTATGAGATTCAATAAGGACAAGTGTAAAATCCTGCACGTGGGATGGAAAAACCCCATGCACTACTACAGGCTGGGAAACATTCAGCTAAGTAGCAGCAGTGTAGAAAAGGACCTGGGGGTCATGGTGGATGGGAAGCTAGATATGAGTCAGCAGTGTGCTCTTGCTGCCAAAAAGGCCAATGGCATACTGGGCTGCATCAAAGGAAGTACTACCAGCAGATCAAGGGATGTGATCATTCCCCTCTATTCTGCACTGGTAAGGCCACATCTAGAATACTGTGTTCAGTTTTGGGCTCCCCACTACAAAAAGGACAGGGACATGCTAGAGAGAGTTCAGAGGAGGGCAACCAAAATGATTAAAGGGCTGGAGCACAAGCCCTATGAGGAAAGACTGAAAGCATTAGGCTTATTTAGTCTGCAGAAGAGAAGATTGAGGGGGGAGTTGATAGCAACCTTCAACTACTTGAAGGGATGCTCTAAGGAAGATGGAGCTCGACTGTTCTTGGTAATAGCAGAGGACAGAACGAGGAGCAATGGTCTCAAGTTGTGGTTAGGGAGGTTGAGGCTGGATATTAGAAAAAACTTTTTTACTAGGAGAGTGGTGAAGCCTTGGAATCAGCTGCCAAGGGAGGTGGTGGAGTCTCCATCTTTGGAGGTGTTTAAGACCCGGCTGGACAAAACCATGACTGGGATGATTTAGTGGGAGTGGTCCTGCCTCTGGCAGGGGGTTGGACTGGATGACCTATGAGGTCCCTTCCAACCCTATGATTCTATGAAAAGGGGGCAAACTGCTGCAGGAGAGCTGGTGGGCAAAGGTAGGGGAGACCCACTAGCCAAATGCAGTGAAAGGAGGAAGGACGGAAGGAGTGGAATAGATGCACCCACATGCATTTGCAAACCATCCTCACTGCGAGCTGCTGCAGATAAAGTCATAGGTGGTAGCAAGATCAAGGCGAGCTGGGCCAAGAAGCAAAGGCAGTCCTAGATGGTGAGTGGAGATGGTGTAGAAGGCGGTTGAGTTGGTGGTGCTGGTGGCAAGGAGGGGCTCCATGCCACTCCCCTCAATCACCATAATGATAGTAACAGCCACCACCATGAGACCAAGGATGAAAAAGCTACTCAGCAATAAACCCTTTCCCTAGTGTTCTGTAGCAGTCCTGTGTGCTCCCTCACCAGTGCTCCTCCTCTTCCTGAAGGACAGCAGCAAGCTCCTAAGCAGCAACAGCAGTTAGCCAGCCAGGAGAGCCCACGAATGATAACAGTGGTGGTGGAGGGGGGTAACTTGTCCCCTGTTCAGGAGAGGAGGCAGGCAGCCAGGGAGACCACCAGCCAGCGAGAGAGCAAGGAGGGGGCTGGCCCAGTGGAAGCCAGGCAGGCACTCTGGTCAGAGAGAGAGAAAGGGATAGAGGGCAGGGATATCAGTCCTTGACTGAGAAAGGCCCTTTCTCTTGTAAGCTAAGAAGCATGTTTGGTGGGTATGAGAGGCTAGAGGAGGCTAAACTGCCCCAAACAGGATGTGGCACACTTTCCAAAGGCGAGACTGAGGATGTATGTTGCCACAGTCCACCCTAAGGGAAGACATTCCTTTTAGATAGTGCCATAATTTTTTCTCCAAGGCTGGCAGTTTCTTAGTCAAATACACAATGGTGTGTCTCCTTCTCTCAGCATTGGTCTGCACTCTCTAAACCCATTTCTGAGGCATTTGTGAATACAGAACAGGGTTTGCCAAAGGCTGGGTTTACTGGAACCATCTCTGTTCAGGGCAGAGGCAGCCTTAGGCAACTGGTGGCCCTAGGCAAAGGCCCATCTCAGGGGCCCCTTATAGGCCTCCACAACCCCCCTCTGCAGCCTCAGCTCCCCACCGCTGGCCCCCAGCCCACCCTCCATGCCCCCCCATAGCCGTGACACCTTGCCCTCTCCATGGGTCTGGCTCCCTGGGCTCAGCAGCCTCTGCCCGCCACAGGCCCTAAAAATCTCCCTGCAGCCCCAGCATCCCACCAGTGACACCAACCCTGCCCACGGCCCCTTCTTCCTGTTGCTGGCTCCCTCCCCAGCACCTTGCCAGGGTCCCAACATGGCTCCAGTACTCTGCCTGGGGCCCCAACTGCCCCACTGCCAAAGGCAAGAGACACGGCAGGAGCAAAGACCTGGGCCTCTGGGCTGGCCTACTCCGCCCCTGGGGGATCGGAAGCTGGCCCAGGGGTGGGGCAGGAGCCCTGCCTCTGGGACAGCGCGCTCTGTCCCATGCCCTCCACCTCAGCACCAGGGCTCTCTCAGCTTGATTGGCCCTGTGCCTCACCTCTCCAGAGAGCCTTGTCCCCGCTGCTGGCCATGGCCCCGTCCCCCTGCCATGTGTTCTGTAGGGTGGAAGGCAGACACTGTTTTTGGGATAGGTGAAGGGGCCCTAGGCAGCTGCTTGCTTTGCCTACACCAAAAGCTGCCTCTGGTTCAGGGCTTACTTCAGTTTCCTTGCAGGTCTTTTCACACCATTCAGTCCTGTCCACTTTGTCTGTTTTACCTTTATATAATTCAGTAATGGGGACAGCCAAAGACCTAAAGTATCATACAAATCTTCTGTGATACCCAGCCTTCCCCATAAAGAATTGGGTCTGCTTTTTGGTTTTATGGACAGCCCAAGCCAAGGATCTCAACCTTTGCTAGTTCTGGCTTAATATGGCTATTTCATACCCAATTACCCAGATAAATATCCCTGCCATCCCCAATTTACACTTCTTCTCTGTTGCCAAGAAAAGCAGGGGAGTGAACTCCATAACTTAGAATGTCCCTTTCAGTGGGGTTCCACATTTATAGTCAGTCTTCCATCCCGAATGCATCTAAGCATGGGCTATTCCTGGGTTTAGTTAGAAAAACAAATATTGTCAGTATATGCCAAGGCAAAGTCCTTCATACTTTTAAGAACATGGTCTACCAGATGCTGAATGGTAGGTGGAGCCCCCTTGAATCTGAAAGGTAAAATGAGGAACTCAAAAAGATTTACGGGTGTGGCAAAAGCCAGTTTGGCCTCAGGGTCCAAAGGTACCTGCCAATAGCCTTTTGTAAGGTGAATTATAATAAGATTTTGTTACCATCCATCTTGTCTAGTACCTCATCTACTCTAGGCATGTAGTATGGATGAGACTGTGATGATAATGAGCTTTCTGTATCCACACAGACTCTAGTTGGCCTTGCCTTCCTGGATACCCACACCATAGGAATGTAACTCTCTCTGTTCAACATGTACTCTTGCCACAATATTACCACTGATAGTGTGAGGCCTTATCTGTAGTTCCTTTGCTCTGGGACAGCTTCACTGTATTTTGCTAGCTCATCAACTTCCCATCTGATTTAAAATA
Source organism: Podocnemis expansa (assembly GCA_007922195.1). NCBI lineage: Eukaryota > Metazoa > Chordata > Testudines > Podocnemididae > Podocnemis > Podocnemis expansa. Next base: position 13,816,139 of record ML681964.1, on the reverse strand, counting down.
TCAGATGGAAAACATTGTTTCACTTTTGTCTAAACTTCTTTCCTTTCTTGTTTCTGTTATGATTACATATTGCTTTATCCTGTAACTGTACCATGTAATTTTACTAACAATAAAAAGTTCTAGATAGAGCCAGCATGGAAATTCTACATGAAATTAAAGTTGCATAATATTTGCAGCAAGTGATTAGCAAGAAAGAAAAATATAAATGAGCATTTCTAAAACATAACAGGTAGTCTACAAAACAAAACAAATCCTAGTGACTAGAACTGCTTATTTTAAAATGCATCACTTTTAAGGATTACATTTTTAATAAAAATTAAACAGTTAGGATTTGGTTTGGTGACCTGCTAATAATATATGTGGAGATCAAAAGATTGAATTATGCCAAAGACTATCAGGTAGCTGGAAATGGTTGTCAGCATTGAAACAGTTTCTGTTCAAGTTCTGAGAAAGGTCCCTTGTTCCATTGACCAGCAAAACAGGAAAGAGGTTTAAAAACTGATAAATTGACCCTGAAAGGCAAAAGTAAATGAGCTTAAATGAGCCACAGGCAGCATTACGAAAACTGCATTGTAAGTAAGACAGGAGAAGTAACTCTTCTGCTCTAATTGGTCCTGATTAGGCCTCACCTGGAGTATTGTGTCCAGTTCTGGGTGCCTCATTTCAGGAAAGATGTGGACAAACTGGAGAAAGTCCTGAGAAGAGCAACATGAATGATTAGAGGTCTGGAACTCTTGAGTTATGAGGGAAGATTGAAGGAGCAGGGTTTATTCAGTCTAGAAAAGAGGAGACTGAGAGGGGATGTGATAACAGTGTCCAAGTATCCAAGAGATTGTCATGAGGAGGAGAGAGAAAACTTGTTCTCCTTACCTGCCAATAATAGGACTAGAAGCAATGGGCTTAAATTTAGGCAAGGGAAGGTTAGGTTGAACGTTAGGAAAAAATTCCTTACTGGCAGGTGTTGAACCCCGGGTTCGCGATGTGACTGGGATGGACCGGCGACACCCACCAATGAGACAGACACCAGTTCAATTAAACAAAAAAGCTACTTTTATAGTGACACCTTAAACACCTTCAACCCCTTAACAGTGTAAAACAAGGAGATCTATGCAAAACCACTTGTAATCAACTAACAATATGAAGCAAAACCTAGATAGGACACTTATAACCAACTAACAGTATAAAGCAAAATCTGAATAAACCCTTATAACTAAATGACAATATAAAGCTAAAAACCTATGCAAAGCACTTATAACCAAGTAACAGTGTGGAGCAGGAAAGTCTATATAAAGCACCTGTAAAACACCTCCAGCCAAACAACAGCATAAAGTATGAGAGTCTATGCAAAACACTTACAACCTACAAAAACACTTACAGTTAAATAACAGTATTAATGACCTACAAGAGGGTGGCCATAATAAGTCAAGGACTTTTCTGGCCTTTTACTGCCTCAACATTGGTATAGGCACTGACCAGCCCACCCAACGCGTATTTACCAATGGCTGAAAGCCATTCCTCCTTGCTAGCCAAGAAGGGTGGGCGGCAGAGTGAAAAAAGTCAGATGAGAGAAAAATAAACCCCCCACACTTCCCGTGTACACTGGGGAAGTTTGGGGCCAGCAGTTCAGAGCAGAAGCAGAGTAATGAACAATTATACAGTGAGAAGGATGCAAAATACAAATGACTAACAAACCACCTGTCAAATTAACACCACAAAGCTATGCTAGTCCATAAACAACTATATCATGAAAAGATTATGCAGGGTACAGAGAAAAATAATAACAACTACACAAACTATACAAAACTCAGGTAAAGAAGCTACAATCACAGACTGTATATAAATGGTACCAAGTAGAATGATTAAGAGAAGGTAGGAGGCCTATATCGATTTATAATACCTGTCCCAGGACCGCGGTAGAACCCAAAGCGAGGAGGCAGACCAGCTGCAGCATCTCAGCACTCAATCATTCGGCCGGCAATCCGTGTACACCCCCAAAAAAAGAGGGTCTCGGGGGTGGGTGCTCCCTGTCTCAGTCGGGGGATCAGTCCGACCGGGTCACGACGTGCCCTTTAGTATCCGAGGGTGGGAGAACAACAAGCTAACTGAGACAGGGGGTTTTAATAGAATTTTGCCCAGCCAGAGTAAAAATAGCCAATTAGGAGTGGGATCCTGGTCAGGACCAATGATAAAACTGGGACCCCAGACAATGACCCCTCCTTTGTGGTGACGGGGGTGCCGAGAAACTGTTCAGGGGGGATAGGAACTCACCCCTTTCCTTGTTGACACAAAGCTAGGGAGGAAGAAACTCACACAGGAGATTGAGGCCCATCAGGGAAGATCGATCCTTAACACTCTTCCCCTTGAGCTGGATAGCCCAGAGATGAGACCCATCAGGGGAGATAGATACTTAACTCTCCTCCCTGTGAGCTTCATAGTCTAGAGGGCTATGTTGGGGGGTGGTGTTGCCATTATGTCTGCCACCTCCGTTGACAGCAGGGTGATTAACAATTGGAATAAGTTGCTTAGGCAGTTGGTAGAATCTCCCTCACTGGAAGTTTTTAAGAGAAGGCTAGATAAGCGCTTGTCAGGGATGGTTTAAGAGAGTATTTGGTCATGCCAGGAATCCAGGGGACTGGACTCATTGACTTCTCATGGTCCCTTCCACTCTCTATGATTCTATACTAGCAGCATTGCTGGGTCTTTGATAGACCAGATTCCTTTCCTCTCAGCAAATGACTGATTTGATGAGAGCTTCCTAATATGCAGGAGGAAAACAAGACATACCCTTGACAGAGACCTGGTAAGGAACTTATGTAAGAGAAAATGGAATATGCAGGATGAATGGTTCAACAAAAACTTCCCCCAAGCTTCAACCAATGTCTTAAATTACAACATCAGGTCATGTTTTCACTCATATAGAGATAGGGAATTGGTTACAAGGAAGAGCTAGATTTGATGGTGCTTTCTTATGTCTGAGGAAAATAATGCTTCTGAGATTGCTTATTATGTCTGGAGACAATATTGCTTCTCACTATTTTCCCTTAAAACAATAACTATTAATAGAAAGGTGCCTTATGGAACTTAGCACTGAGGCATTTAAAACCTGAATGGATATGGCACTTTTATTGGATTTCTACTTAAATATGTGCCCATAAACTATATTCCTCCTCAAATTTCTGTATGGCTGCTTTTACATCTATAAGATACCAAAACTTATGACCATAGATTGATTAAAAGTCTGTTGTAAACTGATGGGATAAAGCTAATCCAAATCAACTACCTGCCTTGATTTTGTGACACCCAATTATTTAAAAAGCGCAAAAGGTAGGAATGGAAGCATTTTCTGAGCTGTGTGATTGTCATGGAGTCTAACACCCGATATGGCCACTCAGAGTAGCAGGTCCAGTACAGTAACACATTTTATTTTCCTTCTAAAGAAACCATGGCTCAAGTCGTCTATCAATTAAATTCATTCTCAGGCAAAAAAGACAGCTGTGGCAGTTATAAAACAGAGGTGCCTTGTTTCACTGAGTGACAGTAATTATAGATAAGAGCTTTATAAACACACCTCCCTGTTCTCTGGACGCTGAACAACATACAGTAAAACTGGCATAACAAAAATGATGTGTACATATAAATAGAAAATAACTGTACTTATCTAATTGAACACAGATAAGAAAACAAATCAGGAACACTTAAGCTCATTTTATGTATAAAGGGTAATTTTCTACTCTTTTTTAATGCTAAAGGTGGTCCATTGGAGTTCTTCCATTTGTGGAATTCCAAGACCTGGTCTACATACAAAAATGCACTGTTATTATTAGATTGGCCTCCTAAAACTGATTTAGTTATTTTGCCGCAACTCTGTGTGTGGACACTCTACTTTTAGAATATAAGTAACTTTAGAATATAAGTAACTTTAGCTACCTGAATTCAGAAATAAGAATCCACACACAGATTTGCACTCAAATAACTAAAAAAGGCTTTAAAAAGCTGATTTGTTTAGATCAGTGCAAGTGTTTTGTAGGGTAGGTCTATGAAGAAAACTTTCTACCTATATTAAATGGTTGCTTTTTGAAGTGGAGAGAGATACTGCTATACAAACGCAAGGTACATTTAACATCATTATAGTCAGAGGTGTCTGAATGTGAACTCTGGAGGAAATCATTAGAAGTATTTATGCACATCTATGGGTTCAAAAATTAACTAAAATCGCTAAACAGATGGTGCCATAGGGTACAACACAATGAAAAAAGCTGTTCAATAGGTACCAGTAACAGAAAAAGCAAACGATTGACTGTATAATGATGTCAATAGGAGATAATACCAAATATATGTCATTATATGAATTAGTTAAGTTTCATTCAGCTCTGTCTTGCACACTATAATTTAAAAGTATACAGCAGAAATAGAAAGCATCCAGGGATAGGCACTGAAATAGAAAGTATGAGTATGACTGATGCAATTTCTACCTTTCTTAAATGCATGAATTTGTGTTGGCTTACACATCATGGTGGTGATAGATATGCTGATGCCAGACAAAGGAGGAGAGCTAGAATAGGCTTTTCACATGAGATTAAGTATATTGTAGATGGTAGAGCATGTCAGATAAAGTACCGCTTGCCAGTAAGTCTGTGCTTAAATATATGACTACTGTACTCCTTATGAGAGCATGTCTCCATTTGATGATATCATGAGTACAACATTTTTTAAAAAATGTATTGTGGTTCTCAATGCAGAAACATACAGGCAAACTAAAATGAACAGATTTTTTGCTTGGTAAGGAAAGTATGATCTACTTACTAGAGGGACCAAATCTGCCTCTTCCATGTGGGGTTAAAGAGTGGGGCTGAACACGAATAGCATGCTTCTCTCTTCCATCTTTCCATGGCAACTGGATCAGGGTCAAGGAGCATTCTGCCACACTTGAATCCATTCTCTGTTCAAACTTATGATCTGGTGAGGCTACCATTCAGCTCCATGATGGGGATTAATTGATGTATAAAGTGTTCAGTAAGCTGTTTCTAACAACAAGTTTTAAAACAAACTTTGAAATTCAATATGTCGTACAATGGCCAGGCTGCAGATGGACAGCCACTGATTTGTTACAATCTAGTGTTTTAACTGGAATTCATTTTTTTGGTCTGTTAATTCCAAAACACCTACAAATTAAACTAAAATGTTCAAATTTGGAGTCTATCTGGTTTTTAATTTTCAGTTGCAAATTATCTTAACCACAGTGCTTTGGAGATTGTCAATATTCTTATTAATGACTAGATGACTGATGCTACTGATACAATAGTTGGCTATGAAATTACGTCCAAGGTGATGAATTCCTTTTTGCCCTAGTGTCTGTCTCTCTCTTCTTTCTGTATGAGATGTATTAAGTGGTTACTCATCTGTTTTGAACAAGAGTTGTATCCTCCAAACAAGCAGAAGTAAATACTTGATTTGGACTGTTATGAAGAAGTCAGAAATAACCTAACAACTGTTTTCCCATCCTGTTGTGTACAGTTTTCCCTGAAAATACATATATGCATGCAGCATGACAGAGAGCATCAGCTTCTAATGTGACCCCAATCAGCTGTGGGGGCACTTCCTGTAGAGGCAACTCTCTGAGGAAAAATCCTTATTATTAGAGGACATCATAGTAAGAGAGGAAAAAGGAAGAGCCTACTATCAAATTTATTCTGTATAAAGTTTGCAGGGTAAGTCTGTGGCAGCTTGTCTTCACCGACAGAGGTGAATTCATCGCCATAAGATTGATCTCTCTGATCTGTGAAGACCCATTTGCCCAATCAGGAAGTCAATTGAGTAAAACCACCCCTGCAAGGAGTTTAGTGCTAGGAAAGGGGTTTCCCTCCAAATGGTAAGTAGGCAGGCAGCAATTGGAGGCAGATATGCAAGATATTTTAAATACTTTGTGTATCTCCACCAAAATCATGCCACAGTGTAGATGAGGGCTGGGGCAATTATTTTTGGAAACACAAGGCTCTTCCCTAGCAACTTCATTTCTTAACATGAAGAACTTTAAAGTTTTATTTCTTTAAAATTATAACCCTTTATTGAAGAGGAGCAGTATTGTTAAAACCAGTATACCCTATACTGAATTATTTTGAATTACCTTTCAATCACTGATAATCTTAAATGTTCCATTAAGGACAACTGTGGTGTTATTTGTGTATTACCAGGGGTCAGCAACCCCCAGCACATGTTCCAAACCTGGCAAGTGGACCTATGCACAGCCGCATGCAGGGTTCCTGGCCCTCAGTCACCATGACTGCTCCCCTCATCCCCCTAGCTTGGAGGCGGGTCCAGCAGGGAGAAGGAGCATGCAGCTCCTTGCATCTTTCTAGCTCTGCCTCCGGCACCTGCTGAGGGTTCAGGGGGTGGGACTGGCACAGGTGCTCGCAAACATTGCCAACCACTGGTGGATACACAGTCACCATCAGATTTACATTCTTATCTGAAAAGATGAGCCATGGTTAAGATGAGCGATGACATGTGACTGGGCATGGATTATTGTCCTACAATTGCATCTTTTCAGTGTGGCATGAGGTCAAAGGACAGGTGTCTTTAAATATCTGAGAAGTACAATTGCTGGGCAACAATGCACACTCCCATAGTGCTTTACTGGGAGCAGAAAATGGGTTTGTGTTGTTTTGGTGAACGGGAGAAGATAGATAAGGATACACAAATGATTTCAGAATCAGTATTCTGACAAGTCTGATGCATTTGTGAAATTGCTGTATCATAATCACCCAGCTGTAAAAACCGGTCTGATTACCAAATTTCCAAATAACATTTTACAAAAGTTTATTTTTTCTCCAACTCCTGCATACAGCACAATAATGGAATTTTAATTTAACTTCACTAGAGGATAGGGTAAAAGAAGGCACTTAGCTTGACAAAGGTGTAAACAACTGAAACACTGGAAACAAGGCAGCTTGCAAAAATTGGTTTCTTTGATCTTTGCTACATAGAAATAAACATGAAGTTCTATATGCCTTTTCTTTATTAGGAAGAAGTTTATTTTAAACTCCAGTTTGCCCTGGAGTTGTAGAGACCATAAAATACACTTCTATTTGGAAATATGACTGTTTACTTTGAGTTAACTCTGAATTAAAACCACAAATAAAAACATCAAGAGTGAAATTTATTAGAATCAAATAAGCCCATTATAACCCTCAAATGAAAAAGGCTAGGGTAAAAAAATTGTATGCTAAAGGCTTTCTGACCTTATTCTATAGTTTTTTGATTGATTGTTTCTAAACAGTCATAACTCAGTTGCTCTAGATATTTTCAATTACTATTGTTAGACAGAAAAGAAATCACAGTTTCTTCAAACCCTATTTTATTGAACTTGTCTTTGAGTCATTGGAAATGTCATTCTATCATGTTTCGAAATAATTTTTATTCAGAGCACACCTGGAAAGAAAAAACAAACAATGATTAGTTCCCACTATAGTTCATCATTTGTATACAGTTTAAGCAATTAAACCAGTTCTTGAATTTAAAAAAATAAAAACTGAAAGATGCGGATTGCAAGTATCAGTGACTAAGTGTTATTTTGCTTCAACTGTTTCATCTATGCTTATACCATTTAATAAAACATGGGTTTCAAGTGATTAAATTCAGCAACAAGGTTGTCTTGTTGAAGAGTTTTCTATTCAGCATTTAATACTGAATTTTTAAATTAGTGCAGCAGTAAAACAAGTTACTAAAGGACTATGTCGGTTGCAGTAAATACATCTGTGATGCTGCGAGAGACTTACCCTAGATTTACACTAGTGGAAAGTGGACTGACGCAGGTACTGTATTCTCAGAGGAGGACTGAGGGCTACAGAACTTGTTACCACTGGAGATTAAGCAGAGCCTGAGTCAGGTTTAACTTGGATCCTGAGTGTGGCAAGATGTACCTATTTTAGAAGACATTTCTCAAATATCTGGGTGATAAATCATTTTGGCTTTGCAGCATAAGCTGTGAAAGCCAAGTAGAACCCATCCTTTTAGAAGGACTCCAATCCCTATTTTATATTTGTGAAACACCAAAATATCAGTGTGATGGGCATACTACAAATGTGTCTAATTATAATATATGAAAGAAAAAATAAGCATTTTACATTCCAAATTTTGTATCAAATATTGATCATCCACTATTACAGACTTATTTAAGTTATTTAACAAAGAGTGTTTTGTGATTTAGAAAAGAAGACAGGGAGCCAGAGTCTCACCTGATATAAACCATCTTCAGTCCACTGATTTCAGTACAGTCAGACTGACCCACAGTTGAGGGTCTGTGCAAATATTATAATATATTATGGAAATATTACCTTTTAAAACCACTTCCAGTAAAAATGTAATGATGTTTCTGTAAAAGAATTCATATTGTCAGCTTGGTCCACAACAAAATGAGCAGTTAATTTCAGTATACTAGACAAAAAGGAGGGAAAAAAAATCTGTCTACAACACTGTTTTCTCTCCCATTTGCTAGGAAAATGCATTTGCCAAATTGGTATGTGGTGTCCATTCTGAATGCAGAATTTTTGCATTATTTTTTGCCAATTTCATGGAAAAACCAAAACAAAGAAGGAGTTCTGTGGCACTCTTAAAGATGAACAAAGAACAAAACAAACTAAACAATGCCCCCCCCAACCCTCTTTCTTTGATTTGTTCATCTTTAAAAGTGCCACAGAACTCCTTTGTTTTTGGTTTAGCTGGAATAGACTAAGAAGGCTACCCTCTGGAACTTGTCATCTTTATGGAAGTTATTCTAGGAAAGGTACAGTAAAAGACAGGTTTTGTATTTACCTCTGAAGGTGATAAAAGAATTGGTCAAGGGCTGATCCTGTGCACTGATACTGCATATCAGAATCCTAGGATAAAACATGCAGCTCCAGGGTACTGCACCTGAAGATTCCAGCTGTTGAAGTAGGAATAGTCATAGATTGCTCCTAAGATAACTGGGAAGATCATAAATAAAATGGTAGCCCCACTGAAGTTGCTGCAGCCAGGGAGTTTAAATTGGTGCCTGCCAAAGAACCAAAGATGTAAATGGAACACTGGGGTTACATTAGATTGAGGACTTCTTGCCCCATATTATATTGTTGGGAACTTTTCATGGGGTTCTTTCTCAATTCCAGATAACTATATTCAATGAAATTTGGCAAGTCACTGATTTGTGTCTGTAATGTCAGAAGCACTAAACAATAAAAATGAGAGGCAAAACACCTCCTGAAAGCAATTATTTGGATCTTTAAAAAAACTTAAAGAATGTCAAATTTACACACACTCTGCCATTAACTTAAATAAAAAAGAAAACATAGGAATGTTGGTTATCCAGCTGGAATTTTATAATGAACCTAATTCTATGCAAGTTTTAGAAAGCTCTAAGCAAAAATTAATAAAAAACTCTCCTGGGAAATACAATTATATTTTTATCTCTTGTCTAAGGTTGACCATGCATTTCTCTTAGTAAAATGTAGAGTGCAAAAGTTTTGTTTTACTGTAGAGGGCACTCTTGTTAATGACAACTCTGGGATGAAGTGTAACCTATAGAGATTATTATACTGTATGGAAGAAGAAAAGATGCAGAAATATTTACACCTGCTCTTTTTCTTAATAAACAAGGCTTGGCTGCTTTTTGTCTGATGAAGAGCTCTTATGATTTTTTCTAAATGAAGACTTTTTTTATGTTCTGTATTAATAGTTTGCTTTATGTCTTGAATTGACATTGTAGTTTATGTACTATCGTAATATGTTGAAAGATTTGTTCATCATTGGAAGCCCAGTAACTCTGATTAATTTGGAACCCTTGTGACCACGTAATTCACTCTCACTGGTTCATTGCACAATATTTCATGTCAACTGGATTTTTTTTAAAAGAAGGTTTTTTAAAAAAAATTAAGACACAGGGCACTGCAGATCTTTCTGGAATATTATATGTGAATGAACAATTTACTTCAATTTAAGGATTTTTCTTTTATCTAATTTTTTGTTTTTACCCTATTGTGTGTAATATTGATGCAGAAACTTAACAATAGATCCGTTCGTATGTTTCCTTGCTGATTTCATACTTTTGAGAAAGTACTATTTTTATCTGCTTTTTCTTACAACAAAGGAGACCAAAAAGGTATATTTTATTACTTTGTTTCTGTATGAGCAATTATGTGAATACCTCTGAGAATGGGATTTTTTTGTGAGATTGTGCTTTGCTTTACTGGCTGATTCTGAGGAAGCCTAGCATAAAATGTGACACTGTACCTCTTATAAAGAGATATGTTTCAAAACAAAATCTCAGACAGGACAACAGGTTGCTTGTTTGTTTGTTTTTAAACAAAATTTTGAGGACATTCCTCTCCAGTTTACAATAGGTTTGTAAAGCACCTGCAGTTTTTCTCTGAAAATAAACAGGTTCTCTTTAATTCTCAGTGTTTGATTTTATTTTGTTCTTTGTTTTAATAGCTTTTAAAAAATAAAAAAAAATTAACCTAAAGGTAGTACAAATTGAAAAGATTCTTTATAAAAATGTGAAAAGTCATGACAGCAGACTTCTGCACTTTTTCAACATCAAATAATTATAATTAGGAACTGATCATTAACCATTTCAGAAGAGGAAAACTGCCATAAAGTCTAAAAAAAATATAGTAGTTTAATGTAGTTGTCATAACAAAACAAAGTATATAGTAATATCCTTTATACTCTTGCATGAGTTTTATCATATTCTTTAATCAAAGATGTCTTTAGATTCCTTATTCATGCCATGATTGCCTAGATACCCTCACCTACAGATTTGTTTTTAGAGAAGTGTTCATCCCCTGTTGGCAAAGGACTATGATTAAATGCCACAGAAAATGTACAGCTCCTTATTCCAAAATTACTTCCCACTGAAAGAGTCATTCATTCAGGAACAGATAGGTTCAGAACTTCCTTTCCCTCAATATCTATCTAGACCAATGGTCCCCAAACCTTTTACCCCGTGCCCCTCTTTTCCCTATCTGTGTCCCCCTGACAGCTGGAGATGGGAGCAGGGCCACAGTCAGGGCTGGAGGCTATGACTGAGAGTAGGTCCATGGTTGGGGGCTTGTGTTAGGGCTGGGGGCTGTGGTGGGTCAAGTGGCTAGGGGCCAAGCTAGGGGGCCACAGTGGGCCAAGGGGCCATGAGCCAAGCTGGGCACTAAGACTGATAGGGTGCAATGACTAGAGAATGAGGTGGGTGCCCAGTGCTGAGGTCACACAGTACGACTGGGGCCCACAGCTGATCCCAGTGTCAGGAGCCAAGACTGAGCTAGGAGCCAGGGCCAAAAGCCACAGCTGGGCCCAGAGCAGAGCTTGGGGCAGAGTGGGGCTAGGTAGTGCTTTCTCCCTGATGGTGGGGGAGAGGTTGCCTCAGGTCTGGCCACACACCCCTGAACATTCCTCTGTGTCCCACTGGAGGGCATGCCTCCCAGTTTGAAGGCCTCTATTCTAGACAAAGCTTCTATTTGTAATTTTATTCCTGGTCCAGCAACTTCAGTAATTGCCTACCTGTATGCTCCAGTAATCCTCATAGAATTTCTCCAACACCTCTGGAACAATGTTCTTCCTCTTCAGATCTGCATCTTGCGTGTTCTCCTTCACAGAGATTAAATTTATTGGCAAACATCTGGGCTCAGTGAAAGCAAAACTTCAGCAGGATCAGTTATTTATCCTGGATATTCATCTTGCCTTTGTTTTTCAAGCAAACCTGGTTCCTGTCTCTCCTGGCTCTCTTACAAACAAATGGATCTTTCAGTAATAGCTCATAGGCTAGCTCCACATCCCATTTGCTCTTGCACAATATTTGTCATCCAAATGTTAAACCTCTATATTCTGTGCAGCTTTCCCACAGAAAATGAGCTCTAGAACTAAAACATAAAATAATCACTGATAATGTCTGCAGATGACACCAAAATTGGGCCATGATGGAGAGGACAGCTCACTGATACAGAGAGGTCTAGATTGCTTGGTAAACTGGGTGCAAACAAACAATGTGCATTTTCATGTGGCTAAGTGTAAATGTACACATTTGGGAACAGGGAACGTAGGCCATACTGACAAGGCAGGGAACTCTATTATGGGAGGCAGTGACTCTGAAAAAAATGTGGGGGCTGTAGCAGATAATCAGCTTAACATGAGCTCCCTGTGTGACAGTGCAGCCAAAAGAGCAATGTAATCCTGGAATGAACGTAAAGGGGAATTGTGAGCAGAAGCAGGAGGTTACTTTACCTCTGTATTTGAGAATTGGTGCAATCACTTGCCAGAACACTGCGTCCAGTTCTGATGCCTGCAATTCAAGGATGTTGCTAAACTGGAGAGGGTTCAGAGAAGAGTTACAGGAATGATTAAGAGATTAGAAAATATGTCTGATAGTGATAAACTCAAGGAGTTCAATCTGCTTGTTTTAAGAAAGAGTCAGTAAAGAGGTGACTAGACCACAGTATGCAAGTATCAACAGGAGAACAAATATTTAATAATGGGCCCTTCACTCTAGCAGATAAAGATAGAATGCAATTTAATGGCTAGCATTTGAAGCAAGAGAAATTCAGACTGGAAATAAGGCATACATTTTTAACAGTGAGAATGATTAACCATTGGAAAAATTTACCAAGGGTTGGGGTGGATTCCCTATCACTGACAATTTGAAAATCAAGATTGGATGTTATTCTAACAGATGTGTTCTAGGAATTATTTTGAGGAAGTTTGATGGTCTGTATTACAGAAAACATCAAACTAGATGATCATCATGGCTGTTTCTAGCTTTAAGATCTAGCCCTTTCTGACAATTCTCTTTCCATTCTGGTCCCTGTGGTCTTCATAGCCTTGTTAATTTTATATGCTGTTGTGATGGGTGTTCCACTCAAGTGAGCTCTTCTAGCATCAAAATGATATCAGTCTCCCCCTTCAGTGTCAGCCCTATTTATCTCAACTACTAAAACAGAAATTCAACACAGTTTAGCTATGAAACCTCACATAAATAAGTTCTTTTTTCCCCCTCTGTGCTCCTGTGGTTCTTAGAACCTTCCAAGTCAGCCTTTGCTATAGTGTAAGATAGCCTGATTTTCAGTGGCACTGTACAGTGAAGGCCCCCAAGCAAAGAGACCAACACAGCATCAGCTTCCACATAAAGCTCATCTTCTCTAGCTTTCCTTACTCTAATGATACCTAGTTCTCCATTCTTAGTTCTCTTTGAACCCTAATCTTTTTCTCAGAATTGAGTTAGAGACATTGGCTATGTCTACACTAGAAGACTCAGTTAAGTTGACTTAACAAGGTTGACTTTTTAAGTTGACTTAACAAAGTTGACTTAAAAGTTAAGTCGACTTAACAAAGTCTACTTAGAGGCTACATCCACGCTGGAGGGCTCTGTTAAGTTGACCTAACAAAGCCTATAGTGTAGACAACCCTATCTACAATGTGTTAAGTTGACTTAACAGTCAACTTTAATGCTTAAGTTGACTTTAAGGGTTGGAGTTAAGTCAACTTGTTTAAGTTGACCTAACAAAAGCCCAATGTGAACATGTCTTTCCTTAAGTCGACTTAAGAGAGGTTAAGTCAACTTAAGGCTTCAGTGTAGACGTACCCATTAACATTATCAGACCTGATCTTCAGTCATTCAGGCAAAACTCCCTTGAAATTAATGGGGAGGTTTTTATATGAGGTGGATGTACAGGACTGGATTTTATAATATTCTAGATAGAAGGATGGTGAAAGATTCTAGTAAGTACTTTGGGTAATGTAGTCATCACTCATACATGTAGCAGTGTGATCAACACAAAAACAAATTACTGGGTTATTTGGTGAAGGGGTTCCTGACACACAATCTATTAACACAAGCTGCTTATGCAGTGCTGTTGTAGCCATGTTAAACCCAGGATATCAGAGAGACAAGGTGGGTGAAGTAAAATCTCTTTCTTTCTTACCAGTAGAAGTTTGTCCAAAAAGAGAGAGATTACCGCACCTATCTTGTCTCTTTAATGAAGTACTTACAACAGTTTCTTATTTTTGTAACTTCTTTGATGAAGAGTTAGGGAACATGGTAAGTCACAGCAGTGTGTGTGTTGGGGGAGGGAGTGTTGGAGCAGTGCCAAGAATGTGAGGGGGACGGGGGACTTTGAAAGACAAAGAATATGGTCTCTGCCTTTTTGGCAATCTTTGCACAGTTAGACTGTGTTCTGGCACAGATGCTGAGAGGCCTACATGGTGACTCCTTTTTATTAGAATTTAGGGATCATCCAAATGGTTTTTGAAAAACCAATTGGATAAGTACAGCTTTGAAAAAAGAGTTTTGTTTTTTTTTTAAAGTAGTTTTTCTATAAACTCTCAATGAATAAGGGATCATTCTCAAAGGGACCTTTGCTCTCTGGGAACTCATAAAGCCTGACAGAGAAGAACCATAAGGGGCCAAAGGTAAGCTCCTTCCCCAGTATTGGGGAAAGGGCAGTGGAGCTATCTGTGCTCTTCCTTCCAAATGCCTTCCATCCCCTCTAATCCCTCCTAAGGACGGCCTTGCTAGGCAGGCTAACAGAAGGGGTTCCAGTGCTCCCCTTGCCTTCCACTGCTGCCAGATCATGGTGATGGACTCTCAACTTTCCCTCCTTCCCATGCTGCTTCTAGCAGCAGGAAAGGGAGTTTCAGTCTTACCTTTCCCCTAGCACTTCATTTCCTGGTTTTCAGAGATTTGACTGTGGAAGAGCAAGAACCACCACCAGCAACCTTAATGCTGCATTAATGAAGCTTGGAAGAATTTAATACTATTTAATGTCCCAGAGTGTTCCTATTTAAAATACTAATGCCAATGGGATCAGGTCCTACATTCCTAGCCTGAAGGACAATTTCAGTAGAACTATTATGTTGTGTGCATTGCAGCAGTGGCTCCAACTCTGATCAGAGCCCAGTCACTTTATTCATGATACATAGTAAGTCAGTCCTTTCAGTGAATAGCTTACAGCCTAAACAGACAAGGTAATCAAAATCCCCTCTTTTTACAGATGGAGTCCTGCAATAGAAAGAGAAGTTAAGCAACTTGCCCAATGTCACATAGGAAGCCAGCAACAAAACCAGGATTTAACTTAGACCCAGTCCCAGTCCAGTGTGTTAACCACCACACCAACCTTCCTCTTTATATACTTGTATCTCTGAAAGTAGGTTTTTTGTCTAAGGGACAAGAATGTCAGATGAGATGAAAGAAGTAAGCAAAAAGGGGCTTCATGCTGATTTCTGTCTTAACATTTAATTCACTATCTACCCCATTTCTGACTCTTGTCTCATATGGCAAAGATTACTGCTGTGCTTCTTAGTGATATCCTGAGGTTACAGAAAGTAGTTTCTTTCCTTTTCTGGTATACATTTTAATTGGTTAATTTGTTTATTAACATGACTGAAATTAAGTAGAACGGGCATCTTTAAATGAAGATCTGATGTTTAGGGTGTGGTTGTATGCTCTCTAGAGTTTGTTGCACAACAGTTTGTTCACATTTGCATAGGAAATTGCTGGGTTTACTAATTATTAAATAGTATAATTTACGTCTCCTTTAAAAAAGTTTTATTCTGAAAATACACTATTTTAACGACTGGTAGCAAAAACTTTTCCATGCAGTCTTTCAATCCTAAAACCTTACTTCTTTTTGTGACTAGTCTGAATCTTTGATAAAATTTCACATGCCATAAATGTAACTCTTGAATTGTTTAGCAGTTTGTAAAGAAGAAAATGAATTACTGTTCTATTAGGTTAAAAGCTGCTGAGATTCTACTGAAGTACTCGTCACAAGGTGATCGTAAATGCCAAAAATGATGAGAGTAACACTCAGCGCTGGCACCATCATACTTAACCACACGTTTTAATGATGTTATGAGAAGAACAGGTATGTAAAATATGAAACCAAGGAAGACAGCACTAAATATTAATTTAATGTGACATCAATAATGTCTTAGAGAAAAAGGATTTTCAACATACAAAATTTGTATAATCATTATAATGCCTTTATTTTATGCTTAACATTGATTTTACTGGAATGACTAAGATTTGGGATGTTTGCTGAAACAGCACTTCTGTCCTTTACTTTAACTCATGGAGAGCATCATTCCAATTCATCTCGGCATACTGCAAAAATCTGACTTCTTTTCATTTTAATTAAGCTTTTCTTTATTTCTTTACTTCTTTCCCATTCTGAGTTGTGGGGGTTTTGCTTCTATCCTTTCCTTCTCCATTATTTTATCCTTTAATACAAGTAATTATAACAGTATTCACTGGAAAACACAACACAGATGTGAAAAGAAATTTCAAGTACTTTCACCCACAAGGACAGAGAAAAACATTCATTGTCACAGGAACATTTCATAAAATCTTGTGAGAAAAACTGGAGAAGATTGTATTGTTTTATACCCTCTGTTACTTGTGAATGGCATCATAGTAGTATGGAGTGAGCAAATAGCACCTCCTCAGTTAAGGCATCTCAACAGTTCCCATTATAAGACCCTATTTTAACTTTCACCATTTTGGCTGAAATTTTCTATGTTGGGTGACTGTCTCAGACTGAATTTCTTTGGAAAGTTTCAGCTAAAATGGTTCAGCCATTTCAGAGAATGCATTACCTAAACTGTTTTGTACACATTTCAAGCAAACAAAAAGAACCCACAAAACTAATTCTACAGCTGTTCCGCTGAGTAGGTTTAGCACCTCCATGGTTCAGGACAGGGACTTGAATTTTGATAGAATGGTCATCTTTGTGTCAGCCTTTTGCCATCCCAAATCTGGCCACATAATAGCCATTAAAATTACAATTTGCACATATTTGGTGGAGACCTGTGAGTTTGGCAGCTACATTTGCTGAAAATTCCATCTACATTAAGCATGTTCCAGGCTGGAACTACAGGGACTCAGCAGGGCTTTACCTGCCATTGTTTCTTCCTGGTGCAGGACCTGAGACAATGAAAAACACAATTTATTTTATATTCTGTGGTCCCAGGCTGCTGGTGTCCAGGCAGCATGGAGTAGGAGAACAAAGCAGCGGAACTGAAATGCAGGTAGAAGCAAGGGTTGCAAGAGCTAGCGTGCAGGGAGAGGTTGGTGCTTGGAGGAATGGGAACAAGACTTAATGGAGGTGAGTGGATAGGAGCAGAGTTTAGAGGGAAGAAGGACATAATGGCTCAAAGAAAGATGGGGTGATGGGGGGCAGGAGAGGCCATAGGTAAAAGAGGATGGGAACAGGCTAGGAGATGGGGTGGATTGGGGTAGAACAGATAAGGGAGGCTTGGGAGCAGCATTGGGCTCTTCTATAGTTCAAGTGTGGGGAGTTTAAGACTTCCACCTGGTGGTGGAGCTAGAGGATTCTGCCAGTGGGGAAAGGGGCATCAGGGCTTCAGCTCCATTGGGGGGTGGGGGGGCTGAGGTTTCTGCCCTTTGTGAGGTACCTACCAGGGCTTCTAATCCCTGGGGAGTGCCTGCTGGGCCTTCAACCCTTATTTGGTGGGGCAAGGAACGGGCATGCAGAGATTCATGGCCTCCGCCAGGTGGCTGAGGAGCTGGACTGGGCTGGGCCGGGCTGGGCCAGGCCGGGCCGGTGGAGGGAGGTGGCAGCTGTGGCACTGGCTGGCCAGCAAGAGGGGCCATGGGTGCAAGATTTGTTCTGGGCCACGCACAGTACCTGGGCCCAGCAGGTAGAGGCGGGGCCACTGCAGCTGCCAGGAAGCAGGGGGAGGGGTTGCTGGGCTCACTCCCGCCTGTAGCCCCTTGAGCCGGCCCTGGGGGAGTGCACCAACACGCAGTGTCCCAGTGCATTCTTCTATTTTTAAGGAGCCTCAGAATGCTGCTCCCTAAAAATGGGGGTGTTCTGGCTTACTTTAACCCTGATTTCCCCCTTCTAGTAGCTGGTACAGAGAGAGGATAACAACCTGTTACTGCTACAACTTACTCTGTTAATTCAAGTGGTAGATTTCTGTGCTGTGGATCTAAAAACCAAAGCCTGCTGATGACCCAAATTAGGAGTCACTGTGGTTCCATGTCATGGAGTTTTGTGCTTGCTTTCTTTCTTTTTCTTCCTTCCTTTCTTTAAGGAAATTACACTAAAAAAGCCTCCATTAAAAAATACTATGGTTTCAAAGTTAAGTACTCTAAAGTTACGAAATGTCAAAATACTAATCATCTGTGCAATCTTAATTTGACTCCAATATGAATGTGTATTTTAATATAGTTTTTAAATTGTGATCACTTTTTTTTAAACCAAAATCATGTCTCATTCATCTCTAATGCTGACATTTCCTGCCTTGAACACTTGATTTTTTTCATAGGTTTTTTTAAATCATATGGTTGGTGCTTTCCCTCCCCCACCCCCGCTCCTGTTTGTTCCATCCTCAAAATTCTGTCTGAATTTACAAAGAAATCTGAATGCATGGACATTCAGATGGTTTAAGAGGCTCACATTTAATATCACTAATTTGAGTTTTTAAAAAGTGTATGTATCATTGTTTTTGAGTGGTGTGCTGGAACTTGAAGATATGAGTAACTGGGAGAAGGCTAGACCTAGATTTAAATGATGTGGGGGATTTGGGCTTAATTAGCTTCATGCCTGGGATCTGACCCAATTCCTAGTGTAGCCAGTGGAAGAACTTCTTTTGATCTTAGTGGCCATAGGATCTGAAAGATAGAATAGTAAAGCATTGAGCCAAATTTGCATCAAATCTCTCTCTCTCTCTCTCTCTCTCATTTTTTTAAAGGTAGCTTTGCTTCCTTAACCAGCAGCTATCTTACTGAATGGAAAAGGACCTATGAAATTCTTGATGCACAATGAATTCACAACTACAACATACTAAGTACATTCAGATTACTGCCAAAGTAAGTTAAATAAGATGACCATATAAATTAAAAGACCTTTTGCATGACACACAGGTGACAGCATACAAATATTTGAGCAGTTATGATATCAGGCATTTTAAATTCCATGATAAAAAGAAAATATCACATAGTATAGACTCAAAATGGGATCCACTTTGTACTTGCTAAAATTTAGTAGCAGATCATCAGGACTCTCAATATAATTCCAAAATCCAAAACAAGCAAACAAAAACAAAAAATAAACCCACATTCAGTTATAAAAATCAAAATAAATATTAAACAAATAGTCATAATCTATTTGTCCTCCAAACATTTCCCTGGTTATCTACATTCCTGTTGCTATCACTGAAGACAACACTGAACTGACTTTGGTGAGAGATAGGATTAAGGCTTAATTAAACAGTAAGCAAAGTAGCAAATAGTGAGTTATTTCATTCTGGGCTTTTTGATAAAGAAGGTCCCCACCATGCCAATAAATTTGGCATCAGTCTAGCTACAGGTAGTGGAAGAACACTTCCCAGACTTGTAGGATATTAGTTGTAAGATAACACACTATGCGCTGACTGATAAATGGACAGTATAGCTTTCACTCTTCTCCCCACACATTGGTCCCGATATCATAGCCTTTATTATGCACAGTTCCTGTGCACTGTTAAATTACTGCTATGTTGCACTCCAAAGTAGCGCTACACTTGCAAATGAAGTGATCCCTGTTTATTCTTTGTAATATGAATTTGGAACACTTAAGTGTGTCAATCATAGACTTATCAGTTTACACAAATAATACCTGACAAAACAAAAACAAACTATACTGGGTTCAGTTCCTTGATATCTATCCTAAAAAGGTAAACTAATTCAGTCCATTACCAGGAACTTTTGCTTCCTTCTGTGCTTTAATTTTAACCCCCTGATACCATTTAAAAGTTGAGCGCAGTAATTTACTAGCAGTTGTATAGAAATGCAGAGCATTTATCTTGCATCACCCCCAGGCTCAGCTGCTAAAAGTCTGCATCAAAATTGAGTAATTACTGCTAATCATAAAGACAGGTTCCTCCAATTAGCTCTAATCAGCATATAAAGAGGGTGAGTGTCCTCTTGGGCTAGAGGAAACTAGTACATAAGTAGTTAGGTTGTTTTAAGAACATCCAGGTTTAGGGAAGAAGTTTAGGCTGAGGTTTTTATCTTATTGTTATTAATAAGCCAAATCCCAGGAAAAGAGGTGGGCACTTATTCCAAAGATTCACTAGAAGGAGTAAGAGTTTAGCATGTTCAGAGGGTAGTAGTCAGCTCTCTCTCCAGAGGACTAAAGCAGTACAATCCCTAATATTATGAATTATAGTGAGTAGCTGGAATCATTGAAGTGCAAAACTGCTGTAACTAGTCTTACTAAGAAAAAAATTCTGTAGAAGATTCTCAAAGTCTATAGCTTATAGAAACCCTCATCTTGTCATCTAAATGTGTATAACTTTACTCCTAAGAATAGTCCTATTGGCTCCTGTGAATAAAGTAACATGTGTTCCTTTTATCTCATGAGCTCCCATGGGAGAAAATCCCACTTCACAAGATGCTTTGAAGATGGGGGAATTTACAGAATGGGATGACTCCCATCTTCAAACCATGTGACAAAGTAGCAGTTTCTCTCATGAAAGCTCATGTCATAAATAAATCTGTTAAGTCTTTAAGTGCCACAGGACTCCTTGCTTTTTTGGCTGAACTAGACTAACAGGGCTGCTCTTTGGAACACACTCCTATCTTCAGCACTAGGTCAAAGTGGGTTTTGTTTTACATCTTATATGGTGCTGACCACCTTGGGCCTCAATAAATAACACCTGGTGAACAGATAAAGCCTTATACTTAAACAGGTGAGGAAAATGAGGCCACAGAAAGGCTAATTGATTTGCTGACCCTAACAGGATGTCTGTAACAGACTCAGGGATGGGCAAGGTCTCCTGACTCCATCTTTTTATCTTCAGTTGGCTGATCCAAATCCACTAGCGTGGTGGGTATTGATGCTGTAGTACAGAAGCTTTAACATATTTTAGGCAATGCACTTTTTTTTTTTTAAATTTTACCCCATGGGTCTGTCCCTTTAATGCTGCATGTGCAAGACTAAAATATCTTTTCTTTGCTGTAACTGTGATTTACTCCATGCTATCACTTCTGTGAATAACCCATATGTTAATGAAGTCCTAAGGGGAAAACCCATAAAAGAAATAGCTGTATGCACCAGTGAGATCTGGAAATGAATGATCTGGATGTGGGAACTAAAATCCCCTGAATAACTCCCACCCCCAAAGGCAAGGGGAATTCAGATTAAGACTTTCAGGTCAACCCCTTAGAGAGTGCTCTGATAGTCTTAATTCCCAAAGGTGGGTGAGTGTTTGCTTTATTTGGGCCCATCCTCAGCCTCTCCCTCCTATACAAGCTGGTGTTCACTATTTCCCAAAGGGATAGCCGTGTTAGTTTAGTCCAGCAAAAAAAAAAGAGAGTCCTGTGGCACTTAAACACTAACAGATTTATTTTTCGCATGAGCTTTCATGGGAGAAAATCCCACTTTGTCAGATGCTTCAAAGCACTGTTCCCTCTAAGCGGTGTGCATGTGTGCACGCACACAGCATGAAACCTGCGCACACAACAAAATAAAGTGTGCACAAAAAAATTCAATAGTGCTAATATTGGTGCTCACAAAGAAATTGTTTGCGCACACAGTCTACGAGTAATTAGAGGGAACATTTGAAGATGAGTGAACTTACCAGCCTTCAAGGGTCCCTGTCCTGGGGTGCAAGCTGTGCAAGAGCACCCCACAGCACTTCGAGCAAATCCCTGCCCCCGTAAATGAACACAGCCAAGGGAACCCGCCTCTTTGGACTCGTCCCTGCTTCCTCCCGCAATCCATAAAGCAGGAGATTTTTTCCAAGCTGACTCACACGCCTAATGTCAGTCCTGTCACATCCAACTCTGCAAGCTGTTGCTTGCGCTGGTTGCCGCTTTGCACTCCAGCCTCAGCCCCGGCTGGCTGGCGTGGGCGGAGCCCGGGGGAACCCCGCCCTCGGCCACGCCCCCCGTTCCACTCCCCCCCGAACGGGGACCGCAATGATTTAGAAGTTCAGGAATCCCACGTGACGTCACCGAGGGTGATGTAATGCTTCTCTAAATAGAACGTATTGTAACCTTCTCTCAGTCCAACGTGGTTCCTTCAGCCAGGCTGCGGCTCCTTTCCCCTCGACACTTGTTCGGTAAGTTGCTCTGACTCCGCAGCTGCCTTCCTGGGGCTCCCTGCTCAGCGCCGTTCAACCCGCCTTTCCTGGGCGCTTTCAAGTACTTACTTGCGGGGGCTGATCTTTTACAGCCCGGGAGTTTGTGTGAATTAACTGGGGGGGGGGTGTCTAAAGTGAGGAGGGAGAAATCTCCTTAATTGCTTCTGTCTTCTTGTCTCCTAAGCAGTTTGTGACTCCTAAGGCTGGGGCTGGGATGAACCGCTCGGAGTTTGTTTTCAGTTTAGCTGAGCTGGTCCCAGCCCTCTGAGGCGCTCCCACCCCTCCCGTGGCAGGAGGCGGTTTCGCGGCTGAGATGTTTGAGCGGCGAGCGGGATGCTTCAGTGGAGGTGACTTTTTGTACCCCTCGCTCGCTCCCCGTGCCCGGGCGGCGGGTGTCCCAGGAGGCGGGAGGGGGCTGCAAAAGTTGCTGGAGCAGCGATCGGAGGGCTCGGCCAGGCGGCGAGGGGAGCAAGTTGTCTCAGCCCGGTGGGCAAGTTTTGAAACTCTGCGGGTGCGGAGGGAAGAGCTGGCGGAGTCATTGGCAGCGCCGGGCCGGGAGCCGCTGACCTGCCCCGCTGCTGCAGGGAGCGGATCGCTTGTGCTCTGCTCCTCCCGCCCCTCATCCCCGCCGGCCTGACAGCTCTTGGGCTGCTGGCAAAGTCCGCTAGCAGCTTTCGCTTTCTCCCTCCGGGAGCGGGATTTCCGTCGCCGCCTGGCTGGGAGTTTGGGCAGCGGTGCCCGAGGCTGGGCTGCGTGCGAGTTGCGGGAGTGCGCGCTGCTGCTTGAAAGGGACTTTTTTGGTAACTGCACATCAGGCTGATCTCACACACGCACACACACCCCTGCCCCTTCCTCATCCTCTCCAGTCCCCACATGCTGCCTATTGTTGCGGCTGGGGACTGGAGTGGGCTGTTGGTAGGTGTCTGCATCGCTATGTTTGGTGGTGTCTCCACCCCACCCCCTGACATAGCTCTGGGGCTAAGGCTGGAGCCGGGGCCATTACGTCATTCTGCAGACTAGTAAGTGTTTGATTAACAGCCTCAGATACTGTAGGGTTCAGGGGGTTAGAAGTGCTGACAAAGCAACTCTCCCTTGTACAATCCCACTGGCTGAGCACATCTTTTTTACACCCTCTCCATGCCCGCTTCGGTGCCTATCTCCTTATCCCTCCTTTGCTTTAGATTTCTCTAAATGTCCTGTAGGAGTTTCTGCCATGCGAGGGGAATGCCTGCTAAACCCTGCCTTTCTGTTGTTTGTGTCCAGGTAAGATTGAGCTGACCTCTCCAGGGTTTAGTATACGTTTTACAGGCAGAAAGGAAGAAGGGGTTCAAAGACATGGGTGGTAATAAAATAAAATGAATGTCTCTATGCATGTCTTTGAAAATGAAAAGGCTTGAAGAGTACTTATTTGAAGCAGCATGGCTGGAGGACTTCTGTATTTTATCAGTAGGAAACAATATACAGCGAGAGATTAGACCAAAGGACAATGGAGTTCTTGGGTTTTCCTTGAGAACATATATTTCAAAGATAACTTTTGTCTTAACCCATTGAATTGCACCACTTCTCTTGGGACAAAATACAGTGTGTCAGATAATAGTGGAGACAGAACTTTCTTCTAAGAAACTCATGCAGAAATAATCCAGAAACCAGACTGTAAAGATTTTTTTAAACAAATTGTTCTGTGTTACAGGGGAGACCAAAATGAAAGAAAATCTGTACTTTTTTTTCTTCTTCCACAAAAGCTCGGGTGATAAATTTGTTAGTCTTTAAAAGCGCCAGACTCCTTGTTTGTTTTCCTAATCTATACTTTGACACACTTTGTGGGGATTGGTTGTTAAATAGATGCATTCTGGTAGAATTTTGTTTATTTTCTGTAGAAAAATGTATAAGTTAGAACGCCCGGCCCCTTGGTATGTGTCTGGATGAAGACATTATTAAGATGCAAAAATATTTTTAAAACGTTAAACTTCTTTCTTGTTATGGCTTAGTCATAAAGAGAGCAGTGCAGGTTGCAAAGCACTAGAGAAAAGTGTGGTTAACGATCAGTGATAAGTGATTAGTGGTTTTATTCAAACTGTTACCTCTGACCAGAAGCACACATCAGAGGATTAACAGGCTCTTTAGATAAATGCTCATTAGTGGAAGGAGAAAAGTGAAGATAATAAGCATGCACACAGGGACAACTTTCGAGGAAAATCATTCCTGTCTCTAGAATAATAAGCTCTATTAGCAGAAAGCCTCTTTAATTTAAAAGTTGCTTTTATCTTGTAAATCAAAGTTAGATGTAGAAGGTCATGCTGCTATTATAAGCTAAATTTTCCCATATCCACTGGATGTGGATTATCTCAGTAGTGATATTTATTTAAACAAACAATTGAATCTTTTTAAAGAAACTGAAAATTCACAAGTGCTAAAGCCCTGTGTCTTAAGGTATCTGCTTCTAATGTAAAAAGTGAAGCCTCCTGACAGCTAACTAGATGGCGTAGTACTGTTCTCTGTGAATATAAAGTTCTGGATTATAAACTGAGCAAGTAGCTGCTTGCTAGATGGCCTTCAACGCTTACAACAAAGTTGATTTTGTGCTGGGCTGGAGCTTAGACAGTTCTACAAGTTTGTAGTCACAATTTCCATGTCAATTAATCTAGTGAGTTAAAGGCTACTGGGAAAAATTAGTCTCATTATGAAAAGAAACTGTTAGAGAGAGAGAGGCAAATAAAACTACCTGGGGGTTAGCTCTTGCTTGGAACACTGATTGTGAAGTGCAGAATCTGTTTTCTATTGGCTTAATAAAATAAGATTCTGATAGTCTTTCAACACAAATATATAGAAATACACAGTGATACTGCTTCCCTGTCTGTCACTAGCAAACAGATCCTAAAACACAAAACAAAACAAAAAAGTCAGTAGGAGAGAAAAGTTGACTCAGTGACTGAACAAACAACTCATCCCTCATTTTTGCTCTCCGGATAATGGTAAGAAGTCTCTTACTTTTCTCTTAATTGACTAATGTTCAACTACTGATAAGGATAATGTCTCAGCTTTATTTGTGTGTGGTTTGTAAAGAATTAGCATCTATTATTGTCCATTGAATTTGTAATATTACTACTATTTTGACTACATAAATCTGATTTATATTTGTTTATATACGTCTAGACAAGAAAGATTCAAAACTTAGATGTTTTCATGTACACATTTACCATAGAATAGTAAACACAAAGTTTTGAATTGAACAAATTGAAATTGTCTATTGTGACTTTAATTGGACAGAGTTGTGAGCGATCAAATTATATTGTATGTGAGGAAGAGATTTGCTAAAGACGACAAATTCTTGATATGTTTGACATGAGGTTGGCAGTGACGGTCTACTTGGAAGGACAATAAACTCTGCCTTGGATTACTGAATAGTGGATGTCATTTATTTTAGAGACTTACAAAAATCTACTTCTGTTCCTGATCTTCACATGTATTTTTTTTTTTTTTTTTAAAAAATTACAACCAGAGAGCCATATAAATATCAATTGATAGTATAGGCTGTTTTTACGGAATTGCAGGTCTCGGGACAAAGGAAGATCTCATCTCTTTATTTAACCTATGGGAAAAGAAAGGGAGTAAAGGCAAGTATTAGTACTAAAAACAAAGGTAAAATCGAAGAGGTAGTGTCAGTAATCAATCTTGCTTTACTGTGCAATGGTGGGCTACTTGTACGAATATGAGAAAGATTTGGCCTTGTGTTTTTAAATTTGGTGTCAGTTTGCTCAGTGTAGTTTAGAAGAGGCTCTGAATTTTTCTAAGATTGTTCAGAGGAATGTTTCATATGATACTGCATCTGTTAAAGCAAGAGTCCCTTCCAATAATGATGGAAAGGAAATAACTTTACTTTGCCTTGCCTAGCTCTTGGAGCTCAGTCCTACTGTCTCTGATCAGGCAAATCCCTAAGAGTTTTGCAGGAGGATTTGGCCCCTAGCTATTAACAGGGATGTTTTTTGACAGTTATACTTCTTTCTGGAACCCCAGTTAAGATTTCTGTGTCTTCAAGTATTCAGGAAGGTATTGTTGCCCAGATTTAAAATACACCTTTCTTTAGTCAAAGATCTTTTCCCTAGAAATCTGTCATTTTGTATTTCTCTCTAATTAGCAACATGCTGGATTTACTGCAGACCTGCTGCTTCGATTTATTAAGACACCCTCTCATTACCCATTGGCCACTCTGAACTAAATTAAGCTTTATTTTAGCCCAAATGCACTTTTTTATATAACCTCATTTATATATGAAATTAATTTTGCTTTCTTTTTTGCAATAACCTAATAAAATTGCTGCCTATTTAATGTTCAGTTATTAAAGTCCATGCCTTGTGAGCTGTAATTGAACAAAATGGGATTTTTTCTCAAATAAAACTAGAGAGAATTTTAGCTTTAACCATTTGTTACATATATACCTCTGAGAGTTGCTTGAAACTTGGTCCCTAATGATAGAAAGGAACAGGTCTTTCAGTTATTCATACAGCTCTATTTGTTGACTAAATGAACTTGTATTTAGCTGACTTGAATTTTGTTTGGGTCGACTTCTCGCACAAACTTTCATCACAGTAATCAGGTAGCTTCTTTTAGTTGAAACACTGAAAACATTTTTGAGAGTCACACTCTTGCTGACTGTCACAGTGATTATTGTCACAGCTGATCAATCGGGTAGTTGCTAGGACTAGGTGGACATTCTACGGTATTCACATACCATTTCTTCAGGGTTTTTCTCTCTGACAGTGTGCTGTAAGTCACGTAACCAGTGCTACTTGTCTTTGAAAAAGTTTGATTGAAAAGTAAAACTAAATTTTCTAAGTAGTTCTTTGTTTTAGGAAACTGTGGATATTTCTGTTTAATAAAAAAAATATTATAAAGACAGTCACAGTTCATGTGACTTTTCGTAGTTTTTTTCACTTTCACCTTTAGTACACATTCCCACTTTCTAAAAATTGCTCTGTTACATCAATTTAAAATCTTTAAAGGATTGTTCTTTAAGTAGACAAAACAACTATCTCAATGTCTTTTCTTGTTCTAATTTGCATATTTGCCATGTTACAGCAAAAATCTGTTTTTACAGATTTGATATTTTATATACCTATGTATAATATGAATGTCAATGTCTCAGTTACAGTGCTTTAAAAATAAATATAGGTGTACTCTGATCTAAATAATATAAAAGTCATAACTGTTACTATAAGAACCCTTGCTGACTCTAAACATACAGTGGTGTATTGTTTCAGCCAAGTAATTGTTCTGTTTGTTTGCCAATCACTTACCTATATAGTGCCCCCTGGTTGAAGTGGTAACTGGTGCTTTAAAAATAATAGCATGTCTAGCGTTTTCACTATAGTTGTTATACTGTATAATTAAAAATATTGGCATTCAGCATTTTTTATTACCCATCAAAGGTTCATTAATGAGCACTGCAGTTGCAAATCTGGATTTAGGGATTTTAGAAAAGATGTCTGTGTCTCTCTTGGAGATTTCAAGATGGTGATACCAAATACTATTTTATAAATGAGAAGAGATTGACTGAGGAGTTTAGTTAGAGCTGTAGGATTTTCAGAGTAGAACATTCAGAGCTTAGTGCAATTTCTTTAGCTTACTAGGTGTTATGCTTTGTTTTTTGTCTTTTTGAGAATCCACTCAAGAAGTCAACCTCCCCCCCCACTCAAAATAAATGGTTCAGAAAATTGCAGTTGCTAGTGTTTTGATTTTTACTTTTTTTAGAATTCCATATTTTGAGTTAGTTAGGACTTGCTATCGTGTGCTAATGTTGATTTTTAGGACGTGGCAATATAATCATTCACAGCAAGGGGACTCCAGCAGACTAATTTTAAAAATTACTAGAATGCACTTGGGGCAGGGGGAGAGGGGGACTGAGAAGAAAGCATTTTTGGATTGTTGTCTTTGACTATATTAGCTTTAACAGAATAAGAAACTTACTGTGCTGCTCTTGGGCACCTGAAACTCCCAGTGAAATCTGTGGGATACCCACATAATTCAGTCCTTTGAGGCTTTATGCTTTCTTTGTCCATTTGAGGATCACCATTTAAGATAAACTCAGTTTCATGCATCTGAATACACTTTCAAATAAGTTGTTTTTATTTCCACATATTTGCTCTGTTTTGCAAGTGATCTGTTCTCTAATACTTCCACCTTCATTTGCCCATCACTTCAATTCCTTACCTTTCCCAGGACTTTGTACTCTGTTCCAGTGGAGTGACTGGGACAATCCTAGTGATTGTTTAGGCTTTGAAGTTTCCTAACTAGCAGTCCGTGGTGCTGAGGTTATTCTGGTTGGCTCAGTGCCATATATTTGTGTTTGTTCTATTGGGTAGAAAATGGGGGGCTTCAGATAAATTATCTAATTAAAGCTGAAAAAATCTTCTTCCTTCAGTTCAACAGTAGCAACCTTTTTACCTGTTACAATGTAGACTCATGGATTTCACTGCTCTACATTGTGTGTGATATGGCATCATTTATAGCCCGCTCCTCTGCAGCTGTTCACAAGTACTTAGAAGTTCATTTGACTAATGTGGGAAATAAACAGGGGCCAGCAGTTCCCAGATTTTTGTTGTTCAGTACCTGACTGGTGCAACTTGAGTAATGGTAGTTAATATAAAACATTCAACACAGGGGGCTCTGTGGCACAATAAATTGAATTTAAGATTAGGCTAAGGATATGTTTGTATGAAGTGGCTATGAGAGGGATGAGCTAAAGTGGGGCATTACCTTGAGTAAATTTGCTAAATATATGTTTGTCCATATTGCACTTGTTACTTCCCCCTTTAAAATATTTTAAAGTGACCATTTTAGATCACTTTTCAGTCAGAGAGTGGAATTCATAAAGTGTTATGTTTGGACACTTACATATCCATATAACAGTATTTTACCTAATTAAGCAGCAAGACATTCCAAGATGTGAATTATAGTAATAATTCACACTGTTGGGCATTGAGGTTGCAAACCAACTGCCATTTGTACAATGAGGTGTGAATTATCACACTGTTGTTTGTGCTTGAATATTTCCTGCATCTGTATAATTATATTATATTAAGCGATGATCCTTGTTAATTGTGAATAGCAAATCATTTTGCATTTATAGTCACTGCCCAGAATTATTTGTAGCCAATCAGATCATTTCCTGATGTCAAGTAGGGTAATTTCTTACTAAACTCAAAGGGGATAGGTGGAGGCCCTTAAGGTTGACCTGTAGAAGGGTACACAAATGTGTGTGTGGCAGAGAGAGTGTGTGTATATTCCTACTTTGGAGTAATATGTGGTGACTAAAAAAATTGCAAAATTAAGATGTATTAAGAAACTGAAAATTGAGAGGGGAAGGGATTTTTTTTAGTCTGATTGTTGAGGTTTTTGTTTTTGTTTTTTTTTAACCACTAATCACTTAATTACAGTGCTTAATGAATTTTTTTTAAAAGGTTCAATATTCCCACAAATTCCATTCTTAAGATTGACCTGTCCAGAGATTTACCTTGCTGCCAGCTAATCTTCCAGCAAGATAGGGAGGACTAAATTTTGTTTTTCTTTTTATGGGGTTGGTGGTGGGGGGGAGGGAAACAAGTGGAAGAGGTCTCTTGTCCCCCTCATCAGGTCTCCAAAGACACATTGTTTCTTAAGTGACATATGAAACCAGAAGGGATCAAATACAGCTCTGTAGAAGTGTAAAGATACTTGTTAGAATAGCAACCAAAAATATTAATAATAATGACTAGTTGTCCACTTATAAATCAGGTGCAACTTTGCTGAAATCAGAGGAGATATAGTGGAGTTTGAGAGGAGAATAATGTTCACACTGTTTTGTTCTGAACATGGTATGTCAGTTGGCTGTTCGTGCAAATCCTACTCCTAGAGCAAAAAGCCTGATCCATCAAGTTGAGGATGTCTTTTTCTTCTAGATGAACATGTTTACATGGCTGTCCTCCTACTGTGGTAATCCTTACCGTGTGTGGATTGCCAGTTCATATTCCTTCCATACTCTTTTCCTCTCACAAGCCTTATTTGCAGATACTCTTCCATCGTCTTATGCTGACTCTCTCAGCAGTCGCCCTCTGGCCTCAGGTTTGTATAATATAAGCCAAAATTCCATTGAAAGCTTATTTTATTTTTAAATTAAATATAGGTAATGAATCTGATTCTTTACACTGGTGCAGATTTTGCTCTTAATTACACCATTATGAGTTGAAGGTAACTCCACGGGTGTCAACAAAACTATAATTATGTGAAAAAGATTAAGAAAGATGAGTATAGGGCCCACTTCTTATTTTTTTTCTAATTCTGAATGTTAATTCATTTTCAGGTAGCCCCATGGAGTTGGCAAATTATAATATTTTGATTGGTGGCAAGGTTTGCAGCTTTTGAAGGAATGCTTCTGCTCTGTTGTATGTCAGCATAGTTATGGCCCAGGCTACTTACAAATAAGACACTCTCTACATGCTAGAATTTCAGCTTAAAGAAAAATGAAAGAAATATAGTTGCATAGCAGGCATCAGTGTGTGTTGAAGAAACTGATTTGATGCTCTCATATACAGAATTAAGATGAGAAACTTTAATATATGCGGTCAGATCTTCACTGTTGTAAATGTATGTAGTTCCACTGGTGTAAATGGAACTGCACCAGCCGAAGATCTTGCCTGTAGTTTTCACAAAACTGCACACAGTGGGTAACTTTTTTTTCTTTTTGCAAATTCTGTTTTGTAAGAGGATACTATAAAGAATATTAGGCCTCGTAATTGAAACTGATAGGGAAACGTCCTCCAGTTTTAAACAATCTAGAGGTTATAATAATAAACTCTATTATTCCTTGCCAAAACATTTTTAAAAGCAGTATTTAAGCGCACATTGTTTTGCATTCCCTCCTCTGGCTCTGCAATTGACTAAACCATTATTCTCAGAGCAAAGCTGTGCTGAGATCATCAGTGATGATGGTGTGAAAACAAACAAGTTTTAGCAAGAGAAGTCACTATTTAATTTGATAGGGATGTTGTCTGCTCCAAAACATACACATTAATTTCAGCTCCAATCTAAAAAAGAAGACCACAGACTGTGACTCTAACAAATACATACTCTACTGTCTTGTGCTGGTGTAAATCTAAAGTAACTTTACTTGAAAGAAGTTTGTTTAGGTTTACATTGGTGTAGCTGAGAGCAGAATTTGAACCTATGTTTTTATCTCAAAACAAATGCTTGGAGTCTGCT
The DNA here is from genome assembly GCA_007922195.1 of Podocnemis expansa. Classification (NCBI taxonomy): domain Eukaryota; kingdom Metazoa; phylum Chordata; order Testudines; family Podocnemididae; genus Podocnemis; species Podocnemis expansa. Next base: position 13,784,798 of record ML681964.1, on the reverse strand, counting down.
CCAACTCATGTAGGTGTAAATCAGGCATAACCCCACTTGAATAGCTTCTCTTTTACATCTGTGAAATTGAGAGATTAAGTCCTCTACCCATGTAGTTTTAAAGGTAGCATCACAAAAGAAAACCAAAACAGCGATAATCTGAGTCAACTGCACTACACATCTCTGTAGGTGATAGTTTTGGAATCTAGTTATGACAGTTTAATGTTTTGCTCAGATTATTTCTGCAGCAATTTTTCACCAGTGTTCTTACTTGTTGTGGGGAGCACTGAGAGCACAGTGAGCTGGGTAGTCCTGGTGAAAAATTAGAAACATGGAGATCAAGACCTTTTATTCCTCAATTCCAAGTCACTTCCCTCTCCCTGAGGGCAAGTTTGGAAGGAAGAGCTACATCTCTTTCACCAGCTGAAACTGAACATCTGTGCCAAAATCCTATCCAAATGTATCTTTTGTGGATGCCAAAAGCCCCAGCTGCCTCCTGCTTAGCTACGAAGTTCTCCAGTTTGTACTTGACAATTTCTATTATGCATTGCCAATACAGAGTCTTGCAGTATATTGAGAAGTTAGGGGTAGCATGCTAGAAATTTTTTCCAAAATTTAAGATTAATACTGAAGTTCAAAATACCTAGCACAAGGGATAATGTAGTGATTTTATCATTGAATTAACCATGAAAATAGATACAAATCTATTTGATGAATCCATTGTTGCTGTTTCATATCATTTCTGTGTGATGCAGAATACAACTGTCAGTATTCCATGGAAGCCAAGCTACCTTGCTGTGAAAGTTTTAGGACCAACCTGCTGCAGAGAATATGGTCCCTGCTAGTGCAGCCTCTGTTAAGAGGGAAACCAATGGAAGTCCTGTGGCACCTTAAAAGACTAACAAATTTCTTCAGGCATAAGCTTTCATGGGCTGAACCCCACTTCACCAGATGCACACATCTGACAAAGCGGGTTTCAGTCCACAAAAACTAATGCCTGAGGAAATCTGTTAGTCTTTTAAAGTGCTCCAGGACTTTCATTGGTTTTGCTATATACAGACTAACACAGCTACCCCACTGGAACTTCTCTGTTAAGACCACATTCTATATGTTGGTGGTCTATTCTCTTTCCCACAATACTTCATGTAAATTTCTTTTGCATCCACCACTCTGTCATTCTTAAACAAAGATGAGCAGTTTTCAAATCTTAAATATAGGCTATGTGTTGTAAAATGTGGATTCTTTATAACATGTAGTGACTGAGTTTTCTGAAAGGCAAAGCAAAAGCTGTAATTCCAGAAATTGTTTTGTGGCGTGTAGATCTCTGCATTTGCAGGGAGTAGTTCTCAAGATCAGGGTGTTATAATATTCAGCTTACTACAGGAACAATAGCGAGTCCTAAATTGATTTAAAAAAAAAACTAAATAAACACTAAAGTAAGTGTTGGGGAAAAGGCTACTCAATTATAAAACAAAACAAAAAAAAGACATGCCTTTTAACACATTCATTTACCATTTTGAGAACAATCAGTATAAACATTTCAGTGCCCTATGATAAGTCATGGAGCCAAATTTTGCTTGTTACACCCTTAGCAAGTATGAAGTGAGGTCAGTATGATATTGTTTTTAAATGTAAAAGTGTTCAGTGTCACCTCTTTCTTGCCCATCCACATTACTATTGCAAAACAGGTTCTCTAACCTCTAACACAGGAAGGGTAGTTGATTTCCTCTTTAGCACTATTCATTTCCTGAACTGAATCTCATAGTCAGTACTTGATAGTGTTAATGACCTGTGATTGGGGAAGAAGATAGAATTGTGGGCTTGAGGGGAGGAAGACTAGAGTAGGCCTCACCAAGCTAAATAATCTGTCTATGGACAGGTCTGCACTACCACTTAAGTTGAGCTAACTTGATTCAGGGGTGTGAAAAAGCTATCTCATTTCCCCATAGAAAAACTCCAAGTTACAATGACTTAAGCACCATGCATCCCAGTGCTCTGTGGATGAAAGATGCTCTTCTGCCAATATAGCTTCCGCTTCTTGTGAAGGGGAAGTAATTATGTTGACAGGAGAGCACTCTCCTGTTGCTGTGCAGCATCTTCACCAGATGTGATGCAGCTGTGTTGCTGCAGTGCTTCTAGTGTAGCCCTGCCCCTTCTGCAGTGCATAACCCCAAGGTAGTGAGTGTGCATACTGAAGAGTGAAAGGCTGGGAAAAGTATCAGTGTGATTTCAGTGACAGTGATGTGGAGAGAGAGCAGAGGCAAGTCCTCTGTTGGTGGGGAGGTCCTATCTCCAAGCTTTTCTTTGATTCCATGGGGTTTTTAATAACAAGGAATAGTTAATTGTAGGAAAAAGTTTCAAAGGGAGGTTGTGGAATCTGTGACCTGGCAGATTTTTAAAAACAGGTTTGTTCAACAAACACCTGTAAAAGTGGTCTGGGTGTACATGGTCTTACTTCAGTATGGTGAGCTGGAGTAAATGACCTCCCAAGGTCCCTTTCAGGTGTATATTTCTGCAGTTCTTTCAAAGATGTGGGATATTTGTGTGTCATGGATGAAATGCAAGTGGAGGAGATGGTCTGGACTTAAATTTCCAGATGCTAAAAGGGGCAAATTCTGCTCACATATATGTAAATAGTCACATAACTTTGCTGGGAATGAAGTTAGCAGGGTTTGTCCCATAACAAACAGTAGAATACATATTTTAAATTGTGAAAAATAAAAAAGTATATTTAAAAAGATCAATATGGAGTAAGTGGCAATACAGTAAAACAAACAAGAGTCCTGTGTGGCACTAATAAAAACTAACAAAAGCTTTTGCCTTAATAAACTTGTGGGTATGACCAGTTCCTCAGCTACAAGAAATGAAAACTGCAGTATGTTGGGTATATATGCACATATAAGGTGAGTTAACAAGATCACTTTGAACAGTACAGATGTGGTTCATTAACAACAATTGATGAGAAGGTGAGAGTGTTTGAAGAGGGAATGATCCAAAGGGGCAGCTATGTTAGTCTAGTTCAGTAGAATAAACACAAGGAGTCCTATGGCACTTAAAGACTAATAAATATATGCCTTTTGTAGGGAAAACAGCAAGTCCTTTTGTAGTAAGCTAGCCACTCCCAGGCCCTATTGAGACCAGGCTATATCTGCCCTATTTAAATTAACCTTGTTAACTCAGTCTTTCTTGCATGTGTATAAATACTTTGTAAACTACAGTTTTTCACTTAATGCATCTGAGGAAGTGGGTTGTACCCATGAAAGCATATGCTTTGCTAAATTTGTTAGTTTTTAAGTACCACACAGGACTTCTCTGTATTTGTTTGGCTTAAATAGACTAAGACGACTGCCCCCCTGGCACTTGGTGAGGTGATAAATTTTCAACTTCATTTTTGTTTGAGGACTTTAAAAAAGAGGGAAAAAAACCCACGCTTCTGGTTTTGAATAAATCCTTGATTCCTAAGTAAACTATAGTAAATTGTGAGCTGGTATGAAGATTTAGATCAGATGTGTCAAAACCCCCTTTTCTGTGGCAGGCTAGGTTTGACTTAAATGTGCTTCAAGTGGGCCATGCATATCATGAATCAAAATACCAGGGCCTACATTGTTGTGGCATCATAGATTACTGTGTATGCAAGACTGCTCCGCAACACAGTGAGACCACACTCTCTCTCCTCTGTTACGGAGAGAGTGTGGTCTTATGGAGCACACTTGTAGGCCAGATGGAAGGGGTTTGCAGACCAGATATGGCTTGCTGTGTGTTTGACACCCCTGATTTAGATAAACAGGCAGGATTAACTTAGATTTTTTTGTGATTTTTTTTAAATAAAGAATTAAAAAAAAAGATTATAGGGAATTTCCCCCTACAGTTTTATAGGGGAAAAATTCTTAATTTGCTCTGAGGACTTTACTTCAATTATCATCACTGTGCTGCAAGACATGATCTTGGGGGATGGGGGCATGTTGTGTACTGCTGTGCTTTTTAATAAATTTGTTGCAGTTCTCCTTACAAAACTGGTAAAGTATTTAATATCCCTGTGGTCACTTTTAATTTGTTTTTTTAATATAAATGTTTTGAGTAGCTTGTATATAGAATATACTTGCACATTTCATATAAAACTTGAAGATATTTGAAACTTTTTTAGTCACACTTCCTAATCATAATCCCCTCTGTTTCCTTGTCAGCACCTTTTCTGGTATTTCTTTGGACACCTTTATCTAATATCTCTGGAGGTTAACCTTTGACATGATCTATTACTTGCTTCTTGCTGCTTTTAACAAGGTGGAGAGAGGTCAATTTCAATAAAAGGCAGGCATTATTAGGAGACTTCTGCAGAAGCTCTTGGTGGCTTGTCCATCTTGGGCAGCACTGGGTGCAATGTATTTCAGAAATGCCTATTTCAGATGAAAGACTTCTCTTTACCTTGGAAAAGTCTTCACTACTTTCACTAGAAAGCTGCAGGAGGCTGTTTCTTTTTAGTGAATTTCCAAAGGGATAGCCGTGTTAGTCTAGTCCAGCAAAAAAACCAAGAACTCGTGTGGCACTTTAAGACCAATAGATTTATTTTTCGCATGAGCTTTCGTGGGAGAAAATCCCATTTCGTCAGATGCTTCTGATGTCTTTTTAGTGGGCACCTAAACCATTCTTGCTCCCACTGGACTCTATGGGAGTTTTGTCATTGACTGACTTTCATGGGAACAGGTTGGGCCTATGACTTCTTAATTAAGTTACAGTTAACGTGTACTCATAATCAGTGTAGGCTTTTGTTGCTGTATCTTTACTTCCTCAGCTAGATGACTTTTATCCCCATTTTTTAAAATGCTGATTTCTTCTAGATGTTTCAAAAATGAAGAACATACATAGACAGGAAGTATTCATGTAATTTTTTTCACTTGATTAATGATGCATACTTTGTCTTGGTCTGTGATCCTGAAGTACAAAGATTATGAAATCACATGCCATGTCAAATAAGTAACTCTAGTAATCTGTACAAGGAAAGTATTTGATCTTGTTGGCATGGATAATGTTTGAAATTTAAAAGGGTGGGGGGTATTCATTTCTCTCAAAACCAAAATATTTAATAAAAGCTAAGGAATGGTCTAGGAGGCTTAGTGGAACACACAGAGGTCTCTACACTGATATTTTAAAAACTGCCTAGAAGATTTTAGCTATTCACCTTCCGTTAAAAAATAATGAAATGTCCTCTATTGCTTTGAAAAATCTTAATCTGGAGTTTTATCAGAGGAGTCTGCTGATTGTACATGTGCCTATCAGTTATTTACTATATCTTGTGCCTGCCTTTTTAGTAGCTGTGCGCCTTTAGATCTATGTAAAATGCAAGGGTGTTTTTCAAATAGCTGCATGGGGGGGGAGGAATTAACAGCCAAGCAATAGAGATACAAAATAACTGAAACTTAATTCCCATATTCCCCTTTATCCCTGGAAAACAAAGGTGGATTGAAAATGTTGAAACAACTTCCATTTCCTGTCCATATTCTTCAGCCAGTGATTGATCTCATGCAGCTGTGTACTGTCATACTTCTTTCTTAGATAGAAATGTAAATCTGTGTTACCTGACAGATTTAAGGGACCCATCAGTACTACACAGACTAGTGCGTGAAGCTAATTTAAATTTTTTGTAGCATTAGGCACTAGTAATCTTAAGAGTAGAAGGAAGAAGTTGCACTCTGTTAAAAGAAATTCTTGTTTGGAATAAAAATAAGAGTGGTAAATAAATGGACAGGTCATTGATAAAGCACAATTTGTATTGCATGGAAAATGGAGTGCAAGCAAACTATGTATTTTAATATGGCTAAATATAAATCTAGGCATGGGAACAAACAACGTAGGCCACTGTACACGCTGGAGGACTCTATCCTGGGAAGTTGACTCTGAAAAAGATTGAGGTTGTGGTGGATAAATCAGCTAAATGGGAGCTTCAGTGTGATGCTATGGCCAAAAAAACTAGTCACTAGTGCATGCTTGAAAAGCATACACATTTGAATCTTGAGTAGGAGTAGACAGATTATTTCTGAGAATTGATTTAAAGGTTTAGAAGGCTTGTCTTTTAATGGGCTCTTCAGCCTAGCAGAGAAAGGTATATCACAGTTCAATGGCATACAAATGGTCTCTGGTGCCTGGGGTCCAAGCTACAGATACACCCCCTCACCCCTGGACTCATGTTCCCCATGTAGGGCATAAGTGGTTGTGGCACCAAACCCCCAGCTATATTGGGGGGTGGGGGGGGTGGAGGCATGCAGGGGTGCAAATGTAAGCTTGGCTCTGCTCTGCTCCCCTCCCCCCAAGCACTTACCTGGCATGAGATGCCTGTGTCTCCCACTGCAGTCTGGTGCAGGCTCCAATAGGGAAGCCTCGTGCAGGGCCATGCTTGGGGGCAGCAGCTGGGGTGACAGCCCCAGGCCCTGTACTTTTCTGGGCCCGGCAGGGCCAACTGGTGTGCGGTGGGGCTTCTGGTGCGGCCCTCCAGGCTACAGGCCCTGGAAGGCTGTGCTGGAGGCTGTACAGCATGACAGCTGGCTCCAGCCTGCCTCACCTCTGGGGGGTGGATCAGCTGGCCTGGGATGGAGTGGAAGTGCAGAGCCCAGCATTTGGGTGGGTTGACTGCCACCCTCCCAGCTCAGGTTTGGCCCTGGCCTCACCCCCAGCCTTGGGGGGGGGGGGGGGGGCAGGTCAGCCTTTCATGACATGCAGAGGGGGCACTGTCAGGCACCCCTCAGTGCCAGCTGTGCCTCAAGATGGGTTAAGCTGGGTGGTGCCCCCCCCCCGTCCCTTACCTGCTGCTCCAGCCCCATAGCCTGCTACTTCAGATATTATGGAGTGACTTCACCTCCCTTCTGTCCTGGGGAGGCAGGCTGGGCTGGCTATTTACAATGTGTGGGGACGAAGGTGCTGCAGGGTACCTCCTGTGTCCCTCCTGCTCCTCCTTACCTGCTGCTTCAGTCAGGGCAGGCCTCACACCCTGCTGCCCTATGGCCTTGGCTAGCATCCCCCTTCAGCCTGGCACCTAGGGGCCCTCCCAGAGCACCCCCTCCCCACTACAGCACTGAACCAGTGGCTGGAAGTTGAAGCAAGAGAAGTTCAGACTGGAAATAAGATACCAGTTTTTAACAGTGAGAATTTATTAACCATTGGAACAGTTTACCAAGGGTCATGGTGCATTCTTCATCACTGACAATTTGAAGATCAAGATTAGATGTCTTTCTAAGAGACAGGAGCTAGGAATTATTTTGAGGAAGACCGATGGCCTTTCTAGGCGAGAGCTGAGGCTAAAGGATCACAGTGGTTCCTTCTGGTCTTAGAATCTATGAAAATCAAGAAATAAATGGGAACAATGATACTGAATGTTAACAAAACAATTGTTTATTGTGACAAATGCAAAATGCTTGGAACCACAATTTCCCAAGTATGTCTTAAAGCTGCTGTATGTGGATTCTTTCTCATGTCAGCAACCTTTGGAATGAATAAAAATGAACATTCGGCTTATCTTGATATATTCCTTTTCTTGCCCAATTTATTATTCATTTTCCAGGTGTGCAAAAGCACATATTTCTGTTGCATTATTTAGTTCTGTTCCACCATTTTGTAGCTGGGATTCCAAAATAGCACTTTTAATATCTTACCAGCAAGGCATGTCTGAAGCTTTTATTTTAAATTTCTTAGTCTGCCCTGTGATATAATTTTTAGATGACGCAGTTCTTACTCGGTTTGTGGGATTGGTCTCTAAAGTAAAACCCTTGAGATCTAGGCCCAGCGGGACTGAAGGGGCCAGAATGCAGCTGTGACGCAGAAGGTTAGATCAATCCTTGCTGGCATCTTGGAAGGGCCAGGGGGTGGGTGGGTGGCTGTGTGTGTGTGTAGTAGGATTTAAAAAAAGCAGGGACCAGCTTGTCCATACTGTTCAAGTTTTGACTTTCAGTGAAGAATCAAGTAGTCTATCTGGTGTGGAAGATGAGTGTTGAGGTGGGCTGGAGAAATACTAGAGTCCAAGAACTTAGCATGGAGCAAGGCTGAACGTTTGAGAAGGAATAGGTGAAGATTAGTCTCTTTCTGTAGATGGGGGCTAGACCGAAGAGAAGAACCTGCCCAGAAGCTTAAAGACTGTTTTAATAAGGGGTGGGTGGGGCTACAAAACTATGGTGGATCCAAACCCTGTTTTAATTTAATCTGCCTCTGCTAAAACCAGTGACCTCAGAGAGCCCTACATTATTCTAATAACCTTAATATTAGGATTGTGTGTGTAAAACTGTCAAACTCTGACCTTAGATAGGGAGCTACCAAAATATATAAGGGCTTAATTTCCTCAACACCCTACACTACAAATAAATGTAACTTTTGTTAACAGAGAGAGAAGGGAGAGAATTTGACTTAAAATATTTCAGAAAAGTTGAGGATTTTTTTGCTGTTTTTTCCAAGAAAAACATCAACAGTTCCTGGTGCTGTTCCATGTAGTAACTCCCATTTATGTACAGGGGAATTCCATGTACTGAACAATTGCAGGAAAGGCCCCTAAAGCAAGTAGTTCGGGAATAACCTGCACCTAGGAAAAATCACCCTGCCCCACTTTTGTTTTCCTGTTGAGTCTTACTTTAGATGATCAGATATGACCAATGCTCATCTTTACTGTTAGTTGTAGTGGGGGATTATTTATATTCATGCTATGAAAAGAGTTTGCACACATTTTATAATTTGCAACAGAGTAGACAGAAACTCCAGTACTGTGGGCAAATGATGGTTTAAAAACAAACGCCTACTTATATTACTTCTCTCAGCCAAGTTCTAGGGTGGCACCCAGCCTTGCATCAAACCCACAATCTGTAGTCTGAAAAGAATTTCATGCAAACAGCTAAACCTTTTATTAACGCTGGAAGATTGTGAAGCTATAAATAAAGAGAAAGTGAGAACTTGGGCCACTATTTAAAGGCTGGAGAATTTTAGGAGTTTCAAAAACAGCATGGGTAAAGCCACTTAGGAGTGGGAGTTGGGAAGAAAGATGAATTTTCTGGGTTGTTCAGCAGAATGGGGGGGGGGGGGTTGTATCTGTGCTTTAAGGTGCTTCTGTGACATGCAAATATAAGTTGGGGGAAGGGGGAATCTGCAAACCTGCCATACATAAGAGTATGGCAGAGACAGCTGCCACGCTTGTTGTTTACATTCTTTTTTGCAATCTGTGCTAGAAATGAGATGTTTCAAAAGCAGTTACAGAGTTCCATCATACTGCATTTAGTAGAGACAAAGCATGGTAAATTGACTGCAAAGTGAAAAATGGCAAACTAGGTTTGCCTAGCTTTTGAGCTCATTCAGACACTGAGGGCATGGGCAGTGGTTCAAGTATAATTTGACAGGCCCTGGAACCCTCCTAATCTCCGGGCCCCCTTCCCATGTTGTCTGGGCCCCCTTCATAAATAATGCAGGCTCCAGTGCATGTAGGCATTTTTGAGCCCCACCAGGTCTTTCCTCACAAATGAAGCACAGCCTGAAATCCACAATATCACCCCCAACTTTGTCAGACCCCTCTTTCCCCAAGTCCCCGCTTGAGCCTTCCTAAACCCCCCCACCTCCCCTTCTTCATTCCACCTCCTCCATACCTCCTCAGCCCTTCATAGTCCTGACCCCTTCCCTAGCTCAGCTGCTGGCTTCCCTGGTCTCCCGGCCCCAATCCAACACCTTCCTTAACCCACCTGCTGGCTCCCTGACACCATGGCCCTTCTCTGCTGACCCCATACCCTTTCCCTGCCAGTTGTCCATCCCTTTTACCTGGCTGCTGGAGCTGCTGCTACCTGGCTTGCCACAGACTGAGTGTGCTCAGGGTGGGAGATTTTAAAACTCCCAGCCTGGCTCAGCTGAGTCAGTTCTCTTCTGGCTGGGTAGGGCTGCGGCTGCTGGTGAGGGGGAAAACACTAGAACACTGTGATCCCCCCCTTACTCTATTTTTAGGGGCCCTGGAATGCTGGCCCCCTAAAATTTGTGGACCTTGGAGCAGTGTGCTGGTGCATTTCCCCCCTACTTTAACCCCTGGGCATTGGTGATTTTTGAAGCTTCCCCTAGGAAAGGCAAGCTCTTTGCTCCTATGCCTGCCCAACAACAAGGTCCCACCCAAGGCCTCTTTCCTACCCCTCACCACAGTTGCTGCATGGATCTCTGGCTGACTTCCTCCTTTCCTCCCACCCATACTTATCTTCCCCACTCCCTTCCTAGCCCGAGAGGCAGCTGCTCACATGCAGGTGTCTCACTGCCATAGGGTCCAAAGGGTTGCATCCCCACCACATCTCCAGCTCAGCCCTGGCAGTGGCTGGGGCCGCCTGCTGCTGGCCAGCTTGGGTCCAGCTCTTGCTGCTGGTGGCCTTGGTGGGCCCAGTCTGGCTCTGCCACTGACAGTTGGCCAGCAGCAAACAATCCAGGCTCAGATCAGGTTCCTGCTGTTTGCCACTGGCCAGCAGGCAGCGGCTGGAGCCGGATGAGGCCTGACCAGGCTGCCTGTCACTGGCTGGGAGTGGCAGGAGCTGGATCTGGACCAGTCGCTGCATCGGGCCCTGGGGGTGGGGCTGCATGGCAGACCGTGTGGCCCAGGTCTAGGCCCTGACCCTTTTTTCAGAGGAGCAATGGCCCTGCCCATATGCCCCTCCAGAGGCAGGAAGTGGGTCAGAGTGAGATGGGGGGCGGTGATGACTCACTCACTCACTCAGCCTGTTCCTCCCTGGCTGACTGGGGAAGTGACCAGACCTACAGACCTAGGTGTAAACAGACCCCTCCCCTGTCAGAAAGCTTGGAGGAAAAGGTACATTTGGGCAAGAGGAAGGAGGGGTGCAGAAAACCATGTTAGAGGGGGCAAGCTGAGGGAGAAGCTCCACATCACGGCAGAAGGACTGGGTGGATGACTAGGCAACCTCTGTGCTGAGCCAAATGCTCACATAGAATCTTTCCTGCCCTGGTGCTGCTCTGGTTTTTGTGTTGCTGTGATGCTACACCAACCCTCCTCTCCCTTACCCCAACTCACATGCTGCTTCTGCGTGCTAGTACTGTTACAGGCAGACCCCAGGCACCTTAACAGCACAGAGCATCCCCCAAAATGCTGCTGCACCTGTCAAGCCCAGCCAGCCTCCTCACCTCTACCCCTAACTACCATCAGCCTGCTTCTTACCTTGTGAAAATGCTCCCAAGGGCTTTGGGCCAGTTGATGGGAAATCTATTTCTCCTGGCCATTCATTGCTCTGCTGCCCCTGTCCTTAGGGATGGCCCATGCTCTCTACAAAGTACAAAGCTATGTTAGTGGCATGTTGTCTCACTCTCTCTTGCTTTCTACTTTGGAAAGTGATGATGGGAGAGGACCTTAGTGTCCCCTCTTCTCTCCCTCCCCCACTTGTGTTCTAGCAACTTGCTCCAGGATCAGTAGGAGGTGGAGTCCTATAAAATCCCAGTCTCCTGTGATCTAGGAGGAGTGTTGATGAGTGAAAGGTTAATTATGGAAACACTTAGCACTTCTAAAGCACTTTCCATCTGATGACCTCAAAGCACCTAAGCAAAAACAGTGAAATAAGCTACATAATATTCCTATGAGACAGGCAAGTATTATCCCTGTTTTTGACTGAAGAAACTGAGACGCAGACTGATTGCCTTTCAAAATCAGTCAAAAGACTCCTCACCTTGAGATCAAGCCTTAAATGACTGGTGGTCCAATGCAAGTCTGTGACAGCAGGGCCATAATAAACCCTCAAATCTTCACATTCCTTGCTCTGCTTTCAACACCAAGCCAGTCTGCTTCTTCATGACATTGTATTTACCATTTTCCTTATCTCTGAAAAACAAATGTGTCTTTGAAGCAAGAAGGGATGCTTAATCGATTATTGAACAGGAGGCAAGGGAGAAGGAAAACTGTCTGTCAGGAATCAATCCACTCAGATTAGGGACAGGCACTCGGGGGGCAGATTCAGATTCACGGACAGGACTGTAAAGGAGAAATTAAGAAGGCATCAGTCTCTCACAGCCTGAGAGCATGGATGCTGAGTTTATGTGCTCCATGCAGTTAGGTTCTTGAGTGGCTGAGGAAATTAGGCTACACGGAGCATAAAGACTTCTGTCTTCCCAGTGCAGAGGGCAGGGAAAGAGGTGAGGCCACCACACCCGATCAGGAAGGCCTTGCCTTCCCCTGCCTTCAATAAAATCTGTCCATGTGTCTAAGGGATCGAAATTAGGGATGCACATGGAACTTGCACTCTGTTTACAGTGAACAAAACACAGCTTCTAGGACAGCAGCTTTGTGCCAGGACAATTTGCAGTCCTAGCTCTTCCCTGACATTCTGTTGCTCCTGATTTGGAAGGGTGAAGGCTAGAGAAGAGTACATGAATCCCATTTACTGTGGGAAAGGAAGAAGAACCAACATTCTGACCATTATCATCTTAAAGCATTTCTCTAAGAGACCTTGAGGTTATCCCTCTTTGAGCCCTTGATGATCAAGCCCTACATATTTGTTCCTTTGTTCTGTTTTAACCCTTGGTTACTAGGAGGGAATATTCACTCTCTAATTAAACAGAATACCCTCTGGATTGATGGCCTTTCTCCACTTTCACATTAGCAGTAAGAGCTGGAAGCCACTCGGTTGTGCTGCAGCTCTTTAGAGCCAGATGTGCCTGGAGGACTGAGAAAAGGAGTAACTGTGCCCAGGAACATCCCAGGGGCTAGCCTAAGCAGTGCTTCCTCTGGGAACTACTGACTTAGACTTTTGGGGTCACCCTCTTCCCCCATCCCATGATCATCCACAGTTGGGATCCACGGCCAGCAGAGGAGCCAAAACCATAGGTAGGGGCTAGGAGTTGGGGCCCAAGCTGTGGCTGAGGCTGGAGCTGCAGCTGTGGGGCCTGGGGCCACAAATAGAGCTGAAGCTAGGACTGGGTCTTCAAACTGGGCTATGGATGGGAGCAGGGTCTGGGACTCAAGCCATGTCCAGTAGCTGAGGCTAGGTCTGCAGCTGGGGAGTGAGAAGAAATTGTAGCTGGACTATAGATGGGAGCAGAGCAGGGCTGAGTGGTGCTTCCTTCCTGCCCCTGTGAGGACTGGCCCAGGCACTGCCTTTCTTCTCTGATGGTGCTTCCATGCCCCCCCATTATGTATTCCCCAGTTTGGGGAATATTAGTAGGTATCTCAGATACAGAGTGGTGGATGGGTGATGGGGAAGGCATATGTGTGCAGATGTCTGCTCCTTATGGACTTGTTGCTGGATTAAAGGTGGGAAGTGGGCTTTGCCTTCCTGACTGGTCTCACCTAAGAGTTTGTGGCCTTAGAAGATAATGGAGGCTTGGAATTGCTCCATTAGCCACCCTCCCCTTTGCCCCTCAGGAGACAACTGACAAAAATAATGCGAAATATTGGCATTGAAGGAGGTAAGAGATGTTGCAGGATCAATAACCTCTTCAGCTCCTCCCAACTCATTAGGATGACATTCACCCATCCACGTTAATACTGATTGCAGTGAAACTTCCTTCATGGTGAGCACTGAAACAATCTGAGTCTTCCATTCCCAGTGTAATTGTTGTGTTGGTTACAGTGAATCTGTAACTACTCCAGTTAAGCAGTTCTGTATGCAAAAATACACCCCTCACAAACCCTCATTTCTTCACTATAAAGAGTGAACTGTCTTGCGTAGTAAGGTTTAATTCTGCATACTCTTTTAAAAATCTATTTTTTAAAGATGTTATTTATCTGGTTGTTTTTTTTTGTTTTGTTTCGGTTTTTTTGTACTGGCTTTTTCTTTATGGGTGTCTTGGGTTAGATAATTCTCTCATACTAGATTTAATTAAAAATCATGTAGTAAATTGATATTTAACCAGGTTGCTGCCTTTTCTACAGTTGTACTGGCAGAGATCATTAGGATATTTTTAATTTTTGCATTTCCAAAGGCTCGGAAAAAATATTCGTGTGGAAAACCAAAATGGATTGGGCGATGAAGGTTAAAATTATTTATACAAATAACTTTTCCAACTCATGTTATCTTCATTCAGCAATGCTCTGCCCATCAAATTAAAACAACAAAATGCACACACTAGTGTTAGGATATGAAATCAGTAACTTTAATAAGCCTTTCCCCTGTGTTCTACCATAATTTATTTGATAAGTTTGCTTCAGTGAAGTAATTTTGTTCCCCATGCTTGTTCTTGTAATCTGATATGGCATGTTCAGAAAAAAAAAATAGTTTCTTGTCCTGGTGGCTCAAAACTGATTGCAGTCTGTATTTGTAAGTCTTTGCTTTAGTTCTGCTTCCTGGCATTTCTGAAAGATAGTCATCGTGGTCCCTGCTTCACCTATACACAAATTGCATTTTCATTCAGCCACCTTTACAGGTTAACAAGTTTCAGAGGGGGTAGCAGTGTTAGTCTGGTTCAGCAAAACAAGAAAGGAGTCCTGTGGCACTTTAAAAGACTAACACATTTATTTATTGCATGAATCGTTGGATTTTCTCCCATGAAAGCTCATGCGATAAATACATTTGTTAAAGTGTCACAGGACTCTTTGCTTGCCTTACAGATTAGTTTGGAAAGAACTGGAAGCCTGGTAGAATCTGCCCTCAAAGGGTCCAGTTTATCAGTCTAGTCATCACTTGGCCTGCTTGGTTTACGGGCTGAGGGAACTGTAATATTTTCATACGAATGACTATCTTTCTTAGCTAATGGAAGCATAAACTGGCAATATGTCACAGCAAGCTGGTTTATTTCTTTGTTTGTTCTTAATGAACATACAGGCCCTGCCCACGTAGTACAAAGTTACTCACTTAGATTTACTCTATTAAATGGATTGTAATGATGAGAATGAAGCATTTTTCACATTATCCAGATCTGACATTTTTTGTGCACACATTCGCCAGCAGAGGCTGCTGCCACCACGTGCTTCACTAAATAAGTGGGCGTTCATGGCAGTAAAATTAATCTATAGGAAGAAGCTAGATGTGGGCTAAACCAGGGTCTCTACCCAAGCAAGAGCTTTGGTAGATAAGCTAAAGGAACAGATTTTTAGCATCCTCTGCCAAAGAACTTTTTAATTCCTGACAATGCCTGAGGTGAGACTAAAATAAACATATTTTCAACTACAGTTGCTTTATATCAGATGAATTTTCAGTTTCACTTTTCTACAAAAATAACTTTTAAAAAAATAAACCAATAAACTAACTTGCTTTCAGTTCACTTTAGGAAACACTAGGCATTTCCTCCTACATACTGTTTAGTTATGATTCATGATTAGGCTATAAATTTTTGCAGTAGAATTTAGTCCAAAGTGAGATTATTAAAGCATCAGTTTCTTGCTTCATACATTGTGGCTCTGATCCTGCAAAGATACTTAGAGTTCATAAAGTCTGAGTTATATTTCAAATGTGTAAGTTTCTTCAAAGCTAACAGGGCTGCTTATACTGAGTAAAAGTAAGCACATAGGTTCCTTCCAGGCCTATTTTTCTATAGTTCTGAGGAGGTGATCTAACTCAGACCCCTCCCCTGAAGAAGGACCAAGTAAACCTAGACCATCTTTGACAGTTTTGTCTAACCCAGGGGTGTCAAATATATGGCCTGTATGCCCAGTACAGCCCACAAACCTCTACTGTCTGGCCCACAACTGCTAAATGAGATCACACTTTCTCCCTCACAGACAAACAAAGTAGTCTTGCAGTATTGTGGAGTGCAATCACATACCCAGTGCTCTGCAATGTTGTGAGTGTCAGGCAAGATTGCACTCCACGATACAAGCCTCCCTGATAGGGAGAGAGCAGCATTATGGAACACAGTCTTGCATACACAGCACTCCACAATGCTGTGAGAGTGTAAGCCCACCCTAGTATTTTGATTTATGGTATGTACGGCCCATTTGAAGTATATTTAAGTCAAATCTGGCCCACCATAGCAAATGAGTTTAACACCCTGGGCAGGTTAGGCTCTAACCTGTTCTTTGTATCTCCCATGAAAAGGATTCCACAACCTCCTTTTGGAAGCTTGTTTCAGTGTTGAACTATCTTTATAGATAATAGTTTTTCCTAAGTCTCCTTTGCTACAGATTAAGCAATTTCCTCCTTGTCCTGCCTTCAGTGGAAATGGAGAACAATTGATCAGTATCTTCTTTAAAACAGCTCTTAACATTTTTGAAGACTAACATTTGGTCCCCCATTTCAGTCTTCGTTTCTTAAGATACAATTCATTTAATTGCCCTTCTCCAGTGCCCTGGAAAAAAAAAATTAAACCCCAACTCCCACAGAGAAGCAGTTGGAGACCCAGGATTCAGTCTCTAAGGAAGATTGTTCAGTTACCCTCCCCACGTTAAAATACTAAGAACAAACATAACAAATTTTATTAACTACTAACTTGATAGACTTTATCATACCCCCCCCCCAATAAATTTAAATAGAACAGTCTGCACAGAAACACAGGAGTCCCAAAGTTTAGGTGTAGCTCACTCATCTCAGTTGCAGTCTCAAGTCCAAAGGCTTGAGTTGCAAGAAAAGCAATCCTCTTCTTTGGTTGTGTGGATCTTAGGCAGGAATCCATGCAGGCTTTTCTTTCTTTTCTGGAACCAGTCCTGTCTGGTCAGTTTACTGGTAAACCAGCAATTGGTCACATATGAGAAAACTCCGCTGCTCCACAGCGGGGAGAAAACATCTTGCTTTCTGCTCCTAGCTCAGCTTCTCCCAGTCACACACTGAGCACATGGACTCTTCTCACTGCAACTCTATGGCTCCAACTCAGGCTGCTGCTCTCATGGCATCTGACCACAGCACCAGTAGAAAACCTAGTGGAGCATGCTTAATGCAACAACCCACTTAATTTCCCGAAGCCTCTGGGTCTGAGCAGCCAATTCAGACCAGCAACATAACTCAGCCTCAAGAGATCCCAAAGAGAGCTCCTTTAGGCATATGGGTTTACATACGCAAGCCTGGTTTTTTATACTTTCTACATAGGTCAGGTTTTCTAAACCTTTTATCATATCTGTTGCTCTCCTTGAATTCTTCAGTCTGTCCACATATTTATTTAAAGTGTGCTGCCCTGAATTGGACATAATACTCCAGCTTAAATACACCATTCTTGTTAATATACTATGGAATGATAATAGCCATTTTTTGCAATTAGATCACTTTGACTCATTTTCTCTTGGCCCTCAGATCTTTTTTTCAATTGAACTTTTGATGTAGACAGTTATTCCCCACTTTGTAGTCACATATTTGATTTTTATTTTTTTCTTAAGTGCAGTACTTGGCACATCTCTTTAGTAAACTGTATCTTGTTGATTTCAGACCAGTTCTCCATCTTGTCGATTTCAGACCAGTTCTCCATCTTGTCAAGGTCATTTGGAGTTCCATTTCTGTCTGTGTGCTTGCAATCCCTTCCAGCTCAGTGTCATCTGCATTTATATAAGTATCCTCTCCACCTCATTACCCAAGTCATTAAGAAAAATATCATAATACCAGAACCAAGACACACCCCTGTGGGTTCCCACAAGGTATGTGCCTCCTCATATGATAATGAGTCATTGATAACTATTCTTTGAGAAGAGTCTTTCATCCAACTCGTGAACTCACCTTCCAGTAACTTGATGTTGACAAAATTTCTCTAGTTTTTTTTTTTTTTTAAATGTCACTTGAGATTGACTGACTCAAAAGCCTTGCTAAAATCAAGATAAATCATGTCTGCCGTGTGCCTCTATTCATTCGGCCAGTATCCCTGTCAAAAATTAGATAAATTCATGTTGCACATTCCTTAACCCTATTATGCTAATGAGTGCTAACAAAATGATTGTTTAATAATTTGTACTAGTATCTTTTCAAGAGTCAGTGAGACTGACTGACTGGTTCTTAATACTCTAGGTCCTCTTTTTGGTTCCTTTTCTAAAGATAGGTAATATGTTTGTACTTTTCTAGTCCTACCTCATCTGTCCTCCACTCATTCTCAAAGATCATCACTAACTGTTCGAAGATTGCTTCAGCTAGTTCCTTAAGTATCATAACATGCATTTCATCAAGCTCTGATGACTTGAATATGCTTAACAGACCTAAATATTCTTTAACCTGTTATTTCACTATTTAGGCTAGTGTCCCTTCCCTCTTGTCGGTATTAATTGGGTTGAGTATCTGGGACCAATTTTTCCTTTTTAATAAAGCCTAGGTAGAGAACCTGTGCTTTCTTTTGTCTTGTTCCTAATATCTTTATAGAATCTTATTTTCTTATTGCAACTCATTTTTTGCCTTTCTGATTTTTGTCCCAGCATGGCTGTGCTATTCTGCTGCATGCCTCCTTTAGCAATTTATCCATATTTTCACTTCTCGTAGGGTGCTTTTTTGATTTCCCCCCTCTCCCCTCCATTTAAAGAACTCTGGATGCAGCCATATGGGCCTTCTGATTTTTATGGTCTGTGATAGACACCTACCCTGACACCTTCGTTTTGTTCTACTTTTATTTTTACTCTTTCAGCTCACCTCCTTCTGGATCTCAGAAAAAGTATGTGTACATTGTTGATGTATAAACCAACATCTCCATCCTTTTTGTCACGGTCTGTCTTTCCTGAATCTACTCTCTCTCTCTACTAATATTCCAGTCATGAGATTTCCCATCAAGTCTCTGTGATGCCAGTTAAATAATAATGCAGCCTTGGAACAAACTCTTGAAGTTCTTCCTGTTTTAATTTCCTATATTCCTTGCATTTGAATATAGACATATATGGTCTGGAACAGTCTCCTCCTGTTCTTTCTCTTGTTGTCCATGTGGCCCTATTATGACTTTCTATTTCCTCCCTCCAATATTTAGATCTTTTCAAGGTCACCTACATGTGTAGATCTTTGCAGGATCAAGGCTTAGGCTATTAAATTATTTTGTTCTGTATGTTTATCGTAAACACATGCAGCACCCTCCCCACAAAAAACAAAATAACACCAATGAACACCGAATATCCAGTAATGTCTTAGAACTAAAATATTAGATCTGTTTCCCCTTAAGGAACAGCGTGTAGTAGATGGCAGTGACTGTTCTCCAGTGTAGGAATGTGTGAGCGCCAGTCTTCCCAGTAATACATAGAATTTAATCAGTTAGACTTAAATCTTGGTCTCTCAACATGACAGTAAATCAAGTTAAGAAGATGCACCACAAATTTCTGCTGACTATCAATGCAAAGCTTTAAGTCTAACAACATTGATTTATTTAAGTGTACATGGTTGTGCCCTCTGAGAGCTCACCATCTGCTTAAGTTGTGTTTACTGTATCTAAAAAGTCAGCATTTTACTGATGAATTATAGAAAAATGATAGCTTCATTTATTCTTTGTGACACCTGCTTAGGAATAATTTGTTAATTACTACTTGGAGGTTGACTCTTGTTTCATTTAATTTAAAGGATTTAGTTAATATCATTTAGTGAATAGCTACTATAATGCAACAGTAATACCTCTTGATTACCTGATACAGTTACTCCAGTCTGCCTGTGGTACTCAGCTCTTGTAGAGGGGCATGGGGATGTATGTGTGTGGAAGGCCACATCCTCTATATGTGTAAATTAGCATTGGTCCATTAAAATCAATGGCACTAAAATGATTTTCACCAGTTGAGGATCTGGCTTACAGATTATATCATGAGATTTGATAGCATAATGCCCCAATCCTCCCCATATAGAACTCACACAGAGTACAAAGCAAGTCTTGTACAAGGAGCACTTGTAGTGATTAGTGTTAGCAATTGGCAGTGTGTGTCAGCCTGAAGTCTGAAACTTGGACTCGTATACCCTTGTTGTGTCTAGTTTCATAGTGTTAACAGCTGAGCTAAACAGACATTGATGTAACAAATTTTCAGTGTGCTAATTAGTTTGATATTTTCACAAAGTGATAGACCCCCCCCGCCAATTTATTGCTATACACCTGATGCACAGCAAAAGTTAGAATACATTAAAACAATGAGTGTTTTCTCTGTTACTGTTCAGTAGTATTTACTTAGCATGTATTGCAATGGTGGGTATAAAGAACTGAGGACCTAATCATTTTTATTCTTCTCAGTACTTCATGTTCATGGTCTCATCAAGAAGACACTGTGTAATTCTTAAATGATAATATGCATGCACAGCTTTCATTGAACTCATCTGGAGTCAAATGCTCAGCACCTCTGAAAATCAAACCCAGTGAAGATCACTTGCATGGCCAGGTCCAAACACTGGAAAAGCCAAACATTTCTCCTTAAAGTAGAATTACACAAAATTGCAAATACTTTAGGGCTGCTTTTTATAATATACTTGTAGTTATTTTTCTTTACACAGGTTTTCAGAATGAAAGCAGACCCTTTCTACTGTTGCATAGTGGGGCCTTTTAGTGCAATGCATTTGGGAGAATGTGTTGAAATACTGTATGAAAAAGGATAGCTTTTTTTGTCTTTGGTAGTTAATTATTCCACAGTTATGTGTAAACAGAAAGAAATTGTGTTGTGGTGAAAGTAACAACAACACACGTCTGCTTAGCTTCCCAGTGATAGAAAAATTTTTGCAAAAGGAGTATTTGTGGTTCCTGAGATGGCACAGAGGAGAGAATGCTTTCTGTTACTCAAGACTTGCAGCAAGAGACCAGTAGTAGTACTGGCCAGCTCCAGAATAATTCCTCTTTAGTTCTATTATGAAACTGGGAAGTAGCCACAACAGAGAACCATGAGGTTGTGGATTTGTTTTTGATGGGACTGAAGGTGGGGAGGGACTATTAATGCAGGGAGGCCCAGGATCCATGGAGCTCCAGCAAGGCTATGGAAAAGCCAAATCAAACAGCCAACCGTACAAGAGAATTATAAAAGTGGAGGTACTTGGAGCAGAACTGGTTAGAGACCTGGTCCTGCAAACCCTTACACATGTAGTTAGTTGTTGGAAAAGGCCAGTTGCATGAGTATGGGTTTGCAGGATTAGGCCCTAGCTCTTTCTTCAAAAATCTTTTTGATTACATCATGTAAACAGGAGACATTGTGACTCACATTTTTGCTCTACTCTGTTGCGGTACTGGTGCCATATGTAGCTTTGAGCAATTTGCTGAGTCTTGTGCATCATCTGTTAAACTGGGATAATATCCGTATACATTCTGAGGGTAAAGTGAGGGGTAATATGCGTGAAGTGTCTTGACATAATTATTGGGCACTACTTCATCTTCAGATCCCCTGAAAAATCTAGTAACTCTTCAAATTTTCATTTCTCCTGCATTTGGAAAATATGCAGGAGAAATGTGTGCAGTTGTAGCCAAGAGTATTATCACAGTTAGTCAGATTTTGCTAGGCAAGAGAACTGCTTCCATGCTGGCTGTGTTCTGCAATAGCATTCAGCCTTGGAAGCTTCTTGGCCCCTTTTCTGAACCTCATTTAATATGACAGCCCTGCCACAGAAGAGAAAGCGATTGGCTGAAAACAAATAATCATTTAGCTTTTTCTTAAATAGTGATGTTGATGCTCTGTTTAAGAGAATCTTATTTCTATTTTTCTTAATATTAAATCCATTTAAATAAAGACCTCTGTGCTTTTGCCAGGGCTTTCTCAGCACTAATCACATTGATTTTTGAGGGACTTTTATTCTAAATGAAATTTCATTTCTAATGAGGGTTGTGACTGTCAATTTTGTACACAGAGTTTAAAATCACATTGTTTATATAGCTTTATAAAGACAAATGTCAATCACATCAGGAAAATACAAATATTCCCCTGTACTAGAGAGCTATATTTCTGAGAGAAACCAGGCCAGGCGTGCTTTCAGAATTCCAAATCGGTGTTATGTGATGTACAAGAGACTGCTGTCATCACTCAGATGCAGGAAATGCCAGTGCTAGGCTTAAGGGGACAAAGTAGACTTGACAATGGACTGAAAAGAAAAAGAAACAATTGGCTAACCATTTTATTGCTTGAGATTTCTCTTTAACATTCATCTTTATTTGTGAGTTCTGCAAAACATCTGCATCAAGCCCCAAACTCGGTTTAGGTTCAAGGTTCAAATCCATGCAGGCTCCTGTTCTATGCAACTTTCTCTCCTTTTCCTAGAGCCAGTCTCTTTCTTGTCTCAATAAGTTCTAGGACAACTTTCACTATTTTTTTCTCTTAGATCTCTTCATTGGGCTTGAAGGATGTTAAGTGGAGGCAGAGAGAGAATATTGCCTGTGGTAAATGAAGGTTTGGGCTCAAACTCCAAGATAGTCTACCTTGCAGGCAGCTCTGACCAGGGAAGGGTGTGTGCAGGAACACAGCAAGGAGAGCCCCTTTGCCCCAGGGGCACCTGTTCCAAACCTCCAGAGTGACCACACACACACTGGGATAGTGCAGGGATTGTGGGACTGGGGAAGGTTTATTTACAGAAGTGCAAAGGGGAAACCAACAGGGGAGATGGGGCAGCAGTAACACAGAGGAACAGCTAACACGGGGCCTTGTAAGGCCCAACAGTCCACCAGGCTGGAGGCAGACATGATAATCTGCTTCTGCACCATGAGTTCAGGAGTCCTAGCACAGTTCCAGTCCAGTGTTCAGTCCAGTCCAGCAACTCCTAGTCTTTGGCGCCAGCACTTTCCCAGC
The DNA here is from genome assembly GCA_007922195.1 of Podocnemis expansa. Lineage (NCBI taxonomy): Eukaryota > Metazoa > Chordata > Testudines > Podocnemididae > Podocnemis > Podocnemis expansa. The sequence continues at coordinate 13,762,276 of ML681964.1, read as the reverse complement.
AAAAGAAAACCCTCTGATGCCTCTTCTGCCGCTCTCTGCGAACCCGGAGCAACACCCTCCCCACTTAATTAACTACAACCTCCCCCCTGAGTTCCAGGTGCTGTACTCACGGCCCCGCAGCTCCAGATGGCCAGTCACTGGATGCTGCTCTGTCCTTGGGCGACTCTCCCCAGCATAGTGTCCTTCTGTGGGTGCTCGCCTGGCATCCCAGGTCAGCCGCTCTGGCTTCAGGCAGGGCCTCCCTCTGCTTCCTTCCCCAGGACCTCCAACTGCAGCCCCCCTCCTCAGCTCCACAAACCCTCTCCCACAGGGCAAAGATTTAAAGGAGCCATGCTCCTTAAAACCCCAGGGGGGTTACACTAGTCTGCCAGGATGGAGTCTTCTCTGACCCTGGAAAACTGGACTTCACAGATGACTTCATAAACGCCTTTAACAAAACAAAGCCCTGCAGCATTTGCATAGCTCCAAAATCTTTGTTGTCCACCCTTATTTGTAAAATCAGTAAGGACAAACATCTAAACAACTCTTGAATAAGCCTCATGCTAAGCAGTAAGTTCTCTTCCTTCCTTTCTTCTTCTAGCAACCAATGTTTAGTTTTAAGCTGCCTCACAACTAGTCATATATTTAGGCATTTGGGACAGATTTGGTAGGACCTTGTGGCGCCAAAGGATGATGATTGGAGCCTTGGAATCACAAACTGAGTGTTAGAAACTTGTTGCAGCCCTGCAACACAGTTCGTGACTATATGATTTAATGATAAATTTATACAGTAAGTTATCTGTTAGGAGGATTTGACATTTGGGAAGGGTGGAAGAATAGATTTTCCTTGTTTTGTGGGTAGGACTTTTTTCTGCCTTCACACATATAAGCATGTCTATTTCCTTTGCATCACTACTATGGATGTCATTGGTTGTCTAAAGTGCCAAGGCCATATTCTGTACTCTGTGGTCTTAAGCACCAAAGTTGTACTCTGCAAAGCATTGTTGTTAATAAAAAAGGAGCAACTAAAAGCATTTATTTAGCACTTTTCATTTTAAAAATGCTAGGGTCAGTCTTCACCCTGTTTGTAAAGATGGGAGAACTGAGGCACTGACAGTTGTAGCTAAACCTATAGGGGGGAAAAAAACCCAAGTCTCATGTCGTCATTTGTGCCCTGCTGCCTTCATGAGATCACAATGGATTCTGAGGCTTTCCTTTGAAGCTCTGAAGAATGCTCTGCTTTGTCTTAATAATAAGCAGATACACTTGATGTGTAACCATAAGGTATGGTGACATGAAAGTCTGGCCTTGTGGGGTAGTAATGTAGTCATCCTGGTCCAGTGAAGCTCTTACCCATGAGTCTATTGCATGTGCACATGCAGAAGTGTGTTGCTTGATGAGGGTCTTAGGTACCAAGATGGTGCCAGAGGTAAACATATCACTTACAGTAAAGAGGTAGAGTAATGCCTTCTTTTGTTTCCCAACCCTCCCTCTTCTCTCCACTCCCACAAACAAAAACCTACTCCATGTTTGTAGGTGACTAAAGCCCCTTTTATGCAGTAAATACATTAGTTAGTCTTTAAGTGCCAAAGGACTCCTTGTTAGTTTTGCTGAACTAGACTAACACAGCTACTCCTTTGGACCCTTCCATCTTTGTGCTCCTAATGGTCACTTGTTTTGATTTTCCAATAAGGCAAGTTTCATTTATCAAATGCACTTCAGGGGAATGGAATTCTAAGGTTTATCCATCAGTTTCCATTGCTGTCTTGAAGTAAGTCAACTCTTATAACAACCAGAATTTATAGAAGAAGGGTTCAACCAGCTGTGAGACACCTGCCAGTCATTAATGAAGTTATTTCAGTGGTTTCATTTCTGTTGCTTTCAAATGAAATCAGTTTAGAATTACATATTTCAAAGTTTGCTCAGCCTGTGTTCTTTCAAGGCTGCCTACAAGGGCCTCGTCCCTGTTCTTTTCCCCCCTGAAACGCTCCTTATTGTTCGGAAAAAGTCAAAGGGATTTGCATGCACAAAAAATGAGTAGCCTAGCAATATGCAAGTCATACTGTAGAAAGGGTTGTCATTAAATGGTCCATAATGTGTTCAAGTCGTTCAGGCCTTTCCATTTCAGGAAGTGTGTCAGCCAGCAATGGTATCTGAACAATGGATTTCCACTACAGAAAGGTTTACTGCGTGAGCTGAAGGGCTATATCCTCAAGCTGGCAGCTCTAGCAGGCTGACTCAGTGTAATTCTCACTAGGAGAGTTTTTGTAGAGCTACGTATGTGGGTCTGCCCTGGGCATAAGCAGTAGATCTGGTTGAAATTTTTCACATGAAAACATAGTACACATCAGCACCAGTGCATGGTAGACCTTTAAAACCTTGCTCTTCCCAGCAGGAGGCATCTCCCTCCCTCTAGCCTTCCTGTTGGAGAGCATTTTTGCCATACCTGTGTCTTCTGCCACACTGGGGGACCTTGTTGTTGGCTGTCTTCCTTCTCCTTGTCAGGACAGACCTTCCTCCCCCCAAGCCCTTCTAGCTGAAGTTCAGCCCTTGCCCTTCCTAGCACAAACCCCAAAACCTTTCTGTGGAAGCCATTCTGTGAGTTCACCTATCTTCGAAGCATCTGACGAAGTGGGATTTTTCTCCCATGAAAGCTCATATGAAAAACAAATCTGTTTAAAGTGCCACACAACCCCTTGTTTTGTTTTTTCTTGCAAAAGGAGCATCCCTCTTCTCTGGCCCTCTGTGTTCCTTCTGGGTCTTTCTCTCAAATATGGAGACATCAGAGTTATGTCCCCCTGCTGACTGTTTCCCAGCCTTCAACCCTCTCAGGCCCTGGGCTTTGGTTTTCTGGCTAGAGCTAGTAGGAGCTTTCCTGTGCCGGCTATCCTGCTGCCTATGGCTCAGGCTCAGAGAACACAGCTAGTGGACGCTACTTGCTGCTCTCCTTGCTTTCCATCAGGAAATATGTTCTGGCTCTGTAGCCGTCATGTCTGACCAGTCTACCTCTCCCAGGTATCCCTGACTCTGAGTTTCTCTTCCTTTTTGGGCTTGGGTACCCCCTTTTAAGCCCAGTTGGAGTGCACTGCTAGAACACAGGTGCACTGGGCCTGTGCCCTTCTAAAGGAGCAAGTAGGATGGAAAAAGGGAAAGCAAAACTGGAAAACAAAATCTTTTCTAGAAGAGCTTTCTGGAATAATTGAATGAAAATTTAATTCCCCTCTAAACTTTGAAGTCATTTTAGTCTTTCAATTTTTTTGCTGATTCTAATAGGCAGAACCTACCAGAGGCATCTGTGACCTTCCTCTAACAATGTACGTGTGTTCAATGCAGCAAGATATATTACCTCCTTGTACAGTTAAGATTGAAGCCCATAAAAAAGAAAAAGTATTGCGACGGAAAACTGACTACTTCTCACAAGGAACTAATCAAAATAAAACCATAGCTGTAGCTTTAAATACATTTCACTCAATAGCGTGCACAAAGTGGGACAAGCAAGGGCAGTCCCCCCCCCCCCCAATAATTACACCAACATTCCCAGCTTCTGTCCCAGGCTCTCCCTTGGGATTCTCTCCCCATCCTCTCCACTTCCTGCCAAGATGGGAGTCAGGCTGAGCATGACTGAAGATACCTGCATAGGAAAGGAACTGCAGCTAGTGCTCCCATTGAGCCCTACTAGATGGTGTCTAGATCAGGAAAGCTAGGCAGGTAACACAGCTCTGCCAGAGGGACATGGAGAAGCTTGCTGAGCCCTGTCCCTTCCTTTTTCGCAGCCTCCAGTAAGTGTTTCAGCCTGTCTAGGATGCATAGAAGGGGGCTTGGGAAAATGGGGAGATGGGAGACAGTGGGAAGGCAATGGGGATCTGGTAGGTGGAGGGGGCAGTGGGGCCCAAAAGCTCTGGGTGTAGTGGGGCAGGTATTTATATTGTCCCTCCAAAAGTAGCCCCATTTAAATCCATGTGCATGGCCCTTATTTCACACATAGTGCTGAATGGGCATCTTCTAGACTTTCCCAAGGTAGCCTTCATTCAAACACAAGAAAGGGACTATTTCAATTTTAAATATTTTATTCCTTTTTATTTTGGTCATGTGCTAATGACAGGAAGTGCCCCTGTGTTAGATTAGTTTGCTGCGGTTAGCATCCCTTCCATGAGAAGTGACATCTTCTTTCAGCCTCTACCTCTTCCAGCCCTGAACCCCCTCAAAGTAACCAACTTCGCAGACTCTGAGCTTTGCCAATTGATTATTAGTTGATTTGTATTGTGGCAGGCCCCAGGACTTGCAGTCATTTGTCTAGTCATGGTAACAATACATCACAAATCTCTATCCCAAAGAGCTTGCAGGCTGATATTTGAACAATCTCATGGTTCTTTACAAATCAAGTTATAGGCACTTGTTCTTGGACACTTCATGTGTGGAATGAAGTACGAAGAATTTAAAGGATTTGGCAGTGTGTGTGGGTGTTGGTAGTTCTTAGTTAATCAATCATCATTCTAACTATCTCTGTCAGTTTTTTCTCCTGTACAAAAGTTCTATCTCTTCTGTTTGCTCAGGTGCTCACCCAAAACTCCTGAAGTCAGAGAGGCTTCCATGACCTTTGGTTCAGACCCCCTTAACCTTGACACTTGACTCTTAGTTCCAGATAAAAGCAGTTAAGCTAAGGGAGGTAATGTGATGGTTGATTGTGGGGGTTTTTTGGTACGTTTGGTTTTGTTTTTAATTAGAATAGTGCTATCAAAGCAAACTACACTGCAAGAAAAGGGACCTGTTTCTAGAAAGAAAAATCAGTCTTTTCCCCAGATGGCTAACCAACAGAGGGCTGGAGTTGGAACAATACAAAGTAAACCAAGAGAGACTCAATTGGTCATAGAAGGAAATGGTATTTGGAAGATTTTCTGGTAGAGGAAAAGCTGGGCAAAGCCCTCCATGAAGACATTATGTAGGGAGTGGATTAAAAGAAAGAGAGTGATTGGTAGAGAGTGGGTATAGGGTAGTGTGAGGGAGAGATTGGGAGAGAGTGGGTATAGGGTAGTGTGATTAGGAAAGAAGGGTGGGTAGAAGCTTTATGAAGAGCCTTGGAGGAGAAGAGAAACTTGAACTGGGTGTGTAAAAGAAGGGAAGCTAGTACAGAAATGTTAAAGGGAGGAATATTGCCAGAATAACAGTAGATGGGAACCCTCTTGTTGTTAGTGTTTCAGCTGAATTGTTATTAGGAGAGAGAAAGTTGAGAAGTTTCAGAATGAAAGGATCACAGTAATCAGGATGGCTATAACTGGATCAAGAACCCAAGGTCTACTAAGTTCCAAAGGGGTAGGTAGCCATGTTTGTCTAGTTCTGCAAAACAAGCAAGGAGTCTGGCATTTGATGACTAACAAATTTATTTATCACATGAGCTTTTGTGGGGGAAAAATCTCACTGCGTTAGATGCTTTGAAGAGGGGGAACTTATAGAATGGGAGCAAAATAAGTGCATCTGAAGTGGGATTTTCTCCTGTAAAAGCTTGTGTGATAAATAAATTTGTTAGTCTTAAGTGCCACAGGACTCCTTGCTTGTTTTCCAAGGTCTACGGGTAGTGACAGTACCTATAAACCCAGAGTCTATTAGTAGTCATACTATCCTGGAAAAGGGAGATGTGTGGCCACACAAGGATAAGGAGGATGAATGCTACTCTGGTATTTTTGATGTACTTTTTGCCTTTCAGAGTGGTTAATTTAAAAAAATAAACAGGATTTTTTATGTTAAAGACATTTTAGTTTATTAAAAATAAACTTATTTGAAATGACAACCTATGTTAAGACTGAAACTTTTTATATAACTTAGGAAAGTAATTTAACTAAAAATTAATATTAAGCAATATATATTTATTTGCTGCTAAAGTTTTAAAGAATGTCAGACCACTGAGTCAGAGTCTCTGGCTAAGCACCTGTAACCAGAGTTTGTTGACATGTTAAACCAGCTTTCAGAGTAGGTTGATTTAAATCACCGCATGGAAAGCCTTGATTTTAAATAATGAATTTTAATCAATATTTCCATTTGTACTTGAATTATTTTCTAAAGGAAGTTGCATTCTTATTGATTGACTGATGTTGATTTACAACTATAACTATATTCATTTATTTAAGCCATTATGTCAGTTAATATTTTCAAATTCTTATTACTTGTACAGTTGTAGTATGTTAGAAAATGGTAAGTGATAGGTGGAGTCATAAATATTCATCAGTTTGAAAAGTGAACCACTCAGAGATGGAGAAGCTATAACATACAAGTATAAGACCATCTGTGTGAGCTTTAGTGGATGATCCTGACAAGATATGGTGATGTTTCTTGGAGTCACAGGCTGGGTCCCCATGCCTATGATAACTTTGCCCATCTCTTGAGCTCAGTAGCGCAATGTCTGGGTGTCCCACAGGATCAAACTTTTAATACAGTATATGAACTAGCAAACAACCTCCCCCCTCGCCCCCCCCCCCAGAAAACTGTGGAAGATGCAAATATTTATAGTTCAATGGTCAGAAGAGCCATGTGTTCAGAAGCTCCTAGTTATTAGACTGTCAGATGTTTGCCTTTCAAACCACTGTCTCATCCACTGAATAGAAGAATATTCAGATAATTACTTATTCTATTTTTTGATTTCTAGTGACAAAAAAGCATATATCTGTGACACTATGCACTCTGCCAGCACCTGAGATTATACGTATTTTTAAAAAATAAAAAATACAGAAAGCTTGTCCAATCCAGGCAACACAATCCTACCCACATAGTTGTATGGCCTGGCATTAAATTGGGCTCAGGAGACAGAGGTTCAATTCCTGGTTTTGCCACTGATTTCTTGTGTGACCTGAAGGTGAGATTTTCAGAGGAACCTATTGAATTGGTGTGCCTAGGTATCAGAGAAGTGCAATATGGTTTGTGGCAACTAACTTCCTTAGACTCCTTTTTGAAAATCTGTCTCTTAATCTCTTTCTTTGTGCTACAGATCCCTGACTGTAAATGGAGACAATATAACTTTGACTTTTTAGAGGGCGGTGCAGGAGGGAGGGATGTGCAGAATACTCTATGGCAGGGGTCCCAACCTTTTTAAGGCTGGGGACCCCCTTCTGAGAAAAAAAACCAACTTTGCTGCCCCCTGGAGGGAGCAGGGCAGCAACTCCATGCACAGAATGTGCCCTGCACTGCTCTACTGGTGGGGAGCTGGGAGGTGGGGAGCGCCCATGGCCCCTTCCCACTGCCTCCTCAGTGTTCCCTGCCCACTGGCCCATTCTCCATCTCCTCACCCCCCCCCCCCCAGCTCATTCCCCATCCTGAACCACCCTATGGCTCCTCCCCCACCAAACAGCCACTGGAGCTGGGCGCACCTGGTCACCCCGCAGGCTACTCTTCCTGAGCATGTTCTGCATGCTCAGGGCAGGAGTTTTAAAAATTCCCAGCCTGCAGGAAGCTCCCTGCTGGCCAGAAGCCTGGGTCTTTGTGGCAACCGGAGACCACAGCAGCATCTGGCCCCAGCTATCAGCTTCTCCGTGAACCCTCTGGAGTCACTCTGTGATCCCCCCCCCCCCGGGGTCCACAGACCAGACTGCAGGCTGGAAACCACTGCTCTGTGGAATATTATATGTATCTCACTTCACCTATGTAATATTTATTCTGGATGACTGTGCAGAGTTACTCCAAAGGGGGTCATTGAGGGGGAGCAAGCAGAAGACAAACCATATCTCAGTCACTGTCTTGGTCAGGAAGAACAGCCAGGGCCCTTAGAACAGTTGGTAAGCATGTATTTGGCAAATATCTACCTGTGATAGGGGAGGGGGTATGGGGCAAGAAGGACTATATAATTTGGTAGACAGAATCAAACCAACAGTGCAGACAAATGCCCCATTATGCCTCCAAGATCCTTATTCCCCTGCCCCACCACCTGCATGCTACTCAAAAGTACAACATTGCATGGAGTAGTTCACAAATGTCACTTGAGATAGTGACTGAAACATAGCACACATTTATGTCATACTGGTACTTCCTTTGTTTCTAGTTAGTAAGTTTCAAATCATGTCTACTAAGTGCCTGATTCAAGGATCATAAAGACAGACCTTTGATTTTTCTATCGCATTACAATTTCTGGTCTGCAACCCTTTAAAAAGAGCCTCTACCATTTTTCCTTTCCGTGCTTCCTTTGTATTTCAGAAAAACACGAGGGCAATTTTTGATTGAGTACAATAATAAATGGCATGGCTTTTTCTTCGATGGTCATGTCTGTCTTCTTACCTAGTAGATGTGGGACCCAGTCCATCAAGGTGTTGAGGATCCTAAAATCAGAGATTTTTCTAGACTTGTGGGTGTTCATGAATTTCATTGATCAAGTTTATTTTCTGTGTAACAGAAGCCTCTGTTAAACATGTACTAAACAAAGAGTTTAACCAAGCTTGATAGTAATTGCTATAGATGCAAAATGTTTTTGCATCATAACCCACAGTTCCAATCTGACTTCAGGAGACATTCACCTTCATCTCTTCTTGGTCTCTGACTCAAAATGAAGTAAAGACTCTTCAAAGCAGTCTGATCTGTTTGGAGCAAGGTCATCAATACTTTCTGAAAATGAGGCCCCACACTTTGATCTCCTAAAAAAGGAGGCACTCAAATCACCCATCATTCTTCAGAATCTTGACCAAAATTTTTTTCTGAAAGAATTACAGTTCGGTGGCTGAGGCTTGAAAGTTGTGTTTTTTAACAAGTAAGTTACAAATTTGTTTGTTTGTTTGTTTGTTTGTTTAAGGAAAGTTTGAATTTCATTGCTTTTTGCCTGCAGCATGTAAAAGTTATTAGTTTTTTTGCTGATTGCAGAGTATTACCACCATTTTATTTTCTTCTTTTCTGGAAAGTGAGTGTGTGTTTTACTCTTATAGTAATGGCTTGGTTGCTGCCAGAAATTTGTGGCTACTCACTAGCTGGCAAATTGTTTCATTGTGATGAACTGCCTTCTTAATGGAGGCAATATTCCTTTAGCCACAAATTAGAAATTTCTGCTGTTAGAAATTCATGGGGTAATGTAGTAGTCTTTTCTGAGAAGGAATTCTGAGCAATTTTATAACTGAGGGGTATTTGCAGTTTTTAGGGGTGGGCTGGGGGTAGAGTAGAGGGAGAAAATGCCCCTTCATGCATACACACAGAAGGATATGCTGCAGCGCCAGCAGAGATCTCTTTTCACATCCTCGGCCTGATGAGTGGGTCTGACTGTGGGAATGTCTTTGAGGACTGTGCTGCTCCTGCATATGGATTGTGTTCACCCTTGGCAAAGTGCCATGTAAATATGTGCTTCTTGGGGGAAGATTTTTCTCCCACCCTTAGACCATACTTTGAGTAGTTGGGTTTGGTGGAGTGATATTACATACAAGTGGAAAAACAGGATCCCTCCTGACTTCCTTCAAGTTGGTAAGTGATAGTGGAGCTACTATGGGATAGTTCTGTCTGGTCTTGAGTTGAAGAATCAACTCAGTTTGTGTGTGTTAATGTGTCTCTGTGTTCCTGTCTGTTGGTTTCTCTCTGAATGCAAGTAACTTCCACGTATCCAAACATAACTGGCCTAATTTATCACTGACACTTAAACTGGCCATGCTATCAATTTCTCGTATAACTTCAGCTGAGTTAGGCTAATAGCGCCTGATCTGAAGATCATTAAGGTTGTGGATTACTACTTTGGGCCACAGATACCTTTAGCCATTGCAGCAGTCTGGAGAAGATTGTTTACAGCGTCATGTAAGTGCAAGGTGCTCAGTGTTTTTAATGCTTTGCAACTTCCATGAGTGTTTCTCTTTATTTGCAGATTGCTACATGATTCAAACAGAGCCTTATCCACCCAACTTGATCCACTTTTAAAGTGCAGTCCTGGCCCTTTGTACTCCAATGGTAAACTTATAATTGATTTTCATTGGAAGCAGTTTAAAGTAGTCAGGCAGGAGGCAGTTAAGATGATTTTGAAACTAAAGTGTTTGTTTGAATGAGAGCAATTGGAACCGCTAAGTGCTCTGCTCTGCATTTCTACACATGCATGAACCTAAAAGTGAATGGTGCCCACTTGACAGACGCTGCTATGCTGTTGTTGGTAATATTAAATTAAATGTTTATCTCAATAGTGTGTGCATCAATGACTTCTGATAATTTTATATGTCTGGTATCTCCATAGATCTGTCCTTGATTACCAAGGTTGGAATGAGAATATTTAGTTTTTAATCTAATGCTCTGTGGTGCTGAGCATTGCTTGATCGATTGTTAGTGCTCTCGGAAAACATTCAGCACCTCAAGGAATTGGGTCCTATGCTAATATTAAACTTACACAGTGAGGATAGGTAGTGTTGCCTGTCCATGCCATGGGAAAATCATGGGTCAGACCCACTCAAAATCATGAGATTGGTTTGGTTTAAAAATTGAGGGTTTTTAAAAAATGAAATATGAGTTTTCTTTATTTCTCTCCAGTTTCTGAGCCTTTAATGTGCCCTCAGGTCACACATCTGGCTGACAGCAGGAGGCCCAGCTGCCTAGGGCTGACTGACAGTGGTAGCCCTAGCCACCAGGGCTGACAGTGATTTCTAAGTAAAATTATTAAGCCTAACTCATGATTTTGGAATAGAACTCTCAAATGGCAAGGTCAGGTCCTGACACTTGAGATCTCTATCATGAGGCAGGCTTAATTTTCCTTAGAAATCAAGACTCTTGATTCATAAGGGTTAGCATGTCTGTGTCTACACCACAGTTAGACACCTGTGGCTGGCCTGTACCAGCTGACTCAGGTTCATGGGGCTCTGGCATCCAGGATTATTTAGTTGTGGTGTCATCTGTCCTGGACTGGAGCCTAGGCTCTAGGGCCTTGCAGGCTGGGACGGTCCCATAGCTTGGGCTGCAAACTGATCTGGAAGATGTACACTGCAGTTAAACAGGCCTAGAGCACAAGTCAACTGGCACAGGCTAGTCTCAGGTCTCGAACTGTGGCGTTGATTCAAAGCTCACTGAAGTTAATGGGGAACCTTTTCAATTGCCTTCATTGGCCTTTAGATCAGGCTTTATTATTGGTCACTTTAAATGATATGGGTCTTTAAGTTTTTCTTTTGGCCACATAAAAGAAAAAAAATGAATGTTAAAAGGTGGTGGGTAGATTATTATTGCCCCCTTTTCCTACACAATGGAAGCATTTATTTGTCTCAAGTTTTCAGTTATAGGGGAGAAAATGGTATATAGGTAGATCTGTGTTTGAAGGTGCATTGCAAATGTGATATGTCACTGTCTGACTGCAGAATTTTAATTTTACGACTCTCATAATAAACCAGAAGGAGAATTTTGGCTGGCAATTTTCAGTGCTCATGTTTTAAGTCCTTACAGTGCTGCTGGCATGAGAGTCATCTAAACAGGCTTGTGTTGTTGTTTCCCCCAGGATGTCTTTCATGCTTTTTTTCTCTTCTTGTTGGAAATGCAAGTATTTATTTGTCTGCAAGGTGGGTGAATTCTTTTATCTAGCTGAGTAATGTAAACCAAACAATTAGTATACTGCAGTCTTAGTGCACTTTTAAAAAAAACAATGCTTCCAAAGACTTTAGTCAATATTATTATTGGAGGGAAAACTCCTAAGTAACTGTATGCAAACAACAACAATAGGCAAAGTTGTTTGCTGTTTAGTAAAAAAGGTTGTTCAGGAAAACAACAAAAGTGACTTGTAGCACAGAGCACCACATGCAGTGACCTCAAGGATAGAAATACGAGGTCAGCCTTTGAAGGAATGGACAACATACTATCTGCCAACATTGGAAAATCCAAAAAGATTAGTTTATTTTCCAGATGTTATTGAGAGTTCATCATTGACGCCCTCTGTTTCATAGTGTTCATCTCTCTCCACAGCTGTCTTTCCTGCCCTTTGCAAATTTCCCGTGGATCTCTTCAGTACGCAACACTTAAGTTTCTCCTTGAAGTTAATTCTTTTGCCTCATAGCAATAGGCAAGTTGTGCCTTTGACTTATGAAGGTGATCTGAAGCCTTTCTTGTTTTTCTTTAATACACCCACTGTAATTCTCCTGGAATCAGCATATCTAAGAAAAACCTGCTAATGTGAAGTACAGCAGCTTCTTCAGTTCTGCAAGCCTTGCTATATTTGTGAAAGGGCTGGTGGGAGATATGAGACCTCACTTCACACAACCCCATTACGTTCACTGAGTTTGAGTGCTCAAACTCAAAAATGGGATGGATTTTGTCCCATTGGGTGTAGATTTGCTGGGTCTTTTTGTGAATACCTGAGAACCTAAAATCCCCTTTTTTCCACAACCTGTGTTTATGCTGCTATCAAGTGCAATCATCTTGATAGTACCTCAAGCATTGCTCCTTACTGGGTGCTATTATGCTGAATAAATCAAACAAATATTGAGTATAAGGGTGTTGCAGATTGGTGACAGACACAAAATAAGCTTTGAACAGATAGAATGATTTCAAGTAATATAGAAATTTTAACTTTGTCATGTGTGGGCTTATGCTCTGAGTCCTAAACACAGCAAGGTTAAGGCTTGCTCAGAGAAAAAATAAATTTAATTTCATTCTTTCTTTAAGATGGTTGCTGTATAGTATAATTTTTCTTAGAACTGTGTAGACCAATGTGAGAGGCAGAGGATGACTGATTTGTACAGTGAGGAGCTGAATATAAGGATCTGACTTTGATGGCTCACAAATATTCAAAACACCACTCTGCTTTCCACTTTTACTGTGGACATATTAGTTACTGAGGCTGTCACTTCTGGTGATGTCACTCCCCAAAGAGCAACCTGGAGTACTTCCAAGAGATGGTGTGTGTGTGTGTGTGTGTGTGTGTGTGTGTGTGTGTGTGTGTGTGAGAGAGAGAGAGAGAGAGAGAGAGAGAGAGAGAGAAATGATTACATCACTCCTAGAAGTATTGCTTCCTGACTCAGAGTAATATGGTTCTCCTTACAAAGATTGAGTTTTAGAATATTTTTGTGCTTAGGCAATTGTCTTGAACAGTTTATCAGTGCCCCTATTACACCTTACTTCTACTTTTCCTACTTCCTTTGTGGTCTATCTCCTATTTTATAGTTAATAAGTCAGTGGTTTTATATAGAATATATTCTTCTGTATATATCTGAGTAACAGGTTACTGCTTATTGAGTGTCTTCACTTGGAATTCATATTAGTGGTTGGATATCAAAATACCCATGCTTCCTATGGGCCCTGAGCGCTTGTATCTGGGTTATATAGATGCCATGTTTCTTCATGGTTCTAAAATATTCCAAAACTCTGCTAGTGAACAAAAACACACAGTAGTAGGAGAAAACCAAAAGTATGGATAAATATCCTAAACTTGTGTTTAAAGTTAGACACCTTAAAATCAGCAGATCCAGGTAACTTGCATCTAAGAGTTTTAAAAGAGGTGTATGGGGAGCTCACTCAGACCATTAATGTTGATTTTTAAATAAGTCTTGAAGCATTGAGAGAGCTCCAGAAGACTGGAAGAATGCTAATCTTGTGCCAATTTTTGAAAAGGGTAAATGGGATTATGCATGTTATTACATGATTATCAATCTGACATCAATTCCCAGGCAATATAATGGAAAAGCTGATAACAGCACTTGATTGATAAAGGGGGGGAAGGAAAGTTATATAATTAATGAAAATCAGTATAGATTTATGGAAAATAAATTTTGTCAAACTAACTGAATACCTCTCTTTGAGGAGATTACTTAATAAAGTTGAAGTAATTGACGTTTGTTCTCTGTAAGGTGTCTGACTGGTTACCACCCAACATTTCAATTTAAAAACAAACAGACTAGAATAAGATTAACATGGCACACATTAAATAGATTAAAAAATGGCTGATAGGTCTCAAAATGTAACTGTAAATGGGGAGTTGTCGTTGAGTGGTCTGTTTCCAGTGATTTCCCACAGGGGTTGGTGTTTGGCCCTACATTATTCAACATCTTTATCAATGACAAGGAAGAAATCATAAACTCATCATTAATGATGTTTTCAGGTGTCACAAAAACTAGGGGAGTGGTAATTAATGAAGAAGACTGGTCACCCATTGAGAGCACTCTAGATCTCTTGGTAAACTGAATGTAAGGAAGCTATGTATTTTACTTGGCTAAACACTTAATTGGCTAAACAACTGGAAACAAAGAATGTGGGCATAATTATAGAATGGAGGACTCTATTCGAGGAAGCAGCGGTCACCCCCAAAAGATTTGGAGCTACTGGTGTGTAATCAGCTGAACATGAGCTCCCATGATGCTGTGACAAGAGAACTAGTGTGATGCTGGGATGCATGCATGGAGGAATCTTGACCAGGAATAGCGAAGTTATTTTACCTCTTGAGGTCTGTTTGGCACTGGTGTGACTGTTGCTGGAATGCTGTGTCCGGTTCTGGTGCACAGATTTCAAGAAGGATGTTGATTTAAATTGGAGAGGATTCGAGAGAAGTGCTGGAAGAGTAACTGAAAGCTTAGAAAATGTGCCCAATACTGAGAGACTGAAGCAGCTCAATCCCTGTAGCTTAACAAAGAGAAGGTTAAGGCGAACAGTCTACAAATATCTAAATGAGGAACAAATATTTTAAAATGGGCTCTTCAGTCTATCAGAGACAGATGCAATACAACCCAGTGGTTGAAAATTTAGGATAGACAAGTTCAAACTGGAAATAAAGTGTAAAGTTTTCAGTGTGAACAGTTAACCATTGGAACAGTTTACGGGGAGTCATGGTGGATTCTCCATCACTGACCTTTTTAGAAAAAGGATCCAATCTTAATTTTTAAAAGAGTCTGTAGGAACTATTTTAGGGAAGTTCTATGGCCTGTGCTGCAGAGCAGGTCAGGTTTCAGGTGTTGAACATGCGGCCCATGGGCTGAATGAAGCCGGTCAACTCTTCCATCTGGCCCATGACTGCATTCTGTAGAACCACACTCTCCTTAAAGGAGGGGAGTGCCGGGGGGGCCTTGCATGCCCAGCGCTCTGCAATGTTGCAAGGGTGTTAGGTGTCACCCTAGTGCTCCATGATGTTGTATGTGAAATTGTGCCCTGTGAAACCACACTCTCTCCCTAACAGAGAGAGAGAGAGAGAGAGAGAGAGGTATTGCAAAGTGGTTTCGGATATACATCACTCCGATACTGTGAGAATGCCGTAGTGTTTACATTTATGGTATGTAGAGCCCATTTGAAGTACATTTAAATCAAATCTGGCCTGCCATAGCAAATCAGTTTGACACCCTTGGATTAGATGATCAAAATGGTTGCATCTGGCCTTAAAATCTAAGGATCTATGAATTTGTGCAGATTCCCACCAGCTGCTGAGAACCTCCCATTCTCAATCACTGCTCATCTAATTATGGCCTGGTTTTTCCCCTGCCTACTATTAGCTTCTCTGGTGGAGCTATTTCTGTCTGCTGTACCTAAGGCACCCATAGACCTACTGCTTCCTAACATGTCTTGTGAGGCATGTGCCCCTCTTCCCCTTCCCTTTCATCTCTCCCAACATCCACATCTTTTGTCACGTGTGGTATCTCCCCCTAAATCGACGCCTCCTTGGTATGTTTCTTCTGGAGGGTCTTCAATCCTCCTTCCCTCTCCAATTTGGAGTTCCCTGCTTTTGTTTCCTCTTGTTTAGTTTCTCCAATTCTCTTCTTCATCCTTGTCAAAGAAGTTACACTAAAGTCATAGCATGGAATTAAGATTTGAAGAAAAGCTGGAAAGAATAAAATACTTGCAGCTTTTCATGACTAGCAAGAACAGTAGCCAAAAGCAAAAGCGGCAAAAATTCTGTTTCTCTTTCCAAGTAAGTTGATATGGGACAGGCGGATCTCAAAGAGACAGCAAAAATTCAACACTGCAGTAAATTGCTGTATGCCCAGCATTACAGTTTGTCCAGACTAGAGGTAAATGAACCAACTGGCTGCCTTTTAAATTGGAGGTGCTCAAAAGTAATTTGTAATCACAGAAATGGGAATCCTTGTGCATTTCATTTGGAATTCATACTGAAGTACACAACTGGTCAAACATGGGGCAATGACTGAGGGCCACTGATACACCTTTCCTTCCACACACAAGATCAATTCTGTTGAAATGGGAGTGTTTTTGTTTTTGGGTTCCCCCCACATACAAATGCTATCTAACTGTAATAACAAAAAAGCCACTGAAGTATTACCAAGGATTTGAGTCCTTGCAATCTGTCACATTAAGGTCTACCTGGGGACTTTGATTATTTTCTAGCACCCAGAAACATTTGGGAATGCTTTAGTTGTGAAAATAGTGGGCTTCTATTGGAAATGCTGACAGACTGTTTACTGTAGCAGCCCAGGCAGCCAGTCCTATAATAATAAGTCATGCATGTTGAAAACATGATGCTAGTGTCAGAAAACAAGCACTTTGGCTGAACAGTCCATGAGAAGGAAAAACACCATACTCCATTCCATTGCAGCGACCCTGAAAATTGGCAGTAGGATTTGTTCAGGCAGGACAAAATGGGTAACAAAGTTGGTCATTAATTCTGTGTGTACTATATTTTCAGAAATAACAATTTGTAATAGCACTATTCAGATAGGTCACTAATATTACCAGTGGGGGCTCTTCTGTATGATTTAAAATTCTGCATTGTCTGGAGATTGCTTTTTTGTACTGGTTCAGAATTTTCTTCTTTTCAATGTTTAATCTAATTCCATATTGCATAGCCCAAGCCACCTCAATGCTGTTTAAACTGTGCTCATGGCATGGAGAAGAATTAGTACCAAATGTATTGCTTATTGCCCTGAAGTATTGCCACAAATGTCAATAGGATCCTTGTGCTGAGATTTTGACATTCTAGTATCATCAGTCTATTACAGTGGTAAGCAGTACACTCATAAATGCTTTCAAGATTGGATCCTGTGCTGGGATCAGTAGTCTATATTCAGGTGACCCTCCTTCACCTACACCAGCAAAGGTCCCTGACCTGCAAACACTTACCCGGGTGAGTTACTTAAGTTAATCCGTTAAGTCTACTTTTTTTTAATTTAAAGGAATACAGTTACCCACCTGAGTAAGTGTCTGCAGAATTTGGGCCCTGACCTGTCCTTGGTGCAGCACCCAATCTATACTTTTCATTGTGAATCACCGGATTGAAGACTTTGCAGCATTCAGTGAATTTGAGGCTAAGGGCTGAAAAGTCACTTTTTAAAATAGTTGAAAAGGTCACACAGCTGCAAAGAATAATAGCCCAATGAAAATCAGATCCTGACTGCAGTCCACTTGAAGAATAACACTGAAACAGGAAACAAGCCTGCCTGATGTTTTTAGCAGTTAAAGCAATAAGAATACAGCTGACTATTTATTTATTTATTTTTTTAAGTGATACTGAAAAGAGAACAGACTTTCTGGTCATGAATTTCTGAAGTGTTTTTCTAGTTGTAGCTGTGGTGATAAAGCTCTGTGTAATTTGTTGAAAAGATTTAATGTATGAGATGTCCAGCTTAGATGAGGATGCAAATCTGCTTTATTTTGAGTGTAGTACTTTTTGTTTGTTTGTTTTGTTCTAAGTGCTTCAGTTTTGGTTATTATTCTAAAACATGTTTGCAAGTATATAATGCAAACATTGGAAAAACAAACCCTTTTTTGATATACAACTTAATTTCTTCTGGGTGGAGTGCGGTCAGGCATGTCAGGTAAGATGTGTGTTGTGTTTTTGTTTTTTTTTTTATCAGTGTTGTTCTGTGTCTGGCACTGATATCATTTTGGCTGCATGTGTGAATGTGTGCGTGTCTCTGAAGGCATGCTCCCTCAGGATTACCCCCAGCTCTAATCTCTAGTGAGAACTCGGTTAGCTCAGTGATTTGCAGCCTGGCTTGGATCTTAAGCAGGAACAGAGTTAGCCTGGTGATTGTAAGCTGAGGTGTTCCTTTAGTTAATGCTTTGGGTTACCTTTGGTTCAAATCTCAAGTGAGGGCTCAGTTAGCTCAGTGATTTGGAACCTAAGCATACCCTGTGTGCAAGAAGTAAACTGAAGCAACTCTCATGATTGAGGAAACCAACACAACCACGGATCTTTGTAGAAATGAAGGTGCCAGGCTAGGCTTTATTGCAACGTAGCACTATGGCAAGCAATCCATATCAACAGATTTGTTGGCAGCATTGGTGCTTTCAGCGCAATGGAACAGCTCAACCGATGGCGGGACTCACTGTTACCCTCTCAGCTGCACAAAGTTTGGACTCTGGGGCTCCTATTCTTATACCCTACTCAGACCTACTGATTCAGGCCCCTTTGGGATTCAAATTTACTTTGATTGGTCCACATACCCCTTTCTTGATGCCACCCATTGATTTGATAGGTCCATGCATCACTGGACATCTCTATCCATCAAGGTGTCATGGTTTGACTGAAACTGTACTTATATAATACCTCTCTATCTCTTTGGTATTATTTGTTGGCATTAGACTGACTAAATACCTTTCAAGTACTTTTCAATTTTTCATACTTATTACAATTTCAGCTTGTTTCTTGCCAACTGCGGTGAAGTTGAACTCCACAATTTGTTACAGGTGAGCCTGAACTGAAAGTATGGACATCAACATTTGGTTCAGGCCCACTGTTGGAGTACTTCATTAGGCCTTGAGCCAACACCTAGACACTTCTACTAATTTTTCTATTTTAACCTTTTACTTTCTCCTACAGGTAGCATTGGCTGAAGCCCAACAAGCTTCAGCCCCTTAATCGTTTAATTTGACTACCTCAGCTTCTCCTAAGCAGAATGATGTTTCCAGCAAATGGCAGGCTACAACAATGTAACAGATTCCCTTGAATATATACCCTGCTAACAGCTCTTCACCTAGTCACAATAGGGCAATAAATGCTGACAGATGTTAACATCACTCTTAAAATTCAACCCACTTTTCCCATACATAACATTCAAACCCCATTTTAATATCAGAACTGATGATGATATATCAATATCATTTTAAGTGCTCACATTAATAATTCCTGTTTGCAGCTTCAAAGATGCTATGTATGGAGGATTTGCTAAAAGAAGCCAAGAATTCAAACTTCAATAACTTTACTTTTAACCAATCCATCTGGATTGATTCGATGTTCATATATATGAATTAATTTGATGTGATTGTTGCATGTAATTTTATGAAAAATCCTTGTAACTGCAATTTGAGTTTTAAAAGCCATTAAAAGTTTATTTTGATAGAGGTGTGGATATGATTTTTATTAAATGCAGTAGGTCTTGGTGGGTTATTTTCTCATGTGTGCTAATGTAGGTGTGTGCATTGGTAAAACAGTTGCATTGCAAGAGAACCTGTGAACTGTGTGTTAGAGGATATATGAACTGGAGGAGGTGAGACACCCATATCATGATAAGAACTTGCTATTATTTCTCCAAAGTACAATGGGAGAAAATCTAACTGTTGAAGTTGTGGTGTTCATCAGTTTTAATGACATCACACGTGCAGATAACTATTCTGCATGGTGTAATTTGACTCTAGAGATTTGTGGTACTTGATAGCACATTTTATTGCGGCAAAGTATGCTGGACATTATTCTACAGAGAAAAGGTGAGTGAGGTAATATCTTTTACTGGACTTCTCTTTCATCAACAGAAGCTGGTTCAATAAAAGATATTACCTCATCTACTTTGTCTCTCTAATATCTTAGGACCAACACAGCTACAACTTCACTGCCAAAAATACTTCATCATAGCACATGTTTTTTGATACTGATTTATGGATAACTGTAAAAAATGTTTGACTAACTGATTAATATGCATTGTACTTAATTTTATTTGTCTTTAGTGTAGTTTGTCATCTTAAAATTTTCAGGAAAGTGTGATAGGAGACTTGCGATTATTTATACATTTACAGTAAATGATTAAACACTGAATCTGGCATTTTTCAGGGGTGTGGAGAATAAAGAGAGAGTCCAAACTTTCATATGGAATGCCTGTCTATATTTTGTGTATATTTAGGTGCCAATATCCATATTTAGGCATTTAAGTAATATTTATAGTTGTTTAATAATAATATAAATGATTGATTTATGGGTTTAAGTCCCTAACTTTTTGCTATTCAGATTTGAAAAAACTGGCCTTATTTCTTCATTTATAAAACTGACTTTCAGTTAGAGAAGAAAATGCAATAAGAATGTCTGGTATAATTTTTAAATTCACTTGTATGCTCAGGATCAAAATTATTTCACTTTGTTTCCTCTTCACTGAGCATAATTCATTCTTCTCCCATTGAAAGTGCCGTTGGCTGCCTCCCATGAGGATGAAGGAAAGGGGTAGCTCCAGAGTTTGGCAAAACTTCAGTTGCAGGAGTAACGGAGATATTGGATAAAGTCCTTTCATTATCCACACACAGTTTTTCTTGTGAAAAACTCTTTCTAGAATTCTGCTTAAAAGCACTTTGGAAAAGGCAGCATTCCAGGTGGGGTTTTAAATTAAATTTACTAATGCTTTTTTTTATGTTGGTCAGTTTTCTCTATTGCTTCATTTCTTTAAGAAAGGACAGTACAAAAGTCCTCTGAATCCTTCCATCTGTAGATTACTGGGTCAGATCTAAAGGGCCTGTCTACACACAAACTGGAATAGACATAATTAAAACTGGTTGCAATTTACACCTTGCAACATCAGTTAAGTTAGATGAATCTATACATGGATGCTATTTATTTTTATTTCAAATTGGCTGCCCTATTTCAATTTAATTTCAAAATTGACTTAAGTGAAATCAAAATAGGTCATTCAAGATCTGGAGTAGGAGTTCATGCACAGATTTATGCCAAAACAGCTAAGGATATGAATTTCAACCCAGTTTAGTTATTTCTTTGCTAGTTTTATGTGCAGACATGCTCTGTCTATATTCTAAAATTCTCCTGGCTGTTCAAAGAAATCAGTTGCTAGTATCAGACCACTTTTTAGTACAGAGTTGTCCACATCAGGAAGAGCAGTTGGCAATAATCGTCCTCTTTACTGGCAGCCTTGGCAGAGAGGTCAAGGGCTAAACGGAAGAGGCAACTGACTCCTCATTCATAGACGTTGTCTCTCTGGGTCAGGATTAAAAGAATACAAGCTATCTGGAATGTGGTACCTCACCTGGTAAACAGGAAGTGTAGGTCTCCCTGGCAGTCAAACCAGCATCTTTCAGCAGCACAAAACTCATCTTAAAAAAGAAAAAGGGAAATTAATAATCTGGAATGTTCACTGCTGTGGTAAATATGGTAACGGGGAATAAGTGTTTATAGATACAGGTCTGAACTGATGTTCAAGGTAAGAATGCAAAATGTGTATAGGATATTTACAATTTGTAGGATACTTTCAAACTTCTATGTATATAGTGCTGCTTTGAAAAATAGAATAAATAGGACTCTATAATGGTGCGACAGAATTGCACAGATGCTATCATCACGATAAACGAATACAATCAATTTGAAATTTATTATTTCTTTTTCTGAAAAATGGGTTCAAGTAGTTTCTGGTTCACCAGCTGCCCAGGAGGTGCTCTGCCAGTTTTGGGGGCTTTATATCCACTTTTTTTAAACTTATTAAATTGTCTTTTCTTTTTCTAGTGAGTGAAAGATTCACATAAACAGAGAAGATTAGTGGCTAATCAGGGACAGAGTAAAACTGAATGTGCTTAAAATACTGTCCAGTGCCAAGCAATCTGAAAACAGTGTGTTTTGGTTCTCTAATCTAATAAATTAATTATTCTAGATATTATTTGTAAAAATAGTAAGTTCAAACTAGTGGCATGATTGTCCACTTAAAAATACCCTTTATAAAATGACTTTTCCAAATCCAGCAGACGCAGTACTGAAGTACTGATGCAAATTCAGTTTGGTGTATTATATGGAGAGGCAACTGTTAATTTTCCCCTTCCACTCTTTCGTTGTTCTTTTTTCATTCTACAGCCAACAGCTCTCTTCCAATGGGTGGTCCACAATTGAAATGTTGGACTGCAGCGACCTGTGAGGACGTTACAGTTCTGCTCTTTGCTAGATATCAAGCCGCCTTATCGTCTAGCAAGACTGCATATATAATACTGTGTTGTAAATGTTTACTCAAAATGCAGGCTCTTCACTTAGAAAATTCCATTTAGTCAGGTTTAATTGTTGTTCAGCAGAAACTGAAGAAGTAAAAACACTTAATTCAGGATCTTTTTAAGCAAACATGGTCTTATCTAATAACACTGTACATGTGTTTTTTTTGGTTTTGGGTTGCACACCCCCCTCCCCTCCCACCCCCCCGGGCAGGATTTCTGTTGGAATAGCCTAATGACTCTTCTCTTCCTTCAGAATAAATATATACTCAGGGAGGAGTACTAAGAACTTGGTCTTCAGGGAGCTTGATGAGTATAAGTAAGTTAGGACCCTAAAATGATGATATGGTTTTTCTTGTCAGTTTTTGGAATTTTGATTTTTTTTTTTTAATTAAAAACTTTAAATAATGCTTCTATTTTGCATGTTTCCTGAAGTTTAGGGTGCATATAATTATGGGTTCCATTTTCTTTTTCCCCCACCTTTTTAATATGTAGATTTATGAGGAATCAAAGATGAACTTGGAGCAGGAGAGGCCTTTTGTCTGCAGTGCCCCAGGCTGCTCACAGGTGAGTGGAGTCAGCGGCAGTATTAACTGAACCCTCAGTCTTAGCTCTGGCTTGTTTAATGCCTCCTGATATATTAACACATGCCTAATAATAATAATTTCCAAACCCTCTATTTTTCCACAAAGATGTAATTACAGAAAAATTAAAGCAAGCATACTGCTTACTCACGTGTGTCGCTAAATATTTTTCAAGCATTTCTTGCCCCTCCACCAAGCCCAAACCAAATATTTCAATCGATACTATATGCTCCTTTAATTGTTCAAGTGATAGACAGAATCGGAAGGGAACATGCTGGATTTTAGAGTACAGCTTTTGTAATATTTGCCCTTGCTTCTCACACCTTTGTTCAAACCAGTATGCTTTTGTATGTGCACACGTGTATTTAGTGCCATTTCCATGGCTAATGGCTGTATCTTATAAGACGTTTTCATAATAAATATGACTAGTTCAAGATTCATTTTATAACCAAATTCTGACCCTTGTGGTACATATCAGATTCGAGTTGTCTTGAATGGCAGCTCTGTGTGCATTCGAGAACATAATCTGACTCATAACATTACATTTGAACCTTTTCCTCTGTATAAGCAAATTGACAAACACGCTACCCTCTAAGGACTGTATTTAGAAATTCAGTGTTTCTTTGACATGATTGGTAATTGATAACACCATTAATCCCTAAAGGAATGCGTGAACTTCAATCCCTTGCATTCCCTATGCTAGTTTAGTCTAGTGGCTAGAGTACTTTAATATGGAGTAATTAGATATGGGCTTCCTTTAAAGAGCTATCATAGACTTGCTGTGTGAGCTTGTGTAAATCATTTATCTTCCCTCACCTCAGTTTTTCCTATCTGTAAATGAGGATAATACTTCCCTACTTCACTGGGGCATTGTCATCAGTCATTAATGTTTGTAAAATGTTTTATACTTTTCTGGTGTGAGCTATTCTAGGGGTGCAGAGTGCATTATTGCTGGAGCTTTCTGTGATGGTAACTTCAGCCACAATTGGAGTAGAAGTGTGGAAATTGTGAATTCAGGGGTTGGTATGTAACTGATAGGTACTGCTGTTTTAAGTTAATGGGGGGTCTTACTATTGACTTCTGTAGATTTTGGATAAGTCCGCAAATGAGAAATGTGTGCATTTGTGGTGTTAAGTCTCTGTATGTACAGCAGAAGGTTCATTAGAGGCTCTGCCTCCAAGAGATCGGTTCTAAAATATCTCCAAGCTCTTTAGCAAATTTTTTAAAAAATCTTTTTAAGTGTCTGGGCCAAGTTTGCAAGAAGCATCAGCTGACTGATTTTCACTGAAATCAATGGAACTTAAGCAAAACAGTAGTGAATTTGGCTTCCACTTCTATCACACAGTTATTAAAGAGGGAAATACAATCTATTTATTTGTTTAGTTTAAAAAGTTAAGTTCACTTTTAAATTACAGTGCATTTTCTCTTTATTATAAAACATCAGTTGCATGCTATAATATTGGAAACCAATTAAAAGGTTTAGGGGTTTCCTTCTGCATCAACTAGTTCAGGTATTTGGAGAATGTGTTAGTTGGCCTGCTGCACCATAGATAGTTTGATTACAGAAAAGACACAAGTCTGGATTAAAGAGATTACTACTTCTTCCAATCCCACCAGGCCTTCTTTAGGCCTACTGATTTTCATGCTGAAGATGGAAGCATAGCATTCCATGGAAGAAAATTCATTTCAACAATACGTTTCTTCTCACAACATTTACTGTGAAGAGTCTTTCCTACATTCTATTTGTTCTCTATAACTTTTTAGTCCTTTTTCCTTCTTTCAGATGCATAAACACTGGACCAGGACTTCAGTCAGGAAAAGGATTCTTCCTCTCCTCCCCTCATAGAGGCTACACAGCACTGTACTGTAGTTCTTTGTAACATACCATTGTCACCAGCAGAGATACTTAGTTTGGGTTGTACCAGCTTAGAAGAAGCAAATCATCTCCATTTTACAACTACTAGTTTTGTCTGTTTTCAAGAGATGTGCTGCTTTAAAATGCCACTCTCCACAAAGCTGTCCAGATGCATCTTAGCCATCTTTGCTACTCCTTGACTACCTCAGTTAAAGTAAAAAATTACAAAAACTAGTAGGAAAAATATTTGTCCAACATGTACAAAAAATGTGTTCCAGATTCTTTCACTTGCATGTTGACCTCAAATTATTTAATCTGTAGGCTGCTTATGTTTTCTGCTCTGTGCCTGGTAAAGTTGTGTCCACCTGCTCTTTCACTATAATAATTTTTTTTTACAGGCACTGCCTAGAACACAATGTACCTAGATGCTTTTGTAATTACTAAATGTTCACTCCAAGTTTTTGTTCTTATTATTTAAAGAAACAGTCATAATTTATAATTCTGTTATCAGGTTTATAAATGTAATTACATCCATTAGTATATTGTGTAAGGTTTCTTATCAAACATAGCCTTGCCCTCCTCTGGGGCAAAGGAAAGGAAATTAGTTTAATATATCTTCCTCGTTGCAAATATCCAGTAGAAATCAAGTACCATTGTATAGTGGCTGGACTAAATAAGGTCTGATTAGAACCAAGTTGATCTGTTGCAGGCATGAATCCTATGGAAACAAAAATGCATGATACCTGCATGCCTTTGGGTAAGGGAAGGCTGACTGTTTTTAGTGTTGTTAAACGAGGATAGGTTGGCAGCATGGAAGATAAATCTAAATTTTTCTATTGGCGTATATTTTGGGTACCTAACTAAATGGGCCATCTGCATTTTAACCCTTTTACTTGGGTGTTGTCCAAGAGATCACTGCAGCAAATTTGTTAGCCCAAATAGAGTACAAAAATAGTTCCTACTTTTGCTTGCATTTTAGGATTGTTTTTGGCTGTTCCTGTATCAGCTGGATGGCTGGATGCTTTTTAAAAATCCTGTCCATTGCCAAAAATGTATAAGAGAACCAAATACTTATTTCTTCCTCTCCCTCTGTTTTCTGACAGCGTTTTCCAACAGAGGATCATCTGATGATTCACAGGCACAAACACGAAATGACTTTGAAGTTTCCTTCAATAAAAACAGACAATATGTTATCAGGTAAGAAGACATGAATGAAAGAATAAAGTGAGATACCTATTTTGATGTTAGTACTCAGGGCTGGTGCTAGGGTTTCTGGCACCCCCCTGCAACGAATAAATGGGTGCTCTCCCCCTCCCCGAGGCAGGGCGGTCCCTGGGGGGGTACCCGTCAAGGTAAAATGCCCTCTGGCTGCACCCACATTGAGAGGCAGGACTGGCCAGCCCAGAGGAGGGGCAGACCCCTGCACTGCCCTCCCGTGCTGGGGACCAGGTGAGTGGCCAAAAGGGCAGCCTGGTGCAGCACTGCTGGTCCGCTCTGCCCCCCCACCACGTGTGCTGCTCTGGGCTCCTTGCTGAAGCAGCGGGAAGGGGCACGAGGCAGCGCCGAGCTGGTATCACTGCCCCCCCCCCGCCCAGGCCGCATTGCCTTCTGCCCCCTCCCTGCTGCTCCAGCAGGGAGGCCAGGGCAGCGCATGGGGCAGGGGGGCATGCGGACTGGCAGCGCTGCATCACTGCCCCCCCCCCCCATGCTGGACCCCGCACGGCCGCACTGCTGCCCACCCTCCCCGTGCTGAGGACTGGATGAGCAGCCAAAAGGGTGGCCCCGTGCAGCTCTGCCAGTCTGCCTGCGTGGTCTCCCGTGCCCCCTAGCCACATGGGGAAGCCATTGCCCCCGCTGCCTCTGGCTGTGGCAGAGGGAAGCGATTTCCCACCGTGGCCGGAGCTGGCAAGGGGGATGACTTCCCTGCTGCAGCTGGAGCTGGCAATGGGGGTCCCTATGCTCCTGTGATGGCAGGAAGGAACACCTCCCCCCACCGCTGGCTCTGGCTACGGCAAGGAAGTTATCCCCCCTGCTGGCTCCAGCCACAGTGGGGAATCGCGTCCACCCGCCGTGGTCAGAGGCGGCTGGAGCAATGCCTTCCCCGCCACAGCCAGAGGCAGCAGGGGCAATGGCTTCCCCATGGCGCCTTTTAAATTAGAGCCCTGGCTGCAGCACACCATAAGCACTGCAAGGGGCGCCCCTCCAACATTGGCGCCTCTCTGCAATGCTTACCGCATTGCGCTGGTCCTCTTAGTACTATGACTCCTGCTAGAAGCTATTGAGGGGGAGTTTTAGGGGGAGCGAGTAGGGTTCTTCTTGTATTGTTTTGCTTGGTGCATTGCGGTGTAATTTGGTTTTACTCAGACTGGAAAGAGGGGAAACACTAGGGCAGATACAGAGGCAGCAGTGGTAGGCACTCAAGCAAGGGAAGAAAGAGCGAAGACGACAGGATTTGGAAGCTGTGGGATGAATTTTCTGTATTTTAAAGCCCTTAGACCCATGATTTGAGGGCTTAAATAACTCAGTCATAGGTTAAAGGCTTTTCACTGGAGTGGGTGGGTGAAGTTTTGAGGCCTGCATTGTGCAGGAGGTCAGACTAGATGATCATACTGGTCCCTTCTGACCTTAGAGTCTATGAATCTATGGCTTCTAAGAGATTTATTTCAAAAGAATTCCAATAAAATAACAAGCAGAGATGGAAAAAATTATCTGACACACTTCTGGACAAGATGGTAGCTGCTGTTTGTTTGTCTTTCCTGAGGATTGGCATGGGAGAGGGTGAGGTTTTTTATTTTTTATTTATTTATTTTTAACCTTAGCTCTGTTGGTTTTACCTTTATATGTTAGGTATGAGTGGCAAAAGGCTGCTCCAGTGCTGTCTCCATTTATCAACATTCCAGCACAGAGCCGTAACTCTGGCGAAGCCAATGGGGCAAAGCTTGGGGCGGCTCAGAGTGGTTCAATAGAGCCACCGTCTGAAAGGGTGGCTGCACCAGCTCCAAGCGCTGCTAATGGCAAGGGGTGCATTCTGATTGGAACGTGCCCTGGGTGGCAAAAACTCTCATCATGGCTCTGTTCCAGAGAAATATACACTTCTGAGCGCTCCCAAAGAAATCACCAATGAAAGGTTACTGAGGTACATTTGTGGAGTCCCTACAGGAGTCACTATTTTAACTTATGACAAACTCACCTCAGTGCCCATTTTATGCCACTTAAACTAGTCGTCTTTTTAAAATACTGACCCACTTTTGGTAGCTATAAATCAGACAATTGAAAAAAGCTAAAATAGTGGAAATAGCTAAAGTAAGCTAATTGTGAAGTTTTCTCACATGAGTGTGTGTCCATGACTGTGCACACATTGGTGGCTTCCTAACATTGCATGGTGATGTTTCTGCTTCTTCCCCTTTTGCTTACCCCTTCTCCTTTTATAGGGTATATTTTTTTAAGACTTTTTGAGAATATTCTTAAGATTATATTAATAGAATCTTTTAAAACTTTGTGGGGTTTCTTTTACCTTTTTTTAAAACTCTAAAACATAAATGTAAAAATAAAATGTGCTAAATTATAGTTCCCAGTTAGGTCTTCCCAGTTTATTTGACATTCACTTGTCACGGAGACAGATTTTCTAAAAGGGTTCCTCCTGGGTAGGTTATATGTGCTAAAAACATTAGTGCATCTGTTGTATGCTTAAGTTCCATAAGAGTGTGTTTCATTTTAGGTGTATCACTTGAACAATTGAATGAATACACAACATGCTCAGGCTTTTTTCTGTGTGTGGATAAAATTCAGGAGTCCTGACTTTAAGCTGCACCTCAGAGTTGTCTGTATGCAAGAAAAACACAAAAGACAAAACAAAAAACCCACCCCCAATCTCCTAGTAGAAGCAGTGAAAAAGGACTTCGGAAACAGTGGTGATGCCAGTCTCTAAAGAATTCTTCACATATTCTCTCCTTACATATTTTCTGTAGTATAAGTTATCTATCTGTTAATCTACTCCATTGGTTTTATTTTACAGTGAATGCATAAAAAATATTTCAGAGGTACTTGTGATCATGTTGCACTGAGGAACAAGAGCGTCCACAGACTTTCAGATTCTCCTTTCCACTGTTGTGATGAAGTGGTCTGGAGCTTGTTCATTGGACTATCTTAAAAGAGGCATGGTGAAGATGAGTCAAGACTTGCTATATGTCTTTCCTTACGGTTGTCCCTGTTTTAATCAGACATGTTTCTTTGGTTTTGCACTTACAGGCAGATAATTTTCAAAGAAGGGGGTAAACAATTCTAAGAAATTAGTTTTGTCAGCCAATTAGTAAATTTGGTAGTCTTTAAGTGTCATAGGACTCCTTGTTTGTTTTGCTGAACTAAACTAACACTGCTGCCCTGTTGGAACATCACTTTTAGGGAATCACTTCCTCATTCTCAGTGGGTGAACTAAATGCTGTAACCAGGTGCCTTGCCAAAATTCCACAGGTGTGTACCATATGAGTAGGTGAAAATGTATTTGTAAGGGAGACAATGACATAATGCACTTATGCCACAGACCACCTGCACATCTACAATATGTAGCATTTATTGAGTTACTAATAACTCTCAATCTACTTCACCAATTAAAAGACTATTAAAAGAAAAGTAAAAGGAAACATTTAACCTGGGCCTATAAGCATGAGATTGTAGTTGAGTGCTTATCATCTATGTTAATAGGTTCAGTGTAAGAATCTAGGTAGATGGTGATTACATATATCCACTTGTACATTTTAGGGTATACAGTACATGAATCAAATAAACAAGGAGTTCTGTGTCACATCTAAAGATTAACAAATATATTTATCTCATGCTCTCATGGGAGAAGATCCTACTTTTCTGAATGGGAGGAAAAATAAATGCAGGGAAGTGTAAGTGAGAGGATCTCAGTCAAGTACAGCAAATCAAATCATAGGGCTGGAAGGGACCTCGTGAGATCATCAAGGCCAACCCCCTGGGAATTGAACCCAGGACCTTCTGAACATTAAGCGGAGGTGCTAGCCACTACACTATTTGCAGGGCTTCCAAGCAGTTGTTTAGATTCAGACACTGGTGTAGCAATCTGACAAAAGCAGTTGTATGACTTGCACTTCCCTGCACTTATTTTCCTCCCATTCTGTAGATTCCCCATTTTCAAGCATCTGACAAAATGGCATCTTCTTACACAAAAGCTCATGAAATAAATAAATTTGTTAGTCTTAAGGAATTCTGTGGCACTTTTAGTTTGTTTTTTGCTGGAATAGATGAACACAACTACCCTTTGGAACTTACCATAAATGAAATAGGGTCTTTGTCAAAGGTCATTAAGATATTTTTGTTCTCTATCTCTTATACCATTCAGGTTACATAGTTCAGTACATCTCAATCTCAATAACAGTGAACATTTCATCTGGGTGTTTGTGAGTTTGGATGGTAGTGGTTTTTACATCACACCTTTTGGTATTTGAAGATTCAAGTTGATAGACACCAAATTGATTGTACTCTCCTCCATTGCTTGAAAATGACATTTAGGGTCACAATTTCAAATTTGGTAGACAAAAATGCACAGCACACTATAAAGCAGGATCCAAAAAATGCATACTTGCCTACTGTGCCCATAGAATTAGATCAGAAGAAGTTTGAGATTTCAAAACCCCTTTCCTGCTCTAAAGGGTGAGGAATAGCTGAAACCTTTAAGTTTTTTGTGAACCAAAATTTGGAGGAAAAACTCCAATGCGGATGAATTGAAATATTGTGTGTTGATGCTTTCAGAATGTTTTGTATGTTTTTGCTATTTTTAACTCAGCTTAGCTTAAATTTCTAAACTGACCCTATCTTACAAAAAGTTTGTATCAATAAATTTTCATTTTTGACAAGATTTTAAAAAAATCTGGCTTTGCAGGTGGTGATGTCCTCTGGCAGTAGAATTGCTTGAAGTCCATTGTACTAATGTGTATTTGCATGTACGGTTCCAGTGAGATGCCAAGCTGAGCTTTGCAAGAGCTACCTATATTAAATATACAAAGCATACTTGGGGAAGGCAGGGGTGAGAAGAAGTAGTAGGGAAGCTTTCATCTTGCATGTTCTCTGGTCTTTTCCTCCCACCTCCAGGCAACTTAAGCTGTGTCTGTGCTATAGTTTATATTGGTATAACTTGTGTGGCTCAGTGGTATGAATAAACCACTTTCAAGCAACATAAGTTAAGGGGTGGAGTTTATCACAGGCAGCCTCTCATGATCCGCCACTCTCTCTCCCTCTACTTGCTGATGTAGGAGTCAGCCCCAGCTGGGGACCTAGGGTCACTACCAGCAGCTCAGTCCAGCTCTGCCAGGACCAGTGGCTGCTGATGCTGGTGGGATCTGGCTCTGGCCCCAGAAGCAGGAGATGGGTCAGCTGGGTAGTGAAGGGGTGTGGCAGGGAGTGGGTCAGATATGGACCTGCCTTCCCCAGGGCAAACTCCAATATCTACCCATGACAGCAATACATCTGTGGGAGAGCTGCTGCTTCTTGGGGAGGTGTTATCAGTGCAGCTGCAGCACTTTAAGTGTAGACATGCCCTTAGAAGCTACACCTGGGGGCCAGAGGCTCTACTCCAGCTATTGGGAGTAGCCTGAGTGGCTCTATTATTACTCAACAGCCTTTGAAATAAGAGTACTCCACTGGTGTCCTTGGGGTGATCTCTAAGAGAAGATACTTGACTGACTGGTTGTGGATGAGATTTGCCCCTAGACTAGTAACTGTGTGCACGAGGCACATAGTAACTCGGCTGATGTGCAGCAGTAACCAGCTTTATGAGCACAATGGACATGTGGTCATGTTTTGAAGGACCCACTCTTGTGTTATTAAAAATGCCCTGGTGCTGGTGAAAAAGTGAGGGTATGAAGGGAGCGGGGGGATCTCACAAGAAGCGCAATGCACATTTCTCTATGTTAACCCAAACACGAGAGCATTCATTTTTGCAGACAAGTCACCCAGCTTGTAAAGTAAGGGTTTTTCTTATCCTTTTGCAATTCTCATTTCAGAAGGACTGATAGTTTGCACAGTCTGTGGGAGACAGAGAAGCACTAATTTCATCATTCAGCAAAAGCCTGGGGAAATCTAAATTCCTTAAAGTTAAAAATGTTTTATTCTTGGATTTCATAAAGAAAAGAGAGAATGATATATGAGAAGAAGAGACAGGCTTTCCCTTCAAACATTTGTCTTCTTGTTTTCCCCCCTCTTTTTTGGCAAAGTTGTTCCTGTCATCAATACCCTTCAAAGAATTGCAGCTAACAATTGCCCTATAGCAAAGCCAGGTGCAATATTTTTCAACGCTAGCCAGAAGATAGTTTTTCCACTGTTTCCCACCGTGGCATGTGTAAAATTCTTACAAAAGAATACTTTTTTTTCCTATTGTACATTGTATTTCTATATTAGCTCCTTCCAATATTCTTTGAAAAAGGCTGTGACAATCAGGTGATCGGGAATTTTTCAACAAAATATTTTTTTCTTAGGAAAATACCTGTTCAGTTTTGAATAAATTTGAATGATTTTCAGCCTGTGTGAGGGGCAGCCCTTCAAGTTTCAGAGCTAGTCCTGTTACTGGACTTTGTTATCATTGCATGAAAGTAAAACATGGTAAATACATAACTTCAGTACTTCTGCACAGCTGAACAAGCCAAATTCCTGTTATTAATGCACACCAGACTAAACAGTTTTTTAGAAAGAAGCAGCATCAAGTTACTGTCTTTGGCTCTGTGCTGCCCAGTATTGTCATTATGGATGAACAACATTTGCTATGGTTTTAACAGTCAATATAAACTTTAAAAAGCTGGAGTTCTGTAAAATTTTTTAAATTGTCATTATATAGTTTTATAGGGTTCCCTCCCACTCCAGTGAGTAGCATGCTGTAATATTTCAATTTAGGTCTTGATGGATTAAATTCTAGAAGCTTGTTCTGGTGCTGCAAAACACATGCTGGTGGACAATTCAGGTAAATTTTCAATGCAACAAACAATGCATTTCTTCTTAGCATGGTGCTTAATGGTACTGCTGTTTCAAAAGTAGTCATTTCAGGTTGATCCTCCTTTTTGTGGGAGGGTTCAACGTTAGCAGTTTCAAAAAAAAGTAACTAATGTCAGAACACTGTGAATATGTAATTGATTTATTTTTTGCCAGTTGGTTAAAGCTTCAGATCTCCTGTTCCTTCACACTGTATTTTTAAATGAAAGTCCGAGGGCCAAATTTAAGTGCTGAATGTACATGGCTTCGCAAAATAATCAGACTTCTGCTCTCATTTATGCAGTCAAGTAAGGGCCTGATTTTTTTTTTCAAAAGTAGTCACCAAAATGTACTCCCTGTAATGAATTCCATGCAACTTAAAAAAAAGGTCTGGCCACATATTTTGGTGAAATGGGATATGAGTTCTTGAAAAGCAGCTCTGAAAAATGGATACTGTGCTCTCTTGAAAATCTGTCCAGTAGTGTACAATCAGTTGATACCTGATCTGGGCTCAGTTAGGCAGGTGGACCTTGTCTTTGGTTGCATTACCCTCAAATTTGATATTTGTCTTAAAATTGGTTCCTGAGGGCTAGCCGTGTTAGTCTAGTTCAGCAAAACAAGCAAGGAGTCCTGTGGCACTTTTCAAGACTAACAAATTGATTTATTGCATGAGCTTTCATGGGAGAAAATCCCACTTCATCAGATGCCTTGAAGATGGGGTATCTGATAAAGTAGGATTTTCTCCCATAAAAGCTCATGCAATAAATCAATTTGTTAGTCTTGAAAAGTGCCACAGGACTCCTTGTTGTTCTTGCTTAACTTTTACTCTTGTCCTTTCTGGCAATAATAGTGGTTTGTTGGCTGTTTTAACACTAAGCTTTTTTTGTTTATCATCCTATGTCTAAACTTGATCATCCTGAAGTCCAGGAGCTAACTTATGAACATTTACCAAAGCAGCTGTGAAGTCAATGGGATTACGTATTTGAATAAGTGTCAGGGATTCAGAACCTAGTTATTACAAATAGCATGTGGGGAAAAGGTTAACTGTGGACCTCTGCACTTGCTGATTTTTGCTGGTTACAGAAGTATCACAGGATTGTTGGGAAGTCAGTTCTTGAAGCACATCTGTCTTAGCTGACACCTAGGCATACTGTGAATCTTAACAAGAAATCTTGATCTCATGAGATTGCCAGGATGATTTCTAGACCATAAAATTCCATGAAGAAGAAGATACTCACTGGCATAAATGGTTATAGAACCACTGAAGTCAGTGGGCTCATGACAGTTTATACCAGCTGAGGAACTACCCCCAGCTTTTTGGGTAATCATTCAAAATATCTCCAGGAGGGGTAGATTCCCCTATCATTGCTCACCCTGAGTAGTACCAAGCTCCATTTATTGTACGTGGGCTGGCTCTTAGTGTATAAGTACCATTCAGCCTCTGTAAGAATGGCAGAATCTGGCCTTCAGTTTTTTGAGGTTACTTTATGACTACTGATCATTTCTAAGCTTTTGATGTGAGATGCTTTTTTGTAGTCTCTTAGGCCAACTCTACAGTGCTGTGCTGGCTTGATGGGAGAAGCACAATATATGTGCTATAGAATGTGTATCTTCTGTTGACTTTCCCTCCCTTATGATGATGTCTTCACTGGGCTGCGCCAACAGGAAATGCAATCCATTACATGCAGTGTTCTTGTTTTGGGGGTTGGGGGTAGAGTTACTGTGTCTAACAGAGTGCACTTCCAGGATTGATTGAGTGGGTCTATGCTGGCCACTCGATCGATCCTTCTGTGTCAATTTGTGGAGACCAACACAGTCATTTCAGTGTTGACAAGGCCGTAAGCACACAATAGATGTGGATGGTGCTGCTCCTTGTCTGTTTTTACTTGCTGTATTCAGCTGCATGTGGCATAGAAATGCGTTGTTCTCCATGCTGTGGTCCCTGGCCTAATACAACAGGTTGAAATAAAGCACAAGCTCTTGAATAATCATGTGACTTTAATGAAACATGGGTAGATCTTACTGTACCCTCCTCTTCAGCCTACTTTTTCTAGATTCAGGTATAGGTGGCTATGTAAAGGAGGGAAGTTATAATTTTGCCTTTTTTTTTTTTAATTTAACTTCATTTCTCTGTTTGCAAATAGTTTGAGTATGTTACTGTGTGACAGACCTCAATTTGTAATTCCACTTTAATTCTAGATTAGGTTTATTTTATGAGATTTGTGCCACACCCACTCCCAGAAATACAACCCTCAACTCATTTTATTTCTGAGACCCTGCTTTCTGGTGCTGAATGGACTACAGTAATACCTACCTTATTTAATATGACTACATCATTGAGTACGATAAGACATTTAATGTATTTACTACAGGTTCTAAATCAGATGTTTCCTTAATGTTGAGGAAGGTTTGGCATCCTCTTATCTGGAGTTGCATAACAAAGTATATTTCATTTTTCAGTAACTAGAGTTGTTCCACTCTGTGAGTGTGGATAAATAACCTGCTCCTCCCTCCTTTTTAGAGCACTTTCAGACTATGCCAAATTCATCCCTATGTAACCCCACTGAGTTCAGTGGGGTAGCCCTACAGGTGGCTCTACTTCTGGTTTGATCCTGAAATGCAGTGTATTTCTCAACTCCGATTGATTTCAGCTGCTCCTAGAATTGGATCCTTATACCAAGATTTCAGTGAAGATGCTCAAAGTGTCATGTCCCTGGTTCTGGCAGCTGTTAGTACAGTAGATATCAGCACAACCTAATATACGAATATATGCACACACATTCACAGAGACTAGATTTTTGTTCCCTGTGTCAGTTGTATGTTGATTGAAACTCACAAGTATAACATGTAAACCAAAAGAAAGAAACTAGAATTTTAATGACAAAAGATTTGCTTTTTATCTTGCATCAATATATTCCAGCAGGACAGTGTCTTAAAAATAAGCAGGGTGCGTTTATACTTACATTACAAACTGAAGCCAATACACTGACTAAATTAAAAAAATATATAAGCAGAATTAGGACCTCCACTACCATACATGGACTCTATTGAAGTCAGTAAGGTGGCATGATTTATACCAGTACAGGATCTTGCCCTTGATTTCCAAATGGCAGTATGATTTCCTTTTGTATGCATTTACATTCTTGAGCCCCTGCTGGGTATAACATTAAAGGGAATGCTGTCCTCCTTTTAACTATTGACTATAAGTACTATAAGTCTTTCAGAATTTTTTAATGACTGACAAGAAATACTGACACTTTCTCCACATTTTCTTGGAATGGTCAATGTCTCAAATCTTTTCATAATGCTTTTTAATAAGATTTCAACCCTTTCCTCAAAAAAACTAAAACAAAACAAACAAACCTGGAACCCACTCATTCAGTAGTTCTCTGCATGACTGCTATTTTGCCGCATGTTCCACAGGACAAAACTAGGCATGCTTGAGCCAGTTTTCAGATAGCTCAGGCCCAGAATTGCATAGCTAATCTGTGCACTCACTGCTGCCAAACACATACATCTGTCTGGGAGTGTATTTAATAAACTATTTGCAAATAGAAATTGTAGCTTTATGCCCCAATGCAGTGATGATTTGTGCAAATTATGGGTACACAAATGTTCACCTATGCTGCCAGGTAATCTAGCCCTTAAATTCGCTCTTAAATCTGGTTGAATGTGAGTTGATACAGATAGTCGTACACTTTGTAAAGCATGCTTGCCCAAGCCCCAACCCTGCCCTTCACATTCCACGGCAAAACTTGATGGCTTTTTGTTTTCAATTCTGGGGGGTTGTGGGGGTGGGCATGGAGCTGCTTACATATTTATGCTCTGGGAAAGAGATGTCTCAAAGTTTGTATTACACTTATTTTTGTTTGCTGGAAAACATCCATTGTAGATCCTTTTGGTATCTGTTCTCAGATCAGACTCCTACACCAACACGATTTCTGAAGAACTGTGAGGAAGTGGGCCTCTTCAATGATATTGACTGTTCCTTAGAACATGAGTTTAGAAAGGCACAAGAAGAAGAGAACAATAAACGGGTATGTTGTAGTGCAATGGAATCTTTTCCCCTTCCCGCCCCTTATCTTTATGGTTGCTGTGTGAAATCAGATAGAACTTTTTTATCTGATAGAAACCTATGAGGTTGGAAACTAGATGGCACTATAGATTGTGACATGTTTCTATTACAGACACTGACAAAAACATATCACAAAGGTTGTATTTCCTGAAGTGTGTTTACTAGCTTTTGATTAGTAAGTCCACGCTTTAATAAACCTCTGAAAACCATGCTCCATTTCACACCTGATTGCATTCATCTGCTAAAGGATGTTAAGGGGGCTTATGGAGGGGAGTAGTAGAATGGACTGTGCGTTGAGACAACTCTGATTTAATTTCTGCTCCGGTTATGTGTCCCCCTGCTGTATTCCTAGATTTTGGCTACATCTACACCGACAGTGGCAAAGTTGCTGCCATCAGATTGATTTTTCCAGATTGACTTAGCAGCCAGTTAAGACACACTAAGTCAGTCTGCTAATTGACTTTGTAAAACCACCCCTTCAAGTGGTGCAGCACAGTGAAGATGCTGCGCTGAAAGTGAGTTAAGAAGTGGATGGGAGTTAGGCAAGCTACGTCTTAAAGTGTCTGATGAAGCAGGATTTACTCCCATGAAAACTCATGTGATTAATAAATATGTTAGTCTTTAAAAGTGCCACAGGACTCCTTTTTGGTTTTGCTGAACTGGACTAACATGGCTACTGCTCTGGAATCTGCACAGCTTGTATCACTCCTGCTGACTGCTGCTGAATTTCACTGCCAGTGTAGACTTGACCTTAGTCTAATTTAGGTCTTATCACCTGAGGCTAAAAGAAGGGAGGTGGGAGAGAAATGGCCCCCTCACCCCTGCTAAAACCAGCAAAAGTCCCACCCCCACACCCTACCCTCTGGCTTGGATAAGCAGTAGTCCCCCACAGTGCATCCTGCATTTTTGGCTGGGATACGGAGTGCTCCCCATTCAGGTTTGGTCTATATTTTTCACTGTACAGTGCATTGGGCCTTTGTGCAATATGAATTCAGCACAAGCTGCTTCAGTTACTCACGCTAAAGTGCACCTCTGAGCGTATGAAATTTTATGTGAGCAGCATTAAAGGCCTGACAACAGAATCTTTGAGGTACTATAGGAAAATGTGTACAGAGCAAGAACTAATGTGGTTATTGGAAGGGGACTGCAGGCTGTTGCTGGGGTTTAAAGAAGGGCATGAGATGTGTTGTAAGGTCATGGGAAGGAGTTCAAGGGGTCATTTGAGAAAGGCTAGGAGGAGGAAAGGAGGCTGGGGTTAGTCATTAGAGAATGGGAGGGAGTCCATAGCCGCATTAGGGGCAAGAAGGGACATGTTCCAAATAAGAAAGGGTCTGTTTTCTGGTCAGGAAACGGGGAAATAATCAGCCAGTTACAGACTTGCACATAGGATGAGTGTTATGAAACAGTTACATAAAAAGAGTAAATGTATCTAATCTTAAATTGCACTCAGGATTAATGCTAGTATGCAGAAAGTTGGCAGAAATAGCAAATAGATGTTAACTCTCATTGCTGTAGCTGCTTTCCACTCCTAGTATAATTATTTTTATGAATGATGTCCCTGAATATTTGACTGCTAATATTTCAATTGTATTGTTAATTTATTAACCTTTAATTTGGGGGTATTGCAGGTTATGTACTATGGTATATGTGTTTTTTACTTTTAAACCAAACTCAGTACTTTTGGATAACTTAAGCACCATACCTGGATGTACAGAAACTGTTTCCTTAGCTTGTGTATTAGATAACTTTAACATTAGGTTTAATAAAAATTACTTCACAAATTGTCAGTGCTGAAGAAGATTCCAGAGCAGCACCCATAGTGTGGTAGGAATAAAAGACAAGCATCAATCTTTTGTGATTTTTGGGCCCTGTGAAATTAACCACAAATGATACTGGTGATGTTGCAGGGTCAGTTTCAGATAACCAGTGGTAGTCGCACAATCTGATTAAAACCTAGACTAGGGCATCAAGTTACTTCATAATTGCCAGTTGTTTGAGGTCCTCTGGAGGTCTTATTCTGCCCTCCTTCTGTCAGCCACTGGAGCTGTTATGTACCCTCTCCAGGGAGAAAAATGAGTGTTTTTCAAAAGAAAAGCAAAACTCACAGAGGAGAGTTAACCTGTAACATTTGTTCTGTGTTTCCAATTAGTCTGCTACACATTTATTCCTCCATTACCAACGGACTGTAAAGATATTAATCTGGAGCTGGCCCCAGTAGGGCCATATGTAAATGCAGAGTAGACAAAGGATACAAAAGAAAATGACTCCTTCACATGTATTACTCATGAAATGTTCTTAATTGTCTGCTCTGAAGTGCAAATGTAGCTTTCTGCAGTGATGGTAAGTTAATTGAATGGAAGCAGCATGGGTATGTTACTCATGATTGAGAAAAGGCTTGCAAATATTTTTGATTAGGTGTGTTCTTGGTGTTGCATTGGTCTATGAAAAGGTATATATTTTACTGCAACTGAAAGAGAAAACAGCACAGTGCCAACATTCTGAGAGAGAACGGGATTTTTTTTTCCCTTGCAAGTTTCCTTGTTTGACTTCAAGGCTATAGCTCAGTAAACCATATTCTTTTAAAAACAAGAGGTCATGTGCAGTCCCTAAAAATCATAGAAATGAAGGGTTAAAAGGCACCTGGAGAACCAAGTCATCTGGTCCAGTCCCCTGTGTTGAGAGGTTATACCTAAGTATCCCTGCTCAGGTTGTCAGACCTGTTTATAAAATCTTCATTGACAAGGATTTCACAACCTCCCTTGGAAGCCTACTCCAGGGCTGAACTAGAGGATTTTTTCCTAATGTCTAACCTAAATTTCCCTTGCTGTATATTTAAACAAATTACTGCTTATCCTGCATGTGGAGAACAATGGATCACCTTCCTCATAATAACCCTAACATATCTGAATGCTGTTCTCAGCCCTACCCCCCGCCTTCTTTTTTCAAGACTAAACTTGAACCTTATTATTTTGGTTGTTCTAGTCTGAATTTGCTCAAATCCTTACCAGAGTATGGTGTGCACAACTTCACACAGTACTTCAGCTGGGGCCTCACTAGTGTTGAGTGGGAGAATTACCTGTTGTGTTTTACTTACAACACTCCTGTTAACGTACCCTGGAATGGTACTGGCATTTTTTTTTTTTTTTTTGGTAACTGCATCATATTGTTGACTCTGTTCAATTTTTGCTCCACTATGACCCCCAGATCCTCTTCAGCAGAACTATTGACAGTATATATTCCCCATTTAGTGGTTGTGCCTTTGATTCCCCATCCATGTAGTACTTCACCCTTGTCTTTACTGCCTTTCATTTTATTGCTTTCAGATCAATTCTCCAGTTTGACAGGGTTGGCTGTGAATTCTAATTCTGTCTGCCAAACTTCTAGCAATCCCTTTCTGCTTGGTATCATCTGTCTGTACTTTATTATCCAAGTCATTATGAAAATATTGACTAGTACAGGGCCAGGACAAACCCCTGTGGGACCTCTCCAGATGTATTCTCCTCCCCCTGCCCTGCCCCCAACTGGCTGCCAGCCTGACAACAAACCATTGGTGGTTACTCCTGGAGTACAGTTTCTTAATCAGTCTGTTACCCATCTTATAATAATTTTAACTAGACCAGAGACACTCAGACCAGGGGACACAACACCAGGAAGGGGATTGGAATATGTTCTGTGGTAGGTAGATGAGAAGGCAGACCAGAGAGAGTCAGCTATTGGTTGGGTACCCAGCTCTGAAGGCAATGCTAACATGACAGCACTGTGGAAGTAAAGGTGGGATGGTGTGGAGAGCTGTATCATATACACTTAATGGCTCTGTTTGAATCCATGCCCTGCTGGTCTTAACATATAGGTAGAGTTGCATGTTTTTATTGGTATAGGCACTTGGGGAGAGGGCATAAACTGCTATAGCCACAAAGAAGTGGTACACAATCAAACAAGTTTGAGAATCAACAATCTAGACTACACTTTTTCCTAGTTTTTCTTAAGAGAATGTCATTTGGGACAGTATCAAAAGCACTGTTAAAAATCAAGATGTACATCATGACAACAACTCTACCCCTCCCCAGATACTCAAGACAAGCAACCATTCAAGGAGAAGAGTAGTTTGATTTCTCATGATTTGTTCTTGACTAATCCATGCTGGCTATTCCTGATAACCCTCATAAGCACCCTTTTCATGCTTACAAACTGATGGTTTAATACTTTTTTTCCAATATCTTTCCAGATATTGAAATGGGGCTGACTGAGCTACAATTCTTTGTTCCTTCTTTTAGGGGTAGATGTTATATTTGCCCTTCTTGTCTGGTATGTCACCTGTCCATGAGTTCTCGAAGATCATTGCTAATGGCTCTGAGCTTGCTTCAGCTAGTTCTTTAAGTGTCCTAGCATGAGTTTCATCAGGTTCCAGTGGTGTACCAAAGGAGGGGGCCAGGCCCGGCCCCCTGGGGCTGGCCTGTGGAGCAGTGCCAGGCTGGCCCTTCACAAAGCACAGCAGGGGTAGGGGGCACAGGAGGCATTGAGGAGTGGCAGCATCAATTCAAATTCCCATGCGCCCCCCATCCCTCCTTTCAGTGCATGTTGTGAAGGACTTCCCCCTCAACACACACATCCCTTAGGCCAGCAGGGGAGGCTGCCCTGCTGGACCCTGTGCTAGGCTGTAGGACTGCAGCAAAAGAAGCAGGTAAATGCAGTGGGGAGAGAACGGAGCCTCCCCAGAGTCAGAATCTGTCATCTCATGCAGGAGGAGGCAAGCAGCATGTTCCTCCACTCCACCCCCCACACAGACTGTGTACACCTTTTGGCAGATGGGGGGGGGGGGTAGTACTGTCTTGTGGGAGCCAGTGACCCCTGCTGCCCTGCATGGGGGCGGGAGACTCACGAAGCTGAGGAGGGGGAGCAAATGCAGGCTTGGCCATGTGTACTGGAGATCTATGGTCAAGCCTTGCTGTTCTGAATACATGTAACTTATCTGACTGTTTTTCAACCTGTTTTTTCCCCCATGTTGATTTGCGTTCCTTCCCCCTTGTTGTTACTGTTAATTGCATTGAGTATCTGATTTCAATTTACCTTTTCAGCAAAGACTGAAGCAAGATAGGCATTAAACAGCTCTGCTTTCTTCATATCTCCTGAACTCCTTTTTCCCTTAGATTTTCTTCACATGAGATCTTACCTATTGGTTGTCTGAATTTTAGTCTAGTGGGCTTTTTTGTTGTTGTTTTTTGTAGTCTATTGTCCTTATTCTGATGCTCTCACTCCTTCCTTTCCTTAATTAGAATCATGAAATCATTTCTTGATCACCTTCACCTAAGTTATCTCCAACCTGCAAATTCTATCAGAATTTTTGTTTCGATTAAATTGGTTATATGGTGAATTGACACTCTAAATTAGGTGTGAAAGGTTGCAGGCTGTGTTTGGGCTTTGGAGAATTTGATTTTTTTTAATATAATTTTGATGGATTGAGATTTGTTTTGTTTGTTTTTTTACTTTTACCATTTTAAATTTTCACAGCTTAAGGAAATCATGACAGGCCAGACAATAATTAGTTAATGACATTAGATGTTGAGGTTCTAAAAGATAGAACTATAACCATTAACACATTGTCCACATCGCATGTCACAACGTATAAAATAAATATTCTTTAATGCTAATAAGTTCTCAAGCAGCATTTTTCTTATTTTGGCTCTGTAAATTTTCAGTTATTATCAATGGAAACATATTTTTTCATTGGTTTATATGTGGGCAGTGAAATTGGTATTTATTGACATTTACCAATAAAAATCTAATCTTCCCAACCCTTTGTGTCTCATACTTAGTGCAGTCACTCTTTAAGGCAGGGGTTTCAAATACGTGGCCCATTGGCCACATGTGGCCCCTAAAGATATTTCCTGAGGTCTGCAACCACACTATTGTTACTGATATTTGCAGTACTGTTGAAATGAAAAGGCTTCAGTGATGCGGCCCTCAGGCTAATGTACTAGTCCTCATGCGGCCCTCATGGTGACTTGAGTTTGACCCCTGCTTAAAGGAAAGATGGGTTTCTGGACAAAGTGCAGGACTGGGACTTGTAATCATAGTTTGTTCTTTTCCCAGATCTGCCATGCTCCCTGTGTGATTTTGGCCAAGTCAGTCTCTCTCTGCTCCAATTCCCTTTCTATGAAATGTTTGTAATAATGCTTCCTTTCTTCCTCTGTTTAAATCATAAGCCCTTTAGAAGAGGGATGCTCTCTTTTTATATGTTTGTTATAGTAGTTAGTGCATTGACTTGGCCCCCAATTTTAGCTGAGGCTTTGAGGTGCTGATGAAATGCAGATAGTAATAAGTGATGTCCAGGATCCAACTTTAAATGATAAGGAGAAAGTTGCAAATAGAGGCAAGTTAGTACTTTATTTCTACTCTCCATTTGTGCGTATTGTCAAATTGTCTGTGTAATTTGGCATAATTTAATGTAACTGGAAGTTCCTGTTCAAGAAAGGCTGAGGCCTGGGAAGACAAGGGATACTGCAGGTCAGAATTAAGTGTACTGACAGAGCCATGTGGAAGAAGCTTTCACAGCATCTGGCTGCATTATTTCTGATTCAAACATCCTGACTGCTAAATTCACTAACAGAATTAAAAAATACAAAAATAAATTAACTTCTGGGAGCAGGAAGAGGAAAAACTGAAAAGCCAGCGGTGCCCAAGTTAGGGAGCAATCTTTGTTCTTCTTCGAGCACTGCTCAGATTCATTCAGTATCGGGTGTCTACGTGCCAAAGCGCATGATTGACTGGAACTTCTTTTAGCCTTAGCCTGTCAGGACAGGGCTGGTGGCCACCACCCCCTAGCCATATATATGGCTGCAGCCCTGCTCCTCCCCAGTTCCTTTTCTTCTGCCCTCAGTGATGGTTACAGAACAGCCTGTTCTTGCTTTATGCAAGTGCCTGTCTGTCCGCTGTGTTTTTACGAACCATTTTCACTGAAAGAATCTCTTTTTGTGGACTTTGTAGCACTCCTACCGAGTCCTTGCAGCCGAAACCTGAGCTGCTCCCACCTGCTGCCTACCAACTTGGGGCTGAACCCCAGTGTGAGTTGGGGCAAGGTCTTCCCAAGGGATGACCCCCACGGGAAGTGTTTTTAAATACCTGGGTGAGCTTCACTGGCTGGATTCTGCTCTATTTGCAGACCTTTTAAATGAAGGACTCGGGAAGTCAAGGAGATGGATCCTGCAGCTGACGCTGGGTATGTCTGCTGCATTCAGGGATTCACCAGGAGCCACAACTGGCTTCTAGTCTGGCACCGCATGCACAGTTGGCACTGGAGACCTCTTGTCGCTGCCCTCCGGCTATGAAATAAAGCCACGATCGGTCCTTAACTTGGCACCATTTGCTTGGTTGGCACCGACGCCCTCTTAGTGCCGCTCTCCGGCTACAAATAAAGCCGCGATCAGCCTCTAACTGGGCACCGTGTGCATGGCTGGCACCGGAGCCTTTTGTTGCTGCTTTCCAGCTATGAATAAAAAGCTGCAATCAGCCTCTAATATGGCACCGTGTGCTAGATTGGCACTGGAGCCCTCTTGGCGCCGCGCTCCGGCTGCGAACAAAGAGCTGTGATCAGCACCATCTTCAGCACTATCTCATGCTGTGTGAGCTTATAGCTGATACCTCCTCTCCGAAGAAAGGGCCAGAGCAGCTGAGCTCTGCATTTGGCAACAGCTCCACATGTCAGTCAGCGCTAAGGCCCTCTCAGCGCCAATCCCCAGCAGAGCTTTAGGCAGGGGCGCTTGGTGTCAACTCTGGCACTGATGTGCCGGCACCGTTTCTGGCCCTCCCCTCTGGGGTGAGCGCCTAAAGCCACTGTGAAGCTGCAGGCGCCGACACCCTTACTCAGTACCTCAAAGAGATCCGGGAGTGCCTTTCTTGGGTCCAGCCTTTTACTGAAGAGTCCCAGGTACCGGATTCTTCCGGGTACCACATCTGAAGCCGATTACCTTCTACGGAGGCCTTGGGAAGGGACCCGAACTTGGTGCAATGGCCCTGTGTGAGGGCACAGCAGTACCGTGGTTGTCACTTCTCCCAACTACAGCTGTGAACCAAGGGCTGGGGCCTTACAGAGAAGACCCTACCACACTTTGGCCCTCTTCACTGGGTCACTGCTTAGCTGCGTCTGGGTCTCATCCCCGAGGGAGACCAGGAAC
Organism: Podocnemis expansa; assembly: GCA_007922195.1. Lineage (NCBI taxonomy): Eukaryota > Metazoa > Chordata > Testudines > Podocnemididae > Podocnemis > Podocnemis expansa. The sequence goes on along the minus strand of ML681964.1, from coordinate 13,717,603 downwards.
CCTTATTCGACTTGAGATTCGCACCATCTCCGGTCGCCATTATGACCTCCCTCCTTCATAATTGTATCCTCCGCATTGCTGAGACACACTAGCCCGAGCTGTCCTGATTCACCCCCTGGTCCCTTGGCAGTCCCAGGAGTTTGATCTCATGGGTAGAAAGGGCCTATTCAGCTTCAGCTTTCAGTTGAAGATTGTTAGCCATCAGGTCTTGGTTAAAAGATTTTTTCCTAGACCTGTGGGATGCTATGTAGTGTTTAGCAGCTCCCTCCCACAAGAACACTTTGATAAAGGCATCCAAATCCTCTAAGAAGGTGTCTTGGCCTCACGTGATGCCCTTACAGTGGTCTAGGATGCCTTGAGCACAGCTGGCTGCGGCATTGCTACACCCGTGGCTATGCGCCGAGCAACCTGGGTTTGGGATTCTGGCCTTTCCCAGGACTTACAGCAGTCCATATTGGACCCCCTTTTAGAGGGACAGTCTTTCCCCTATCCACTGATTCCCAGATCCATGGCAACTGTGCCCATAGGTCAGCCCTCAGAGCCCTGGGTATGCTTACTTCCTGAGTGCCTCAGCGGTCTCCCAGTCTACCATGATTCCCTCAAATGCTTCAGGGAGGGGTTCTCGTTGTATTCCCCCCACCCCCTACACGCAAGCAAAATGGCTACCTTTTAGGAGCCTTTGGACTGCGGGATGATGGTCCCCTTTTCTGTCATTACAGGTGATCAACCCCAACAGGGTCATCTCTCCCTCCATCAAACCTTTGAACTTCAGGGCAGTACCCTTAACGCTCTGTTATACACCCCCTCGCAATCAGCCTTGGGACACCTCTTCCCCCTCTCTGGTAACGACGCATCTCCCTTTTCCCTTATCATACCCTTCGGGTCAAGTGGGGGCCTGGCAATGAAGACCATTTTCCTCACATGCACTTGATTCCAGTTATGTACACACTTGAAGCCTTAGTGGAAACCTGGGGGTCATAGAGGTATGAGAAGGGGGCACATAATGCCCCCCCCCTGGAAAAAAAAAACTATAGCCCTCTGTGACAAGGAGAGGATACCTACACCTCTGCCAACTTTTCCCAGTCGGGCACATTGACACGGGTACGCGCCCATGTTGCTATCCTGAGAGCACGCCTTCTCTGTGTTGGTCAGCAACAGATATTGGAGAAACTACTGCAGGATGGTGTAACCTGCTCCTTCAGTGACACGTGAGACGGCAGGCTCGTACCCCTTGTCCTCTACCTTTTTCCCACCTTGCCTCCCCAGGCAGTGCACTTCTTTAATATCGGGGCCATGCTCTTCAGACTTGTTTTAGGCCTTTCACCTGGGGAATCCTTGAACCTCACCATAGAGGTTTGCCTTTTCAGCTCCTACGCCTCCTCCCCAAGGACCTTTACCACATCATATTGGTCCTTTTGGTCCATGGGCAAACCTTTGGTCGGGAAGATCTAACATGGGAATCCAAGCACCTTTCCTCCAGTCCTCTGTTTTTTTCATTTACCAGTCATTCGACATTCATGACCTCTGCTGTTTGGCTTCCCTCCTGATGCTAGGATGGGAGTACCTAAGGATCCTTCCTTTCTACGATAACCAGTTGAAGGCTCAGCCCTAAGAAGGGCCCTTGTAGGGTACCCACTTCTCTCCTTATGACAACCTCCTTGACGGAGTGTCTCTGATGCTCTTGGCCCCCAGAGATGGGTCTGCCGAGCATCTAGACCTTATCCCACGGCCCTTCCCCCCAAGCCCTCCATTCCCATACATCAACGGATGGAGGGGCGGGGGTCCCCAAATACTGCTTCCTCAATATTTTTCTTCCTATGTTATCTTCCATATGGAGGCAGGATGCCTTTACTTTAGGGCACCCCTTATCAATCCTACCCTTGGCATCTCCTGCCAGCATGTCATTGGGGAAAGGCCTTTTGCCTATCCCATTTGCTCAAATGGTGGTGTGTTCCCTGCCCCAGTCTTGGTTAGTAACCTAACCTAATTGACCTCCTTTTCAGGTTAAGGTGGCAAGAGTGGCAATTATCTCACCCTTGTTCCTTGCCTGCGGTTGTAGGAGCCTGTTGCTCTGCATCATGACTGCCTTTCTCAGGAGTTGATTCTACTAGGGAAGGGCAACCCTCCTACACTAGACAGTCTTCCTAGTGACAAAGACGTTCCCCTTGCTATTGCGATACAGCAAGCCCCCTGGTGATGTACCAGGGATTGCCCCTGTTGGAGTTCGTCTCCTGACAGATTGGCAAATGACCCCTCAGCATTCTCATGCACATCTTCTCTTGAAGATCCTGCACTTGGTGGCGTTTCCACAGGCACGTGCCTGGCAGCCCACTGCTTTTCACCCAATTTTGGGGTACTGTGCCATTTGTGGGTAGCCGTGCTGACAGTGGATAAGGTTCTAACTCCACCCACCTTCCTCAGTACAGCTAGCAGTCACCTGATACTGAATGTATCCGAGCAGCACTCAAAGAACAGTGGGTTGCTTACCAGTAACTGTCCTCCTTCGAGATGAGCTGCTCGGATTCATTCATGTTCCTCCTGCCTTCCCCGCTACTTGGAGCTAGCAATTACTAGGAACTGGGGAGGAGCCGGGCTGCGGCCATATATATGGCTGGGGGTGGTGGCTGCCAGTCCTGTCCTGACAGGCTAAGGCTAAAAGAAGTTCCAGCCAATCGTGCGCTGTGGCACATAGACACCTGATGCTGAATGAATCCATGCAGCCCATCCCGAAGAAGGACAGTTACTGGTAAGCAACTCACCGTATCTTTGACGCTAGACAGCAATTGATGGCTCTGCTTCCAACTCTGCAACCTAAACAAACAAGGTTGGCAGTGGTTGCAGATGAAATTGTTGTCTCAGCCTGCAAGTAATGGGTTTTAGGTTTAATCTGATCTGAGCATTTAATATTCAAAGAATTTTCTTAGGTTGTACATGCAACCATATGACCATCACTGGTATTAGATAGGGCTTGCGGACAAATCTGCTCAAGAGCAAGCAGCGAAGGTCTGAGAGAACAATGCCCAAGACTGGAGAAGCTGATATCCATCTCGCACCAATTAAATGCAGTTAGCACATTAACATGCCTCTTACCTGCATTCTGTACTGGTTTAAACCATGTTTCGTTTAACACACCCTGGAACTAGGAAGAATATTGTAGGTCAGCACACAGTGTAATTTTGAAAGTATCCATCCAAAATCTCTGGGTATGTCTACACAGCAATGCGGCTGGCATGTGCCAGCTGATTTGGACTCGGAGGGCTGGGGCTATTTCATTGCTATGTATGTTTCTGGCCTCAAGCTGTTGTCTGAGCTCAAGCACCCTGCAAAGCGAGAGAGTCCCAAAGCCCTTCAAATTGAGTTGGCTGTCATGGGCTGGCTGTGGGTTTTTCTTTGCTGTGTAGATGTACCCTGTGTTCCAGGAGTATGCGCAAGCCAGGGTGGTGGATTGGGAGATGGCTATTGTAATAGGTGATTCTGTTTATAGCATCATTCATTCTGCTTCTTGATTCAGTTGGGGTAAATTTAATACTACCTCTCCTTCCTGCTGTTGCGTTAGTTAGCCAGGTTTACTGTGTTTCTTTTCTAGGCACCTCATTACTAGAGAGGTATTGACTACTTGGAGGGAATCCAGTAAAAGGAAACCCAAATATGGGGTTTGGTGATGAAATGATTGAACTGTAAGGATGGATTTAAAACAAATAAATATGTATAGTTTGGCTACATACCAACTAAGAAAGGACATAGCCTAACATGTAACTGAAAGGCATAACCTGGGCTTACCCCTTCTTCCAGCTCCCCAATGTATTCATTACAAGAACTGAGACTTTCATTCATCAGTAGAGTGTAGTCAGGGGTCTCAAACTCAAATCACCACAAGGGCTACATGAGGACTAGTACATTAGCCTGAGGGCCGCACCACTGAAACCTCTTCATACTATCAATATTTGCAATATTGATATGATAGCAGCATCATTGTGGACCTCAGGAAATAACTTCAGGGGCTGCATGTGGTGCCCAGGCCGTGAGTTTGAGACCCCTGGTAGATCTAAAGGAAGCTGTGTCTCTCTAACATCTTCCTATCAACAGTATATCTGGCTTTATGATTCTGTGATCATCAGAAAATACTGTCAGATGGTCACTGAACTCTTAATTTTTTTCAAGTGTTTATCAGGGTTCATTTTGGGAAAGTGTGTAAGTTTGCAGTCAGTACTAGTCACATGCAGTAATCATGATCTGATACACAATTCAGCAGTGTTTATTTGCATGAAGACCTGAAGCTTGTTATAATAGTGAAGGGTGATTGCTTGGGAAATTGGATGAGGAATGCTGTTATAGTTTCAGTAAGAAACTGATGAAGTTCTGATAAAAGTTGTCCAAGGTTAGTCTCCACTAGAAGTGCTACAACTGCACTGCAGCCCAGATTTAGGCTCCATGCTCTTTGAAAAGAGGTCTCAGGCTTTTTCTGTGGTTTCTGCCCACTGCATGCAGCAAAGCAGTTGGGTGTGGGGAGAGGTGCATTTTTGATTAAGCCAAAACTTTCTTTAAACATTACCCATCTGTTTTCTTCTGAATTCCATTTGATGAGTCCCAGTGTTCTGAGAAAGTGCTCTGAATAAGATAGCCAAATTGACCTTCTTTTGCTCTTTCGTTGTCCCTCTGTGCCAATGATGACACTGAGTCGTTCTCTTTAAATGTCCTTTTTTGTTGTTTGTTCATTGCAACGAGTGAGTCTGTTGGTTTCTTCCCAAGAATTTTCACGACAGCGTAGCATGTTAATGAAGCCATTCCACCGGGCTTTCTCTGTGTATTTTTTTTAAGGCATAGCTTAAGCTTTCTAATTACCTGTTCATATTTCAGCAGCCTGAACTTTGTGGCACATACTGAAGATAAACCTTCACTGTAATGGATTTCTAGTAAGACTATCTCCTAGCTAAGGCTCCTAAATCTTGGCAATCTCCTTACAGTGAACACTCTGCTATTAAACACAAACTCTTCACTCCCCGGAGCCAAATTGTAAGTGGAGTGCAGCATACATGGTTGGGTAATAAGATACCGCTGATACATTTTAGAGCAAGGTGCACTTTTACTTTATTTATGAAGATAGACGTGGTGGTTGAGGGCTTAATCACAGCTGATAAATCATTTTAAGAAAGCCTATTAGAACCAGATGCTGATTCTTTGCATTAACATGATATGTCTGTTGCTAGTCTAATAAGACACATCTCTCTCCCTCTCTTCCCCACCCTTCACCCCCACTCCTGCTGTGTGTGTGAACTGTTTATCTGTTTAAGTAGTGTCATTAATAAAATGAGGTGAAAGGAAGCGAAAAGAAATTTCAGCATGAGCAAACTGTGTTCCTGGTCATCTTTGTTTGGAAGGAATTCCAAAGCTTGCATAAAAAAGCTGAGAACAGCAAACGTGTGAAAGTTTTGAAGAACAACAGAACAGCCTTCACTCAGCATAAGGTCATCCTTTTGGGCCAGGTGGTTACAATACTGTAGCAAAAGAGCTGCAGGAGGGGGTGGGCATGTGGGCGCTTCAGTTACCTTTCCTTTCCTCAGCTTGAAGAGGGTGGCTGCAGGAACAGGTTCCTTGTCTCTCTAATGAGATCCACATGGGCTCAATCAGTGCCAAGCCCTATTTATCACTAATTGGTGTGTTTTGCTTGCAGATCTTTTCTATTATTTCCTGATTTTTTTTCCCTCTACACTTTTTATTATCTTGCCAAAATTCAAATACTAATAATTGCATGATTTATCATTTGTTTATAGCTTTTGTCCAGTGTATAAATGGATATATTTAAAGGGCTTCAAAACAGGAACAGCTCTTGTGTTGACTGAAGTTCTTTCACTTTTGTATACACAAGCATCATCTATTTGTAGACCTCCCTGGGGACTTCTAAAGCTTTACAGTTGGGAGTTCTAACCCTCCGCCCCACCCCAAGTTTCTTACTATATAAATAACAGCAATTGTTATTATATGGAGTAAGCATCCACAGGGTAAAATGTGTAGGTAAGGAACGTAATTTGTCCTCAAGGCAAATCTAGTAAAATAAACAAACGGGGAGAAAGAAGATCAATCTGGGTATCTTATTTAGAGCACTTTTTCAGAGCACTGGGACTCATCAACTGGAATTCAGAAGAAAACAGATGGGTAAAGGTTAAAGTTTTGGCTTAATCAAAAATGTACCTCTGCCCATACCCAACTGCCTTGCTGCATGCGGTAGGCAGAAACTGCAGGAAAAGCCTGAGACTTCCTTTCAAAGAGCATGGAACCTAAATTCGGGCAGCAGTGCCATTGTAGTGCTTATAGTGGAGACTATACAGCAGGGGTCTCAACCCAAATCACCACAAGGGCCGCATGAGGACTAGTTCATTAGCCCGAGGGCTGCACCACTGAAATCTTTTCATACAACAATATTGCAACTATCAATAGCAATAGTGTTGTTACGGGGCACAAGAAATAGCTTTATGGGTCACATGCAGCCCGCAGGCCGTGTGTTAGAGACCCCTGCTATACATTGAGGCAGGAGCATTTTCTCAGTAAGATGGTACCTGAAGTAATGGGAATCTGTGGCAGTACAGAATGGGAAATTTGAGAAACCGATGTTAGTCATATTTATGTACACTTTAAAATAGGTTTACCTTTTTCAAATGCACTCTAAAACCATTGCAAGGTACTTGTGTGAAAACTTGGGGAATGACTCTCTTTTTATGCTCTTTTGAGAATTCTGTGGAGGAAAAGAAGTAACCATATTGTCGCTCCTGCTGTCACTGGTAGTCAGCTTCATTCCACTTTAGACAAGATTCCCCTTGCATATTTGTGTCATATTTATATCTGCAAATACGTGAGATTGTAATAACACGTTCCACATGTCTGACTTGGATCAATGAATCATCTTCGTAGCCTGGTCAGGGACATCCATGAATGTTTCTAGTGAAGCATGCCTTATTGTAGTTCTTTCCAGGTAAGTGTTAACACAGTTTACCTCATCTATATAAACAGGGGCTAAGAATAAATGTTTTCAATGGTAGGTCGTATGATATATGCAGTAGTTACCCAGAAACACACGACATAAAATCACCCAGGTTTACTCCAGTCAATATTCTCTTCAAGAGGTGGCTTTTAATCTGGAAGCTCTTACATGTCTAATGTACCATATGGATTTAGGGACTAATTAGAGGAACACTATGCACCAAATCTTTGGATATGGCCAATTGCAAGTCAGGTGGTTGTGGGCAAAAGGTGACTTAAAATATTCCTTTGTTCCTATCTCAGTGCTGTTTTGTATATACGATACTGCTGGGGCTATGCTGGAACACACTGGAAATAGGTTTCAAGTGTAAAAAATCGGATCCAAACTCAGTTTCAGTCTATTGCCACCAATATGAAGAGCAGTTCAGAGCTAGGGTTTTGGTGTAGCCTGTTATTACACACAGAGGAAAAGCCTCAAAATTTAGATCTGGCTTCTAATCCTAAAACCCACAGATATCCTAAGGATGTTAAGTCTGATTGGTTGGTTTAGGTCCCTCCCTAACCCATATGTTCAATCTCCTTGAAGCCTGTTGTGCTCAATCCTGAACACCCATTAAACCAGTCATTCAGATAGCATTTATAAAATTAGTATTTCAGTCTAGGATATTTCTTGTCTTGTTTTTTTCCTACCAGTTCTCACAATGAACTGCACAGGATGAGCCTAGTATTTCTCATGCTGCCTTTACCAGTTGAGCTGCTTAAGTTTTGCTTTTTGTTTTGTGATGCTCGTGTAGATTCCTTGGCTACCAAACATGGGTAGAAAAATTTATGCAACAAGCATGCCATATTCCATTTCCATCTATCAGATGGCAAATAGTGCTTTTTAAAGCTCTTGTGGGTAGGAGTGGGACTGATTTTTATCTCCTGTTTAGTTTGAGAGAAAGGGAAGGTGACTCAGCAGGAGGTAGCTGTAGGACGCATTTTATTAATTTTGAATTCTGTGGTGCACCCTACTAATAAAATTAAAGGACTAGTGAAAGTGCATTGATTGGAATAGCAGTCTCTGAAAGTCAGCCATTAGAAGCGAATGAAACCTATAGCAGTGAATGAAGCCTTAGTTGAGTGACCCATTTGGAGTGGGTTATATTTATCCCTGGTGCAACTCTGACTTCAGCGGAGTTTCTCAAGGAATGAATTTGTCGCAGTATAGCTTATGCAAAGATATGAAGGGAACGTCTTCTCAAAGAAAAAGATGATGCTTAGGTATGAGGGCTTGATATGGACTTTCTGCAAGTATGTACAACTAAACTTTCCCTACATTAAAAAGCAAGAAGAGGTGCATTTTAAATGCCATTTCCCTGTTCCTGCTTCTCTCTCGCTCACACACATGCGCTCCCACAGAATTAACAGTCTCTTATCAAATGGAGAGTAACTTTCTCCCTTTCCTGATGTGAAGATAACCCAAGTGTATGGTTGAGTATGATCTCTGGGAAAAGAGCATGTGCCAGTTCGTAATGTGAGTGTATGTGTCAAGTGAAGATCTGCTTTTCCGTATGGGGCCTATGGGATAGGAGAGCTCAAATTGTGGAGGCAGAATGAATTTTATGGTACAAATAGTCTTTTTTGAATTTCTACAACTTATTAGTCACAGCAAGCTGCCCTTATTGATTTTTGGTAAGAGAGGTCGCTTTTAATCCTCTACAGTGGAAAGAGATGTGAATGTGTGCCCTCCATAGCATGACATTAAAATTGACACAACTCTATCAGCTCCATGAAAATTCCTTCAGCCTAGATGGATTATTGCCTTGCCTTTCAGTGGATACAAACTGCCATCCATAAAACACCAAATGACAGTCAATGTACAAAGTTCAAAATGTTCGTGAAAGAAAGTGTGACACCCCACTCTCCTCAAAAGCTGAGAAAACATATGACTACACTAGGAAAGCTGCCTCTGTGGAAATGGACCACTAGTTTTCCCTCCCTCTCTTCTTGATTTTTAAGTCAATATAGAGTTGTGATTACCATATAAAAGGATAAGCAAAAGCTGACCCTTCCCTATGATTATGAGGAAAACTTTATTCTGGCTCCTGGCCCATGCTAGTTTTGTTTATGTTCTTCAGAGAACTGAACCTTTGAATGCAATTTGAATAGTCCTTCTCAAATCATAAGTGTGTGTCAAAATAAACAGGAGAGATGAATTCTCAGTAGTTCTCTTTTCATCTTCTCCACCCCTACCCCTGACCTTGTATTCAGCTTAATGATAGTCTGTGGCATCTCATAATTAAGAGGAGGTCTTCCTGAGGAAAAATGTGCTTAATGAGGTTAGGAAATGCTTTATGGTCATGGAAAAGTAGTAGTTTTTTTCCTCTTTCTTTGGAAATTAGGAAACAGTAACTGTCTGTTTTGATTGTATGCCAGACTTTATTTGGAAATCTGTCCATGAAGGTCAACAGGATTTCTGAGTCTTAGTAAAAATTTACACTCTCTGATCTTCAGGAATGTTTGTTTGGCTTATCATGAAAGCTTTGCATTCCCTTTCTCTTTCCATTACCTCTAGCTGCTTTTTTATCATCTCCTCCAGACCAGGGAATTCTCGTCCTTATTCAAATACTGTGACAGCCACTTGCAGCCTCTTATTTCCGAATGAGTGCCAGAAACCTTTGTGCTCTTCTCCAGTAGAAGTGGAAGTTTTGCTGGCATTGGCACACTTAAGTTCTGGGGCACTCTTAACACTGAAGGATGACTAGTTGCAAGTAACTGCAGTTCTGTGGAAGACTGGAGGTGGGAAAAGCAAGAGCTGTGAGACTGGTGGTGGTTGATGGCCGGAGACTGTGAATGGTGTGGGTCTATAGTCCAGAGACTGAGGGCCACTGCCCCAGTATTAGTAGTGGAGTGAATCTTACTTTTCTAACTGAAGGACATTTTGGAAAATAAATCACACAAAAAACTTGGACAACAGTAGAAACTAGACCATGTGTACTCTCTCTTTTTATTGTAATCCTTGTGTTTGTCATATTTGAGACCTCTTTACTGTAATGCACTTCAATAAGAAAACTAAGATTGATTGATTAAGCCTTTCCTTCTCAGTAGAGTTTAAAATAAGTGGAGAAGTGTGTGGGGGGGGGGGCAAAGCTTTCCCAACTCTTCTGGGGAAAGCGCTTCTTGTCCCCCCCCCCCTCATTTGAAAGAGTGCTGCTCTTTTCTTCCCTGTCTCCTGGAGGAAGGGGGAGTTGGAAGAAGGGGCAGCCATGGGAACTGGAGGTTAGTTTCCCAGTTTTCATAGCGATTGGTGATGCAGCTTCTGACAGGCGCATTGGGGATGAAAAGCTGTGCCAGCTATGAGTTCCCTATCTGGTTTCTGTCCTTTACATAGCTCTGTTTCCTCTTCCTGCTTCCTTTTGCCGTCCAGGATGGGGGAGACCACACCATCAATTCTTCTTCCCCCATCCAAAGGCAACAAAGAGATGACACCCTGCTCCACTGTGAATTCCTTTTTATCTCTGAGTTGAAAAGACAGACTAGCCAGACCTTTTAAATCCCCCTTCCTACCTAGCACGCCCCGGTTTGGATAGGAGTGGAGGGTGGGGAGAAAGGGTTTACCAGTTCAGCATAAACTAAAGCTGATGGCTCTCCTCCTTTCTGTCCTATAATCTCCTATCTTTGGTCCAAGTAAGTGTCCAGAGTTCTGTCGGTCGTGAAAATAAAGGAAGACTTAGTTGAATGAAAAAGAAAAGTTTAGTTGTAGGGAAGATTGAAAGGCGCAGACAGAAAGAGGGAAAGAACTAAACAGAACTTGCAGATAATGCACCAAAGAAGTTAACTTTTTATTGTACTGGAAGTGTGATGCCAAAATATTGCACTGATATATTCATTAGTGGTTCTGTTCAAAATACTGGAAAATAGGGAGGTTAAGATTGTGAAAATGTCATTGACTTTTTATTCCTTTTATCAAGGATTTCAATTAAGATTTTTTGAAAAATCAAAATTTCAGCTGTCCAGCTGTCTTTGTGGAAGTTAAATTTAAATGTCAGAGAACAGAACTGTACAGGAAGAAGAGGAGATAGGAGAGACCTGATTAGGAACAGGAGATAAGAATGGTTTTCCTGTATAAAGGGAAGGGGGGAACCTTCCTTTGGTTTTATGTTGTTATTTAGGTTTGGGGCAATTGGGGTGTTTTTAGTTTCTTGCTTTTGTATTCTTTCTTTATTCCTTCATATTTTGTATGGAGCATATGCTCATGTACATACCTCATCATCGGATGCAAGAGTGTATTTGTACCTGATTTAAAAATCCAATAAAGTTTGCCATTGGCAAGTAGTTACAATTAAATACCAGTTAAAGCTTTTTTTCAAGGGGTGTGTGCGGGTGGGTGGGTGGGTGTGAGAAAGAGAGAGAGAGAGAGATCTCTTTAAATGTTTCCATAATACAGGAACGTGTAACAGGTTTTTCTAATTTTTCAAGAGCCCCACTCACAATTTTGTTTTCTTTGTTGCATCCTATGCTAACCACCATTTCAGCAGAGCTCATAAGCATGTTTAAATCCCATTTCCTTAAATTATTCTTAAGGATATGCATAACTTTAGGAATGCATGTAAATCCTTTCTGAAATGGGATGGACTGTTGAAATGGAGTTTTAATATGGAGACCTGGAATGATGGAAACAAAACCTCCCATTTTAATATAGTTTAGCTACTGCCTGTTTGGTACTGTGTATAATTGTTAATATGTAGATTTTGTAGATGAGTAAATTTAAGATATGCAGGAGTTTAATGATTTCCCCAAAATCATTTGAGTCAGTAACAAAAGACTTGTTTTCTAATCACTTTCTGCAACAACTTATTTTTTTCTTTTTAATAAGCGTCTTTGCTTGCTATATGAAAATGACTCACTAGAGGTCTTCATGTTAAGAATAAAAATGTTAGTGATATTTCCTGTAGGAGATAATATTCATATTTCTCATTAATATGTTCTGAAAAATATCCAACTTACATTGATTTTTTTTTTTTTTAAAAAAAATCTGTCTGTAGTTCCCTTGAAGAAGCTGACACTCCATTTGTCATAGATCTTGGATTTTTCTTCCCCAGTTGTCTGTTTTTTCTAATGGAACTTGAAATGAGTGTAGTTTGTATGTCTGTTTTTTTGTTTGTATCAGTATCATCAACCATGTCAACATAACACAAGAAATATGTAACATCCATGCTTATTTGCTACATAAATTATGGATGTTTGATTAATTTTTGTTAGAAAAGGAGTCCTTTAACTTTTAAAATATAAAAATTCAACTCCAAATGATAGTCCTATTGGATTATACAGTTAAATGTTGTTGTTGGCCAAATCATGGTCCCACATTGGAGGTTGCAGCTCCCCATAGTCACATCACTTGTGGCACATCCCTATATTCTCTAGTATCGGCTGTCTGCTTCGCAGATAGTGGCCTGGGATGGGAAACAGGCTTTGCAGAGCTAATGCAGCCCTCCCCTGTGCAGGTGAGCTGGAGGAGTCAGGGAGTGGAAAAACAGCATTTATGATTGAGTGCTTAAATCAACTTCCTGAGTGGACAATGACAATCACAGCCTGTATGGAATGAATATGTTTTTACCTTTGTTGGTGAACCATTAAATACAATTTTTTTTAAAGGGGGGGAAAGGATTTCCATTGTTTTTGTTCTAAAATTACTGGGATTTTTTTGTTTTCCTGTCATATTTTAATATTCAGTTCCTCTCATCTTATCTCAAGAACAGCTAATCTGTATCCACTCCTTGAATAGCATTATCCTGACAACATGGCAGTGAAAAGAATCCAGACAACAGGGCTTCTAACAATGCCTAAGGGCCCCAGCAATAGGAATGCCCTGAAAAAAATGTGCTCTAATCCAGCTGCCCTTCGTATTGTTGTCCCCCTATCCAATTTACTAGAGAATTTCCCACTGGCTCTTGGCTTGTTCCCAAATGAGAGTGTAATCTTTAAAAGATTACACTGCATAATGAAGGGACAAGGAGCTCTTTATTAACTGGAATGGGGAGTCACTCACTGTTAGGAAGGGCAGATGGATGGACTGTATCAGTGTCTCTCAGTTTCACTGTCTAACCCTTCTTCTCTCTGTGATAGCATGGTAAATTGGGAGTGGGTAACCACCACAACCAGTCCGTAGGAAGAAACAGAATGTAGGTTATGATTAGGGAATGCTCCTATAATATGGGGGATTACACCATAGCTGTTTCACTGCCACCAGAATTCAATTACTAGCATAATACCACGGCATGTTAAAAATTTTCCTTTTTTGTTCCAAAGCTGATCCATTCAAAGTTAATATCATTTAAAGAATATGAATACTGTATGAAGGATCTCAGAAAGTAAGTAACTTGCAGCACTATCTTTATATATGTTGCTTGAGACTGATCCTTTACAGCTTGACTTCAAGAGAGCTATGCCGATTTATGCCATCTGTGTATCTGGCTCCCTTCCTGAAGGCTGGTTATTCTGTACTTTCAAAAAGGGATGTTTGGCTGCTTCACGGAATTTTTAAAAAATTTTTAAAAACTCCTCTTCATCAGCTTAATAGTTAAACCCCAAGAGAACTTGGTCCAAGGCTTCCACAGCAAAATAGGTTAGGGTAGCATTCCTTAAGAAATGTCCTTCAAAATTGTTACTTAATAGCGTAAAACAAGTCCAGGACCAGGTCACTCCCAGGGCGTTGCGCCTTTCAGCACAACCTCTGGACTTTCTACAGCTTGCAGCATGACTTCAGTCTTGCCTCCTAACCGGGCAGGACTGTGTCCAGGAAAACTTGAAACTGCTGTTTCCGATAGTGTAGAATAGACTGTGCAGGGCTGTGGGTGTCAAGCTATGTTAATTCTTCAGGGGCATTAATTTCTTATTGTTCATCACCTTCTAATGACTAGATAACTACCCCCTTTGAAAACTTCAGAAACAGCACACCATATTAAGAAACATTAAGCCAGCTAGCATCATGGAAAAACCTAGCAGTGTAATTGAGAGAGAGAGAGAGCAATGTGGCTGAACAGTCTTTCTCATCCACTTAGCTTTTTATGAAAATCTTATCAATATCCTGCATGCCTAAATTTTTTTTTGATCAGCTGTTTTCTTTTTTAATTGTGCCACATTTTGATGTATGTATTGCTGTGGTATATAGTCATTAAAATGACTTTTTCAGTTATTGTACATGCTGTTTTGATACTTAGGGGAAATGTACAAGGAGGAGGAAAGGGCTACATCTCTTAAAGCACTGGTTCTCAACCTCTTTTTATTTGTGGACTCCTAAAATTTCATTTGTGGGTGTGAACCCTTTGGAAATCTTAGACATAGTCTGGGAAACCTCAAAGGGGTCTGTGGGTCACAGGTTGGAAAACACTCTTCTATGGTAACAACCTTTCTTCTTCGAGTGCTGCTTGGATACATTCAGTAATAGGGGTATCCATGCCAGAGCACACAATTGGTTGAAACATTTTGCCCTAGCCTGTCAGAAGAGGGCAGGCAGCCACTGCCCCTCCCCCGCGACTATTTATGTGGCTGCTGCCCGGCCCCTCCCCAGTTTCATTTCTTCCACCTTAGCGTCGGTTGTGGAAGTGCCCATTCCTTGCGCTTTGCAAGCAGCCTGTCTCCTTTGTTCACTTTGAGTCTTTTGTTCAATTGGGACTACTTATTTGTGGACCTAGTTCCACTGAAAAAGGTTTCCCCTCTCGGGCCAGAACATCGCGCTCCTATACCGTCTGCCATGCCAGGGTTTAAATGCTGTGCTGAATGCAGCCAGTCCTTCCCGTGGGCTGATCCCCATGAGAAGAGCCTCTGGTGCCTGGGTGAAAGCCATATGGTCACCGCTTGCTCCATCTGCCTGTCCTTTTAAACCAAGGACAATCAAGGACAGGGAGCTAAGGTGCCACGTCCTAGCCTCTGAGCAGGCTCAGCACTCTTCCCCCGAGGCCTCGGGGTCTCCTGTGGCACCACGTGCTAGCTTGGCACCGGAACCCATCCAGCACCATGCCAATAGGGGACACAGGACTAGCTCGGTACCGATATCGTTACCGTGGCTCTGCCACAGCTCTGGGTCTTCGACATGGGGCTCCCCTTGGGACCGAGCAAGGTTGGTGCCGATCCTGATGATCCCGGAGGCAGTCGAGGCAGCAAGGGCACTCCTCCTCCTGCCTACACCTTCCTCTCTGGTGCCTGCTAGAAGAGGGAAATCAGCCTTCATTTCGAAGGTCTGGGTGCAGCATAAACGGCACCATACCCTTTCTCTATGGCCGGGACTGGGCTCCCTGACACTGGAGCCCACTACCTCGTTGAGTCCTGGTACCGTTGAGCCATCCCCCTGGCATCATATCACCCTGCCCATCCCCTGTACTGCCCTGAGGGTCCTGAGACGTTTCCCCCTCTCCCAGCCCAGAGGGAGGGGCCTCAAAGGGCTCCAAACGGCCCTGGTGCCGCCCCACACCTGCAGGAGGAACCACCAGTAGGGAAGCCGACGAGTGGTCCTGAGTCAGCACCTGCTGGGGACCCTGAGCCCCGACCTACCTCATGCGATTTGGAAGAGCCACCTCTGGCTGCTGAGGACTCCAAACCACTGCCTGTCTCCCGCGACCTGGAGGAACTACCCCTGGCCGCTGAGGACCCTGCACCTCCACCCACGTCCTGCAACCTGGAGGAGTTACCCCTCGCAGAAGAACAAGACGGGCTCCCCGACTTGTCACCGCCTGACAAAATGGAGGGGTTTTACAATCTACCCATGGGGGACTATCCTGAGGAGACAGACAATGAGGTATGGCTGGAGCTGAGGACCAGGGGTGACCCAGCAGAGTGCGAGACTCAACCCTCCATGGGGGGCCACACCACAGGGGCAACGTGTTGCGGCCCAGACCCCACTGACCCCAGCACCAAAGCCCTGGGCCCATTTGTGGACCTGAGCTGGGACACAGTGGAGTGGAGTGACCCCACGCTTCCGCTGACCCCTTCCCCTAGCCTCCTCACAGCTTGTGAACTTCATGGTGACACCATCAATCCCTAGATCCCCTAAAAGATATTGTTGGTGACTTTGCTTGACCCCTGCCAAGAGGCTAAAGACTTGGAGCCCGGCCCGCACCTGGGGCTGAGGGTTGTGTGACTTTGCCCAGCCAAGGGGCCAGAGACTTGGTAGCCCTGCCCTATGCCGGACTGGTGGCTGGGTAGCCTTGCCCAGGGCAAGAAAATAAAGACTTGGTGGTCTCACTCCTGAGCTGGGGCTGGAGACCCTGACAGGCCGCCCCTCCCTTTCCTGGAGGCAAAGGGGCCGTGTTACACTCCCCTATCACTTATCCGTAGGGTGGAGCCATTCACCCTTCCTTATGCGCTGCACTAACCAACCATTCTCCTATATCACCAGTGCATATTAGCTGATGCACAGATATAGTTCGCATCCAAACGATCCCCAATGAGGGATCCAAGCATTATGCTCCCAGCTCAGTGGTACTTCAACCTCTTCCTGAACCCAGAGAGCAAGCAAACCACCCCTGCCTGCCAAGTACTGGACACAACTGTCAGTGATCGGCCACCAGGCATAAATGCTTGGTCAATCAATCGCGTTTTCCAGTGGAGAAATAAACCCTCCGGTATTCCTTGTCACCAGCTGGTCCACAGCTTGGGTGGGTGTGCTTGAGAGAGTTCTCACTAGCTGGGGCCTCTACCCCTTTTACCTACCCTCCCTTTTCCTGTAGTGGAAAGAGGCCTCGCCAAAAAACAATGAATCACTTTCCCTGGCTTGCGATTACCATAGCCTTCTCTCTCAGTTATCCTGAAACTAGGAGAATCTGGAACTTTCATCTATAATCAAAGTTTTTTTCCTGAATTTTCTGATTTTTTTTTTTAAAGTATTTAATTAAAATAACTTAGTTGGATGTCTGCCTGTCATTCATTTTTGTTCTGGATTCACCTGGGACCAAAGCTGAAATAAAGAAATGCTGAGAATAAAGTTCCTGTATTTTCAACATGATTGAAATCAAACTACTTTTTTTGAGAGAAGTTATAAATTTCTTAGCTTTATATCTCAGAATCAAACCTCTTAAATCTTGTTCATTGAAAAATACAGATTGTAAACTGTTTTGGGAGGGCCCATTTTCTGCTATTTTGTTTTAAACAGCACCTATGATAGTGGGCCCCAAACTGGAGTGCCGTTTTAATACGAATAACTCATTAAGAACTTTACTTGTATGAGCAGAATCTTTAATTTTGTTCAGTTTCAAGAGTAAGAGTTTGCATAATCAGGCTTTTAAAATGGCGCCTTCTTTAATACTAACAAACAAGGAGGCCTGTGGCACTTAAAGACTAACACTTATTTTTTGCATGAGCTTTCATGGGAGAAAATCCCACTTCATCAGATGCTTTGAAGATAGGGGAACTTTAAGTGCTGCAAGACTCCTTCGTTGGTTGGTTGGTTGGTTGGTTGGTTGGTTAGTTGTTTTACTGAACTAGACTAACACGGCTACCTCCTTTGGATCTTAAACACTAGTACAACATAGACAGTTTAGCATATTGCAGCTTCATGAGTTTAATATATGATTACTTCGCATGATAGGTGCTAATACCGTCTAGCTATAATGAGCTAATAAATTCCAGGAATGTTTCCGAAGTGTGTAAGAAATGGTACATTTTCATTGGAAAACAACCATTGCCAAGAGCACATTTCCTGAGATAAAAAAGTAGCTGTTTATGAGAAGGGCAAGGTAATGCCTGAACATGTTTTCTAAAAAGAACAGAGCTGGTAAGAACTATCATTTAGAAAGTACAGTGTTTGTTTTATGTAGGTACTGCCCTGTAGAACTGAACTAGGAGGAAGGGGGGAGGAGAGAAAGATTGATTAACATACATAGTCCTCTGCTTGGAATATACAATATAAATCTCTGTCCTGCTTTAAGCTGTGAATTCCTCTGCAGGAGTTATAGTAACAGACAAATTAGCATAATGTAATTGGCAGACAAGGTCAGCCACTCTTCAGGAGCATTAGCAATGTTTACTGTAGGAAGAAACAGACAAAGTATTGTTGGGCAGTATTTTGTCTGGTCCTTTAAGAAGGGACAGTAGTCATTTTAGTGCTCTATAGATCACTGCACTCATTACCAAACTCTGGTGAAGTTTCAACTGTCTTATTTCCTCTTTAAAAACAAAACAAAAACAGCAAAGATTTTCCCTCTCACACAAATGTTAATGTATGCAAGGAATATTTTCCCCTTTAAAACTCCTTGGATTTGTATTTTTCCTATGAACCATCTTTCTCAGAATGATAAATTAGCATCCTGCCTGATACCTAGTAGCCGTTGTCATGGGGTCTTACATTTTCTGATCTCATGATTTAAAGTTTAATTAAGAAAGCTGGTAAATGTAGGCAAGTTTGCTTTGATACGTTTTTGAAGTTTTTTATATTTGTAAACTTCAGGGGCATGTACACTCACACAATCCAAACCTCCTCCTCACAAAACTAACTGGAACCTAACCTTGTTAATTTCACCAAGTTATAGATTGAAACCTAAAACATAATCTTGTACTTTGAAAGAAGCACTGTAGTAAGATGCAACCCTGCCATCTTACCGTCCTTTGTCTTTGATTCCAACAGATTAGCAAGTAAATACTTTAACTCCCCCCAAATAGTTTGAACCAACTACTAGCCTATATTATCTGGTTGGCCATAAAGGACCAGTTGCGTGAAACAGCTTTAGAAACATCATTCTTTGGGATGCCCTGTTTTCTTGCCCTTCTCTCCTGGTGTGCCTCTAAATGATCATGTCTTAGTAGGAGGCATTACTTATAATGGGGGTCTCAAACTCAATTCACCACAAGGGCCGCATGAGGACTAGTACGTTAGCCTGAAGGCTACACCATTGAAACCTTTTCATACAATGATATTGTAAATATTGGGGACAATAGTGTCGTTGTGGGCTGCAGGAAATAGCTTTAAGGTCCACTTGCAACCCGTGGGCCACATGTTTGAGACCTTCGACTTATAACCTGCTGGCAGATTGGTAAATGGCAAACTTCAGTGTAGTACTGTAATGCGAAAACCCATTTCCATTATGCCCCTAAAGTGTTATCAGATGGATCTCTAATGCAGACTTGTTCTCCAGTGTTTTGTTGTCACGTTGTTAAATGATCAACAATAGGGTTCCACTATATTTTGATGCCTGAGGAGGCAATACCATCCAACCAAACTATGATCATGGTGTTTTTTCCACAGGCATGTTAAATGCCTTCATTGGTCTTGGTATGCTATTTGTGTCCTACATCTAGGAACAGAATGACATTTCTCTTTGAAAACTGGCTTGTCAACTTTAACTATCCAGTTACAGTAGCACGCCACGCATTCATGCCTAACCCCGTACCTAACAAGCATCCTGAGTAGTCTTTTTTTTTTTTTTTTTTTTTTTTAAATTGTTGACATAATGTTCTTCTGAGTTTCAGTATTGGGAAGAACCACGCAATAGGAACGCTATAACCTTCACATTGATAGTCCTTTTATCAAAGAAATATACCTAGCCACCTTGTTCTCTGTTGGAATCCTAACTCTCACTTGGCTGAATCATGTTCTGTTCTCCCAGGTGAGATTGAATATCCAGCTGGATCACAGCATTCTATAAAATGATGAGTTGTTCATTATTTGGGAAAGGGTAAAAAAATGAGTAACTGGCTCATCATGCTTGTGAGACATTTCCTCGCTGGTTTAGAAGTGCCTTTTGAAGGTGTATAATATATTTTTCCCTGTGATGTAGGCACCTTAGTAGTGCTTATAATGAGAATTATTAATGTAATCATGGTAAGTAGTGGTGTGAAAATGTTAACAAGCAAATACTTGACTATAATACAGCATATTTGTTTGCTGTTTTACTCTCTGTTTACCTCAGTCAAAAGTCAGGCCACATGTGCCCAAGTGGTTTTTTTTTCTTTTTGATTCCACTCTTCTTTCACCTTATGTAATCTGGCTCAGTTCCTTGGCCTTGTTTTTCAGAAGTGACTAGATTTTGGGTGTCCAACTTGATACTCCTTTAAAGAGGCCTATTCTTTAGAACATGCTGAACACCCATGTCTGAAAATCAGATCCTATAAAGGTGTCTGAAGTTGGGCATCCCAAATCACTAGTCATTTTTTTTTAAATTTAAGTTCCAAAGGGGCAATTGAGTTAGTCAAGTTCAGTAAAACAAACAAGGAGTCCTGTGGCACTTAAAAACTAACATTTATTTATCACAAGAGCTTTCATGGGAGTAAATCCCACTTCGTCAGATGCTTTGAAAAAATTTCTTTTTTAAATGTAAGGCTTCTATCTTTGATTTCCTGTTTTCTAGGCACCAATGAAAATATTTCTATATAATTGTCTGTACAGCCATTTTCTTTTGATATTTTGATATCTTTTGATATTCTGATATCTTTTTATTTTGATTTTCTTTTGATATCTTTCATAGGGCTAAGTAAGTAACATACGGTAGACTTCAGCTCATCTGTTCCTTTCTAACGCTGTTATGGTGATGGATATGATCCTTTGTCATTTGTGTCAGACTGGACTTCAAGTATACCTGTACTTCATGCTCCTCTGTAAAGTTGCCTGGCTTTTTTTTTTTTTTTAATATGTTTCCTGTTTACAGAAAAATTGCTATGCTCAGTTGATTCTGTAGACATTCTGGGTTGTGGTCAAAATTATTTAGTGAAGCCTTTTTATCCATTGCTCTCAAAGTGCGTTAGCTGCATTATTAATTCTTTTTTAGATACCTGGCAATTGTAGCACAGCCATTTTAAGTGGGAATGATTTGCCTGGGGTCATATAGGGAATTCGTAGCTGAGCCAGGAACAGAAAGAAGGCAGATCTCTCAATCTATCCCTTATAGTATATCTGACCTTCAACTGCTTCCTTGAGTTTGTGTGAACCATCCTCATGATCTCTACTTTTCCAATTCCCAGTTCACTTCATAACTTTCCAATCCAGATGACTTTCTGACTAGCGATCTTTCTTCCTTGTTTGTTTTTAATAATTCCTCCCTCAGCAGTCTACAGCTAGCATGTGGCCACCAAGTTGCAAAGCTCCCTATCCAAAAGCAAATGAAAGACAGGATGGAGAACAGCCCTTTGGCCTGTAGACTTTCTTTTCATTTGCCTGAAATAGACTGACAGAATTTTCCCATTTATATTCAGTTCCTTCATCTATGCTTATTTTCTCAGTACTGTTAGCCAAACATTCTACTTTCTCCTGGAGAAGTAACAGCTCAAACAATGCACTGATGGGATGTGCCACAAATCTTTCTCCTTTATCTCCTAGAAGTTGCCTTTAAATTGGTTATTATGATAGGGGATTAGTATTTGAAATGTATGTGGCAGGGGAATGGTTCCATGTTCCTTCAGATCAGCACTGTTGCTTAGCATTCCCCTAGGCCTGAGGGCTATTAGTACCTCAGGTAAGGTATAGATTAGAGCAGTGGTTCCCAATCTGTGGTCTGGAGACCCGTAGGGGTCTGCGGATATGTTGCAGAGGGTCCATAGAGCCTCTCCCTGCTGGGGCTGGAATCCAGCTACAGCCCTGATGCTCACTGCCAGGACTGCCTCTCCACCACATGGCCAGAACCTGGCAAGGGAATAGGCCGTCACAGCTCCCCGGTAGGGGCAAGGGCAGGGGGCCATAGCTGCCGTGGTTTGGCTCCCCAGCAGTGCGGGCAGTGGTGGTGGCAGCGCTGCTCGCTGGCTGCCCCAGTGGTGCAGGCCAGATTACATAATCAGCGAAGGGGGCTGCAAAGTTTTAACAAAAAAAAAAAAAGGGGGTCCCCAGCCTGGAAAAAAGGTTGGGAATCACTGGGTTAGAGAGATGTGTCGCTCTCATACTAGTGCATAATCAAGAAGTGACATTAACTACATGCAAAGGGATGTTAAATGCACATAGTAAAGAAACTGGGAAAATTGTTTTCCTTAAATCTCAGTTGTAATAAAACTAGGTGTTGCTTGCAAGACTGAGAGCTGTAAAATGTACAGGGAGAAATGTGAATTTCAAACTGATGGTATCTCTTAATTTTAATTTTGAGGGTAATGTGGCTTTATTGAAATAAAATACCATTACAACATTTTGAGTAATGCTTGCAGCTCCATAAAACATTGTCATTGTCTGTTCTGTCAATTTGTCACAGCCCTTATTGTACTTGCTGGGACAGTGCCTCTAAACAAGAGAATTTAACATTTGGAACTCTTTTGATTCCAGTTACCTAGACCTCAATAATTGGGTCACCTTTCCGCATCCAGGCAGGTGCAGGAATTTTTAAAAAAAATTATGTGTGACTACAAAGATCATAGGCTGTACCTGTTTGTACTGATGATTCTAAAAACTCCCTCAGTCCGGTAAGTTTACTTTCTTCCTCCAAATCAATAACTCTAAGTTATTTAGACACTGGGGTTTAGGCTGCAAATTCCATAACTTGTCATCATGAATGCCTGGTGGATTGATGAGTGTACTTGAACCACCAAGGAGCAACAAAGCTTTGTCCTATTCAGTTCCTCCTGAAGAGCATCCCTTCACTCTCAGATCCCTAACCAATCCAGTTGCTTGACCCTTGAACTTTAGCAAATAATGGCTCATGGTTCTTTTTGGACCGTCATTTGCCAGTCTCTCAATCCTTCCCCTTCCCCTCCCTTTGTGTTGGACCCTATGTTGCTTCATTCAGCCAGTCCCACCATAGCTGTTACAGCCAGTTAAACTCAGGAGAGTTTTTGTATGAGAACATTTAAGATCTGGTGTAGAAGCATTTCCACTTGACCTCTTATCAGAAAAGTTAAATGTATTGGTTTGTTGTATGCAACTTCCTGAATGGAAAAGCATGAGCAAGCAACTGAGCTTGTGTTTCTTGACTCTGCAATTTGCCCAAAGAATGCTCTTGCCCTTGTATACAGAGAAGTCATCATTGCCATAACTCGTGTATGATGCCAGTGAAATTAGTGAAGTGAGTGTCACAAAATTTCTAAATAAAGTTTAAGAAATTAGATGCCAAAACTTTGTACAATAAATTTGCTACTAATGGTCTAGAAATTGCTTCAATAACATTGAAAAACATACCTTTAGTTAGTGGTTTCTAAAATCTGTAATCTAAAGCAACACCTGGAGGATTGCCCTGGGGTTCTGCTTCATGCTGGCTAAAAACTATCTTGTACAAAAGAAAGGAAAGGCAGTTTTCCAGTCAGCCTTTAGCTGGTTTCCAAATCGGATAGCTACTCTTACATATCTAAGAGCTTGTCTACACAAACACTAAATCCATAGAAAGCTGGGGTGTAAATCTAGCCCACATTAACCCAGTGTGCATTAAATGTGTACGTGGATCCAGCTGCTGCACATGAAATGTTTCACGTGTTTTGATCTACTCACTTTTTGAAATAGGAACAGATCAATGCTCATTGGGGAACTTTTAGTGCATGACAGCAAGGCCCATGTGGATCTGTAGAGAACATCTATGCAGCAAAAAAAAAAGACTTGCTGTGCTAAGTTTCAGAGTTTAGGTCAACTGACTCAGGCCCATGGATCTTTCTTTGTAGTGGTAAAATTAGCAGTGTAACCTAGATTCTGGGCTCTGAAATCCAGGAGGGGTGGTCCTCAGGGCCTCCAACCCAAGTCCAAATGTTTACATTGCTACTTTTAGGCTCCCAAAGCAAACTTTGGGTAAGTCCTATGAGTTCAAATCTGTTGACCTAGCCTCTGAGACTTGCTGTCATGGTTTTTTTTTTTTTTTTTTTGGTGCTGTTTATATCTATCCAGGCTAGTGCAGGGAAGTTTGCACCCCAAGTTAGCCATGAGCTAAGTGTTCATGTAAAAAAAGCCCTAACTGATTTGACTACTGACTGCCTGTAAAATCAGTTTTGTGTCTCAAATTACAAACAATGACACTTTGAAAACCAGAAGCTATGGTTTATACTTTAGCCTTTTGAAAACAGTTTTCATACTTAACATAATAGTAAAGTAACTACAGGGACAGGTTGGAGGCTAAGACAGTGTGTGATTTTTGTAGATAAGGCATTGGACTGGGTGTCAAAATCCCTGGATTCTGTTCCTGACTTTGTCAGTGACCTGCTGTGTGATCTTAAGCTAGTCATTTCCTCCTCTGTGCCCTCTTCCATCCTTTGTCTATCTTGATTGTAGGCTCTTTGGGACAAGTACTCTCTCTTCTAATGTGTCTATAGATATCACCTAATGTAGTGGGGCCCTGATGTCAGCTGAAGTTTTCAGGCACTATTATAGTACAAATAATAAGGTTTAAGCTAATAGGATGCTAACAGATTTCTTTGGGTTTAGTTTTTTTTACTCTGATCTAATAGGGACTATGTTCAGATTCTCAATACAACATTATAACATAACAGAGTTTTCCTTTAGACAAAGTTCTATAGAGAATGTATTTTCATGTAAATATGTTCTTTATAAAGGATTTGTTGGGTTTTTTGTTTAGTGCTCCATCTGCTCAAGAAAGTAGACTTAAAAAAAAGCTAACTCCAGCATAGCATATATTGTTTCATTAGCAGACATAACCTTGTTTATTTGGTTTTTAAAATTGTATTTGGAAAAGGAAATCAGTTTGCACCATTGACATGTTGCCAGATTGTTGTTTGTAAATGCTACAATAGGCAAGTTGGAAGAAAAAAAAATATTCAGTTTATGACTTGATCATTAAGTTTGGCAAAAATTGTGTACAGAACCATGCAGCCAATTCTATTTCCCGTGCTCTGCAGCCTCCAATTAGTGGGATGCAGTGCAGTTATCCCAGTGCAATGTACACTAAATGACCCTAATTGTACCATGCACATTTAATGTTACTGAGGTTTATTTGAACATAAGAAGCTCTTTGTTTTGTGTACTGTTTGAGTGACTATCCCAGGCAATTGATTGCGTGTGAAATAAATAATCCTTAGGAAAATGCAGAATAGCTGTAGTAAACTGTGTCATAAGCATGCAGTTTATTATCTTTTTTCCCATAGGAAATTATTTTCCCTTTAAAATTTAATATGTAATCCCAACATCAGTGAGATTGCCAGCTCTGCTGTTCCAATTTTTTTCCTCCCTTTAAATGCTTCCACTAGTTTCCCTCATATCATGTTTCTTTTCTGTAGTATAATGGCTTATCATAGATACATCTGGTGCATATTGTATATTACTGCATATGTAAAGTAGGCTTCAGAACATATGTCAAAAACTTAGGGACACGTACTGAAAAGAGCAAGGGGTGGATTGTAGGGGAAAGCCTGGAAGACAAGAGGCATCTTTCAGTATTCATTTCCACTGGCAATTAGAGGGCACCACTGAATGTCTGTAATTAGATCATGTCACAAAAATTAAGATAAAAGACCAAAAGCACTAAATCCCCAGCATTTTCATCAGTATATCAGAGGAGTCAGAGAGCAGTTGGCTACGGTTATCAGTAAATGCAGGAATTTTACACCATGGAAAGGCATTTTTAATGTAAAAGTGTTTTTCTCTGAAAGGCACAAGGAAAAGCCTGAAGAAAGTGACTGCTTCACTAAATATGCTGAGGTAGATTTTCAGTGAGTATAAATCAACATGGCTCTATTGAACCCAACAGATATGCAAGAGCTGAGGATCTGGCCACAAAGATGATTAAAAAACAGTTGATGTTGCAAGACTGATAATCTAGCAACTGGTATTATAACCCACCAGAAACAACAAATACTCCTCTATGCTCCTTCAGGTCATCAGCAAATTCACCGAAGCCATCTGAGGGCCCGTTCCTGTCCCATTCAAGTTAACAGAGAAATTCCATTAGATGAAATCTCCACTGCTGCTCTCGCCCCTTTGTGCTTCCTCAAAGGGGCCTTAAAAAGCCCTAGCTGCTGCTGAATGAGGATTCCTCCAGCATAGGACTAGGGAGAATCGTAAGGCTGCCTCTGGAAAGGACTTCTTCCTGAATCCTGCTGTAAGAGTGCATGCTTGAGCAGGATCGTGGTGTGGGGGAGATGTGCTGTAGTAGAATTCTGAGCAGCCTAGTATCCCATTGCACAGGGTGAAGGAAGTTCCCATTAATATAACTAGGCCCCCAGTATTGTCTTAAATTATATTCAGGGCATTTCCAAATCTGTAGCTCAGCTTAAGTGGTGGCTTCTCGCTAGCCCATAGAGGTATGGCTTGAAGCTCAAATGCTGCTGATACTCCAGCCGGTGATGCAGTGGGGATGCGACAGCTAGAGTTACAATAATTCATCAGCTGCTAACCCAATTACACTAGGCTTCTAATCAAATTACTCTGTCACGGGAGTATTGCTTTGCAATGTGTTCATTCTCACTTGAACTAGGCGAGGCAATGCAGCATAGAATCTCACCTGTTCACTTCAGTTAAGTAGGATCTGGCTTTAGTTTTACACTTAGAAAGATGATTTCAATATTATAATCAGACTTCATCACTGACCTTGGACTCGTGTTTCTTTAGGCTGTAGTCCACCTCAGGAAGGCTATCTGTTAACACTTGTAGAAAGTTTTATGTAGTACAGTGTAAAACATACATTACATCTTTTATAACGGTGTCATAGCTATAAATTTTGAAAAGAGTTCCTCATTCACAATTCCTCCAAGTAAATCAGTATTGTACTGATAGCTTTTGAGGTCCATTTTCTAAAATGGTTTATGGTAACTTTTTTTCCCCCTCTTGTAAACAAAAGGGACTTTCCCCACAGGTTCTGTGATGAATACCTAAGGTATAATTTTCAGAATTGCTTGAGTGACTTAGCCTCTGAAATGCCATTTTTCAAAGTAATTTAAGCCCTTAGGCTCCTGAGTCCATTGACTTTCCATGAAATTTAGGCTTCTTAGACTACTAAGTAACTTAGGGTCTTTTGAGAACGTTACTTGTAGTGTCTAGATATTCCAGTAATGCATGCCTGTTATAAATGCCTAAAAAGATAGAAAGCGTAGCTTCAAGACCTGATGACTTCAGTAAAGCAGGACCTCCCCAGTAGGTCTATTTGTTACCTGTTGTTCTTGAGAATACAGTGTATTTAGTCAAATTTCCCCACGTCATAAGTTCACATTTGTAACATATGACTGACAGTGTTACCAGACATTCAAGAAGGCAGGAACATGCTTAACATTCCCAGCCATTGGGTCTTCAAGCAGTTGTGCAGCAAGCTGTGATGTGTAATTTGGGGAAAAAATACTAGCCTCCTCTCCACCCCTCCCCAAATATTTCTGCTCAGTACTGTGACACATCACTTGCAGCTTTAAAAATGTATCACTTTTATATTCTGGCTGTTGAATAATTTTGTGATTCTCTTGGAAATGTGCGAGAAATAGATCCTTTGGCATCACTTCAGTACTTCAGGTGTTGACCTTTTTTAATGATTCCATACCTTACACTAAGGAATGGAATTAAATGGATTTAAGCAGGCTGCACTAAGATATTCTTAATGCTCTCTCCCTGTGCTTAATGTCACTACATTTTTTTTAAAGTTCTTTGCTAGGTGCTTAATGTCCTTTTCACCTTTTTAGTGCCTTTTCCCATACAAACTGTGCAGATGTTATAGTTTGAAAAAGTATTTTATTATGCTCTTCATCTACTAACCTCTACCCTGTTTCCTGCATACCCGTTCTTTTCTTGTTTCCTATAAACTTTTTAAATTGCCTTTTTTGGGGGGTCATCTTTCCGTAGCATTAGCAAAATAATTCTTGCTTTATCGCAGTCAGTTTTTTGTGCCAGTTTGTTGGGATTGTTCAGAGTGTACAATTCATGTACAGTGATACAAAATTTGGCCCAAAGTTTGTAGTAGTTCAGTTGATGGGCTTTGAGAACAGATAATGCAGCTGTATACTTTATTTACTGTAATTGATTTAAACAATGAGGAAATAATATATCAATTTTATCACCAGCCATTCATAGTGAGGAATTTTGGTATCTGGATCTAAAAGACATTCTTTTGCAGTCAAGAGAGAATGAGAATTAACACAGAGTTAGTAATTCTGATCTGTGGTTACACAAGGCTATAAGCACTCCAGTGAAATATGTTGCTATTAAATACCATGGTTAGTCTATAATTTTATTTGACAGTGTCCTCAAAGTTTCTGAGAGAGATCTTTTGTTATATTCTAAGCGAGTCTCATCCAGCAATAGTGGTACCTGGATTCTAATTGATCTCTGCATGCAGTGGTGTGTGTGTGTGTGTGTGTGTGTGTGCGTGTGCATGCACACAGGTAAGGTTGTGTTGGGAATTCCATTGTAAATCTTATTTTCCTGAGGAAAGCACACCTACCACCCAGTTTAGCCTGAATAAAAAACAACATAAATGCTCATTTTATACTGGTAATTCCTACATTATTCGTAACCCATTTGTGTAAAGTTGGTATGTTATGCTACTAAAAACATGTCGTGAAGACTTGATAGCTCAAGGGAAATGGAAACAGAGGCTGTCTGTGGTCCAAACTCTGGGTACAGAGGTAGTGAGAAGTAACTGAAAGTTATTGTCATCTAATGGGCACTTAGTAGCCAATAATGAAGGAAGCCATTTTCTATGTTCTGTTTGTTAATGGACAGTGTCCATATTGTAAATGATATCAGTTGGCTGCCTGCTGGAAATCTCACCAGAGGAGTCAGTGTTCACTAGACATGGGTATTATCAAGAAAGAAAGGGTAGTTTATTCTCTATGACTTTTAAATTGCATGTTCCTCTGCTATAACTACCACTAGGATATCCACTGGTGGTGTTTGGGTTATATTATGAGCCCGTGTCCATTAGACCATGGAAGAGAGCACTCAGAGACTTCAGCCTAAGAAAAGCTGTTGAACATGGGAGGGAAAATTTTCCTCTTGGATACTGAACTTCAAAGACACAAGAAAGGGGAGAATACCGTATTTATTCCCAAATGAGTCTGACTCAGTTGTCTATCTCCTCATGTTGGGGATAGGGAATTCCCATTAGCTTCAAAGGATGTTATGTAGGTTCATCTCCTTGCTCATCAAGTTTTTACTTAAAGGCTAAATCTTATTAAAAATGCAGTGGCGTGCACCTGGCCAAGGGACCTACACAAAAGGCTTTGCACTGTTATCCAGAGAAGAAGGGAAACCTGCTTTCATTTCTCCCAGTCAGAGTTTCTCTCCTCTTTGTTAAGAGTGAATGAGAATTTTGGTTGAAGCACTCTGTTATAGCCCTATGGAGAAAAGAAATCCTCATGTAGCTCTTCAGAGTGGAGACTCTTCCTTGCGTCACTCCTGCAGTGCCCAGGCCAATGAGCCTCATTTCTGTTGAGAATCTTGAGGCATGCACAGGTATAATAGCTCAAAAATGTTCTCCTCTGGATGATCAGTACTAGTGCCAGTTAGAGCTGACTGGGAAATTTTTGACAATCATTTTTCACTGGGAAAGGTTTTGAGGGACAAGGATGCAATTATTGGTGTGTGAGAGGGAATAGAATAACCAATAATCCATTTGTTAGGTCTGTCTCTCTCACCCTCACCCTCACATTCACTTTTTCTGTCTTGGTGAAGAAAGAACTTCCTTGTCTCAATTTCATCCCAACATAAAACAGGAAGAACTTTGAAATCTTGAAAGTTTTCACAGGACAGGAAAGCCATTTCCTATGCAGCTAGAACCCAGGGCTAGGGTGCATGACTTCTGAAGAGAATCTCATCCACTCAATCATTTTTCCCTCAGAAATGTGGTGGCAGTGATACAGGCTTGATCTTATGGCCATCCTGAATGAAAAGTTTGCACAGTTTCTTAAAAAGAAAATATAACTGGAGAGCAACAGAACTGAATAATGATATAATAATTAGTTGGGGGTTTCTCTGCTTCATGCACTGCTGCTGTTAGAATTTTTTCCTCTTACTATGAAGGCCAGCAATCCCTTGAAATAGCATCTGCATTCTCATGAAGCTTTAAAAAAGTATTTTGAGGTGTTCAGATCTATTTTGGATCCAGTTCAGGATTCAGCATGGATACAAACACATTTTAACTGATCTGTAAATTTACAAGCATCATTCAGATGCAAATAATTCCAAGGTTGCAAAACTCTTTGCTTATAAATGTAAGTCATGCAAAGTTTGAAAGGGGAAATCTCGGGCTCTCTTTTTGTGGGTTAGTACTATATACAGACCCGACCTGAGGACAGTTCTTGCATTACTTGATGGATTTAATCCTTTGGATGTTCCAGCAGCTATCTTTGTTTTGATCCCTATGTCATTTTGCCTACATTTGACACCTCACTGACAATATGGGATATTTATTTTAAATAATAAAAATTTTCAGACTGCATTACAAGTTTATGCAGGTAGGCTAACAATTACGGTAATAATATCTCATGTGTTACCAAGACTTGTCATCATGTGCATTGTAACTCCGACATCAGTGTCTTGGGGAAGGCTGCAATTAAAGGGTAAAGAAAAGTAGCATAGAATGAAAGCACTGAATAAAGGAATGGAAACTCTTGAGTCCAGTCCTGCAGTGGGCTCTGCCTGTGCAGAGCAGAAGTGAAGTTAACAGGGATCTGCATGGGAGTCTGAATGGGTGGCTCTCGTGGCAAAATCAATGTGTTTTCTTCTAGTTTGTGTTTAGTACTCTTCAGCTTGCCTGTTTCCCTTTCGCATATTGTGGCTTCCCAAAATTGTACATCTGAATGCTCTACATGCATGCAATGGGCAAAAATTGGATACAATCAGGGAAGAAAAAGCATCTCCATTACTGTCTTCTCTGCTCTGAGCCCAAGTAGAGTTGTCTTGTCACATATCCAGTGCCTAGGAAAATCAAGTAATTCAGTTGTGGACAGGTGATGGAGGTGAGAAACCCTACCGTCTGAAACTCTGCAAAAGAACTGCTTGGAAGGCCAAGCTGCTTGGGTCTGTTACCTCTTGAGGATCTACCCGGCCTGCTAAGGGACAAGGATCTTGGGTATTTGCAAAGATGAATATGACTTCTTTGATTTATTTGTTGACATGTTTGCACTGCTTTCTTGTGTGTAGAGGCTGGTAGAAAGTGATACAGGGAGGCAGTTTCATAACACTCCATAGTGCAGGACTCTAGCTGCCTACCATTGGGCCCTGGATTGGAAACTAGTGAAGAGAGTGAACTAGAGGTGAGAAGGTAGAGATGGATGTGAAATGCCTATCCTTGATACTAGAGATTCAGAATCATATACCAGAGAGCCCTGATTCTGGTGCTTTGAACTAGCCTTCTGGGCAGTGTAATTAGCTTTTGTTGAGTTTGCCATACCTCAGAAGGATTGGATACAACTTGTGCTTCAGCCAGAAGGTCACAGTTGTTATCAACCAGGGGTGCTGAGACAGAAGATCCCTTGTAACAGCCTCACAAGACCATTAGTGGCACTTACAGGAGCAGATCAGTGGCAGCAGACCTATTAAGCAGTGGTTGGTTGAACCTCAAAGATTTGTGGGGGAATGTATGCTGCTGCTGCTGCTTCTGGACAAGAAGTACGTGCAAGCAGAGAAGTCATGCTGCCAGTGACAAGAGGAGGCTGTGTGGCATGGCAGAAGGGCCTTGTACTGTGTGGATTACATTTATTTTCTGGAGCCACAAGGTAGAAATGCCATACCTCCTTCCTGCTGTTGTAAAGTGCCAGACCTTCTATGGTGAGGAAAACACTTGTCAAACTCCACAAAGAGAATAGGGTCTGTGTTAGATCTGGTCTTACGTAACATATTAATGGTCCTCTAGATCAGTGAATAAATGGCATGTTAATAAAACTTGCAGATGAGGGTAAATTAGAAGGAATTGCACTAATGAGGACAGAAATAAAACAGAGACCTGGAGAAATTAGAAACATTGGCTGAAAATTAATTGCAACTCAGCTCAAAAAAAAAAATTCAAGCAAACACTATCTATACTGGAAAACTATTGCTGGGAGAAACTCTGAGAGGTGGTAAGCTGAAAAGACTTAGTCTTGACTGTGGACAGCAATTTAGACATGGTTTAGCAATATGATATAATGAGAATATTATTGACAAACTGGAGATGTTTCAAGGAAGAGCAACAAATAAAGAAAGGATGATGGGTATTTGGGTTTAGAAGGAAAGATTAAACAAGTTCTGTATTTGCATGTTGCATCAGTAATCCGTTAGGTTATTGATACTAATAGAATATTTTGCTTTCTGTTATGTACCTCAAAACATGATTTCTTCACTACTTTCATTGGCAGGGTAATTCCCATTCTTCTCTACCTCCTTCCACACGAAGTAAATATTTCCTCTTTCATTTTGTTATACCTGGCTGATAGTTAGGGTTTTTCTGCAGGGACACAAGAAATCCATTTAACTATGGTCTTGATCAGAAGACTAATAGTTAAATGTGTATCTTTTTATTTCTTCAGTGGGGTCAGGCCTGAAATGAACACCAATTAGAATTCAATCAAGTGGCTTGGCCTCGTTCTGGATTCCTGTCCAACTATGCAGTTGAGGGTTTGGAAATCTAGATGAGGTGGAGAGTGATAAATAACACCAAAAACACTATTATCTCATTCAATTCATGGGTCATGTAGGAAATTGCCCTGTTTGCAAAAGGACTTGAAGGCCCAGCAGCCAGTTAGCCTAGCCACTGAGATCTGCTTTCTCTTGGCTGGTTTGTCTTTGGTATCAATGATGTTGTAGTAACTCTTGGGGAGGAAAGGGTCAGTGAGTCTGGTCAGTGAGTACAAGGACAGCCAATAGGAACAAAGCACAGGTTTTTGAATTGGAGCAGCAGCCTTGCCTGTTCCTGTTTGGATGCAGCAGAGCTCCTGGAAGAATAAGGAGGAGGCCAGAGGGGCCTGAGGAAGGATCCAGCGACATTCTTACCAAAGATAGGCTCAAGTTTGTTACTGACCAGGCGTGAGTAGAACAGGGAATGTTTATTTAGACGCGGTCAGGATATTTCTTTGTTTTTGGTTTGTTTTTTTGGATTTCTCTGTGCTCCGCACATATACCCTCTACCCCTACTCTATAACTACCTAAGTTAATTCCTAGAGAAGCAATTATCTGTGTTTATCTGTTCTTTTTAATTAAAGATTTTACCCTTTAAGTAAGCTCTGGTTCTGTGTCCTGAAAAGCAAGAGGTTTGTGTGCATGTGCCTCAGACTGCACAGCCAGATACTAACAGGGACTCTGTTCCAGTTCCAGCTCATATCACAGCTGGGGTTCAGTCACTTCCTGGGAGAGGAATAAAGGTGATTGAGGGTACCTCACAGGAAGGAATTCCCAAGTGCACCTTCCTGGGTTTTCAAGAGGTTTTTTGCATTTGGGTGGTGGCAGCGATACCACTTCAAGGCCAGGAATTGGAGGCCTTGAAGAGTTTTAAGACCAGGCTTTAAGGCCAGTGGCTTTTAAGGCCTGTTGCAGGCCCCCACCTTCTGCACTCAGAGTGCCAGAGTGGGGATACAGCCTTGACAGACATCATCATTACCTCTGATTATCATAGGCTCTTTGTAGCCTTTCTTGCTAAACAGCTTCCAAAAACCCTCTTCCAGAACTCCTTGTAAGGTTCATCACTGTTTTCTCGCTCCTTTGCCATGTACTTCCGTGTGTTACTTGCTTATCTTGCTATCTCTCTTGTACCTAAATTTCCAAAATTCCAGTCCAGTCCTCCTTCCTCTCCAGTACTGCTCCATGACAAGTATGCCTCAACAAGATCTCACAACAAGCTAGATGCTAGCACAGAGTTATTTATTATTCCATTCTGATGATGTTTCACTACCAAAACAGGCTTAAAACCAGAATTGTACAAAAACCTAGCTTCACTTGTGAATCCTGAGTATTGTAGTCATCACAGAAGATAATGTTTCTAGTTGGGACAGAGGGAATAAGAGGATTTATTCTCATGCTTCTTGTTGACTGATGCATCTATGAGCAGTAGTTGGGGGAACCTGCAAAAGCTTCGCACTCAACAGCATTTGTCTGTCTGTAATGTGATATAACTTTTGTATGCCATGTCCAATCAATTCCAAAATTTTAGGGACTGTTCTAGTTATCAGTGGGCATAACCGTATTCATTCTGGGGAGGAGGGCAGTGGCAATGTTGGACACGTGGGGTATATATACATTGCAGCTAGGTATTTGTGACTGGCCTGTGCCACCTGACTAAGTCTTGTGTGGCTCAGGCTAAGGGGAAAAAAAAACCCAAGGAGTTGTGTGGCACTTTAAGACTAACAGATTTATTTTTCGCATGAGCTTTCGTGGGGGAAAATCCCACTTTGCATCTGACGAAGTGGGATTTTCTACCACAAAAGCTCATGCGAAAAATAAATCTGTTAGTCTTAAAGTGCCACAGGACTCCTTGGGTTTTTTTTTGCTGGACTAGACTAACATGGCTATCCCTTTGGAAATCGGGCTAAGGGGCTGTTTAATTATGCTCCCACCTCAGGATTGCAGAACATGAGCCCAGGCTCCTGCTATGGGAGCAGGAGGGAACAGGGGCACACAGAACCTCTGATAAAGGAAGATTGCGGGACCTGTTATACATGGAAGCTACTCAGAGTTCCTGATGTTGGGGTAGGAAGGTGGCAATGGGGTACTCAATACCCCTGCCAGGGGAAATATTGGGGAGTTGCAGGGAGTCCCTGAAAAAATGGGGTTAAATGGGAGTGTGATGCACAGAAAACTCAAGCAGAGTGGAATAGAGAGAGAAAGTAGTCCCTGCTGTGTGCAGTGAGCTCTGCCTACCTAAGCTGCATAGTGTTCTCATTCCTCATTAGAGGTAGGTAGGAATGAACAGCTACTGGTCTTTCTCTTGCAAAACTGTCTGTAGATAGCTGGTAGAAAGTGCCCTTGAGTTATTTTTATTCATCAACCTGGCTGGCTCTAGGATATTATTGTTCTAACATGCATACTACCTTGAGAAGAGATGGCTGTCTCATGAATATCACATACTGTTTAAAGTTAAACAATGAGAGCCCTGTGGCACATTGAAGACTAACAAATTTCTTCAGGCATGAGCGTTTGTGGGCTCCAACCTACGTCATCAGATACAAGTGGGTTGAAGCCTATGAAAGCTCATGCCTGAAGAAATTTGTCAGTTTTTAAGGTGCCACAGGACTCTCATTGTTTTTGCTGTGTACAGTCTTAACACATCTACCTCTCTGGAACACGTACTGTTTTTGTTTCTCTAAAGACTGTAAAGCTCGATTCACTTGTCATTCAAAGAAAGCCCAGTTCTCAGTGTATAGCCAGAATAGTAAATCAAAATGCCAAGCGCTCACCACATGAAAAATAATTTTTAAAGGAAATATATACATCTTATTCAGTCAAAGGAATATATGCAACACATCCCCATTATAAATCATATAAATCAGAACCACAGAAGAGTGATTAATCTACTTCCAGGTATTTTTCATTGGGATTGCCCTATGAAAGTAAATAGATATTTTTCATTTCTTTGTAGTTGTTAGCTAGAGAAAGATGTATTGACTGGAGATATGCCAGGAGCCAATAACTTCTCATTTTTTGTTGACATGTCCAGGTTCCTAATATTAGGCATACGGTACATAGAAACAAACAAACAAACAAAAAAATCATTTCTCTTCCCCACTTCTCCTTTGCCTTTCACAGAATATCTCAATGCATAACACAGTTGGAGGAGCAATGGCAGGACCTGGAACCCACCAGCTCACGAATACTAGGATGCCAAACCATGACACCAGCGTTGTGATTCAACAAGCCATGCCATCTCCACAGTCCAGCTCAGTCATTACACAAGCACCTTCCACAAACCGACAGATTGGGTAAGTCTATTCCCTTTATTTTTATTTTATTTATTTATTTTTTGCCAGTGATTATGGCATTGACCAATATATAATGCTCTGGATTCTTAAGTGGTATAAACAAACGTGTTGATCAGATTACCAGACAGGTGAACCCCTTATAATATGGTATGTATAGCCTGTGGAAAAACGGTGACAGTCATGCAGTTATTCCACAATCTACACCCTTGGTTCTGTAATACTAGATTGCTGTACTTGGATGGAATTCCTGTTTCTTTCCTTCCAGTGTTTGGCTTTTGTGTTGTTAAATTCCAAGTTCAAAAGTGTTCTTAAAAACTCTGTTGGGAAGAAGGAAGACAGATGATATTTCTGGGCCTGATCTTTCCAAGTATTGAGTGACTTTACTTTCCATTTACTCAACTGGGAAAAGAGTGCTCAGGATTTGGCAGGATCAGGCCTTCTGTATTTTGAATGCTATGTTTGTTTGAGTAGTGCAAAGAGACAAAGTGCAAAGACAGTCTAGAAAACGTTAAGGTAAATGGAGTTTTTTGGAATTGAAAACTATTTTTGAAATGGTACCTAATTTAAAATGATAGGCAAATATTTATTCCCATGTAACTGTGATTTGTAAGGTCTTTTGCTGGCTGTAGTCGCATCATGAATTTACAGTGTTTATGTAAACTTTGACTATGCCTAAATTTTCAGAACTTTATGCACAAAACTGTGCGCAGTTAATTAAAAAAATGTACTTAAATTGCACAGGAAGTCATCATAACGTGTAAAGATTAGTTATTTGTAAATCTTTTTTATGCTAGTGTGTCCACAGTTATGCACATACAAGTCTGAAAACTTGGGTCTATCTACCTGTGCAACATACAAAAACAGTCATAAACAGTAAGAAAAATTGAACCGGGGTGTTTCCAAAATACAGAGAATGAAACAGCATTAGAAAGAATCTGAAGAAGTGTGGTGTAATCCACAAAAACTTATGTTTTAATAAGTTTGTTAGTCTATACAAATGCCATAAGACTCCTTATTTATTTTACTGAAATAGTCTAACATGGCTATCCTTCTGGAAGTTGTCAGCATTAGAAAGATTATGGTTGTTTATCTTCTGTAATCTGATAGTGCCTATTATTCTTGGCACAATCCACCCCCATGAAGGCAGTCAGTGTCCCCAAATTGTGGTCCAAGTAATTGTTGATCTGCTTGCAGATTCCTAAAAGTAAATTTTAGGGTGAAATCCTGGCACACAAGGCCCAGAATGCCGGCAAAGTAAAACAGAACATTATGACTGGTTTTGGGGAGGCTGTGGAGAGCCCACACAAGGGGACTTACCATACCCTTTGTACACCAAAGAAGTACTCTGGAGTGACTCTGTCTATGGGACTGGAGAGGGCATTTTGGGCTGGCTAGAGGGTCTTCATACAACATCGATCTACTTGCACCAAATACCATGACAGTGGTGGAAATCTGAGGTAATCTGTTGCAGAACAGTATTGCATCATATTCGCAGGAGTTACAATTCAAACCCTAGTGTGGGTTCCCCAGGCAGTTTTGTTACCACTATTCCAGAGTTAAAACTTGATGCAGAAATGTGTTAAGATATGTGTTTTAGGCACATACACTGGATGTAGATGTGTCCATGTATATTCAACAGATTATACATTAACAATATTAAGTGTACTAATGTTGGTCGGAAAGTGATGATATAGGATTGAAATACCTACCACCTGCATCTCCATAGATTTGAGCACCTCCTTCTTGGTATCCTACCCTCTAAATAGCTTGCAGGTTTTCAGAGAGTGAGACTCTTAATTGGAAATGTATGCAGAGGTTAAGCTCTTTTTTTTTTTTCTGTTTAAACAGTTAATTATGTTTTTTGTGTTAAGAATGAATAAGCCATCCATTCAGTTTCTACCTTAATGTACCTAGGAGTAATTATGACTCTAATTTGGAAGAGAACCTTGGATGCTCAGTGTTAGTGTATAATATTGGCTTCCAGCAGCTGTTTAAGTACAGTGACCAAGAACTACATGTGCTTTTGCAAGATGCCATCAATCAGGTTTTAGGTTTACAATGGTTGGGATTTAGGTTCCATTTTAATCATCATCTCCAAAGTCTGAGAAATTTGATAAAAGGGCCTGTTTCTTGATCAATTGCTACTGTCTGTACTGGCTGACCTTATGTCATGCCCATATCTTAATTCTGTCAAGTTCTTTTCGGTTTTGTCCTGTGATGATCATATCAGGCCATTAAACATGAGAATGAATTTGAATTTGAACCCCTTCAGAATCTTTTGTAAGGGTTTGATTGTAGGTGTCCATTTCAAAAAGCTTCATTTTCTTAGAATACAATACTACAGTGAAAACCATGGGGAGATATTTAAGTCTGCTTCCAACATAGCTTGTGGAATGGATGTTCATTGGTCTTGCACTGTGCCTCATTTGCAGTCTCACAATAGCAGATAATCCTTTCTGAGGTGCTTTGATATCAATCATAGGATCTTTCATTTTTTGGCCAGGTATTTCAGCTAATATTTCCATAATAGGGCATCAGTATCCTCAACCATTGTCAGTCTGAGTTTCTGATCTTCCTGTTCTGGCCAAGTCATGAGAGAACTCACTCCCATATACACTGAGTGGTTTCCAACCTTTTTGGCTCAAGGATCCTTCATGATTGTAAAAATATTTGTGGCCACCAATCCATCAACTCATAAAAATGCATTAATGTATACACCACTGAGGATGGCAACTCACTGTATAGTTAAAGTAAACATTTTGATGCTACTGTGCTTGTTTTTACATTCACTACTTTACACCCACAAATGACTGTGTCACACAGTCACAGAGAAAGCACTAGAGTAGATGAGCGGCTGTCAGTACGTACGTACGTACGTACACACACACCCCTTCATCTTCAAGCGTCTGATGAAGTAGGATTTCTCCCATGAAAGCTCATGCAATAAATACATGCGTTACTCTTCAAAAGTGCCATTATACTTTGTTTTGCTGAGCTACATTAACACAGCTGCCCCTTTGGAATTTGCCAGTGTACACTGAAACATATTGCTCGGCAGCTAAGTCACAGTGGGTAGCCTGCTAAGTAAAGGCCAAATCATAAGGCACTGATTTTTAGAATCCTGCCCCTCCTCAAACTTGGTGGCTCCTGGCTGTTCCACCAGCCATGCCCTCTTCCCACTGCAGGCAAATGGAAGGAGTTCAGAGGAGTCTGTCTCCTTGCTGATCTCCCTTCTTCCTGCTGTTTCAGGCAAACTGCCTGTTCTGTAGCTCTGTACACTCCAACTTAATCCCTGGGCAGTGACTCCCTTCCTCAGCCAGGAAGATGGGAAATCAGTGCTCTCCTCCTTCTGGTTCCAGCAGCGACCCCCAGCACTTGAGGACACAGGAGGAGCATTCAGCCCTCCTCCTGGCAACAGCCAGCAGGAGGAGAAAACTGATCTTCCGTCCTGGTGGTTGTGGCAAGCAGCCTGCGCTGATCTTGTAGCCT
Source organism: Podocnemis expansa (assembly GCA_007922195.1). NCBI lineage: Eukaryota > Metazoa > Chordata > Testudines > Podocnemididae > Podocnemis > Podocnemis expansa. Next base: position 13,678,453 of record ML681964.1, on the reverse strand, counting down.
CCCAGCCAGAGCCGTCCCTAGGGAAGGGGCGGGACCCAGGGCGTATCATCCTGGAGTGGTTGGCTGACCCAGAGTCTGGGCTCCACTCTCCTGCTCCCCTGCCCCCTGGGTAGCTGGCCCACCCTGGGGGCAAGGCAGGTCAGCCCAGAGGCTGGGCTCTGTGCTCCTGCCCTGTACCAAGTGTGGGGGGGAATGTGGCAGTGGGAGGTCTAAAGGAACTGCAGGGCGCAAGGCAGTGGCCCCCCTCGCACATCCAAGGATGGCAGTGCTCCCAGCAGCGTGCTACCTTAGTCTTTAGGCAGCTGCTCCATTCTGCAGCTGGTAGGAGGGGAGTGCCAGGCCACTTTGAAAGACCCTTCTGTGGGCCACTTTTGGCACTTGGGCCACAGGTTGGGAACCACTGCACGGATTTGTGATGATAAAGACCATTCCCTGCTGAGATGTTCCAGAAGATGGTCTCCTGGCTAATAAGACTCTGGCAACCATATTCCCACCACCCACCATTCTGCCATGTAATTGATTCATGCAAGAGTGCTGAGGGCTGTGTCTAGAGATGCTGTATTGAGAGACGTTTGTCTGCAGCTTTGGTCTCTGTGTGAGTCTGTGGGAATGAGGCCTCTGGAAACAACCTCCAGAATACCCCATTCTCCATTCTTTCCTCATTGAAAGAGGTTTTGTGTTTTTCCTGATATGTCCTAGGAGATAACAGCTGTATTTTGGATGTAATCTATTTCTCTAAATCTTGAGTACTCTTGTTGGTCTCTTCTTTTAGACTTTTCCAAGTAGTACCTATTGCATTTATTCACACAAGATATCCTGTCAGTTCCATTATCTTCATTTTAGCAGCTTAAAATATGGTAAGGAATGTAGCTAGGCCTCATGTTGGAGGAATACAGACTAGCCAATGGTTTGATTTTTAAGCAATGGATGGTAAAGCCAGAGATGGTCTAGAACTGGAAAATTCAGAACATAATTACAAGCACATCAAAGCGTGGTGGTTTTGGCTTGGGCCTATTAGAAAATTAGGATCAAGATCCTGGTTCAGATTTCATTTGTCAATCTTTCTGTAAAACTTAGGAAAGTTTGCTCCCTCTTTCCCTCAGAATAGAAGCCTAAGAAGCATGAATTACCCCGAGAGAATATACCTATTAATGAACACTAACAATTGCAGATAGCAACTGAATAAAATTCCTCTGACTTCAGTGGGAGCAGGAGCAGGCCTCAAAGGTTATATAGAACTGTCTTGGAGCAATATTCTGATTTTTATCACAACCACAGATATTCAAGTGTCAAAATATGGCCAAGCCACCTGCACATGTTTTCAGTGGCCAGATTCCAATAAAAACAGCAATGTAAGTCTATGTTCAGGCCCTGTACTTAGGCTCTGCTCCAGTAAGAGAAACTGAGACCCACCTGTGCCCATGCACATTTTGTTTCATCGTGTGCAGTGAGTGTGTTCACAACAGCTGGGATTCTTGACAGAAGTTGTTTGTCCTATTTCTCCTGCCCCTTTCCCTTCTTGTTTGTCCACCATGCTATGGCTCTGAAGGCTTGCAGATAAAATGAGACAATGAAATATTGACAAAAGGCATGGAAAAAATGACAGGATGAGGATAGGTAAGAAAGGCTTACTGGGACAAGCTATGCATATTGTTTCAGGTATTAAATAGCTGCTACAACTAAACAGGCACCGAGACAAATCAATCAGGAGGAGGAATATGAAGAGTAATAAAAAAAAAAAATGCAACACATTGGTTAACATCTTACCCGTCATGCATCCAGTTCAGAACAAACAGGAGCAATAATATTGCAACAAGCCAGAAGGCTGGTATGAACATCCCAGATAATATTTACGTGGTTAGGCAGTCCTTCCCAAGGAAAAAAGGTCATGTGGGAGGAATCCTGTAACTATAACTAGTTCTGCTAAAGAAAACCAGTTGAGGAGTACTTCACAGTGAAGGGTATCTTTGGCTGATTAATAGCGCATTGTCTGAGGGTTAGCTGCACAGTGTTAAAACAGTAAAGCATACCAAGTCAGGGGAGGAAAATGATGTAAGACCAGCATTCATTAAAGATTTGGAAAGGCAGATGAGCTGAATCAGCACCCTGCTCAAGGTATGAGACTTTCTGTAAGAATGTACAATGGCTGAGGTTTTTGTCGTTTTATTACAACTAGATTTCAGGCAATCAGTTCTGTTCAGTAACAGTATGTTAACCCAGGAATGGTAAGACAGGTTATTGACAACACAATACTTTCATTGCTCTATCTGTAGACTTCTAAGATATATTTTTCCACAGCAGTTAACAATCCATTTAATAGCTGGAAAATGTGTGCTTTTTTTGAACATGAGCAGGAGAAATAACTGATACTCACTGTGTCTGTGGCAGAACCACTCTAGGCAGCAGAAATGGAGCAAACAGAGTATTCATTATGGTTATGTACTCAGAAACAGCAGCGTGCTTAGCATCATGCTAAACATAGCTGGAGACCTGACCCCTACAGCAATGATCTTAGCGTTTTAAAAGTGACAGACGGCACAGTTCATACAATATACACTATTATCAGAGGAAAATTTCAAAGTGTTATGGGCATTTTTAATGAAGACAAGGTGGCCATTTGGCACAACATCAGGAAAGAAATTGTAGTGATATCAGTTACAATGGAAGTGAGTGATGGAGAGTGTGAGAAAGAATGAAGAGGGTTTTAGGAATGTGGATTGGGAGAAGCAGATCCTTGAAGATAGAATGTGGTGAGGTGAGAAGAAGCTTAATGAAGGCAGTTTAAAAAGGGAGTGAAATCATCAGTAGCTGGCAAGGAAAATTGCTTTATCAACAGTTATGGATTGCAGAGGGGAGATGAGATTCAGGAAGGCAGGACAAAGAAACAGGGAGGAAGGGGAGAGAGGAAAAGTTTTCAATAGTCAAGCTGAGTGATGACCAAGACTTAGCTATGAGCTGTTTGAGAGCCAGGGGACAGCATGGTCTCTTGACATGTGCCCTTAAATGGCCCCCATTGGGGCTTAGGCTCCATGGCTATGTTCACACACGGGGTTATTTTGATACAAGTTGTTTCGATACAAGCTGTATCAAAATAACGCCTTATTTCGAAATAAGTTAATTCGAATTAACAGTTTGTTAATTAGAATTAAGGAAAAAAGCAGGAATCAAAATAGCATGTTCAGACAACAGTTATTTCAAAACGAGTCACCGTTGTTTCAAAACAACATGTTCAGACAGCATTGTTTTGAAACGTTGTTTCGTCCCCACATGGGGTTTAAGTTGTTTTGAAACAACACCGTTGTTTTGAAACAACAGAACCCATTGTTTTGAAAGAATGGTGTGTCGTGTGAACATGGGCTTTCCTATTTCGAAACAACCTCTGTTGTTTTGAAATAAGACCGCTATGTGAACACACCCCATGACATGCTGAGAGAGTGATTCTGAGCCATTGACAAAACAAGGTCTCCTCATGGCGCTTGTGCCTCTGTGTGGTTGAGGTCTGGGTACCAATGGCAAGGGAGTCACACAGCACCAGTACATGTGCCCTAGGACTTCCCTATCCATTTCATTGTTCCTATGTCTTCACTTACCTTCGTGCCTGCCAGTGTCCCACTTCTCCACTTGTTCTCGTACTTCTCTGGTCACGCTTTTTCTCCTGGGGAGGACAGCTCCAAGATGTGGGGTGGAGCATTGGTGGCCACACTGAGGAATAATTAGGGGTCATTTTCTCATAAAGCTATTAAAGTGGTAAAGGAACATTTGTGTTCCCATCCATGCCTCCGTGCTTTGGGAGACTTCCTCATCCTTCACAGCTGTAATCTTGATTGATTGAACCTGAGTTGCACAAGGTAAGGACTCTCGCCTCTGGCAAATCAATGGAGTCTCACCAGAGTGACTAGCTATCTCAGTAGTGAAGGAGTTAGCTTTGTTCCTGAAGCTCCCTCCTGATCCTCACCGGTGGTGCTAAGTGTCAGTAGGTTAAGCAATTGCTTCAGGGCCCAAGCCCTTGATTTACTATTATACTCAAAACACCATTCATTTTATTTAACAAGGACTTCTTATTGGGTGTGTATTAATGAGTGTTGTGTCGGTGTGAAATATTTATTTTTGATATGTGGAAATAATGCAATTAGTATTTTTTAGAGGACGGCTAAGGGGTAAGGAGGGTCCCAAATATTTCTGACTAGGACACTTGCTGAGGGCTATTATTGCTTCTACTGCCTCCTGTTATAGTGGAGGAGGTCATGTAGGCAGATGCCTATGCCTCTTCAGTATCTCCTCCCTAAACTTCTCTGTAGGATGAGGGTCTTGGAGCCTTAGTCATGATTTTTAAAAAATGGGTTCTTAAGATTAGTTTGCTAGTGCCTGTAATTTAGGCACCTAAGTAAGTGGCCTGTTTTTTCGAAAGGGTCAGGCACCTAGCAGATGCAGTGCTATAGTGAGAGCAGAGGAGTAGGGGTCGCCTCCACTGGTGGCAGTGATTGATGGTAGCTTGTGTATTGCCTGTTGACATGCCTGTCTTCATAGGGCACAGTGTCTTCACAATGCTGCATCGATGGGGGACATGATCCTGTCAGCTGATCCTTATGTCTTTTGGAGAAGTGGACTAATTCAATTGACTGGAGCATGCTCCCCAATTGACTGAACAGGTTTACACAGACCTGCTCAATTGATGTCTCTGCATCAATGCCTGCTGTGCGGCAGTGAAGACATACTCTAGTTGGGGTGAATCCAGCATATAGTCACCTATACCACTTATAAGCTTTGCAGAGGGGCTGCCTGAGACCAAGGTGTTTGGGCAGAGTGCCTCCTGTGTGCTTCAGAGAGGGTCTTACCTCCAAATGTGTTGGTGAAGACAGTGTTGAAGGGGTCATGGAATTGTACTTATGCAAACTCAAAGGCTAGGCCTCTGCCTAGGGGACGTGTAGGGTCGACAGCCACTCTTCAGCCTCCAACCTCTGCTTGCTTGTCTGAAGAAAGGCCAGGTCTCCTGGGCATGTTGTGCAGGAAGTTGTAAGTGGAACTTTTAGGCAATTACATGATATTGTGGTAAAGGTCCATTTGTGATATTTTCTCTCTTGTTACATAATTTGAGATTTTTTTTCTTTTCTCTTTCTCCCTTGCACTGTCACACAAGTTTTACCCACTTCTGTACTAAAAGGAACACGTGTTTTCCCTGACTGTAAACTTTTTCTCTGTTCCAGGAAAACCATTTGTTCTAGAAATCTTTTCTATCATTAATTCTTTCACTGTTACCAAGCAGACTTGAGCTTGAATCCCATCATAACACAGTGAGCAGAGACTAAGGCGAAATTATTGCAAATGAGGTATTATAGAAAAAGATGGCACCAAATAAAATAACTCTGACAAGTGAGTATGACATCACAGGGGAGAGGAAGTATAGCAGTAAGAAAACATTCTTTCAGGCCATTTCCCTCCATCCTGCCCTATAGCTGGTTGGCATTTGCCAAGATCCCAATACACACACAACACATGCTTGAGAACTCCTCTCTCTTCTCCCACTACTTCTTGTTTGTACTGAGATGGTTCACAGGCTGCTGACTCAAATTCTCTGAGAGGCTTCTGATATTGCTGAGGAGGAGAAAGAAATGCAATCAGCTCAGCCAATCTACAACAAGGCTGATAACATTTCACACACGTGCCAAACCATATACTACTTTGCCTCTGCAATGTGCTTCTTACTAGAAGATTGAGGGAGAAGTTGGGGGGGTATTAAGATGTAACAAGATGACATGCAGAGGAGTGACTGAAGGATCAGTATCTATGTAATAAATAGCCTGCGTCAACCAGGAATAGAAACCATACTGTACATTTATTTGACTTGTGAAATTAACCCATGTATTGAAGTGTGTGTATCTAAAATGTGGGTTTAATTTAGTAATGAATACAATTTCATTGAAAGTGTGTCAGCTACTTTGAAATGAATGATTAATTTCTCATTTCAAAAAGTGGCACCTAAGGTATTGCATGGATTTTATTGTTTTTTCTTATAAGAAGGAAGCTCGTTTCACTTTCAGCGGCAATCTCTTCTGTAATTTATTTTATCCTTTTGAGTTGTTGTCCTTTTTTGCATGTGTGATAGCAGTGCAGTAAATTTCCCAACTTCAAGCAGCTGTTCTTCCTCATTTTTTCTATACATTGTTGCTCTCCCTTTTAGGTTTCGTTGGCATTCCTAGGCTTAGTCTGAATCTCTCAGCAAAGAAGAGAGCTTAGGTTGCTTCTTTAGAAACATGTTCTGCTGATCAATAAAAATGTGATGTCATTATAGTGTACTGGATCCGTGACCATGTCTAACAAAACGTATTAATACCTCATAGAACTGGATCAATTCTCACATCTCAGTAGCAGTAATAATGTATATCAGTGGTCCCAAACCTTTTTCAGGCTGGGGACCCCTTTTTAACAACCTCCCCGCCCCCCGGCTGAATTTGTAATCTGGTTGGCGCAGCCAGACTGGCTCACACCACTCTGGTGGCACTGCTGGGACAGCTGGTGAGCAGCATTGCTGCCACTACGGCCTGTGCTGCCGGGAGCCAAGCTGCGGCAGCTATGGCCCCCTGCCCTTGTCCTCCCAGGGAGCCACCACGGCTCCATCCCCCTGCCAGGATCTGGCCATGGGCGGGGAGAGGCAGCCCTGGTGGGGAGCATCAGGGCAGCTGGATTCCAGCCCAAGTAGAGAGAAGCTCCATGGACCCCCTGCAAACATGTCTGCGGACCCCCCACGGGTCCCCAGACCACAGGGTGGGAACCACTGATGTAAATGATATATTTGTCAGTCAGGGAACACAGATTTACTTTGTCTTGCAATAGCTATTTCTTACATACATACAGTAGATACAATATGTGTATTTTAGAAATCTTTTTTAAAGATGTCCTTAAAATTTATGGTCATAGCTTTTGATTTACACCAGGGGTCTCAAACATGTGGCCTGTGGGCCACATGCAGCCCCTAAAGCTATTTCCTGTGGCCCGCAATGACACAATCACTACTGATATTTGCAATATCATTGTATGGAAAGGTTTCAGTGGTGCGGCCCTCAGACTAACATACTGATCCTCATGTGGCCCTCTACTAGTCCTCCTGCGGCCCTCATGGTGATTTGAGTTTGAGACCCCTGATTTACACCATTCTTTGAACTAAACAGATGTAAAATCAGTTGCTGACAGAAGAGTATCTTGGAGTCAGTGGGTTTGATGTAGCAGGTCAAGCTTTTCCTAGTGTGGGAAAGATCATTAGATTTCTGCACAGCTGAATTGCACAGCTCTGCTCTTCACCACACAGGCTTCCACTTAACATTTTCTGATTCATGGTCCCAAAATGCAGTTTATCTGAGTGTCGGCCCCTTTTGATGGGTACCTAATCTGCAGTAAAACTCTCTAAATCAAACAAAATAGACCTTGCTTTTTATCTGCTAGTGTATGTCAGCTCTCCCTTTCTGCAGCAAAAAAAAAAAAATAATAATAATAATAATAATTTTCAGGTTTGGAAGAACAAAGATGAGATGTTGCCTCATGCTGTATAATTTCAGAGAAAGGATAAAATGTATGGTGGTGGTGGCTTAGTAGTAGAAATGAATTAGTACAAAGCTGAGAAGAGATTTATGTATTCTGGACACAACCCTGATTACTCTTTTGCTACTCAGCAAAAAGTTATACATTGATCTGTTTTTCCAAGAGAGGAATTGGCACTGATGTAGTGAATAATAATACCTACCCCTTTCATCAGTAGATGTTAAAGAGCTTTACAAAGGGTGCAAGTAACATTTAGTAAAGCCTTCATGATTATTTTCTACTGGTATGTGATTGAAAAACACTGACACTGGCTCAGTGAGAGGTTTTAGAAAAGATGTGTGTCTAAGAACATTTATGGGTTATATTTTTACTAGCTGCTGTAGGAATTATTTTGGGGAAGTTCTATGGCTTGTTATATAAGTGGTCAGACTAGATCACGGTTGTTGCTTCTGGCTTTCTAATCTATGAATAAATAGAACTCTCTGACTTAATGAAGACCTTGGTTTAAAAATCCATCACGTGTTGTGGCCCCACATTAAGAAAAGTTTGGTATGGTGTTTATGGGCCAGTTCAATGAACAGTTTGAAAACCACAACTTACTACGTATGAGTTAGTGTGGATTTATCAAACATAATTACATAAAATATAATGAAATAACTATTGGTGATACAGAACCAAGAGTTTTAATGTATCTAGGTTTTGAGGAAGTTTTTTTTTTTTAATCAAAGTTCCTGACAAAGTTCCATGAATGGTTATTATTTTATACCATCTTCCTATGTGTTAGGTGACGAAGTATTGAGATGGAAAATGTACTGGTTATTAGGTAAAACTTGATGGTGGGTTAAAATGTGTGCCTCCCTGATGGATAGAGGGGCGGTGTTTACCAGAAAGAACTAACTTCAGAAGTGGGGTTATTTTTTGGGAACCATCCCCACTCTTAGAACCTGATCATGCTGTCAGAGAATCTTATTCTCCAACTCCCACTGACCTCACATGAACATAGTAGAACTCTGCCAGGGCATATGGGTCCTGATTTATTTTGAAGAAAAACTAAGGGAGGAATCTTTGTGCTGTTCCCAACTTTCTCTAGTGCAAGTGGAGTGGAGCCCAGCTGCTGTGATAGGGTCCATATATATTTACCAGAGCTTCAAAATGTTTTCACAGATAATTCTCCAAATAAGCTAAAGAACTGCATTTCACTTGGCTGTCAGCCATTGAAAAGTTATGTGTACTTCCTGGGAAATCTGAAGCTATTTTCTTTCTCTTTCTCTGGTTATTTAACTGTAGCATCTCAAAAGCCAATAAAATAAATGTGATGGCTCAAAATTGTTGTCTTATTCCTCTTCCCCTAAAATAATTGAGAGAGAGATGTACGACAGGAAAATGAAAAAAGGAACAAATATATGAAATCAAATTCACTTTCCTAAAAAGTTATGAACATTGGTTTTTGCTTTTATCGTCCCTACCTGTATCTCTCTATCCTCCCTTTCTCTTACTTCAGCTCCATTTTTTTCTGACAAGATAGACATAGTAGTAGAGCTAGCATCAAAACATTCCATGCTTGAAGGTGCTATAGTTTGCTTTTGATACCTCAGGCATGTTCAGTTATTAGGGCTGACAGCAAATAGTTTATTTGATGAATATGGCCAGTTTTTCTTTCATGTTTCCACAAGCAGCTTATGATTTCTTTGGACTGATTTGGAATTACTATTGAACCAGAACAAACAAGGAGTTCTGTGGCACTTAAAGACTAACACCTTTATTTATCACAAGAGCTTTTGTGGGAGAAAATACCACTTTGTCAGATGCTTTGGGGAAGGGGGACCTTACAGAATGGGAGGAAAATAAATGCAGGGAAGTGCAAGTTGTTGGATCAGGTCACACTGTAACAGCAAATCAAAGCAGTTGTTAAGATTCAAACACTGGGAAACAGTATATAGAGGGAGTTGAGGTTCAAATCACCTGCTGTAATAAAAAAAAAAAATCCAAAGTTCTCATTTAGCCATGAAGAAACAGTCAAATTTGCAAATTAGTCCCAGCTCTGCTGCTTCTCTTTAAAGCCTTGAGCTGTTTTTCATTTTTCTGAATACAGCAGGTAATAAATCATCAATGGAGTGATCGAGAAGATTGAAGTGCTCACCTACTGGTTTTTGAATGCTGAGATTTCTGGTGTCAGACTTATGCCCATTTATTTTGCTCAGAAACTGTCCTGTTTGTCTAATATATGAGGCAGAGCAGCATTTCTGGCACACAATGGTATAAGTCACATTGGTGAATGAGTCTTTGATGGAGTAACTGGTTAGATTAGGTTCTATGATGGTGTCTTTTGTGCAGATATGTGGGCAAAGTTGGCAGTGTGGTCTGTTGCAAGGACATGTGCCTGCTTTAATGTTTTCTGTTGTTAGGTCTGTAGTTGCTGGTGAGTATCTGCTTATGGTTGAGGGGCTGTCTGTAAGTGAGGAGAGGTCTGTCTCCCACAGCTTGAGAAAGTGAGGGATCATCTTGTAGAATAAGCTGTAGGTCCTTGATGATGTGCTGGAGGGGTCTGACATGGGGACTGTAGGTGATGACCAGTGTGGCATTCTGTTTTTTCCTTTCTTGGGCTTCTCCTGTAATAGTTGAGCTCTGGGTATACACCTGGCTCTGTTAATCCGTTTCTTCACTTCCTCAGGTGGGTATTCCTAGTTTTAAGAGTGCTTGAACCAAACTAGTCAGAGGATGCCTTGTGTTCTGTAGGTGGTTGTGAGCAGTGCATTGAAAGTACTGTAGTTTAGACTTAGGATCTGATCTTGCAGTCTGCAGCAATGCTTTCCTTATCCGTAGGCGCAGGATGAAACTTGGAATCAGGTTTCTAGTATTACTATTCTTGTTTGAGAATTCATAATTTTCTCTCTGTGAATATTCTCTAGATTTCAGTTGAAATTCCATTTCTGTAAACTTTCTGGGTAATGATTTTTTTATATTATTTGCAATTAAGAAATAGAAATCCAATACCATCAAACTAAGTTAGTCAGTGAATATATGTTGCAATATGCATCCAATTCCAATAATTATAAGCTAAATGTGTTTACCCCCAACGAAGATATAATTGCTTTATTTACAATGTACAATATAGTGGTTCAGATGCAATGTATGATAGTGTTCGAAGTACTGAGAAATCAATTAAAAGTGCATTTCTGTACAGAATCTAGAATTAGGTGAAGTCGTATCAGTACTAGAGCTCTGTGGAGGAGAAAAAAGCCCGCTGAAGATATAATATAGGGCTTTTGTGGGGTAATATATGGACCTTTCCTTTCCATTCAGCTCTGATGTTAAACTTGATGGGATGCTCCCTTTGACACACACACACAGATCCCAAAAGGAAAGGAAACAGCATGTTGCGTTGATGGGGAAGAGGCTCAGGTTAATCTTAAAGGACAGAGTTTTTCTTTGTTATGATAAATAAGTTGTCGTGTATGTTATAGCTCTAGAACAGTACACAGAACATTGTAAATATTACAGAATGGGAAGTTTGTGATTTTTGTAAAAATGGTTTCTAACCAATGCAAACTATAACAAAGTGGGATTTTCCTCCATGAAAGTTCATGTAGTAATTCAATTTTAGTTTTTAAGTGGCACAGGACTGCTTGTTTTACTGAACTAGACTAACATGGCTGCCCTTTTGGTACTTGTAATCAAGTGCACTCTAAAAATGGTTTATTTATATTAAAAGCATAGCTTGACAATAATTTAGATTCTGAATGAAACGCTAGTGGAGGGGAGCTTGATGGCCTCATGTCCCCAAGAAATATTTATGTACAGCACGAAAACACTACAAGTTTTGGAATGGCTTAAGTCGACTGGCAGTATCTATTGAAGAGAGATTGGAATTTGAATAGCAAGGTGGTTTTGAGGTGCGTAGGCAGAGCTTTGGGTAGGAAGCTTGGCAGCACTTGTATGCACTGTGTCTGGGTCAGGCCTGTGTTCCGAAATTCCCCACTTTGTATTGTAGTAGAAATCCTTTACTAAAGAGAGTAACTATGGGCTTCGTGTCAGTTTTAAGAGTTTTCTCTTTGAACACACTGAATTTCTTCTAGATTAGAGATCTCTAGTTTGAATCACTCAGTGTAATGCTTTAGGACATGTTAATGAATGCACCCAACACAGCAAGATTCTTTAGGAGTTAATATTTGTTTTTGTTAAATTAAGCAAGCCATTACAGATGTTTGACTTGCATTTGAAATATTTATATAAAATTTTAAGAAATAATCACAGATATTAATGTGTAAAAAAATTGTCCAAAATTGAACTAATTTCCTATAGAGTCTTGTTTAATATTCTTGATTTGTGCTTGTTGCAGATGGTCTGTTGGCCTGAGGTTACATGGTACAGGTTTTCAGTGTAGCCTTGACTGAACGTATGTGATCTAAAAGTTATAAAAATGAGAGCTAGGTCATACATTATGGAGATTAGGGACCCTGCTGTGGAATATTTTTCTTTGCCTCATCTTGATTTCCGTAAAATTTTCTTGCAGCACATTTTAATTTCCTCTTTCTTCTCCACCATGGGTTCCAGGCCTATATAAGAAAAAGCATTAGAACAACCCTAAGTTCTTTTTCTACGCTCTCTCGTGGACACCAGAATCAGAAGGAGGGTAACCTTTCTGCTGTGAAGTAGCAAAGCATCACACTGCATGCTGAACAGTTGCAAAGCCCACTACTGGTAGTAAGTGATCTCAGTGCGTTCCATTGTCTGCCACAGACGCATGCTGAGGCTCTGTGGTGAGGGATTATGAGGTAGGAGTTCTGGGCTCCATGACAGAGCTGAAAATCCATACTTGCCACCAGCTTCCTCAGTCTTTTTCATAGTTCTGTCGTTCCATCCTGGAATTTGTGACTCAAAGGATTTGTGCAACCCTGAGTTAAAATGTAGTAAACAAGATTCATCCCAGTGACCATCAGGTTAAGTTGTATACAATTGTATGAGTCTCTCTTTCTGCAGGCCATGCTAACTGAACTCACCCCTTAGGTAGGTAAGGGAGCACCTCATAAAACAGTTAGTGAATTCTTCACCTATTTGATACACCTTGGGTAATAGATGAGTTTTTTTTCAGCGGTCAGAGAAAGTTCTCTCATCCATCAAAGCTGTGAGGTCTGTAACTGCCGGTTTTCCTCAGCTCCAAAATTTAGATGAAGTATAGAGAGATGAGATCCTGCGCACCCCTGCTACTTGTCTCTTGCTGAGCAAAATCTTGAAGACCATAAAACCATTTTTAATTTCATTTTAGCTCTGTAATTTTTAAGTGACTAGTATTGTGGAGTAAACTTAAACTTTGGAAGTTCTCATAGGACTTGAACTTGTTATCAGTGAGAACCTGGTGAGTTTGGCAGGAGCACCGCTACCCCGGAAAAAGACCTGGGGCTTGGTGCGCTGAGATTCAGGGCTTGCACACTGCCACTGCAGCCGCTGCCGCAACTGGCTATGTGGCAGACTTGTGGCTTGGGCACTGGGACTCAGGGATTGAGCCTCATAATCCTGGCACCAGCGAGACCCCTGGATTTCAGTGGAAAAGTTTTGGATGTGTTACTGAAAGCTTCTTTTGAACTATTTGGATCAGTAAAATTGAATTTGAAAACACACAATAACAGGTTTTCCTGTTTAATTCTTGTGCTTGCAGCCTCCTAGACAATGAATTTTCTAGATAGGGATTCTTTTATTTGCTATTTGTTTATTTGGCACCTAGTACAGTAGGGTTCTGATCTATTGATTTTCATTTGCATTGCGGAGAGTAACTGGAGCCCCCAAACAAAGGTATCAAGCCCAACCAGAAATACAGAGAGAAGCAAAACTTAGATGGGAAAAAATAGATGGAAAAAACTAACTTAATGTTTTCAAAACTCAAAAGTTAATTTCAGACTCAGTTTGAGTAATTGGTGAAAGTGATTTTTAGTCAGTTTACTCTTCTCTATGACTGATTGGTAAGAAATGTTTACAGTCCTTAAAGACAGCATAAATAACCTGGGACCAACAGACCTTTTTACCACAATTGAAGCAGATACTGTGTAATACCTAACGTTGTATTAATATCTTTCCTGCTCCTGCCATGTTCTGTTTGTACACAGGAAAGCACAGATGCTTCTGCTACATTTACAGGCTTCTCCCTTGTATGGTTCTGTAGAGGACAGTGCCAAAAATACGTCTTATTTGAAAAAACCTTGTGAATGCAATGATACAGACGTTTAAGAGGGTGTGCATGTGTATTCATGGCAGCAATGATTCTGGAGAAAAGTGCTACTAGTAAAGAAAGTTTGATAAAGCCACAGGATATCACAGGTACATCTTGTGGGTATCACGATGAAAGAACTTTAACAAAGTTTAGAACTTTTATTTTGAAAAGTAGGCATTTTTCTCAAGTGTAAAAATTCCTTTTATTAAACTAGATGACTTTCCATAATTTTTCCTGCCACCACTAGTGTCTTTAGATCTGATCATGCATCTGCTTACTTCAACAAACTTCCATTGGCTATAGCAGGAATTTTTGCCTTAGTGAGGACTCAAGATCAAGTCCAAACCTTCGAAGAAATAACTTTGTTTAATTTCCATGAGACTTAAGAAACCTATGAGCTATTCAAATTTCTGTAAGGCCTTAATTTCTAAACAGTTCCAAATTGTGATTTGAAAGTGATCAGTAACTTTCAGTATCCTATATTAAACTATTTATATCAACACTGAGTTTTTCTTCCTTCGGTGGAGTGGTCGCAAAATAGTCATGAATATCTTGAATGTTTTTTGCTACTGCTCTTTAAAAATAAGCATTATCCATTCCAAAAGTCAGCAGCCTAACTCAAAAGAACTTGCAATACTTTTACCTTCAAATGATGGTTTCGAAGCACCAAGAAACGCTGTAAAAAGATGGCTAAATAACATCCTGTTGGCCACATGCAGCCCATCCAGTGCTTCTTAAAAGCCCACCATGCTTCTCAGAAATGTAGCAGAGATGTTTCCATGTAGTTTTGCATGATAACTGGGCCACAATGTAGAAGAAAAGTATGTTAATTCTTGATTCAATGTGCTTTACTTTTTAGTAGTAGAGACAATCACAGGATACAGATCATGAAACAAAGAGAAATATTGGGTACTACTGTTTTTCACCCCAGAAGTGAATGCAGGGCAAGAGACTACAAAAAGAGAAGAGGTAAACAAATAAGTCAGCGCCCCCTAAGGTAAGATGATGCATTGACCAAAGAGCTGAAACCTAAAAGTAGTTGTAATCCAGAATTCCAATCTGTGATTGCATATTTCAGATTTGGCTGCAATTCTTGTTTCTAATGAGTCTGAAAATAATGAGTCTGAAAATATTACAACAGAGAACAAAACGGTGTGTGATTGATACTTGATCATCTGAAATAGTTCAGGTACACACAATATACTCATGCATACGGAGGCTTCAGTTCTGTGTATGAACAAGGTCTTCTATTACTAGGTGTGACACCATGTTATTTCCAGTTTGAGGGTGGCTGTAGCCCTAAAAGGGTCTGAATTTGTAATCTTAAAAGGGACCAGATTAAAGTGCTATTGCTGTGCAGTAGAAAGCCATGTACTGTAACTGACAGCAAGCCATTCAAATTGTGCTTTCACATTCTTTGTATTAGCCTTATCAGATCGGGCCATCAGAGAGCAGAGAGATAGGTAAGTCTGAAAGACCTCTGAACCCAATTAAAGTTATACCACAAAGAAATCAAATTCATGTGGTTTGCATTTCAGAAAGTTACATTTGGTCGGTTGTACTTAGTTTTATTCAGTAACCTAATGCAGACCATGTGAACATTCAAAACGCTTTTAACAGTTAAACCAGCTCAAATAACACAGAACCAGAGCAGCAATAAAGAATGAATTGAGACTGATTGCAACTGCGTCCAACATTTTCCCCCCTTTCCCTTAAAGGGATATTTGTTTGTCTTCAGTTTTTAGCAGTACAATAGCCATTCTTTACCTTTTAAATAGATGTGTCTAATGTCTAGTTTTAAAATTTCCCTTAACCTGCAGTTTGTTCATTATTTCAGGATAGGGGTCAATCACCTGTAAAATGCAAGCATTGAGAGACTTTGGCAAACTAAAAACAAAAGTGCGTGAGAAAATCAGTGATTTGATTTCCAATAGAAATGTGCCCACTGATTTTCTTCTTTCATTAGTCAAGGGTTTTTCACCCTCTGTCACTATGTATATCTCACATACATGACAAATCAACATCAAACTGGTGCAGGGTTAGTGTTTTACTTTGTTTCCCATTATGCTGTTCAAGGAGCAATTGAATAAAGAAGTTGAGCGCTTCCCATACGCAGAATATCGCAGGGGGAGATGTCAAGGGCAAAGTAGTTAAGCAGTGCTTTTCACTGGTAGATTAAAGAGTGTGAGGCACTTCTGAAAAGTATTTACTGTCACAACATCCTTGGAAAGTACCCATTCAATAGATAGGGAACTGAGGCAAAGAGGCTAAGCAGGCCTTGCCCATGTGCACAGAGGCAGGAGCGTTGCTGTCCCGGGGAAGAACCTGGGGCACCGGCCCAGGCCACGCCCCTGGCCCCGATTCTGCACTGAGGCCCGACCCTGCCTCAGGCGCCTGCTGCTGCCAGCCTGGCCCCGGATCCCTGGCCAGGGACAAGACAGGGAGCGGCAGCCGCAGTTGTGGGTGGCCTGGCCTAGGATGGGGCCGGAAGTGGCCACCACCACCACGGGCAGCCGGGCCCTGGATCTGTGGCTGGAAACCAGGAAAGGCAGGGGCTGCGCCAGGACTTGGGGCACTGGCACTGGGACTCGGGGCATGAGCCCCATGTGCCAGGCCCCAGTGATGCCCCTGCACAGAGGAAGTCCCAGCTGTCCTAGGCTCTAACCACCCTTCTCCTGTCTCTGCATCTCAATCAGTGCTTCTAACTTTATTGAAGTGGTATAGGTTACATCCAAAGGTAAGAGGTAGACCCAACACTAGGCAAAAGCCAGGGTAAGTAATTACTTAGAGTTCTGAGCAGCTCTGGGGTGGGGTGGGGGAAGGGGCTTTTTTGCTTTTTATTGTGTATTGTGGGGGGTCAAGAAATGTTCCTACCTAAGTCCCCCAATGGGAGGAGTACTGGTTTAGGTTCCAGGATCACTCAGACAAATTTCACATTGTGTTCAGCTCTGTAGTCTGCCCAACAAAAACTCCCAATGGCTTCAGTGATATTTTTTGCCTGATTAAGAGAAGAGCATCAGACCCTCAGATCTTTTTTAAAATTTGTATTGTTCTCTTAGATTCCCTCCTGGAGAGAGAGAGGGGGAAAAAAAAAAAACTTGGGGGAGGGGAAGAGGGCAAATTCCACTTGGCTCCCTGGCCCAGAGCCAGCTGGAGATCAGTGAATGAGCCAGACTTCCTGGCTTCGGAGCACAACTGCAATCCTGGGTAGATAGCTATTTCCCTTTGCAGCTGTTTTGGTGTGGTTCTGTAATTGCTTTACTCCAACCTCTGCCTCTTGTGAGAAGTCTGGAACTCTACCCTCTCTACACCTCCTAGCCCTTTGGGGATGATGTTGGAAATACCCAGCACATACATAGAGCCACTCACCATTTTGATTCAGAACTGACCTACTTTTAATTCAGTAAGCACTGGTCTCTGCATTTTAAATATACACTCTGGGTCACTGAGACTTTATTTTTAAACTCCTTATTTTTATTGTATGGAACTTGTAGACCACCATGTGTACTTTCAGCTCCTAGAGCTGTACTGATGTTAGTTTCCTGTGAACAAATAAGAAGGGTGGGAGAAAATCTTGTATTTAATTTCAAGTCAGTTAGAAACAGGAAACTGATTCTTGGGGTTTGGGGGGAGAGGGAATGATGCTTTTCAGGGAGTATAATAGACCATGAAATATTGATAAATAACAAGTAATTTGTAGAGCCTGCTGTCCTCTGAGCTTTTACAGAAGATCATGTTAATTCATTAATGTGGAACTGAAATTTTAATCTCATTTGCTTACTGCGTCTTTAGCACCCTTACTGAAAATCAGGTGATGTCATTATACCTTGATGCTAGACATGGCCACTGAAATGTATAATCTTGCAAAAGTTGTTTAGGCCAAGATTTCAAAAGTACCTACAATATTGTCAGACCCAAACATACAAAATAGTGTGATTGGGCAAAAACTTATGGGATGTTTTAAAAAATAATTAATCAGAGGTACTTTTTATTTGCTTTCTGGCTCGATATGGCACAATTGTGTCTTGTATTCTAACTTTTCTTTGCAGCCATGAGGGCTAGAAACCTCAATTTATTTTTTAACGAACAGTGAGATTCTCTTTTAGTCACATGGGTATGGGAACAGGGGCCCTCTCATGAAAATTGGCAATACCATGATTGCTCCAATTTTAGGTGCTTAAGATGTCAGTTTTAAGGCGGTATGATTTTCTGAAGATGGGCATTCAGTTCTTTTTCTTGAGGGATGTTGTATATGAAAATAACATATTGCTAAAATGTTCTTATTGATAAAGTAATAAAAAAAACCCAGCCCACCTGCAAAAAGATTTGATTTGGCATTTGTTTTTGAAAGCACATTGTTGTGGCAATTTTAAATTTTTCTGAAAATGTCACATTGCTGGCAACATTCAGATGTTTGCATTGCACTTTATAAAATCTTCAAAATCCTGTAGCAATAATAACTAATGAACACTCAAAGCTTCCATGTGAATAAATATATATTACTCCTATTTTACAGATGGGAAAACCAAGAAACAGAGAGCCAGGCTCCTAGTGTTACCCCAGAATTTAAAACCCTTTGGCTGTTAAGGTGGCATTTTTGCTCACCTAAAGGAATATTAGCACCAATCACTCTGGGATAAATTCAAATGTGGTCCACTTGTCTAAATGGGTAAAGCACACCAGTGGAAAATATGGTTACAGCCTGCCAATCAAGAACAGACTTAGAGCAATGAATTCTTCAAAAACAATTGTTAACGTTGATTTAAACCTTACAAAATTACAATGAGATTCAAGAACTGAAAATGTCTAGTCTAACAATCAATATCTACTTATTACAGTGAGTGTTGCATAGAATGACAGTTAAACAGAATGCTGCTGTGTTAAGGCTACTTAAAATTACATAAGGGTAGTTACAGACTTACCAAGCAATTTTAACAATAAACTTAACACTCTATAGCAAATACATTAAAAATTACAACAATCCTAATAAATACCTAACAAACGATAGCATTCAACAAATGGTGGTCAGCCATTTATTGAATGGGTGAAGATAGGCTTTTCTCAGTCACACTGCACTCATCCAGCTTTATTGACAGGCACATCACAAGCACTCTCTTTTACTTACAGCAGTGTTTCCCAACCAGTGTGCCATGGCACACAGGTGTGCTGTTAGGTCTGAGCAAGTGTGCCACAATTTTTTTTTTTTTTTTTGAAAAACTACTCAAAGAGCTCTGGATTGGCTCATGAATATTCATGAGTTCATTTTGAAACTATATGGTGGTGTGCCTCAAATTAATTAAAGGTAGCAAAGTATGCCATGGCAGAGAAAATGTTGGGAACCACTGACTTACAGCACCTCACACAGCCCTCTGAATTATCAATTTGGATCCTATTCTGCTCTGTCAGAGACAAAGGTTGTCCTCAGAATCTGGACATATATGTTGGGACTCAGTTAGCCGAATTGTCCAGATCCCTCAGTAAAACCAGTGCCTTTCTTCAGCTCCAGGCAGCTTGCTCCTCGCTCGGGCTGTCCTTGGCCCTCTGGGTAGACCCCGCACTGTCCAGGTCTCTCTCAGTAGGGTCTGATCCAGCCATGGTCCTATGTTCCCCAGTCTCTGGTCAGGGTCTGGTCCTGGTTGGTGGCTTCTCTGGTCTGTGCTGTCTTTGTTCTGCTGTTTCTCTGGTCTGTGCGCTAGCTTTGCTCCACTGCTCCTCTGGTCTGTGTGCTGGTTCTGCTGACCTGTCCTGTATAAAGCTAGAATCGGTTAGTTACCCTCCTCAGGATCCCCTGGTTTCTTACCAAAGTTCGATGAAAACTCCAGGTAGAGGATCTGCTGCTGCTGCTCTGCTCCAGCAAAATCCTTCCTCAGGAGCTGCTTGGGGTCAGCAGTGTCCTCAGCTACGGTGGCTCCTGGGGGTCCTCCTTCTTCAGGTTCCTCTTCAGTGCAGCTTGGCTGAGTGCCAGAGTGTCACAAAGCTGCTTCAGCAAATGTCGTCTCCCTTTTTACACCCTGAAAAAGATAAAATCATCGTGCTGTTTTTAGTTTCTTTTTTTCACCCTGGAGGCAAGGTGAGGGGAGGCAAAAGGGGGATGAGTCATAGCCCTGCATGCATCAAGGTGGGGGGGGGGGAGAATGTCATGTGACCACTTTTGGAAGATTACCTCATTCTTGGATAAGGGAGGGGTGGTTTCTAAGGAATGGTTTTGGATAAAAGAGGGGTGAGTTCTAAGGAGCAGTTTTAGATAGGGGATGGGCAGGTCCTAAGGAGCTCTCTAAAATGGAATAGGTCTTAGGACAGAATGTATGGGGGAGGAGTCCTCCTTAAAAGTCACGAAATGGCTGCCGATCACTAATCTTTGCTGAATGCTACATTTGTTATATGTAGTAATTAATTACTTCCTAAAGTATCTTAATTATTTTACAACTACATTAACACTTGTATCACTGCTAGCTAAGGATTAACCTGAGAATTTTTAAAAGGATTTTTCCCTATCCATTTGGCTTCTATCATTTTGTGTCCTTGTCAGTTTGCCTTCTGCCATTTTCACTCATAGGTTTAAATAATTATGTGACAGAAATCTCTGGCTACACTAGGTCAATAAAGGCTTCTCTGTGTGGCCTTGGAATGGTCAGTTAATCTCTCTGGACCCACCTCTGATCTCAGTTCAACTGGCTTCTCTGGTTAAATCTAGTGCAACTGAGATCAGAACCAGTTCTGCGGAGGTACAGTGACTTTCCTAAGGCCATACAGCAAGTCAGTCACAAAATTGCATTAGAATGCCTAGATGTAAGCCTCAGAGCTTGTTTACAGTATAGCTGTTGTTGAAGTGGTGGTGTCTGTTGTACAAGAAAACAGCATGTGTATACTATTTCTATACAGAACCTAAAGAGGTACTGGGCCAAATTCAACCCATTGAAACCAATGGAAAAATATCTTTGGTTGATTTTTGGCCCATTTTGTTGTGTTACTGGTCAGGTTAAGATTCTATCATGGTTACTTTTAGAAAAAGGTCTAGGGCTGGAGGCTTGGAACTCTGTTCCATCCCCTGTTGCCTACAGTGACTGAGAGCTGTGGGGCCCTGCTGCCCAAAGCAGCTCGGAGCTCCGTGACAGCTCACGTCTCTGGCCTGGCATGGGGCTGAGGCTGAAAGGAAAATGTCATGGAAGTCTCAAAGTCAAAGAATCAGTGTCCTCCATGACAAAATTTTGTCCTTATATTAGCAATTTTACTTCCTCAAAACCTCCCAGAACAGCAGTTCCCAAACTTTTCTCTGCTGTGGCACACACTTTACCTTTAATTATTTTGAGGCACACCAACATATAGTTCCCAAATGAACTCATCAATATTCATGAGCCAACTAAGAACTCTTTGAGTAGTTTTTCAAAAAATTCCATGGCACACCTGCTCAGGCCAGAGGGCACACTCATGTGTCATGGCACACTGGTTGGGAAACGGTGTCCTAGGAAACCATAACGTTAGTGACAAAAGTGCATGTTTATACACTGCTAATTTCAAGAATTAAGAGTATTTTCTTTCCTTCTTCCCTTACCAAAATCTCTCTCTCAGAGAATGAACACGAGGGAATATCTGGCTCATTTCTTCTTTCAGCAGATACAACCTTGGGAATAATTTTAAATATCACATTTCAGGCCTATGTTGCAACACAAAATAAAGTGGAATAAAACTGCAGCTTTTGTAGTGAAGGCAGGGGGTAGTAGGAGGGAAGCTTTTGTTAATCTTTCATTTTAGCCTAGTTGAAGTTCACTGGATTCATGAACCTAGCAAACAGTTTCACGTAGATTACCAGACTCTGTGGGAAATCTTCAGCTGTATTATTTTCATTGCCTTATACCAAGTTAGCCTAATCAAGACCCAGTGCACTACAAAGCTTGTAATAGCATGTGGGTTTCTCTGAAAGTGGAAATAGAGGCTTCTTTTTTGATTGGGCAGCTATGCTCAAAAACTTTGTGGCAGGGCTGGTGGAGTGGAAAGGGTGAGCTGATAAATGTGAATAACTGCAAGTCATTTGGAAACACTTGTTAAAGCTCTAATGTTCTTCCACCTTCACCCCTTTGTTTCCCTCTCAATGTGCAAGGAAGTAGTGGGTAAAGGGGTTGAAATGGACTTCTTTGGGCCTGGTTTATGTTTCACCAGGTTCCCATTTCCCAAGACTGTGATGGTGTTCGAGGGGGAACCAGAAGAAGGTATTTTATTTAGAATTAGCTCTTTCTTAATAATGGGCTAATCCTCATCCTCAAAGAATGCTGCTACTGGGAAAAGGAGGAACAGGTTGGTGGAAGATAGCACCCAAATAGCAGCTCTCCTGCTGGGATTTAGCAGGTAGGAAAGCCCCATTCGCCTCCCTTCTAATTGGCAGACTGATTGGTGGGGTGGGGTGCAGAAACTAACATCTTTCCGTTGCTTTAAATGAGAGAAGGGTTTCTGTAAACTGTAAGACTTAATTCAATATTCCAGTATATTGACACGTTCCAAAGGGGCAGCCATATTAGTCTAGTTCAAGAAAACAAACAAGGAGTCGAGGGGTACTTTTAAAGACTAACAAATTTATTTATTGCATGAGCTTTCATGGGAGAAAATCCCACTTTGTCAGATGGTTGAAGATAGAGAACTTACAAAATGGGAGGAAAATAAAGGCAGGGAAGCGTGAGTTGTAGTCAGGTTAGGCTGTTTCAGCAAATTAAAACAGTGGAGAACAGCATGTTAGAGAGAGCTGAGGTAAAAAGAAGGTAGGATCACCTGTTGTAATGAGGAAAAAAAGCCAAACAAACCAACCCTGAAATCAGGGCCGGCGCTATGCAGTAAGCAGCCCCTGTGTAACAGTGGGATGCCGGCATTTTGAGGGGCATCAAAATGGGACAGTGCTGTGGTGCTCCCCTGATGGCGTCGCTCTGCTGCGGGGGGCGCCACGATCCCCAGCGCCAGCCCTCCCCGAAATCCCTATTTAACCATAATGCAATGGTATCAACTCTGAATGTGAATCCAATTCTGCAGTTTCTTTTTGGAGCTTTGATTTGTAATCTACTTGCCTAAGTATAGCTATTGCTAATATGATCAATAGATTGAGCAGGAAGATTGAAATGTTTCCTGATTGGTTTTTGAATATTGTGATTTCTTATATCAGATTTGTGTCCATTTATTCTTTTGGGCAGAGATTGTCCTGTTTGCCTAATGTATAAGGCAGAGGGGCATTCCTGGCACATGATGGCATCGAGCAAATTGATGGATGAGCAGGTGAATGAGGCCTTGATAGAGTAGCTGGTTTGGTTAGGTCCTGTGAAGGTGTCTTATGCAGATATGGGAAAAGTTGGCAACATGGTTTGTTGCAGGGATATGTGCCTGCTTTAATGCTTCTGTTTTTTTGGTCTATAGTTGCTGGTGAGTATCTGTTTAAGGTCAGCGGGCTGTCTGTAGGCAAGGAAAGGTCTGCCTTCCAAGGCTTGAGAGAGTGAGAGATCATCTTGTATAATGTTATTGGCTGTAGTCCTTGATGACGTGCTGTAAGGTTTGATTTGGGGGTTGTATGTGATGACCAGTGGTGTTTGGCTGTTTTCTTTCTTGGGCTTCTCCTGCAGTAGTTGACTTCTTGGTATTCGTCTGGCTCTGTCAATCTGTTTCTTCACGATGGATCATGAAATGGTCCTGGATGAAGGATGTAGATACCTATAGTAGTCAGTAGGTTTTTGGCATAGGGTTGTGTTTGTGTTCATCACTAATTTGCACTGTAGTGTCCAGAAGCAGATCTCCTGTGTGGAGTGTTCCAGGCTAAGACTGATTGTGGGGTGGAAACTGTTGAAATCTCTCTGGAGATATTCAAGGGCATCCTTTCTGTGGGTCCAGATGATGAAGATGTCATCGATATGTAGTGTAAGTAGAAGAGTAGTACTTGGGGTTGAGAGTGGAGGAAGCGTTGTTCTCTAAGTACAACATAAAAATGTTGGAATATTGTGGGCCCTAGAGTCAGAGCCAGCCCTAGGGAGGTGCAGGGCCCTGGGTGAATTGTCTTCTGTGGGGCCCCCACTCACCTCCCCCCAGGGTGAGCCAGCCAAAAGTGGCAGGAGTGCAGGATCTGGTTTCCCTTAAACCAACAGTTGTCAAACTTTTTTCCTCAGGACCTAGCTCCAGACCCCTCTGCCATGTGGTGACCCTTGCAGCCACCAGACAACTGAACAGTGACTATGGCTGTGGGGTGGGGGCTGGCAATCCCTCATGGCTTTCATCTTTTCTCTTGAGGCTTCTAATATCTCTGAAATCTACACATCTAATTTGAGATCACCTACATGGAACATGCAGAGGGGGATCCCACATGCCATACTTCTGTCTCAAATCAGGAAGTATGTCAAGTCTCTAAAATTGCATGTAGTAGCCTGGAGTGTGTGAGAGAGCTCCTTGCAAATAGGGGTGGGGAGGTGCCTGGATGGACAAATGAGATGGAAGTGACAGGAAGAGACAGAGGAAGGAGAAGAGAGTCAGTGCCAGGCTGGAAAGAAAAGTCCTGGAAGATCCTGTCTGCTGCTGAGCCTTTCCAAGTCCCTCCAGGTCCTGGTTCCTTCTCCACTGCCAAATCCCAGGAACTGAAGCAGCCCCTCTGGGTTCCACTTTCACCTCTGCTTTTCACCTGCTCCCTGAGTCTTCATGAGTTTCCATGAACACACAATTGTCCACAATATTGTGACTGAAGGAGTGCTAGCCCTCTCTGCTTGGTCTGGTGACCCCTGTTGCTGTCAGTGTGCATAAGGCAGCAACACAATGGGGCTATCCACTCCCTGCTTCAGATAAGGACCTTGTTATAACTTCTCCTTCCAGACAATACATCACTGAGTTGGGTTTTATTCTGTTTCTCAGGCTTTCTAATTGTAGAAAAAAATACCATATTTTGTAACACACGCTCCTACTAGAACAATTTGCTTTTCTCTTCTCTTTTTAATTATCACTCAAAGAAAACTCTGGAGTTTTCATTAAAATCTACAAGTTATAACTTCTGTTGCAAGTAAGGAAATTCTCAACCCACTGAAAAAAGAGGCAAGTCCTAATTTGCAAAAGTTACTGCAATCCCCATATCTCAGAAATGGTGGAATAAGTGGGTATTCACAGTTTCTTCTTTCTTCATTGTGTCTATTGATTAAAAAAAAAACCCACAAAGGTTGCTTGCCAGTGACCTCAGTCCTTTTCATATGAATGAGAGAAGCCCAAAGAGATACTGATTCAGAGAGGAGGCATAGAAGTTGTCTGAACAACAATTAGCACCTCATTGTTAGTCCTAATGACTCACCTTTGTTGCAACCCTGATCTTCTGCCTTAAGCAACTTTCACCCCATGCCACTTTTGGCCAGCTCGCTCCTGGCATGGGGGGGCAGCAGTGCAGCCCTGTGCCACCTCCCAAAGGGCGGGGCCCTGGGCAGCTGCCACTCTTCCCCTACCCTAGGGACCACCCTGCCTAGGGTATCCATAGCAGTGCTGCTGACTTGAAGATATAAATTATCTTCAAATCTGAAATGGTTGCGGGTGAGTACAAAGTCATAAAATTCAGTCATGAGGTGTTCCATAACATCATCTTGGATAGTTCTCTTAATGCAGGGATTCTTAACCTATGGGTCACAACCAAAAAATTGGTCACCATGACCCTCTTTAATAAATTGAAAAAGGAAATACATTATTAATTCAAAACCGAACTGTGGGTTGTGCAGCTGACTCCTAAACTTTATCTGGGTCCCAGGTGAAAAAGGGTAAGAACCTCTATCTTAATGGCTCCATGTGGAATGTTGGTGTAAAGAGCTTCTACATCCATAGTGGCCACAGAAAGATGGGCTACATGCAATAAATAAAAGCAAGCTCACGCAATAAATAAATTTGTAAGTCTTCAAAAAATGCCACTCAACTCCTTGCCTGTATATTGAGCAACAGCGGATGTTAGTTCATAGAACTCAAATAAAGCTGTCAGGTAATGAGTTCATTCCGAATCTTTTTTCATCTGTAATGATTTCTTGAGGTGTGTCTGACCCTGCTGCAACAAAATAAGGATAAAATTGATAGTTAGCAGAAGAATGAGTTAGATACCAGTACTGTAGTCACTCTGTAATCGATAATACAGACGTTATACATTCTGCAGAAGCTCAGACACAGCCTTGAATTTTAAAGCCTGTTTCATTAACGCAGCAATTACTGAGCAAGTAGCTAGGTTTATACCCTATTCTGGAAGGAAAGAAAAAGGGCACCCTGGGTTCTTTAATTTCCACCTGGATTGTAACTGGAGGTAAGCTGAAGGGACCTCAGTTTCATGTCTCCTCTGAGGGTCAGCATCTGTAACAATATAATACATTCCTCCTCTCTTGGTACTGAAGTGCAAAGTCAGCATTGAAACTGAGCCCAAATCTGGATGTGGAATTTGAACTCTTTGACCTACTGGCCCAGAGATGAATGGAAGCAACTGAGCCATTCTGACAATAAAACCCAGAAGTTATGAAGAAGTTTAATTCCTTGGCACCAACAGTCCCACTATTTATCTTTGCCAGCAATAGGATGCCTGGAGAAAAGAGAAGGCTGGTGCCAAGGGGTTAAATAAATGTGAACTGGAGAGAGTTCCTCTACATGATCCTTTTTTTCTGTGTTTTGTTGATGAGGTGTAGGCATTTGGCCTTGTAAAGACACACATTTCTCAATATCAACAGAATCAAGGAGTGCCTTGCTTTTTAAACTGAGGAAAGCTGATCTCTTGGGACAGTTCGCTTCATCACCACATTTTTAATGCTGTCTCGCATGCGTATGTTGTGTAATCTCCATATCACTATCTACAAACAAAACTTCGTTGCATTGCCTAGCGAGTGAGCGGGCAATCAGAGGAGAAAGGAAAAAAAAAAGCAGCATTTATTCTGTTTTTTGAAATATTGATTGAAATGCGAGAGTGAGCGTTGGAGCCAGGCAGAGAGAGCTCAGGCAGGTGCTGATGTAGAGTCTCCCAATCTTCTTAATAGATTCCAAGAACAGAAGGGACATTTGTGATCAATTTGTCTCACCTTCTGTATAGCACAGGCCATATGCCTTACCCCAAACAATTCCTAGAGCATTTCTTTTAGAAAAAAATCCGGTCTTCTAGTAATACAGATGAGTTGTCATTCCAACTCTAGGCCTTTCTTGAGTGGTGACTTCTAACTACAGTGAATTGAATTTAGTATGTACTGAGTACTGGGAGATACAGCTACAAGTCAAAGACAGAATTCAACTGTAATGGACCAATCCTGATCCCATTAAATCCAGTGTAAAATTCTGATTGACTTCAGTGGCATTTAGATCACATCTTAAATGTGCTGGGGCAAAATTATCATACCTCCACCATGCCATTCAATCCCTCAGTTTGCACAATGTGTTATATAACAAATACACTGTGGTTCCTTCATGACATGATTAGTAGTAGGGCCTTCCAGGCTCCAGTCTTGCTTCCTGCTGAGGGTGTGAAAGGGAGTCCCAAAGGAAGGGGTAGCACATGATTACTTCCTCTCCTAACATGTTTTATTGTTCAACCAGCTCTTCTCACTTCTACTGAAAGAAAGATGGTAAAATATATATGCCATTTTTCAATACATTTTAAAAAGGTACCTGTTAGCCATGATTCATACAAAACACTCCAGAGCAAGCAACCCATATGTTTTGCCTGAAAGTAGAACCTGAGGAATCTGAAAGCAACAGAACTTCTGACTGGTAGTTCATGGCAGTGAAAAATTTCAACCATTTGCCTGCTAAATGTTATGGAGTTAGAGTACTCTGGGGTTGTTGGTTTTTTTGTGTTGGCAATGCATTTGCAGTTGGGCTGCATTACCTTACTTGATGGCTGAACTCAATTGTCACAGTAGAGATCTCTGGCTGCTGAGACTGTAAATTGTTACAGTGTGCAAAAGGCAAATACAAACCCTCCTTCATTACTATAATGTTCTCACAATGGTGTATTTTTCTGAGTTGTTTATGTCAAGGCTTTTTCCCCACTCTGGCAGTGTGAGTGCAGAAGGTGGGGGCCTGCAACAGGCCTTAAAAGCCACTGGCCCTAAAGCCTGCTCTTAAAAGTCTCCAAGGCCTCCAATTCCTGGCCTTGGAGTGGTATCGCTGCCACCACCCAAATGCAAAAAAAAAACCTCTTGAGACCCAGGAAGGTGCACTTGGGAATTCCTCCCTGTGAGGTACTTGCAATCTTGTTTATTCCTCTCTCAGGAAAGTGACTGGACCTCAGCTGCATATGAGCTGGAACCGAAACAGGGTTCCCTCTAGTAGCTGCCTGTGCAGTCTGAGGCACGTGCACATGAACCTCTTGCCCTTCCAGGAACAGAACCAGAACTTACTTAAAATGTAAACTCTTTAATCAAAAGATCAGATAATAAACACAGAGAGTTGCTTCTCTGGGAATTAACTTAGGTAGTTACAGGGTGGGGGGGGGGAGCGTACATGTACTCAGCACAGAGAAATCCAAGAAACAAGCCAAAACCAAAGAAAATACCCTGACCGCGTCTAAGTAAACATTCCCTGTTCTACCCACGCCTGGTCAGTAACAAATTTAACTTATCTTTGGTAAGGATGTTGCTGGATTCTTCCTCAGGCCCCTCTGGCCTCTTCCTGATCCTCCCAGGAGCTCTGCTGCATCCAGACAGGCCCAGGCCAGGCTGCTGTTACCATTCAAAAAACTGTGCTTTGTTCCTATTGGCTGTCCTGGGACTCACTGACCAGAGTGTTAACCCCTTCCTCCCCAAGGGTTACTACAGTTTACAAATGCTCTGACCCTAGGAACCTCAAAACAAGGGCATTCTTTCACTCGCCACAAGACTGAAATGCACATCTACATGTGGCCTTTTCTTGCTCTGCTTGATGTATGCACGATGAAATTCCAATTCCACTGAAATCAAGGGGAGCTTGCCATTCATTTTAGTGTGGACAGGATATCAACCCCCTCCTTCCTAAATCCTATAGTGATGAGCACGTGCACTTAAAGTTGAAGACGTTGCCCCTTTTTGGCCTCATCTGTTTCGTTAAAGTTCAGGAGTCTGGTGTTCTAGCTGGGAGTAGAAATTGATGGTAGTAAGTAGTGTGGGTTTTTTTTAAATGTTATCTTGTTTATTTACATGGAAAGTTGACAGTGCTGTGTGTCTATGTGCAGAGGAACCCAAGAACAAAAAGCAAAGACCACATCCAAAAGCTATCTCTAGCTTTTTTTCCCAGGTCACACTGTCTTTATAGGCTCTTGCTTGGCTTTGCTTTGCTTCTTTCCTCTGCCTCTCTCTCTGTTCTTGTCTGGAACCTCATTATCTGTGTGCACTCTCTTGTGTTCCTCCACATGCTTGTTAAAGCAGTATTCAGCCCAAAAGCTCCTGAGTGGGTTCACACAACCTTTTGGGCCTGTCTGCTTAAAATGCCACATTGGTACAGCTGCACAATTGTAGTGCTTCAGTGTGGGCACAAATCCAGCTCTCCCAGAGACACTAGCTAGGTTGAAGGAAAAAATCTTTTGCTGACCTAGTACTGCCCACATGGGTACTGAGGGCTTCTTTACTGTGCTACTCAGTGCTGTGGATTTTTCACACCCTAAGCAAAATAAATGTACTTAATCCAATTTAATTGTCTAGTGTAGACTGGGCCTTTGTCTTATGTGGGGCTTGTGTCCATGGTTATGTTAAATTAAGTTTGAGTTCACAGCAGTCAACCTCAATGTTTTCACTCTGCTCATGACAACAGATTGAAGGCAGGATGGGGTTTTGTGAATTCTGCTTCCAGGGTCTGATCCTAATCCAGCTGAAGAGAATGGGAGTCTTTCTATTGAATTCATTAGGCTGTGGATTGGGCCCCTCTTGTGAGATTTTGTGCTCTTATTGAGGGTTTGTTTACACTTAAAATG
This sequence comes from Podocnemis expansa, assembly GCA_007922195.1. Lineage (NCBI taxonomy): Eukaryota > Metazoa > Chordata > Testudines > Podocnemididae > Podocnemis > Podocnemis expansa. The sequence goes on along the minus strand of ML681964.1, from coordinate 13,648,823 downwards.
GCTGTGTAAATCCTACCTATGCCAAAAGGAGAGGTTCTCCCATCGGTGGAGATAATTCACCTCCCTCAGGGGTTTGCAAGGTTGACAGGAGAATTCTCCCCTCGATCCAGTTCTATCTTCACCAGGGGTTAAGTAGCTTTAACTAAATTGCTCAGGGGTGTGGATTTTTTCACACTTGGGAGTGACACATTTATGTTGACCTAATTCCCTTGTGTAGAGGATGTGCATACACTAAAGATGTTGTGAAGCCACAGCTGCAGCTATGCCACTGTAGTGCTGTAATGTAGATGCTTATTACAGTGACGGAAGGCATTTTTTCCTGCTGCTGTAATAAACCCACCAGCTAGAGAAGCAGTAGCTAGGTTGATGGAAGAATTCTAGCAGCCTGCACACCAGGCTTTAGGTCACCTTGGCTATGTCTACACAAGTAAATTAGTTCTGATTAAGGAGGCTTAATCTGAGCTAATTTGATCCCTGCCTACATGAGGCTTTGCCTAGTTCAAACTAGCTGCTTAACAATGTAGCCATGCTAGTTCAAACTAAATAAGCTTGAACTAAGCAGTTAGTTCGAACTAACCATGTTTTTTTAGTTGTAACTAAAAAATGCTGTTAGTTCCAACTAAAAAGTTCTAGTTAGTTTGAGCTAACTCCAAACTGCTTAGTTTGGACTAAGCAAGTTCAAATTAAGCAGTTAGATGTAGACATAGCCCTTAAGTATGTCTTTGACGGGTGTGAATTTTTCATTTTGCAGGCTATTTTGTGTGACAGATCCTCTCCTGAACACCAGTCCATGGATTTCAAAATGTTCCATTCTGTAGATCACTAATGGATTCACTGTCCAGTGGTGTTTTGTGCACACAGTGTCAGAATCACTGATCTAGTTCAACAAAGTTATAGTATCTGAATGCTTTAAAAGCTTGCCCGTTAGACCCCTTATTATATGCTAATCTCTTCATTCTTTAGTTTTTTCCTGAATTTTTAGGACATGGGCAATGTTAGCTTCTCAGTGTTTACAAAAATAATTCACTGCTAACTGTTCAAGTGGTGTAATTTCAATAACTGTGTTCATATCTTGAGAGAGATGGCATCTTAATTTGATACATCACAGGGGTGTAAAACTCATTTGCTGTGGTGGACCAGATTTGAGTTAAATGTACTTCAAGTGGGCCGTTTATACCATAAATTAAAGTACTAGGGCACTCTCTCTGTTAGGGAGAGAGTGTGGTCCCATGGAGTACAGTCACGGGATGGATGGAATAGATTCGCTGGCTGCATCTGGCCTGTGGGTCAGATGTTTCTCACCCCTGTGTTAGAGTCTGGGATTCAATCTCTGTAAAGTACATTGGTTGTGAGGTAGGCATGTACAAAATGAGCCCCAAAATGTGTGTCCTGTGTCTCCTTTAACTTGCAAAAACATTCAGGATGACTTCTGGGCATGTATGATATGCTACTGTCAGTATCTTGGCATAGTTTAGAAGAATGCAGAGCCATTTGGTTCTGGTGAGGGCTTTGTCATTAATGCATGGATTTTTAGTATCCACTTTTTCCTCCAATGTGGCAAAGGTCTCACTGTTTGTTTTTGATTTTTTGAAGGGAGGCTCTCTGAAAGAACTTCTGGTTTTAGCTACACTTTTGGGTGTGTTATTACATAGTATATTAAAAGAATGCCATAGTTTGGGTCATAACTGTAATTCTATCCCCTGTGTGCATTTTTATGATAGTCTTTAATTGCATGATCGCACACTATTTTTACCATGGGCCTTTTCCCTCATTTGTTGCACTGGATGCACTGTTTCCTACTAAGTCAGTGTGACTAAACTTCTGAGACTAGAATCTGCATAGGGCTACCAGACATCCTTCCCAATCTTAGGGACTTTGTTTTATCTAGGCAGCTATTTCTCCCCCTCCACATCCCATAACACTCCTGGAAAAAAAAGTGTCTTGATTTTTTTACACTTGCTATCTGGTCACCCTTGGCTGTCATAGTGGAGAATTGGGGTCCATTTCCAGACTGGCTAACCTGAGGTACCTTGCTTAATATTAAAGGTTGTAAAGGGTACAGAATTATTAATACTAGTTAGTAGAAGGGAGCTCAGCCTCCCAGTTGTCAGTCAGTGCATTCTCCCCTAAGTGTTACCAATAGAAAAGGTTGGGGGAATGGGACAATAACAGCAATGCCAGTCTGCCATCTGATAGATCTGAAAGAATCAGATCAGAATGGACCACTCAGTCTTTTTACATGAGCACGAATTCATAGATCAATGAGATGAGCAGTGCATGAGCCATCACTCTCTGACTGTAACATGACTACCTCTTAAAACAGATTGAAAGGACTCCAAGAAATCTGTGGGCTCAAGATAATATTCTAGATAATGTCAGAGCTGCTTCTCGGTGACCTTCTAGATTATCTTCCCCCCAAAAAGAAAGGTTATGGGAGACGTGACAATTGAGCTATATTGATATGACAACATCATGATATTAGGAGAAAAGCTTGGTTTATGAAGCACAGCATTTTGTTTCTGTTTGTTGGATGGGACTCCTTTCAGTAGTTGTCATAGCCTATAAGGCTGGGAGTGGTGGGGCAATAATAAGTTTCTGTTTGTGTCCTCTTTTTCTTTAATTGCCATTTTGTGTCATTCTTGGTGTGTTATTAACAGATTGTTGAAAGATGGCGTGCAATGTTTTTGGAGTAGTTCCAGCAGGCTAGAATCTGTACCTGTGAAAGTTGTCTAAAAGAAGCTATTTGTTCTGAATGTCTCAATTGCAGATACATACTGTACAGACATCTTTGTGTAGGTGTTTATATTTGATTTGTAGTTTCTGAAAAGAGCAGTATATTTTCTGGAAATAGTAGAACAGATTTTATTTTCCTACTACCTGAATTATGTATGTCATATCTGAACTGGTTGCCAAGATCCAAAGGGGTAGCCGTGCTAGTCTGTCAGCAAAACAAACAAGGAGTCCTGTGGCACTTAAAGACTAACAGATTTATTTATTGCATGAGTTTTCATGGGAAAAAATCCCACTTTGTCAGATGCCTGTGGGATTTTTCTTCCCACGAAAGCTCATGCAGTAAATAAATCTTTTAGTCCTTAAAAGTGCCACAGGACTGCTTGTTTATATCTGAACTGGAAGCTCAAGACCACTGATATAAGGGCATATCATACACTTTTTTGTATTTCCCATTTACCTGTTTAGCTGCCCACTAGAGACTTAATCCTAGGCCTATTGAAGTCAATGGAGAAATTCCTATTGAGTTCATTGGGTATTGGATCTTTGCAACTATACTATTAATAGGAAATAGAATTAAGTTGTTTTTGACGTTTGGGTAAAATTTAATCCAGTTCTGTGCAAAACATCTTGGCTAATTTAGATGGGTTTAATAGAGGCCACTGGTATTGCCCTCTTAGAGTAGTACTCTGGTCTGTTGTCTACATGGGACAGCTCATGATAAACAAAAGAATTTGCAATTCGGGAATTATATGCACCCCATTTCTCCCTCCCCCATAGCTGCAGTTGCACTAGTTCTCTTGCCCAATCAGACAGTGTGCATTTAAGCAAGTAACAATATCATACAATCACAAAAATCTGTGTGTCATGTATGCAAGAGAGAGAGATCTTTGTAATGTATGGTGGTATCAGGAGTGCCGCTGGCCAAGGAAAAGACCCGGGGCTCAGTGCACTGGGCCTCAGGGCTCACCTGCTGCCGTTGCAGCTGCCACCATGGGTGGCCCGGCAGCAGACCTGGTGCTTGGGCACTGGGACTTGGGGCATGAGCCCTGTAAGCCCAGTGCCAGTGATGCCCCTGGGTGATAGTTGGGCCTTTCACCAAAACACCTGAAACTGTGTGGAGGGAAGGAATTTCTAGTTATTTTGTATGGGGTCAGATACTGCAAATACTGTCTGTCTCATATATAATTCTAACTGTGTAACAGAAATTTGGGGTTTATGCAGAAAAAGGAAAGCATCATCTGCAAATAGATAAAATGATTTCATCTGCATTGTTCTTAGCCTGGAGGCTCTGGATTTGTCATTGTGACTGACCTGGGTGCTTGCACATACACTCTTGCAAAAAGGTATGGAATAGCTAATCTTGCTTTTTGCTTTCATACCATTCACATCACCATAGTGTTTGAACACTTCAGAATGGCCAAGGCTTTGCCTGAGAGGGAAGATAACATTCCTGCATCAGCTTCATCAGTGGAAATGGATGTTCATAGCCTGGAACCTTTGCAGAGCTTTAGATTGTGATCCAAAATGTAATCATATTTTCTCCTCTTTCAAAGTCCTAGCCAGTGTGTGTAGCAAGGCAAACAGAAAATCTCTCTCTTCTTTGGGGAGACACAGATACGAAAAAGGTGGGGAAAAAAGATGTCTCAAGGTATAAAAAGAAGACTGGCATAGATGGAGGTGAAAGAAGGCTATGTTCACACACGGGGTTATTTCGATCCAAGTTGTTTCAAAACAACTTGTATCAAAATAAGGGGTTATTTTGAAATAAGTTAATTCGAATTAAGGAAAGAAGCTCAAAGTGAAATAGCAGGTTCAGACAACAGTTATTTCGAAACAAGTCACCGTTGTTTCGAAACAACATGTTCAGACGGCATTGTTTCAAAACAATCATTTCTAAACAACGTTGTTTCGTCCCCACATGGGATTTAAGTTATTTCGAAACAACACTGTTGTTTTGAAACAATGGAACACGTTATTTTGACACAGCTGTGCGTCGTGTGAACAGGGTAATTCTTATTTCAAAACAACCTCTGTTTTGAAATAAGACTGCTGTGTGAACACACCCGAAGGGGACTGTGTTTCTTTTAAGCAGGGACAGTGACTGCCCACTGGTTTGTACAACATGTAACCCAGAGAGGCACTGAATAGAGCTTTCAGATGTTATAAAATAAACAAGTAATAATGATAAAAGGAAAAGCAAGTGAGACCTGGTTCCAAAGTGGTAGCCGTATTAGTCTAGTCCAGCAAAACAAACAAGGAGTCTAGTGGCACTGTTAAAGGCTAACAAATTTATTTATCGCATGAACTTTCATGTGAGAAAATCCCAAGCGTCTGAAGTGTGATTTTTTTCCCCACAAAAGCTCATGCGATAAATAAATTGGTTAGTCTTTAAAAGTGCCATTAAACTCCTTGTTTGTTTTTTTAAGTAAGATCTAGTAACTCTTCAAAAATGTTTATTGAAAATTTGCTCTATGTAGCATTTTGAATGTGTGATTTGATATAAATTGACTACTTAAAAAAAAAATCTAATACTTTTTCCTACCTCTGCATAGGGTAAGATGCTTCTCTTTCCAATGAGTTTGTGTCCTTCATCTTGATTTTTGTAAAGTTTGAATGTTATTAATCATAATATCTCTTAGTTCCAGTGTATATTTACTGTTGCCTTTACAAGCTCTGACATGTGCAGTTAATACCCATGGCAATTCCTTTCCTTTTAAACTAACATTTCTCCTTGAAAAAAATTTGGTATAATCAATCTCGGTTTCTCACTCTAGATTACAATTATGTGTCCTAACCTCCCAACTCCCACTGCATTAATAGTGCATCATTCTAGAAATCAATACTCAATACTATAATTCTGCCTACCCGCTGAGACCAAGTGCTATATGTTCAGAATGTTACCTTATATGTAAATTAGTTAAACTTTGGCCAAATTCTATCTTAGTACTTATCTGACTTCCATCACCATAATACTTTATGTATTTGTGGATAAACCAATCCACACATAAACTGACCCCCAGTTCTGAGCCAAAAAAATAGGCAAAAATGAGTGATCGATGTATGAGCCAAGGTCTCCCCATGGCTTGAGACTCCAACCCCTCCTGCGCAGCCAGCTTTCCCCAGAGTTCCTGACACCCTCCCTAACCCCAGGGCCCTGCTACCACTTCTTCAGATTCCCCGACAGCCCCCACAACCCCAGACCCTGCTGCCACTTTCAAGACTCCCTGACACCCCACCAGCCCCTGGGCCCTGCCACTGCTTCCCTGGATGCCCTGACGTTGGCTCCTCCAGGCTGACCTCCTCCCCAGGCCCCCTTATCTGGCCACTCCAGATAGTGGGATCCCACTTTTTACTTTAACCCTGGCCTGGGCTGACTCCCCAACGTGTGCTCCAGCCACACACTGTGGCTCCAGCCCTGAGCATGTTCAGAGCATTCTCAGTGCTGGAGATTTAAAAACCCCTGGGCTGGGGCTGCTATCTGCTGGTCTGACCCACGTATAAGCTGAGTACCTGTTTTAAAGGTACCTTTCAGGCATGAAAAATTCAGCTTATATACAAGTATATATACTTAACTATCTTCAATGAGTCTATCTTCATACATCGTTGTGTAGTAGGGAAATGCTTTTTTGGCCATTTTACAGGTTGGAAAACTGAGACACGGATGTGTACAAAGTCTCACAGGAAGTCTGCGGGGAGGATTTTGTACCTAAGTCTCCTGAGCCCAAGACTAGCACCCTGGTCTTCCTTTTTGTCTCTTGTCCAAAACCTCTCTTAACGGATGTAGTTTAGTATTTTCTGTTGTGACCATTACCGCTGCATCACAGTGTTTCCCATATAAACAAGATCTATGTAGCATTGGACTTAATGCACTTCAACACTTTTTCTTCCTTGTCGTCTTTGTTATCGTCATCTTCATCTTTCCCTGGTTATAGGAAACTGCTTGGAAAATAGAATGTTATGCACTTTAATGTTCTTATTATGATGGAAATTCTTTATGAAAGAGGAGGATTTTGTACTATGCCCTAAATTCATTAGGCTTTGGATAAGCCAGATTTTTTTCTGGAAACACCTTCTACAGTTGAACCTCCTTGACAAAAATAATTAATCTCCACCTGTTGTGTGTCTTGTCCTGAGCTTTGACATCTTTATTGTTAAAGGGAGCGCAGCTATCATGGTGGGTAATATATCTCGAAAGGACGTCCATTAAGGTCAATAAAAGTTCTGTTGTACTGGGCTGCTGCTTCTTTACCCATCACCAAGTTGTCTTTGTGAATGCACATCTGAAGGTGGACTTTGGCCTTCTATTCATGCTAGTACACATGTACCTATTGGTTTCCCATTAAAAATACGTGCTGTATGGAATTGGTGAGTGTCTGATGTTGACACATCCCACCAAGAAAGATTGAGTGCAGGTTAATTCATTATGCTTTTTAAAAGTTCCACATGATTCCTTGTTTGTTTTTTGCTGAACTAGACTAACACACCTACCCCTCTGGAACTTGAGTACAGGTTGTGTGAGTCAAGGACAGAAAAGGAAAATAGTAGAAGGAAAGGCAAGAGAAGTAGTAGAATATGGTAAAATAATTTACCTTCCCATATACTTTGCTTGTTCTTGTCTCAATTAGGGCCTTGTGGTCCTTATTCAGACAAAATTCCCATGGGAATCAGAGATTTTTCTAAGTAAGGACTATATGATCTGTTCCAAAGTTACTATTACTTCTCAAAGTTTGAGAATAATCTCTACCTTCTGTTCCTGAAAAAAAATAATACTGTTGACAAACAAGAAAACATAATCTTGATCTTTCTTGCATGTTACATATCCCCCCCCCCAATCTTGTGACAATCCAAATGTATAATAATAATTGCCTGAGGCTTACTACCCCAGTTTGGTTTTGGCTCCAAAACACTTTGTCGGTTTCCAGTGTGGTTGTAGACAAGACCTCTGCAGTTGTCTATTTTAAAAGTTTAAGCAAAAATTCCATCATGTCATCTCTTTCTGAATCTTCAGCCACACCCAGCAGATGTAAATTTGCTGCAACCCTATTCTCCAAATCCTCCATTTTTAGCTGTAACTTAGCCAGGTCGTTACTGAACACAGAAACACCCTCCACATGGTCTGCATTTTCTTACTTTACCTCAAAAATTTTTTCAGTTTAGTGTTTCAGACCTAGAATCCTTTTCTCCCATCACCTCAATAAATTCGCTGATTTTTCTTACACATTTTTTAATTCTTAAAAGTAATCTCCTGCACTTTCACATAAATATGACCGATCTATAAAATATATTAAAGTGGAAAATATTATTTTTACTGAAGGAACAAACCCATATTCCCAACCCTAATCATTTAAAAAAAAAATCACAAAGCCAAGGCCCCGAAAACATGAGATGATATATTTGGAGTTATTTTAGTTTGCTGTTTTTTGTTCTTTTGGGTAACATTTTGGCCATGTTTTCAAGTTTTTCTCCTTCCTAAAGACTAAAAAGCGCCTTTCATTTGAAATGACAGCAGAGATTTTCATGTAATCATTTGATTGCAGGCTTTGCAGCTTTAAGAAGTAAACCAAATATCACGTTCTGAAGGGGCAGCTGTGTTAGTCTAGTTCAGTAAAACAAACAAGGAGTCCTCTGGCATTTAAAGACTAACAAATTTATTTATTGCATGAGCTTTCATGGGAGAAAATTGCACTTTGTCAGACGCTGTTAAGATGGGGGAACTTACTGAATGGGAGGAAATAAATGCAGGGAAAGGTAAGTCATGTTATCAAGTCACACAATAACAGCAAATCAAAGCTGTTGTTAAGATTCAAACACTGGGGAACAGCGTACAGAGGAAGATGAGGTCAAATGACCTGTTGTAATGAGAGAAAAATCCAAAGTCCCTATTAAGTCCTGAAGCAATGCAATTGAATTTTCAAATAAATTCAATCTCAGCAGTTTCTCTTTGAAGCCTTGATGTGGTATTCATTTGTCCGGGCACTGCAATTAGTAAATCGTCAATGGAAGTAAATCATCAATGGAGTGATCACAAAGATTGAAATGCTGACCCGATGGTTTTAGAATGTTGTGATTTCTGATGTTGAATTTGTGTCCATTCATTCTCTTGCTCAGAGACTGTCCTGTTTGTCCAACATATAAAGCAGGGGTCTCAAACACATGGCCCATGGGCCGCATCTGGCCCCTAAAGCTATTTCCTGCCGCCCACAATGACACTATCATTATTGACATTTGCAGTATTGTTGTATGAAAAGGTTTCAGTGGTGTGGCCCTTGGGCTAAAGTTCCAGTCCTCATGAGGCACTCATGGTGACTTTAGTTTGAGATCCCTGATATAAAGCAGAAGGGCATTTTTGGTGCATGATGGCATAAATCACATTGGCTGATGCGCAGGCGAATCAGCCTTTGATGGAGTAGCTGATTCTATTAGGTCCTGCAATAGTGTCTTTTGTGCAGATATGTGGGCAAAGTTGGCAGTATGATTTGTTGCAGGGGTATGTGCCTGCTTTAATGGTTCTGTTGTTAGGTCTGTAGTGCTGGTAAGTATCTGCCTGATTGTACTGTGAGCCTCCCTGAAAGACAAGAGTATCCGAGCTGGATTGTTGGTGTTACAACATTTCTGGGTAAACAAGGAATTCCTTTTAGAGGTCATGACGAAACAGAAGAAAGTCAGAACTGAGGAAATTCTGTTGAATGTCTCAATTTATCTAGAGACTTTGATCCATTTCTTCAGAGTTACAACATAGCATCTAAAACTAGCTATATCTCACCAGCCTCTCAGAATGAAATTATTCAGTGCTGTTCAGAAACATATCTCCATTCAAAATAGTCAGGGGATGGGGGGGGCGGGTGAATGTCACACACGATAATTGTTTCAGGTATGTAAACACTTCCAGTGCAGAGTGATGCCTTTAGACATGTGCAGGGGCTGTCTAGTGCACACAGGCCCTGGGGCTTGTGTCTGGGTGTGTGTTGGGGGGGGGGCAGACTGGGGGTGGGACCTTGCAGGGGGGCAGAGCCTAGCAGAGGCAGGGCCTAGCAGGGGGGTGGGCTGGGGTGCTTAGCCTCAGGTCTTTTTGCTATCCAGCAGTGATCCTGGTTATAAAGCATTAATCATGCTCTGTAATAAAATACCCAGCTCTACAAGTTCTTTGGCAAATGTGAAAAACTAAGGAAGCAAAACTAGGAAATGGCTAAGGGCACAGGACAAAGCTTAAGAAAACAAATAGTTGAATTTCACCAAGGTGATGAATTCTTTTACATCCCTTTCTTACTATTGATCTCTCACTGTAATCAGCTGTGTGTCCCACTATTGCCAACTCTCACAACTTTTATGGCAAGTCTCGTGACATTTGGTAAAACCAACAAGGAGTCCTGTGGCACTTAGACTAAGTTGCTACACTGTCTTTGTCTGCTCTCTCTGTTGTCCCTGCCTCACATGTCTTCTGTCAAAAAAAACCAAAAAAAACCCAAACCCCGTTATGCATTGCCTATGAGGGGAAAAAAATGTGTACTGCAAGCAGATGCTTTGGAAAGTAATCTAATCTTGTGCTTTCATCTTTTTCAAAATTAAACATTTTGATAGTAATAGACAAATAAAATAATTGCACATTCGCAGACTTTTAATTTGCATCTGTATTTACCGGTGATTGAATAGCCTGGAGGATGATTATATGTCAGTATCTTGAAAGAGCTAGTGGCCACACTGTCACTACACTACAATTTTGTTTCCAGGACTGGATTCTTTAGTTGTCTGATACAAGTCACAAATATATATGAAACTGGAAATGTCCAGTTCACATGAAATATTTTGAAGTCTGGATGCTTCACATGAAATGGAAATTTTGGAAACATGGAGATATGTTTCTGAAAGGAAATTTGCTCCCTGGGGCCATGACAATGTTACCAACTTTGCTCACCAACTCAGGGTATGCTCATTTATTAGGGCTACTTCCTTTTTGGGGGGGGGGGGGTTGGGAAGGTTGCAATTCTATTAGTGTACTGTTTGTGTTACTTACATTTCTATATGGAGCTCACTTGTCTCGTCTTCAAGCTCCCTCCCAATGGAACCACACTTGCAGGACCTCAGTTGCCCAGGAGTGGATTCTTCCAGATTCAGATAACCACACACATATATAAACATTCATCAATAAAAAAAGGTGCATCTGAGTGGACTAGGTCTATCAGCACTCTCAACAGACCCCTCATGTGTCCCTGAAGTTAGCAGGCTGGGTCACACAGCACTTCTCTGCTGCTACCCTTATGTGCCCCTGTACTGCATCAGACTAGACTTGAACATGCATCTGAGCAGGCTGGGTCACACAGCAATCTTCAGCTGCTACCCTTCTGTGCTGGGTCAAAACAGCACTTTTCAGCTGTTGCCTTTATATGCCCCTGGAGTCAATCAGGCTGGTATCCCCATTAATGACCAGACCTTCAGGACTGTGGGCATCACAATGGGTCTCTGGCTAGGTGAAAGAAGTGTTGCTGCAGAGCAACATAGGGAAGCCAAGCAAAGATGTCCTTAGAGGGGCGCCTAGGGGTGTGGGTCCCAGGGCAAATCGTCCTCCACGGAGGCCCCTCCAATCTCTCCGCACTGGGGGCGGGGCCGGCCAGCCCAGGGGAGGGGCAGACCCATGCACTGCCTCCCCCATGCCAGGGAGCAGGTGAGTGGACAAAAGGGTGGTCCGCCACTGCAGCGCTGCCAGTCTGCCCCCCCCCCCCCCCGCCATGTGCGCTACCCTGGGCTCCCTGCCAGATCAGCAGGGAGGAGGCAGAGGGCAGCGATACCGGCTCCGCGCTGCCTCCCGCCACCTCCCTGCTGCTCCAGCACGGAGCCCAGAGCAGCACGTGTGGCACAGGGGGTGGTGGACCAGCAGCGTCGCTGTGGCGGCTGACTGGCCTTTTGCCCACTCACCTGGTTCCCAGCATGGGGGGGGGGGGCAGCAGGGCAGCCGTGTGGGGTCCTCAAAAGCCCTGAAGCCAAGAATACAAAGGGTAGGGAATGAAGTTTTAGGAGGTTGAGAACTGGCTTGATTACAAAAATCATTTTGTTGCTAAGTACCTGAAACTTACAATAATAGTTATAATTACAAAAGGAGAGAAAAATACCCCAGCAGTTAAAGCATCAATAACCATACAAGGAAAGAAAGACACTCAGTTACAATATTATGTAGGTTCTATTGTATCAGGCCTAGAGAGAGAGCTATATTTGAACAAGAGTTGAGGGGGAGGAGGGGTGTCTCACCACTTTGTAGCAGAAGGGTTCCCAGGAAACAGGCTGTGCAGCTCAGGGTCAGCATGCTGGATGGAGACAGACAGACAAATATTACTGCAATCATCAAGGAAAAGTTTAAGTCTAAATGGAGGTGATGCAGCTTTTATGTCTAGGCATCAGACCAGAGGTGGACATCAGAACAGAACTCTGAACCTGGGTCAGGGTTTTTGTTGGGAAGAAACAATTTGGTTCAAGAAAGAACACTAGGGCTATGTCTACACGGCACTTTTATTTTGAAATGACACTCATTATTTCACAATAAAAGAAATTAGGTCTACATGACGTTTTCTTATTTCGAAAGGACGGATCCCATCCTTTTGAAATAAGAATCGTCGTTCCAAAACAGTAAAACCTTGATGTTTTCGAAACAGCTGTTATTTCGGAAGGGATGTTCTGAAATAATGCCGTTTAGACCTGTTCTTTCGAAACAACCGTTCGAAACAACGGTCCAATTGGCGTTATTTTGGCATCTCCCTTTCGAAATAACAGCCGTTTCGATTGCGGGGTTTTCCTTCTTTCGAAATGAGCCCTTTTGAAAGAAGGGTTTTATTTTGAAGTAAGTCATTTCAAAAGGACTTATTTTGAAATAAAACTGTGTGTGTAGACATAGCCTAGGGTTGTTTTTAGGATAAGCTGGCCACTTTCGTACACGTGCTGGCGAGGTTACATATACAATGCCCAACCAATCTTTCGCAAACAAATGAATGCAAGGTGATTAAATTTCCTTGTACAAGAAGGATAAACTCTTTGAATTTGTTTTCTCCTGGCCAGCTGAACAGTTGCAAACAAATGCAGTCAAGGTAATTAAATTTCCTCGTACAAGAACTCTGACCAAGGTGATGTACTTATTTTCTCCCTTGTAGTGTGTTGCTGAAGGTTATTTTGTCTAAAACTTTTTTTTTTATAATTTTTTTAATTTAGATCTCTCCCACCCAATTTAAGGAACCTCCCTCACACACAGGATGACAGAATGGAAAAAAGTGTGGCACCCGCCATAAAATGCATCAGCCTCTCTAAGGGACAAAATGCTAGAAAGTAATTCTTGCTCATTAGGTTAGAAAGGGTTTGTAGTACTGCACTGCCGTGGTGGGCTGGGAGTGACTCTGTCTGGCTGACACATTGGCATTGGCACACTGCAGATGGACCTGTGTCCAGCCTTTCTTGACCAAAGGGAGAGTTCTTGTGAATCATAGGACCTTTGGGAATGGGTGGGAGAGAGAACAGGATGCAAGTGAATACATGGTAAAAGTTTCCTTCTTTCCAATGTTGCAAAAGAACTGAAAATCAAAGTTGTGTATATATACAGTACCTATGAAATATTGAAGCATCTAATTCACATCAAACTTTGCTGACACAAAAATACTATCTGAATTAATGTAAATATGACTTATATGTGGCTTTTTGGAGGATAACTAACCAAGCCCTAATAAATATCACTATTTTCTCCCTGTTGGAAGTGGTGTTCTTTGGCCAAATCTTGGTCTCAATGTATTCAACAGCAAAATGTTTGCTGGTTTCAGTGGGACCCCACATTTCAGTGACTCCCTCCTCTCCTGCAAATACTTCCAATTGGACTGCTCAGAATAGAAAAGCTAAGAATACGTATAAATGTGTCCAGGATTGGGGCTTTGTGTGCATTTTAAAACTCTGTACCCCTTGAAATAACATTTTTTGCTGTATAAAGAGATGCCTTTCTTTGATAGCTCAGTTAAGAAAAGCTAACAGAATTGGCAAAAACTTTGGGATTTCTAGATTCCTGCCAGGAAAGTAAACCCGCCTGTGACTCAACAAAAATTCATCAAAATCAAGAGGTTTCCACAAAACACTTTGAGTCCAGTAAATTGGCATTTTTCTGATGAAACAGTGTTGTGTTGGTAAACTTCTGATGAGCTCCAAGAGGTAACTCAGTATTTTCAATTTACTCCAATCTCCTAGGTCTTTTATCCAGATTGTACTTTATGAAAACAAACACAAAACAGCACAGGACACAGTATTTTCTGGGTAATGTCATTGGCTCTGAGCATTGTTTATCCATCATGACATGATGGGGTATAGAGATTTCATTATATTGTTTCATCTTCCACCAGGCAGATTTTAAGAAAACCCTTCTGCATTTCATCTCCATTAATGCTTGTTCTTCCTCTATAGTAATAGTCCAGGTGTGGATTGTTTCCAAATCCCTTTAGCACAGTTTCTTTCTTTTCCTTCTATGCTGTGGCTTCTTAAATTCAATTGCTATAGAACTAGGGAGGACTAAAATATGGAATTAAAGCAGCATATTGTCTTTTTTTTTTATTATTTTTAGAAGAAAGTTTATCAGAATGGTTTTTGGTAATGCTAATATAGTTATAATCAAAATGAAACAAAAGACCTTAAAAAAAAAAGTACCAGTAATTTAAAAAGGTTTAGATTTAAAGTATGTCTGAGTCAATTGTTAGCTTTTCCCTCTCAACCCTATGCCTCCTAAAGTTCCTCTTTATTTATATAAATCCCCCAAAACAAAAAGCCCAAGATGCAGCATCGAACCCACTCTTCTGTCCTGCAGAACTCATTGCAGGATGTGGGCCTAAATGTGGCAATGAAAAATAGGTGATCCAGCCAGTTAATTACTGCCATTCAATCCACCCAACTTACACATTCACTAACTTTGACTTTTCCTCCAGTTTTGTCTGGGAACATGTTCTTGGATGTATACTGTTTGGTTTTTTTGTATTATTTGTTTATTATGCTTAGGAATGATGGAATCCATTTTATTTTTTATAATTTCAACATTTAAATATTTATATTTGCATATAATTATGGATTTTAATATTTATGTTCGCAATTGTTGGAAATTATAGGGGAGGGTAAACTATTAAGGACAGTAGACACGAGCATCAAAAAGTAAAGCTTTATAACCATTAAAAGGCAAATTGTCAACATTGCATGTCAAAATATACTAAGTACGTATCCTTTAATCAAACTTTTAAGTTCTCAGGGAGCATTTTTCTTACTTCACCTATTGATAAATTTTGGTTGTTTAAAAATGTATGTGTGTGTGTGTATATAGGTGTGTGTTTGTACAGTGAATCACCATTTGCCAGCATTTACAGTAAAATCTGCATCCTTCTTACCCTAATTTTGTTCTAAAAAATTTCAAATGAGATATAGTCCTAGGCTGTAAAAAGGGCTGGGGGGTGGGGGGTAGAGGAGAGAAACTGAGTGGAAAAGTTTAGCAAATTCAAATTCAAAACTAGTTTACATTTTGGTTACATTTAGTAATGATTTGAGGTTTTTCCTTTTGAATTTTCAGTTGTATTATTGCTATTTCAAAATCAGGAAAAAATGTCAAAATGAGACCATTTCATTCTTAAAGAAACCCACCATGACCCCAATCCTGCAAATACGTAAGCAGGTACATAACTTTACTCATGTAAGTAGTTTCATTGCTTAATTTTTTTTTTCAAGTGTCTAATTGATTTAGGTTCTTAAGTCCCATTTTGAAAAGTAGTTAATGTTTAAAGAATTTAGATGACTCGGTGCCTGAGTTGCTTTTGATGAGACATAAATTCCATGTACTTCAGTGAGACTAGTTAGTGTGTAAAGTTTTACATGTGCTTAAGAGTTTGCAGAATTGGGGGGCCATGGCTCAATTCAAAAACCACTTAACCATGGGCATGCATGGCCTTGTTGACCTTCACACATGCAGTCCCAACTCTGGTTGAATTCAGTGGGACTGCTTGTTTGATTTGAAGTTAGACTCTGCTTAAGTGCCTTACTAAAGTAGAGTCTGTAAGACTACAAATCTAACACATGGTGGCAATACATAAAATGACCCCCGACCCCCCCACACACACACACACGCTGTCTGCAACAGATCTCCCCCTAATGCAATGAGGCTTTTATGTATATTTATAAATGGCAATAGATAGCTGTTAGTTTGCGAGGTAGGTTGCCTTTTACAGTTCTTGGAATGGTGAGAATTCTTTCCCCATGCTTTTCTTTGTTGTTGTTTTGTGGGTTAATCTGATATTCTTAGAAGTAGGCACTGACAGAGACTTGGTTATACTGTACTGGAATATAGCAAAGGCCGTCACTGCAGACTTCCTTATCAAGCTCTATCTAGTCTACATTGTCACCTCAGTGATGACCTTTAGCACCTTCCAGTCCTGATCGTTGTTGAGCTGACTGTTACTGAGGTCTAAATTGTGCCAAATTGTTTCCTTGTCCTGTGTTGCTGGATGTGATGTGATGTCCTTTGTGATCCTCTCTTTGTTAGGGCATGTAAGATTACACTTGTAAGAGCGAAAAGTGTATTCTGTAGATGGAAGATAAGATCCTTTCCTAAACAGTGATCAGTCACAACTCTTAAACCATATTGGAAAATAATAGCTACATTATGTGATATTTATTATCAAGCATTTTTATCTATAGTTCTCAAATGTGAGTGAAAAAGCTACTTCCCTACAATATAGTTGTATATGTATGTATGTATTTCTACTCTAAAGGCAAGGTGTGTTGCTGCATGAAATATTTTAATATACAGCCTCTGCTGAATTTCTTTAAGTAGAACCTAGACTTCAATGAGCTTTTATTCACTTTTTTGATTTCTATCTGATGGGAGCCAGCCAGCACTCATGAAATGAGGCGCATTCATGATATTGTGCTTTGCTGGCAGTAGATAATTGTGCCAACATTGTTTTATACATTGCACCAAGCCCAGGGCTGTCCTGTACCCCAGTCTGCTGTTGTGACATAGGTGCTACAACTAAGGATGCTGGGCATGCACAGCACCCTCAGGCTCGAAGTAGTTTCCATTAGGTTTACAGTTTGGTTCAGTGGGTCTCAGCACCCTCACTATTTTTTTTTCCCAGCAGCCCTATGTTGTGGGGTAAAAGTTATCAGAGTCTGATATGAATGTAAGGATAGGTGATGGTGGGTGGTGGTTTGGAGTATCAGAGAACAGAGGGAGGGAGCCTGGTGTTGCCAATTGCAGAAGAGCTCTGTCATGTGGCAGGAATCTCTGCCCTGGGTGACAGACAGCACTGATTAGAAAGGCTAAATGTCAACATTGTTCTGGACTGGAGATGTTCCAAGAGCATTTTAGACACAAGACTTTGACGTTTTTCTTCTCTCAAGCTGCTTCCATGCCTTCTTTCTTTCCTCTACTTCCCCCCCCCCCCAGTCTCCTCGGTGCTGTAAGTCACACTGTCAAGTATTGAGAGCTGTCTCTTCAGACCTTCAAATAAATCTTTTACAGCACCAATTTTAAAAGCTGCAATGCCATCTCTCTTCTTTTTGGCCCCTTTTAAAATTTATATAGCCCACTTTGTTAGCTTGGTATGGATGGAGGGTGGCCTTTGGGACCAGGGAAGAGGCAGAGGAGTAAAAGATGGATATTGACACACACACAACTTCACATTTTTGCGGAGGTCGATAGCACTCGGCTTAGTGACCACAATTTGATTACAAACACTGTGTAGCTGTGATGCTTTGCCAAAAATGCTTTGAAAGGTGGCCTGTTCTCTTCGTCTGATTAATTTTTAAATATATTATTACCAGAAAGGTTTAAGGACAAATTTATTGCTTGCAAAGAGGGACCAAAATCCCCAGGGCTGAATAAACAAAATGAAAACATGAGAAGTGCATTTATAGGCCACTTGAAAATGAGAATGCAGCCTTAAAATGGTTTCTTTAAAATGAAGAATGAGTGACTGCGCTTGAGCTGCCAAGTGCCCTGAATGTAGAAGTTAGTGCCTTTGTGGTGACGCTGGCTGCAATGCTGAAGCCCTTAGCAGGGCCATTCTGCACCAGGAGGGCTTCACAGAACATTTGCTACCTTTTTGTTTAGAAACCCTCCTGGTTTTGGAATAAGTGCAGCAGAAGTGGAATATGTTTTCCATTACCCTGTTAGTTTCTGCAAGCGTGTGGGTACAGTGGTGGGAATGGATCCTGATTAAACAGAATGCAAATATTGTCAGATTTTCAGGAGTCACACTTTTGGAACTTATTTTATATGGGAAGGGTGCTGACACTGAATGATTAGACAAGAAGCCTAGGAAGTTGACCAGGGTTACCATGTTCTTTTGCTAACTTTGCCAATGACTTGTTCTGTGAATTTTGGCAAGCCCACATAATTTTTCTTTGCTCATGTTTTAGCCTTCTGTTAAATTGATATATCAAACACCTTGCAGAATATTGTGAGGTTTGTTATTAAAAGTTTAAAAAGCACTTTGAGTTTCTCAGGAGGCATGTATTATAGAACTGAACTTTGTTATGAAGTGTTTGAATCTGAAAACGGTGCTTCCTTCCCAATGAGGAAAAAGCATGTCAGAAAATACTTTAACTTGTTTATTCAATTATATTGCATTCTAATAAATTATGGACCCAGTCTGGCTTCCATTATTGTTAGTAGGGGTTTTGACCTTAACTTCAGTCTAGTAGAATCTGCTGTGTTTAGGCCTCATGTCCATTACAGGATATGTCTTTAAAGACTTGGAGTGGCATGGCTGAGGATCAAAGGCAGGAGCCATTAGCAGAAGAGTAAAATTCAGAGTACCCAATATAAGTAACATCTAGTAAGCTTGTATTTTCAAAATTATTTGCTATTCTTTTTGAGCCATATCAGGTCTCAGGTATGGGGGTGTACTTTCCATTCTGCTCTTGAGTGAATGCAAGCAACTGAAACAGAGTTATCCAGACAGTCCAATAACCCAGTTTTCAGTACAAGTTCTATAAGGAAGGGATTTAGACTGGCAGGGATTAAGAGGGCTGGAGAACCAGTGCAGATGAGTTCACTTAAACCACATGATCCTGATGTCAGATTTTGTTGTTGTAAAGAGCAAGATGTGGTTGATAATGGGAAGATGATGCTTATAACCTGAGGAGAGACTGGAAAGCTTTGTTTGTACCGTGCAAAAATGGGAATGCTCTGGGGGGATTTGGGGGGGGATTTTTGTTGTTGATAGTTTTGTTTGTTCCGTTTTTTCCAGTCATACCCTTAAAAGGGGAAGACGTTTGGTGGTTATCTGCTTGTTCATTAGAAAAGGGGGGGGGGGCAAAATTTAAGTCTGTAAAGTTTTGTGGTGCTTCATTAGTTTGGTGAGCTACCCTTGCTGTAGTTGAGGGGAAGTCCATCCTGTGACAATGTATAACACATTCATTTTGTTAAGGGGTAAATTGAGTGCATGTAATTTATTTATTTATTTTTTGTTCATGGTATGTACTGTGCCTACCACAATGGTGCCCTGATTATGATGTGTGGGCTCCTAGGCACTTTCAACCTCAAAACATTGTTAGCGGATCATTATTAATTGTCTAGTGAAAGTGGTGAGAGTAGTGAAGCAAGTGACTTGGTAGCAGCCACATTGATAAGTATGAAGTCCCCAGAATGGTAGAGATTATTTTGCAGCAGCAGAGTTTTAAAAGAATATACAGTACTGTATCATATAGAAATGTATTATTCTGACTGGCAATTTCAGTCATTCCAACCTTAAGCTATACAGAAAACCCATGTTGAGAAAGGAATTGAACTACCCCCTGAATTCCATGCAGCACAGAAGTCACAAGAACTCCACTTGTAGGGTAGCTTAATGGGCCTTACTCTTAACTTTGGTCTCTCATCACTTAGTTTTTTCATTAGAACTTAATTCTCCCCTATAAAGTATCAATAACATGATAAACTACAGTTCACGAGTCTTGGCTTGTGTTGTTTCATTGTTCTACCTGTGGTGCTGCTCAAGTCTTGTTGGATTATGTGACAAATGAAAGGCATTGTCTCTTCTATTAGTATTTATTTATTTTGCCTTCATAAATAGGAAATTATTTTCTATTTCATGCTAATTAATAGCATGCCTTGACTTAATTCATCATGCAGAAGGTATTTCTGAGAAGTCCCAAATGAGTCATCCACACAAATACACATGAGGTAAAGCAGCCTTCATTTCATAAGGTTGGTAAGTCAAAGCAGAGCACCTTTATATTGAAGAGAGCCTTTTAGGACTGGTCCCTACAGAGGTTAAAGTAAGCCGGAACACCCTGGAACACGGTTTCAGGGCCCACAGATCTGATGGGCCAGAGCTCCGGGGCCCAGGTATCAGAATCTAGAAAAACCAGGCCCACCCATGCATGAAGGGGGCCCAGACAATACAGGATGGGGGCACAGAGATTAGGAAGGTTCTGGGGCTCCTCAAATTATACTTTAACCACTGAGACTATAGAACAGACTTTTGTTGACCAAAGTCAGCTTTTTGTGCCAAAACAGTGCCGATATACATGCTGCAATTCCCCACTCACTCATCCATCTCCCCTGATTTTGTGACAAAAAACCCCCACCTTGATGAGAGGTGGTAGAGCTTTCTGCGTCAAACTTGTATCAATAAAGCATCAGTATTGACACTGCTTTGGGCTCTGTTATGGTAAATGGCCTCCAGGAAGTTTCCCACAGTGTGCATCCTGACTTTTCTGGCCAAAAGTTTGAACTTTGTTGCCCTGTAGCCATCTGCCCATCCCCTTTTAAAGTCCCTGGAATTTTCTTACTACTACTTCCTGGTTGGTCAGTGTGAAGGGCTCAGATCTCATCTTCCCAGCTATCTATCGTGGCTTCATACACCACACACTCTCTCCTGCTCAGAGCACAGTGTAACGTGTGCAACTGAGCAGCATTTGAGGAGAGGAGGCTGTGCAGTCCCAGCTCTGGTGCAGCTGAAGGAACTTTGATACTATCTTTGCATTTCTTTTGCCAGAGCCGTAACTAGGCTGAGGCAAACAGGGCAAAGCCTCGGGTGGGGAATATTAGAGGGTGGAGAGGATGGATCCGGCTTCCTGCAGCACCTGAGGATGGATTTGGATCTGTTCCCAGCTGCCACAGGGAGCCGGATCCATCCCCTGTGACCCCTAAAATTCTGCTGCCACCACTGGCAACAATCTGGATCCAGGACCCCCCACTCCCCAGCAGCTTGCCGAAGGCACCAGAAGCTTGCCAGCTCGTCCAATGGCAGCTGAGAATGGATCCAGATTCCCCTGACCTGCCACGTGGGGTGGGGAAGTGGGCAGATCTGGATTGCTGGTGGCAGTGGAAGCTTCCTAGATTCTCCCGGCAGTAGCTGGAGACAGATCTGGATCCCCACAGCCTGCCAATGGTGGCAGAAGCTTTCTGCTGGCGCCAGCAGCCCGGGGGAATCTGGATACATCCCCAGCTGCCAGCGAACAAGCTGAGAAGCTTCCGCTGCTGGCAGCAAGCCATGAGGGGGCGGATTCGGATTGCTGCTGGTGGCGGTGGTGGAATTTTAGGGGGCTTAGGAGGCAGATCTGGCTCCCCCTGGCAGCTGGGAACAGATCTGGATCCATCCCCAACTGCTGCAGGAAGCTGGATCCATCTCTTCTGCCCTCTAAAATCCCTCAGTAGGATCAGCACCCTAGGCTGGATCGGGGACGGAGGGGCGCATCTGGGGTGCTTGCCCCAGGAGCCAAAATTACTAGTTATGGCTCTGTCTTTTGCCATGGCAGAGAAAGGATATGAACAGGACATGCTGAAGTGCCTGGTGAAAATCAAGGAGCTGCACCATGGATGCCAAAAGGCTAGAGAGTCAAACCGGTGCAGAGCTCTGGTGCAGAGCCAATGAGCTGGCACTTCTCTAAGAAGGCAGAAGCCATCATCAGCGGCAACCCCTCCTTGACTTCCAAGAGACTCATGACTACCTCTGCAGGTCCAGGCTATGGCCACCAGACTCATTCCTGGTGATGAAATTGGACAAGGAGAATGTGATTAATGGCCCTGCACACTTGAGATAAGTGTCAATGGTGGACTTCCCATCTTTCAACTGATTAGTGACCAACTGGTAGCAGGCTGGAATTGCTAGCTTCCCCAAGGCGACTGATTGCCACACGTTTCTCCTGTGAGGGGGCAGCTCTCATTCTGGTGTCCTTCTGTTGCAGGGCTGGGGTGAGCTCTGCACAAAGTTCCATGAAGGTGGCTTTGAGCATTTGAAAATTCTGCAGCCATTGCTCATCATCCCAGACCTGCATAATGCATCAATCCCACCACTCTGTGCTTGTTTCATGTACCCAAAAGGGTGGTGCATCATGTGCAGATATCCCAGGAATGCAAACAGTAATCCAGCATTGTTTGTTGATTTGTATGCAGCAGATCAGAGGTGTTGCTATACATAAATATTGGGGGAGGGGGCCGCTGGCTGCTGGAGCCCAGATCTGTTCCCTTGCTGCTTCCTCTCCCCCCCCCCCACTGGTTCCCTGAGCCCTTCCCTAACCCCCTGGTCCTGCCACAGTCCCCTGCTGCCTGGGGCCAACACCCTCCCCCACACCCTTTCCCTACCGGGCCAGGATGCCTGGTCCCGGACTCTTCCTGCCCCCCATTCCGTTATTGGGCTGCCGGGAGGGAGAGCGGGGCCGCAGCAGTGGCTGAGGCCCCTGGCATGACCCATGCTTAGAGCAGGGTCAGGCCAGAGCAGTTTTTAAAACTCCCAGCCCAACCTGGGGCAGCTCCCTCTCAGCTAGAAGACTGTCTTTCAGCCAGGTACAAGCCATGGCTGCCGGCGTGTTCCCTGCATGGGGATGCGACGGTGCACCCCCACACAGTTTTGGGGTGTGCTGCTCGGGGGCTGGCCCTGAGTTTTAGGAGAGCTGAGGCCCCCTGAGCGCCCCGCCCCCAGTGATGCCATTGCAGCAGATCAGGTGCTTCGTATTCCTGTTTTGACTGGGAGCTCATGATGTGGTGTATGGGCAGCTTTGAGTGTTGAGAACAAAGACCACAAGAGTGGAGAGCAGAGCAGGATCCATCCTTTCAGACAGAGATGATGGGCATAGAGGAAACTGGGACCATTGGGAAAAATGCTGCGAAACCCAGTTGGAAACCAGTGGAATGACAGGATGGAAATCACTGCCTCATGGGATGTTGAGCCTTCACCTACAAGACACTGTGATCCTATGCATCTTCCCATAGCTACTAGCAGTACAAGGTGAGAGTTGCATTGTGGGATACCTGCCCACAGTACACTGCAGTGGCATAGCCACAGGCGGGCCTGGGTGGCCCAGGGCTGACCCACTTGGCCCTGAGATCCATCCACCTTAGCCCCTGGCAGTGGTGCAGACTTCATCACTGTGGCCACAGGGCCGCCCAGCAGCTGGAGACTGCAAATGGGGCAGAGATGCTGGTGCTGATGCTTCTGCTCTGCTCATGACTATGGGGCACAGCGGCCATGGCCACTCAGAGTCATCACCTGCTAACCAGCCCCAGGGCTGCAGTAGCAAAGTTTGTGCTACTGCCAGCTGGGGCCCGGTGGCTCTCCTTGCGCTTGCAGGAGCCTGGCCAGAAAACGGGGGGCTGGTTATGTCTGTGGTGTGCTGCTCTCCCTGTCAATGGTAGAGCACCAATTGTCAACATGCTTTGGTGGCATGAGTGCTGTTTGAATAGGCACAAGCATAATTATAGCACTTTCTGATCATCAATGAAACTTTTGTTGATGACACTATCTAGCATAGCCAAGGCCTTAGTCTATAAGATCTTGAGCCTGTGGCCTTTTTTGTTAATGAATTGCTTTGAAATCTGATGGCATATTGTAGGTTGAAAGCAGAAACTTGCTGGAACAGTCATGTTACACAATTCATGTTTACTTTATCAAATGGCAAACTGGTAGACATTTATTTAAAATTTATACCATATGAATGTCTGAGGTAATAGGTGGAACTTGTAATGTGTTTAAAACAATATTTTACCAGGAGGGTCTTTAGAGATGAAATATTTTCATTTTCAAGTGTGTCCTGGGTATTGGAAGAAAAAGAGGGGAAACGTAAAGAGGGATTTGGGGGAATGTAAAATACCACATAAAGCAAGATTTTCCAAGGAAAACATGAGGAAGCTTGGTATGAGCATTTAATGCATGCTACAGTTTTTAAAAGGAAACATTAATGGTGAAATGTGCCCTCAAAGGACAAGTCAGTAATAAATTTCCTGTCACAAAATTACCTGTCACTGAGATTATGTTAAATAATGTAGAATTATTACAGGTTTTTGAGGAACGTGGTGGGGGACATAATAACTTTATGGGAGAATGTTCAAAGTGTTTAAAGTAGAACACACAAATTCCATTATTGTTAATGGGATTTGTGTGCTCAGCCCCACTCATTGAAAAATGCAGCTTTGCTGTTCATGTCCAAAGTATAGACATAGAAAGAGAACAATGAAAGTCAAAATTTCTCACCTCAGGAATTTTTTAACGCACTCTGAACCAAGTATCTTACTAGCAGCCTATGTCTAGTGCATCATGATTAAGCTGTAGAGGCATTTCTTTTCCCATCCTACAGAAATAGCTTAAAAATATTTAAAACAACAACTTGACATGCCATGGAAAAATCCATTCATATAATCTAAATGATTGAAGACTATTACTGCCCCCGCTACAATTAAATGCAGGCTGATGAGCGTTCTGTTCACTTGGAGTGAAGACACACTTTAGCATGGTAGGACTGGAACTGGTAGAACATAGCTGAGGAGCATATTCTTATATAGACAGAGAACAGAATACAGCAGAGAATCTTTGAAGGTTGAGGGCAAAGAAGGAAAGGGGACAAACATACAATTAAGGCTTAAATATGACCGAACATGTTGGTATGGGTTTGATCTTATCCTCTTTACAAGGGAAAACTTGACTCATGGGTGTTAAATAATCAAGTCATTACTCACTTATGGAATAATAAAAAAAAAGGGATACCTTTTATGGGATTTTTATAAATAATGATTAATGCATGGCATTCGTGTATATGTGTATACCAAGTAAAGATGTGCTGCAGTCAGTTCACAGCATACTTCACTTGTGTGATCTGTGGAGAAATGCTTACTATTGAATGATTGATTTTGATTGCTCTCAGATTTTCCTTTGTAAAACTCTTATTCATGTATTCATACTGAGTTAAATCATTTATTGTATGTATGTATGTATGTATGTATGTATGTATGTATGTATGTTTACACAAATACTGGACAAATATAAAACATACGAGACCTAAGATCGGATCCAAAGTGGCTACTAAAGAGCATGCAGTACAGCTCAGAAAGGAGACATGCAGAGAGAGTTTTTAAGCCACCTTCTCCTTGACCAAACCTGGACTGGCCATGTGGTTTTCCAGCTTCCTTAGCAGACTTACACCAGCTGCCAACAATCTGAAGTTTTGTTGCACCTTTTTTCACATCAGAAGGTCTCTGTCAGTTGTGGAGGAAGCATGTAGGATTTGTTACAGTGACTCAGAAACACTGGAGGCTCTCCTTACATTTAGGCCATATTTAGCACTTCCTTGTGCCTCTGATCAAGCATGGCTCAGTTGCAGTTCAGCCTACGAACTGGGTTAGTTCATGCTTCCTTTTTGCTTTAGCATTATTCTCATTTTATGGATTTTAAAAAACTGCTGTAGTTCAATTTCTTAGAGGCCTGAAGTACATGACTCATGAGGAGAGGCTGAGGGAACTGGGATTCTTTACTCTGCAGATGAGAAGATTGATGGGGGGATTCGATAGTGGCCTTCAACTATCTGAAGGACAGCTCCTGAGAGGATGGAGCTAGGCTATTCTCAGCAGTGGCAGATGATAGAACAAAGAGCAATGGTCTTAGGTTTCAGAAGGGGAAGTCTAGGTTGGATATCAGGAAAACCCTGTTTTACTAGGAGGGTGAAGCGCTGGAATAGATTATCTGAGGAGCTGTTCGAATATCCATCCTTAGAGATATTAAAGCCCAGCTTGACAAAACCCTGGCTGGGATGATTTAGCTGGGTTAGCCCTGCTTTGAGTGGGGGGTTGGAATAGATGACTTCTTGAGGACCCTTCCACCCTAATCTATGATTGTGTATTTTCCCCTTTCATGAGCCAATGCTGCTTGCTTCTTGTCTCTGTGTTCTTCTAGCAGGCTCCCTGAGTCCTCACTGGTATATTCCTTCTCCCTTACTGCTCTCCTCCCTGTGTTATTCCTTTTTCCTTGGCCCTCTGGATTCCCGGTATATCTTCATACTGCATGCAACATCAGCTCTACCAATGCAGCCATTACTCTAGCTTCTGTGCATTTTCACCTTCTTCCAACTGTCCCTTGTTTCATATCCTCCACTCCCCAGTCCAGGACTTCAAGGAAGAAAAAATTAGGAATGAAGGAGAGGTGGAATTTCCAGAAGAGCTTTTAGAGAGAGAAAATATTGACCTTTGCAGAGGCTTGCATGATCCCCTGAAGTGACCCACTGGACAGGAGATGTTAACTGTAGCAATGATAATCTTCCAGTTTGGGTTTGCTAAAGCAAGGCAAATTTTACTTAATTTTAACAGAGATACTGCAGAGGCTAATTTACACTGCAGATTACAAGATGATTTGGTGGAGGAAGGGAATATTTAGTTATGCATATCCACTAGTCCTCACATACCCACAGAAACTCTTAAAAGCTAAACTTTACAAGAATTGGTATGCAGCAGCTGGACATATTTATTGTGAAAAAAAGTCCCTGAGTGTATCACCTTAGTAACCCATTCAGTTGTAATTGAGGTACTGAGTTATGACAGTGAAAGCTAGATCCAAACTCGCTCCAAATTCAGGCATGTTCAGTTTTTAGGGTTCTGGTTCAGGCCTAGTATGGTGGTTATCTAAGTTGTTCTTCAATAGTTCTGTGTGGGCATATTCATGTGTTTCATTCAAATGTGGGGTTTAAGTTCAACTATTATTTTTATGCCATCTTCAAATTCATAAAGTCATCTCTTCAGAAGACAAAAAAACAAAATCTCTACAAGGAATTCTTGAATGTGCTCAGGACTGTTAAGTTAGTAATTGGCCATGTCAGGCAAAAGAGTGAGAAGCATTTTCAGAGCTTGACCTGAATTCCCTATGGTGAAGAAACATTTAGGAAATCTATGGAACCAGTATTCTCAGTCAGTGAAAAATTACCAGAGCCTGGGATGTTAGAAAATCCTTACTGATATTGATTCCTACCATCCAGCCAGACGGTATCTTATGAGTCTAGCTGGTCTCTGACATCCCAAATGTTAAAATAACATTGGCATGCTTTAGTGGTTGTTCTAACCTCTACAACCAGTCATGGAGACAAAGCCATGTGGTGACATCAGTGATTGTGCAAAACTGTCATTCCTGACCGTGAGAATTAGGCAGGTACGTACATATATAGAGAGAGAAAATACATATTCCGCTGTGTGAAATGGAAGCAGTAGAGAGTCTATTAGAGTGCACAGTAAATAGCGTTTGTGGGAAGGAGCATATGTAATAAAGTACTAGTGGAGAAAAGAGCAATAATTCTTTTTTCACATGTTGGGAAGATTTCATGTGTTGACATTCAGGCAGACTTTACTAATGAAGAATGTTGTGTTCATTGTATGCTTGACTTTAAAAAGAGTCTATCATAGTGCTCTCAGTCTGTTGATTTTGCTACCCTAGTCAAAATTAAGAAAAAAACAAACTTGTCCACTCCTCACAGGCTGCAGTCATGTTCACAATATGCTGTCCTTAAATCTTTTGCTGCCACCAATAATTAACTTTCCTAGGTGCGTGCCTGATCTGGCTTATTTAGATGTATGCACTTAGCCATTGTGAATGGTGATTCTTTTCATGGAACGAACTACCAGAATCTGCAGAGTTTTGTTAGAGCTGCAAAATGTCATCTAATAGGGATTGCACTTGGGTGGTAAGAGGTCACCAAACTAAAGCAACTAAAGTATGGCTTTTTAAATTAGATCAATAATAATGTGGTGTGGGACTAGGTCACGCTGCTGTTCTTGTGAGGAATTCTGCATTATGGGAGCTGTGAAATGTCTCTACACTTGTGATTTAAAGACTTATTGATGTTGGAGAGGGTTTAGAAAGGCAGAAAAATGTTAAGGGAGCCCCTTATTAAAAGTTTGGCAGCAGTGCATCGCTGCAACATCCTTTTCAAGTGAACAGAATAGTATTTCTTAAGAAACGCATTTCAGTTCTTAAAGTCTTTTTAGGGGTGCTACCACTGATCTGAGAGGCATTTTGTAAATACAGTAAAGAGTTAAAACTTCACACAGACTCTAGCTGCAGGATGTGGAGGGAATTCTAGATTCTGTAATGTGCTGGGCAAATTAAGCCATTTAATTGTTACCTGCACTGTTCTGTCTGTGAGTGTTACACTAGACACCAATCAAAGTACTGGACTTCCCTGCTATATATTGTGTATACTGTATTAGATATGAACAGCAAAACTCAATGCCAGCTATCAGTCACATTTTATATCTGGCCTCACTGAGTCATGTGATATACATATCATGAAAGTTCCAAGTGTTTTGACCATTAGTAATTTTGCACGCAAGTGGGCTAAGGTAAATTGAGTTTAGATTAGCTGCTGTATGTCAAAGCCAAGCAAGCAAAAAGTGAGAAATTTTTGTTGCTGACTTAAAACTTGAAGAAAATAAAAAAATTTTAAATATTTTTCTTGCAAAAGTACATTTCTAATAAATAGAAGTTGCAGCAATAAATATACTGAAGAAGAATAGCCTGTCTGCACTTGGATTTAATAATAAATGCTTTTCTTGTCAAATCCTTGTGGAAAAGTACTATAGCATTTAATAGAGAATGTTGCTTTCTTTAAATCAGCCTGTAGAACTAGATTCACATTTACACGAAGGTCCCTTTATACCACTCTGGCAGCCTAAAAGGGCCTTAGTATAAATGAGAATCTGATCCATAGAATTCTGTTCTAGTCTGAGATGCAATTCATTATTGAGATCTATAGGACAGTTGGAAAATTCTACAGAAAAAGATATAATTCCCTCTAAAACTGGAGAGGATTTTAGAATAATAACTATAGAATTCAATTGATTTAAGTCCTTTAACTTCTTTAGTAATTTTTCCATGAGGGATAACTTACACAAGCTTGTGAGATTTTAAATACAGCATAGAAAACTTTAAAATGGTCTGTATAGACTTGGCAGTATTCAAGTGATTCCACAAACTGTTTTTAGGGCTAAATCCTGCTAGTTTTACTAAGGCTCGTATTGTTATAGGCAAACTGCATTTGGTTTGTGATTACTTGTCTGTGCTGGTAAATCATCTGATTAAGAGCTGAGACATCAATATGTGACCTTGATTCATATTAGTAATGCAGCTAACTTTTCGTCCCTTCTGTGCTTCTCTAAATATTTGGTCCAGATCTCCAAATCCAAATAGAAGCATCCTAAAGAGCCATTATAGTCTTCTTGAGAAACACTGTGGATCTGATCCTGCAGGCCTTCCATGTCTAAAGCCCTTCATATTAGATCAGAGCTGCTTCTGTTTAAGCTGGTTAAAAGGCTGCTGAGCTGAAGTTGCTGTGGCTCACGATATCTCCCTTACACTGCACAGAAAGTGCAACAAAGGCAACTCATTAACCAGCTGTAGAGGTAAAAGTGGAGGCTGGATTTAAATTATGGTTCTGATGGTTAAAATTAGACCTGTGCTATGGTTACAGATAACATCTGTTTGCTAGTTATTAGTGCTAGTTATTTGCTAGTTATTAGTTATTAGGTGAGCATTCAAAAGCAGAGAGTCAGGGTCCAGTTTTTTAGGCCTAATTTGCTACTGTCTTGCTCCTTACCTAAGGTTAGTGTAAAACACTATAAAATCAGAATGATGATGACACTTTCACTCCCTGTGCAGAAATGTTAATGACAATCTTTTAAGAGAGGGGAGGAGGAGAGGGGAGGGAAGAGGAAAGTGTAAAGTGAATCAGGCCCTATGGATGTACCTTGCTTAAGGAATCACTGTTACTTCAGATTCCATATTCTGATGAAAATAGAACTTTGTACAGATCAGAAAAAGTGCTCTTATGGAGTGTTGGATCATCTCAAAAACAGGGTAAAAAATGTGCTCCTTATATCATGTCTGTTGAACAGTTAAAGGGAAATATGTGAATACTCTTGTGATGAGGCCTCTGTGACTCATTTTCTGATGATGCTATTACAAGTACTAAATTTATTAAACCTCAAGTTTGAGAAGAGTAAAAGCAGCAAAGTTTTATCCTGCATAAAACTGCAGTGGAGTTACAAGTCTGGCCCTCATGATGTTATACCTGTGATGTTACAGTTTTAATGAAACTGCTACATTTTGACTAAAATGCTAAAGGGCCATATTTGATGCATTGAGAGATGATGCATCTCAAGGCCAAATTTAACACTAAGGTTTTGCTGAGAAATGCACACAGAATACAATTAATTAAATTGATTATAGGTTATATTAATGCATTAGAATATAGTCCATCATCTGAAATGTTGTAATAAGCAAGTGGCAAGAATTTGTCATAAGACTGGAAAAAATCTTTTCAAGGAAAACAAAATTTTTCTACTTTCACACCCGTGGGTGGACCATGGTTGATGGTACTGTGTATAAATTTAGAGGAGGTACTATTTTCTGGTAAATATTTATCAAATAAAAATGTACAGTCTGCTATAGCTGCAGTAAATGAATCATGAAAAACAACGATATAATTGTGGAAGCTCTGAAACTAAGATATGCTCTGACAATAGAACTGACTTTTTACATGAGCTACACAGTGCTTTATGTGGAACACTGGTTTTTTTTTTAATACTGTCCATTTTGCAGAACAATATCCTATTTCTAAAGACAGTGGTTAATGGTAATAATGACACTTCATAATTTCACATTTATAGTTATTTGTGTGAAGACCATTGCTATTAGGAGGAAATTTTAATAAATTGTAAAACTATACAAAAGTTCAGTGGACTC
Source organism: Podocnemis expansa (assembly GCA_007922195.1). NCBI lineage: Eukaryota > Metazoa > Chordata > Testudines > Podocnemididae > Podocnemis > Podocnemis expansa. The sequence goes on along the minus strand of ML681964.1, from coordinate 13,618,101 downwards.
TATACATCTACATTACACTGATCAATTTTAGTGTGTATGGTCTGTTGGAATTTTATTCATATTTTGTTGCTCATTTCCAAATATTTTGGATCTCACTGTTTTCCCTCCCCTCCATTATTATGCAGATAGGGCTCCATTCAACTTGAAAATAATTTCTCTTCTTTCTGCAGACTAAGCAGTCTGGTTCAGGGTAAAGTTTACTTCATAATCTATAAATGGCTCTTACTCCTTGATCTGACTCACTGTGTTACTGCAAAGTCACTTATATATCAACTTATTTTTAGAATCTTAAAGAAACAGATTCTACAGGGAGCACTTGTTTCTGATCAGAAGACAAGACCAAACTGATGTATTCCACTGTAGGGAATAGCTTTTCAACATGACCCGCTATACAAGGATCCACTGCCAGTGATTAGGTTTATTCTTAAAGGCTACTGCACCCTTCAGCAAGTTATTTGAGTCATTTAAACAGAAAATTGGTAGAACTAGAAGTTCCCACATCCTATAAAATGTATTTTTTTTCCACTGTGTGCAGAGCAAGGCTTTTTTTTAATGAAGAGGAAGAAAGACAGACACAGAAGATGATCAAATAAAGAATCAGCCTTAAATCCAAACCTATCATTCATTTTAGTCAAACATTGTTGAATACTTTAAATGTAATTACAATTTTTCTGGTCTGTCAAGGGGCCATTAACCAATCTAGCAGTAACCGTGACAACAAAAAATAGTCTTAGTAAAATTCTACATAAATAGACTCCCATAAAGTATATGTGCTTATAAATCAATAACTATGATAACCAAATATCATATAGTGGACCATACAAAGAAAATTTACATTCAATAATATTTGTATTTGGGACTCTTGATGTTCTTGGATCAGAGCAGTGCTGGGGATAAAGGATTTTGTTCTGAATCACTGGCTAAGTTTTTTGGATATTAAAACTGCACATCTGCAGAACCCGCGTTATATCCATGGACAGTTTTTGTGGATCACAGATTGGATTCAGATAAAAATTATGTATCTGCACAGGCCTCTTGCTACCCGTCTGCAGCCCCATTGCCCAGGAATATGCAGTGGCAGCGGATTGTCAGGTCTCAGAAATGGAAACACTAGAAGCATCAGTGTGTGAGCTGGAGCAGTTCAACCTAATTGAACTAATAATCCAGTACAAGCATGTGTTCTTGTATTATTTCGTGGTTGCTTGTACAAGTGAAAGCATTGCTAAGGGCTGGATTGATGTAACAGTGCATTTAGTTGTGGAGTAACTGAACAGTACCCTGTAAATGCTCCATGTTTGTTTGTTTGTTTGTTTGTTTGTTTGGGGTTTTCTGCATAATATTTGGGGAAAAACAAATAATGAAAAAAGTGTCAGTGATCATGGAATACTAAGACTTTAAGGGTGTCTGTTTGTGGTAAAAAAGAAAAGAGGGAATCCATTTGCTTACAATTGAAATCCTGAAATACTATCAGACAAACCTCATTTGGATGCTAGTGATGCTCATGCATTTCTGTCTGCTGAACTGCAGAGAGGCAATGCAACTGTGCAGCCATGCAGACTGCTGGGGGAAAAAGTTGTGTACAAGTATATCTTTTTCTTTCTCATCCCTCCCCACATGACAAGAAGAACCAAAAAAGCAAGCAAACAACTCCTGAACAAACATACAAGGTGTCCTATGGCACTTCAAGGCTAACATTTATTTTTTACATGAGCTTTCATGGGAGAAAATCCCAGTTTGTCAGACAGTTGGAAGACCGGGGAACAATCTTCCAAGCATCTGACGAAGGGGGACTTTCTCCCACAAAAGCTCATGCAAAAAATAAATTTGTTAGTCTTTAAGTGCCACAGGACTCTTTGTTTGTTTGCTTTTTTACTGAACTAGACTAACATGGCTGCCCCTTTTTGGAGCTTGGCAACTCCTGAACAGAACTCCATTTAATTGGGAATTTTTGATACAGCATTGCTTAGGGTGCCTGGAAAGTGTATCACCAGTATTGACGTGCCAATTGATACCAGCTAATTAAATGCACTTTTGGTCATTTGATTAAAGACCCATAATCTTGTATGCTAGAGATGCAGCTAGGACATTAAGAGGGGCTGTAACTGTGGTATCTCATTACAGTGAATAATATCCTTTATGACAAACTTACGACACTTACATAAACACTTAGGCTGTGCATATTGCCCTTGTTCTGTGTAATTTCACGTGACAAAGTACAATATGTTGTCATTATGTAAGGCTATATTACTTGCATTGAAAGTCCCTACAAAAGTTTCAGTATACATTAAATAGACTGTGCTTATAACCAAACAGCTTATTGAACTATCATTATCACAATAATAGATTTACAGTATTATTCTTTATGTGAGATGAGGCTATAGCAGATTGAACAACTCATAATACTACTTTACCCTGTCACTTTATTCTTATCCTGCAAGTCCTTGAATACTTTTTTCATGCTTAAGGTAAGTATTCTAATTTGTAATAACTGGTAAATGAAAAAAGAAAAGAGACAAACATCTAGGGACCTCACTGATATAAAGGGGGTAAAGAAAATCCTCTGCTGTTCTTCCCCCTTCTTGTGAATGTTTCTGAGCAGTCTCTCCAGTAGTGGATCAGCTGAACAGATGACGTCTTGTCAATTTGTGGACTTCCCTAAATACGTCCAACCTCTAAGAAAGGAGCAGAGTTTATTAAGGGCAGACACAGAACAGTATTTGATAAACTGGTGGGATGACATACTGCATGTATTGTGTTCTTATTGTTAAGCGATGGAAATAACCGTTAGTGAGTAATAGACTTCTGATATTTTTGCAAATTCAATAGCCGTCAACTGGAGAGTGAATATCTTTTTGTCATGGGGCATCACCTTACTTATTGACTTGCTTTTGAATCTAGCAAGGTCATTAATAATGATCTGTGCACTCATTAAGATATGCCGTATAAGATGCCAACTTGATAAAACTATAGTGGCTCTGTACAAGACATTATCTCTAATAAATTGTAAAGCCAGGATTAATCTTTGCATGATACTATGTCAGGCTTCATAAATACTTAATGGATGCCTCACTGTATTGAATTTACAACATCAGTGAGAAAACTAGTGGCCCTGTATATCTTTTATGTATGCCGTACATCCTATTAGTGACCAGCCAGGGCTTGTGAATTTCAGATGCTAAAGAATTTGAAAACAATAAGGAATATAAAGTAATGTACCTGTTGATCTGATAGTGCAATTGGCATTTTGTTGCCACTCAGGTTTTTTGGTTGACCAGTGCCATTTCAAAACGAAAGAGAGAACCCCTCAGTGAAATGCATATTGAAGGCAGTATTACTTAATTTTAAAACTCTTCTAAAATCTTTTTATCAATACCTTCAACATTTACAATATCATGTATTGAAAAAAACACATTTTTTGCTTTCATCTGACACTTTGCATTTTAGTAAAACAAACACGAAGTCCTGTGGCACTTAAAGACTAACAAATCTATATATTGCATGAACTTTTGTGGGGAAAAAAATCTCACTTTGTCAGATGAAGTGGGATTTTCTCCCACGAAAGCTCATGCAAAAAATAAGTGTTAGTCTTTAAATATCACAGGTTTGTTTCATTGAAGGAGGTATTCTTATTCATAAGCCACAATGATTTATCACTTCAGCTGTCAAAACTCAATTGTTTTTTGTATGGCAGTGCTTCAAAACAATGAACTCTACCCATATGTCTTTGCAGTAGACCAGTTTAAGTACCTGAGATACTCTTCTATCTGATATACTTCTCAAGGGAATATCTAATTAGCTTCACAATTTGCTTATGAAATCTGTCTTCACACTTTCAAAGTACAGAAGGCTTTTGAGTTTTCAGAATATTTTGTCTGAGCTTAGTCACTCTGGCCCTGATCCAAAGCCCACTGATGTTAATGGAAGTCTTTCCACTGATGTCAGTGGACTTTGGATCAGGCCCCCTCTCTATAATTTGATTCATAATCTAAAAACACTGCCTGTTTCAAAGGCGACAGCAGCACAGTTTATGTCTGTTGGCTTCTGGAATTCCTTTAATGCAGTCCAATGCCAAAGCATTCTCCCTGTGCTCAGGTCTAGACTTGCCTTCACATTCTGGCTCAGTGATGTTTTTCTATTCCCACAAGAGGCGGTAAAGGTCTTTATCCCTTTGCTGAAGCTTTAGATGACTGGATTGAGCAAACAAAAGCCATAATGTTCTCAGTGCTTTCCATCATCTACCAATGAGCAGAACTTCCTCCTTTCCCACCCCACTCCCCAAATTTTCCATTTCCTTCACTTCCCATCTTTGCCGATTGGGCAGTGAATACTGTATTTCCTGGAGTTGACTAATGACAGGACATTGATGTCTGCAGACTGGCCAGACTTGGGATAGATTCTCAAATGAAACGATTCACTAGTGCCTGTGTCCCTGGAGGCTGCAAAATGTCTGGCTTGGGGATTTCATTGCCTTTTCAGGTGGTTATCTAGGACAGTCTTGAGTAGCATAATGTGCATGATCCAAAAATCCCATTTTAGTGATTTTTTTGATGTTTCTTACATTACTTCTACTGTTGTCCACTTGACCTGAAAAAAATGTAACACACTGGAAAGTTGTGAAGCTGCATGAATGTATAATCTCTTGACAGCCTGGCATGTTAGCTCTAAATCAATGGCACTTCACTACTGTTTGCTTCTTTACTATTTTCTAGTAAAAAAAAAATTGAAAGACTGAGTGCTGGCCTACACTGACAGAGAAAGTCGACGTAATGCTGCTTTCATTGACCTGGCAGCCTGTGTCTCCACTGTCAGAGCAATACATTTGGAGTAATGGAGCTGAAATTCTACCTGATAATACCACCCCCACAGGTGGCATATGGCTCAGATTGAATTCTATAAGTTGAATTTGGGTCCATGTAGCCAGGGAGCAGGGAAGATTGACTTCACTAATCTCAGGGATCTATCCCAGAACTCTGTTCTGTTCTTGCTGCTCTTGATTTTCCACCGTGCTGCACTATGGGAGGTAAGCAGCACATAGTTCCTTCCCTGCCTGCAGCTCTGGAAAGTTTTTTAAATTCATCCTTCTCCATGCCTGTAGCAAAGAAAGACAGTGCAGAAAGCTTTTCATGATGTGCTTTTTTTTTTTTTTTTTGACAGAAAAGAAGGGTGAAGGAGCAAGTGCATTGCATCATGGGAGGAGGACTGCCTCCCCACAAGCCCCTGTGCCTAGTTGACTGTGGGATGGTCACCCACAGTGCAATGCACTTCAGGAAGAAGTAAGGGCAAACAGTGTGGATGGAAGAAACTGGAGTAGGGAGCATGGTGTGATCACACTCCTGTGCCTTCTTTATTATATTCACTTGGGATTGAATTACAATTCCACCTTCAGTGTAGACAAGCCCTGAGGAACTGGCATCTTACTCCACTCTCAAATCAGATAAACATTGAGGCTTCCACACTAAGCGATAAGGTTAGCTCCTCATCTTGTTTAAATTCTTGTGGTATAGTGATCTACACCAACTAATGCTGCAGCCCAAAAGTTCAGAGTGCTTAGAACTCCACTTCCCAATATACAAAAAATATACCCAGGAAAAGAGAGTAAACTCCCAGATGGAAAAATGTTGCAAATTTCGGTTTATAGCTTTAACATACAAAAGAGGCTTTTCCCCTCTGAAGTGGCTTGATTTTGCTCTTGGTTGTGGGATTTCATACTCATTATGTCATTAAAGCTTCAGTTGCCCTCAGTTCCCTTTGTGTTGGCTGAGTAGATGGATAGATCTGCCTTTCTGTATGGAGGGAATTATAGTGATGTTTTATGATAGAAAAGTCAAATCCAGGGACCCTCACTTATGCACCCATCAGCTTGGTTATTAATGACATTGGTGTGAGCAGAGAGATTCTCTGCAGTGCAGAAATACAGATTTATAGATTGTGGTGCCATTCAGTCTCTCCTTGCTATTGGTTATACTGTGTTGTCTTTCTACTATGTGTATTTCTTGCATACCTAGTCTCTCATACTGTTTGGTGAAGAGTATGGATAATTTATCTTGTAAATTATATATCTCATTGTGCCACACTGGCCAATAGAGGCAAAGAGATACAAAACAGCAAGTAAATGGGTGTAGATGTATGCCAGGATGGTATGATTTTTCTTTAACAGGACATTGATGTCTTGCATGCTGCATTTGTGGAACACATAAACCTTTTGGGCCCATGAAACATCATATTGTACAGCATGCTAATATTTTGGTGCAAGGTGATCACACTTTGTCAGAATGTTATGTTGTGGCATGTTGACACAATATGCACATCACGAGGACAGCCAGTCTCATAAAGGTGGTAACACTAAGTCAGTGGAAAAAGAGAAGCTCTTCTTTTATTTTTCATTTGTTCTCCCCCCCCCCTTCCTTCTTGCCACCATCTTCCTTAACACATCTATCCCTCTTCTTTCTGCAAAGGGGCTTTGGTATTTCTAGTTTAGCCTTGTGCAGATTAGTGCTTTCAGATTCTAGATGTGTCCTGAGATCATTAGTATCAGCTGCAGTGGTGCTTCGTTTGAAACAGTGACAGTTGACTGTGGCCTATATTTAGGAATCTTGTATTCAGAGTCAGAGGTAATTTTTTTCTCTGAGAATTGAATCTTTGCCTACAATGTAGTAATACATGTTGGAGATGTATCGCTTAAGGAGTCTTTAAACTCATGGACTTTTAACTCCTGGCACTTCAGAGTAGCCCATATCTCCTTAAAGCTCATAGTGGTTTACATGACATTTTTCAATAGCGAAAATAAAGATTCCGGGAGAGCTTATTTTGGAAAGTGTCCCCAAAGGAAAACATCAGGTGCAGCTGAGCTCCCATTTGATTGGGAAATCTCTTGAGTTTGTGCAAGAACCCAAAATAATATTTCTGGGTGATTGTGTCTGAGAAAGAGGTGTTGTCTTGTTTTTGATTTGATAAACTACCAATTCATTTTAAAAAATTTTAATAATCTTTTCATTTCCAAATAGGTAATCATTTTGTCTGTAGAACACTTCTAAGTCAGCCACAGCTCAGCTTGATGAGACAGCTAGCCACAAAACTTTTTCCTTTCTCTTCCATTTTTAACTCCCTCTCACCATGTCCACATTGTACACTTTCATATGAGAGTTAACAGATACTATTCCACATAATGTGACTCTGCTCTTCAGGAAAGATTGTTTCCACCAGTTGGACATTTTACAACAAATGTTTGAAGTTGACTTCTCACTCCTTTTGGAGCCCCTCATGGTGGAGAATTGGCAGAGAAGGCACATGTGCTGTGGCAGGACTTAGAATCACAGTGGGGACACTGAGGTTTCCAATTACAGTGGAAAAACGCCACTTTCACGTATGTGGTAATAAACATGAGTGCTTGTTCAGCTGTGTGAGGGAGATAGATTTTTTTTTTTTTTAAGTCTTTGCCTTTGTTGTTAGCAACCTGCAAGTTTATTAAAGCTGACAGATTCCTTGATTAAAAAGTGCAATTTTTTTCAGCATTTATACTGTTTAATTGTTTGTATGTCATTCATTTATCACTGTGAAACTAGGTTTGTTGATTGCATTTCCTATTTATTATGTGGGGCTAAATCTGAAGTTCTGTTCTAATTTTCCCATTACCCTGGATAAGATGCTTAACTGAGGACTTCAGAATTTGTTCCATAATCTGTTTCATGTTCTAGGCTTCATGTTATGCAGAGAATAGTATATATTTAATTGAGTTAAATTCTTGGAAACTTTACTATTCATATTAGAGTCTGCAGTGCCCACATTTCTTTTTCTTTTGCTTAAAAAAAATACATTTTTGGCTTGACAATGTCCCTTCAAACAAAACGTGGAATAAGTTTTGTTTTCTTTTTCAGTTAGAAAACCATTTCAGGATTATTCAATATGTATGAAATTGTAGTGGTCTGGAAACCGAAAACAACAACATTTCAGTGACATATGACCCAAACACTAACAGATTTGAAGACAACTGTATCTAATGCTACCACACCTACATCTACTAAGAAAATATTTGCTGAACATCATTTTCAGTGTACTGTATCTTTTTTTTTACTAACCATTAACTTTTTAATGATGATTTTGGGAATCGAGCTGGATGTTCAGTAGCTTTAAAGTTATGATTGGAACCAGCACTTCTCTCTTTTGGAAACTGGATGATATTTTATATTAATCTACAGGCCAAGAGTTGTAAAGGAAGGGTGAAAACCTTAATTCACTTAGGGGGAATTTTCAACAGCACTGAAGGAATTTAGAAGCTTTGCAATGCAATGGATCTTGTGCTCCTAAATAACTTAAGTGTTTTGGAAATGTCTTTTTCATGATAGTGCCCTCTTCTTTTCATTCTGCCTCAGGTTTGTTAAGCTATTGTGCTACTACAGTATTGTTTCCCTGAGCTGGGAATTTGGAAATAAACCTGAATTGTCTGCAGAGAATAGTGAAGAGTACTACCATTTGATCAACGTATTATTTTTTCTGTGTTCTTCTCAAGATTGACAGTCTCAGAATTAGGAATGTGAGTCAGATTTTGATTGAGACTGTTAGAATGACACTGTAAATAAGTTGACCACTCAGCAGGAGTGAGAGAACTGTGACGTTTAGTTGGATTCAGAGAAGAGCTAGGGAATTCTTTTGCAAGAGGTCCAAGAACAACCATGAGAGACTCAGTCAAATGTGGTTAGCCATTACCAGCTCAGAATGTGCTGCCTTTTTAAGCATCCTGAAAAGCAAAACATCATTGGAGATGAATTATTTTTTTCTCCTCACAAATCTGAAAGGAGTCCCTTGGATATATTTTGAATTTCATTAAATATACAGAAAATATTCACATGGGCTGCAGGTTTTCATGATATATTTTTTCCTATTTTTCTTTTTCTTTCCTAAGACTGCCCAACTGTTTCTTCTTTATCTCCTTCTATTTTCTTTCTTTTTGTGTCTCTGCCTTCTGCTACTGGAAATGAACCTTGGTGTGAAGCCCCACTGTCTCATCCTCAACAAAAAATACAATATCAGACTGCAGAAAACTTCCCAGCTCCATATAGCTGGAATAAGGTTGATGCTGAGCTCCTTTTAATCAGAAGTATGCTTGTCGTCTAGATCAGTTCTGAGTAAGGATTCTTAAATTCATGGTAATGCTGGAATGCCCAAAGAATTTGACAAATTTTGAATTTTGTCTAGGTAATATTTTGGTTCTGCAATTGTTAGGGCAGCTTGCAAAGTTCCTCCTTCCTATTTGCATGTAAAACTTCTATATATAGTGGCTTTGAGAGTAAAAATTTGAACTCTTTATTTTATATATCACATAACTACTTCTGTAGCCTTCATAGGATTCTGCATGAAGGCATATTCTGAAAGCTGGAAGTTCACACATACCAACAGGACTCTTCAAGTATCTTCCATCTTTTTCAGGTGCATCTTTCTGGCAAACTCTTGACTTCTTTGCTTAATTTGCTTATTATGATACCAAGATTGTTCAGGAGTTAGCAAAGAATTGGGGAAAGTTCTGGAGCTCCGTTCCAATGGATGCTGTGTCTCATGTTGACTTTATTAGGGATGTTCAACTGCTTTGTCTTGAAACTGAATGTTTCATTCTTTGATACTTCAAGATATTTGCACCTTGAAGTCAGAATTAAGTCAAAATAGAAAGACTCTCAAAACCAGCAGTTCCCAGCCTTTTTGGTTGGAGAGCCACAGGTATCATTTTTACAATCCTGAAGGGCTACCAGTCTCTCCGAGCAGACCCTCCCTCACGCCCCACTGCAGTCAGATGGAAGAGGATCAGCTAGGAGGTTGCCAGCAGGGAAATTGTACGTGGCCTGTAGCCCTTTGTGATCCACCTGGGTCCCTAGGCAGTGGTTCCCTTCTGCAACCAGAGTGAATGGGAAATCAGTGCTTCCCTTCCTCTGGCTCCATCAGGGACCCCCAGCACTATGGACTCAGGCAGACGCTACAGCCGGTTGAAGGGGAGTGCTGATCTCCCATCCTGTTGGCTGCAGTGAGGAACCTGTGTCAGTCTTTTAGCCTAACAGACATGCACTCCACCTGGGTCTTTAAGCAGCATGTCCCTTCTGCAGCCAGCAGGAGGGGAGCTGTGGGCCACTTGGAAAGCTCCATGGACCACTTCTGGCCACCAGGTCACAGTTTGGGATCCACTGCTCTAAAATTTGTATTGCATTTGATGGAACAAAACATCAAATCTCCAGATGTGTCTAGCCATACCAATTTTTTTAAAAATAGCAATCTTTCACTAATTCATTTTCAACTGTTTCTAATTCAGCTACTCACCCCAAATTTTTATTGTCTCCAGAGGATTCTAACAAACCCTTGATGAATACAGGAAGCGGAATAATCTCTAAACACAACATTACAACCAGCCTGCTTGTGGTCAGCCTCAGAGGCCATCATGCTGCTTCTTAACCAGATAGATAAAGTCCTGTTGAATTACGTAAAAAAGGTACTATTGGTTTGCTCAGCCGCAAGCTAAACAGAAGGACCAGGGACCTCCCCTAAGACCAGTATGCTTAGATCAGTCAGCCAACAGGAATAGTTGCTCGCAGCTGTGTGATCTGATGTGAGAACTTATCTCTGGTGCTTGGGGCAAGCAACCCTGCCGCATTGTCATCAAAAGTTAAGTTTTGAAATCAATGGGATTTAAAGGAATTCAGTACCTCAAAGGAAGCACTTAGTACCTCCCAGGATGGAGGCCTCAGTGAATGAGGTGCCACTTTCCCCAGTCCTCTCCCAGATCCCAAGTGAATTTTTACAACAAGGTGTGGCAGCAGCATCAGTGTAATCCGAGTGTATAAAATCTAAAATCACTTCAATTTCCTTCCCCCTCTCGCTTTCTTCCTTAGCTTTCGGCATTCTGGCCGCATCACATCACATAATATTGGGATTAAGGTCTATGGCGCTGCATTAGGGACTTTGAGAAGGAGTACAATACAATTTACATTTTCCACAAAGTTTTTGGTACCATACATAACATATAAAAATGCTTTCTTGGTAGAAACCCAACTCAGAGCCTTCTGTTTGATATTAGCAACATTTGCTTTCAGTTCAGCACCATTTTTTGCAGGAAAAACAAACCTGAAAACAATAACTCTTGTTCATTGACATAAACCGGCTGTCAGTTCCTTGAGGGACCTGGTCTGATAAAAACCAGGGGAAAACTATTTTATTTGCAATGTAAAGAATTTTAGCCTGTGGAGATTTTTAGTTCCACAGCAGTAAAGGCAGGGATGGCAACCACTGAGGCTGTTAAAGGTTACATTCTCTCCCTCATTCTCTTTTCCCAGTCCCTGGAGTCATAATTAAAACTCCAGAAAGTGAGAAGCTGTTACTAATACTAACATGCAATTTGGAACAACATTTACCAACTTCGGGGTTTTTTTTTTAATTTTATTTCATTTTTATAGGTCATGTTGAAACTTTGTTTTGCTCTTTGGTTTACAAAGGGCTTTTCTGAATGGTGAGACTTTTATTAAGATTTGACAGTTGCACAGTCATGGAAACAAACACCTTGTTCAGCAGCCTGACAGCAATTATCTCTTCTTGATATAATTGCACATTCTAATTAGATGTGAAAATAACAGAACTGGTCTCTTGTGTTTTGGACTTCTTACACATCTCTGTTCCTTCAAGAAATGAACTGGACTTGAAGATGAGCTCACTTTCCACCTTCTCATGAGCTGTGTGGGTTAGAACAGTGGTTTTCAAACTTCTTTCCTTAGGACTCAGTTGAAAAAAAAAAAGATTTATACTCAGGTCCCAACAATTACATCTTTGAGCAATGCATTCCAGTCTTTTGGCAGTGGCAGCAGGAGTGCCACAACCCGGTACCTGAGGGTCAGTGACCCAGTACCGTGTCCCCGCCCATGGTTTGAAAAGCACTGGGTTAGAAGGAGCAGCTACTAAATATTTATATAGCAACTTTCAAAGTCCTATACAGATTTTAGGCATTACTTTGAGATCCTTACTCAGTGAACACTCCGAACGAACTCAGTGAGTAAAAACTGACTGTGGAGCTCAGGATTTGGTGCTGTCTAGATACTGTGGTCTGTGCGGTACATTCTGCAGAAAGACCCCTGTTCTCACAGAAAGTATCTCTTCATAACAGTGGATGGTCTAAATCTGTGTTATTTCATCTGAAAAAAAGGAATCCCTACCAGCACACTGCCCCTAAAATTTGTTGTTGGGCCATTGAATCAGTATTGGCACATTTTTTACAAGTCTTTGTGCCAGTCTTGCTTTGTGCCAGCTTTAAAATCAGTTGAGACCTTCTAACAAATGTGAAGTGTTCTTGATGGACTAGTTCTGCAGAGCTGCTGAGTTACTTTTCCATGCGTAAACAGCACAAAGTGAAATTAATCTGACCAGAGAAACCTCCAGAAAAGACCCTACTGTAGGCGGAAGAATCTCAATCAGTACTATCAGCCATTGAATCACCATTTCATACAGCACTATGCCTCTCATTAGGGCTCTTATTCAAATGCTGGCTACATCAGATTCTGCTTACTTTGAAATCTGCTGTTTGCAGCCCATGGTGGGATAAACTGGGGGAACTTAAGAAGACTTTTTTTATATCATAAATGATAGGTTGGTGGCACTGTCAGTGTTGTGATTGTTTTTTATCTACTTTCCCTGAGTCTCTTTTTCATCTTTCTTGTCTCTGAGGTAACCTTCTTAGCCTCAGATGCAATTGGTCTCAGAATGAAAACTGAGCCTGTTAGGAGAGTGAAAAGCGTGGGGTTTGCAAGCTCAACTGGCCTTTAAGCCTCAGCCTACCCGAGGGTAAACAGTTCGCAGCAGCTTTTGTCGTGTGGCCTCAAAGTTTAAATCGGCCATTCCATGTTTCCTGTTTTTATGTTGCTACATAAGGCAGCTCATTGTGAGACAAGTGTACTCTTTGTTTTACTGTAAAACCTCTGACCCCTGATTGAACCCATGCTCATGGATAGTAGGACAGTATGTGCTTGAAAAAAAGCCTTAATCTTTGGAAAGTACTTCGGCAGCTGCCTTCATAATAGTATCCTTAGGTGTGATAGCTCTTGAGCATGGCACCACAAACATATGAACAGTGGGGAAGGCTCACTTGATTTGATTTGCAAGGAGGCAGATTATGGTGCTTGGTCATCTTCATAAAGTGGGAATTACTCAGCTATTCAAATGAACCAGTTGCAAAGAACAAGATGTTCCATGTGGTAGGCTCTAGGAAATGTGGATCTCAAGTGATCCAGGCAGCATGCAAAAAACATGTTTGGTTCCCCCCACCCCTACCACCAGCTGTGTGTGTCAGAACGCAAATCCCCAGGTTACTGTTGCTCTATTTAACCGACAGGTACCAAAATCTTTATTTTACTGACAATACAAACCTGTGTCTCTACATGTCATTTTGTTAGTTAAATCTGCTATTGGGTAGGAAAGAGTGACAGAAGCCCTTCATTTAAGCACAATGTATACTGCTCTTGTTGTTTATTGTTATTGTTACATTTATTTATTTATACTGTTATTGTTACATTTTACTAGTTTTCAATAAAAAAATACATTTGGCCGTGTTTTAATGAGAGCAAACCTCAGAAGTTTCCTGTTTTCAGATTCTTTTTGGTTCTTCTGGAATGCATTTATTTTAATTTTGAAATGAAAAAGTATATTACCCAACTGGAAACAAACGGTGTGGAATAAATGGTCAGTTTTCTGACTGGAGGGAGATCAACAGTGGTTGTCCCGGGCTCTGTACTGGCACCAGTACTGGTCAACAGATTCATAAATGGTCTGGGAAAAGGGGTAAATGGTGAGGTGACAAAATTTTCAGATGATACAAAACTACTCAAGATAGTTAAGTACAAGGCAGACTGTGAAGACTTACAACAGGGTCTCACATAACTGGGTGACTAGGCAACAAAATAGCAGACGAAATCGAATCTTGATAAATGCAAAGTAATGCATATTTGAAAACACTGGATTGCCTAGTCATACATATAAAATGATGGAGCCTAAATTAGCTGTTACCATTCAAGAAAGAAATCTTGGAGTCATTATGGATAGTTCTCTCAAAACATCCATTCAGTGTGCAGCAGCAATCAAAAAAAGCCAACAGAATGTTGAGAAATAGTTAGGAAATGGGTAGATAAAAAGACAGAAATTTATCATATTGTCTCTATAAATCCATGGTATGCCTCATCTTGAATACTGCACACAGATCTGGTCACCTCATTTTTGATGTATTGAAACTGGAAAAGGGGAACAAAAATTATTTGGGATATAGAATAACTTCCATATGAGGAACGATTAATAAGACTGAGACTTTCCAGGCTGGAAAAGAGACAACTAAAGGGGGAATATGATAGAGGTCTATAAAATTATGATTGGTGTGGAGAAAGTGGATAAAGTATTGTTGGTTGTTCCTTCTAGCACAAGAACTAAGGATCATCAAATGAAATTAATAGGGAGAAGTTTATAAAAAAAACAAAACGAAGTGTTCTTCACACAGCTCTCACCAGTTGATCTTGCCAGGGGATGTTGAGAGCCAAGATTATAATGGGGATTGAAAAAGAACTTGATAAATTTATGGAGGGGAGGTCCAACAGTGGCTGTTAACTAGGATTGTAGGGATTGCTGTTTGCCAGAATCTAGGAATGAATGACATACTGGATCCCTGATTACCTGTTCTGTTCTTTCCCTCTGAAGCACCTGGCAGTGCCCATTGTTGGAAGACAAGGTAATGGATAAAATGGACCATTGGTCTGGTTCAGTATGGCTGTTCTCATGTTGTGCTATCTTGGAGCACTTTATCACAAAAACCTAGAGCTCTAGTGTGGGGGGTGGGGAAGGAAGCATGAAGCAAGTTATCCTCTGAAAGATTCCTTCAGTAATACCTCTGGAATAGGATGTTGATATAATGCACTTATTTTTAAAGACTCAGTAGGGTCCAAATACGAAGTCATACAAAATAAAGTGTATCTTTAAAAAAGGTCCAAAGGGGTAGCCGTGTTAGTCTAGTTCAGTAAAACAAACAAACAAGGAGTCCTGTGGCACTTGAAGACTAACAAATTTATTTTTTCCATGAGCTTTGGTGGGAGAAAATCCCACTTCGTCAGATGCTCTGTTGGTATGGAAGTGCCACAGGACTCCTTGTTTGTTTATCTTTAAAAAAGTGTTCAAGTCTTTCCTGTTGCCATTTTAAGTCAAAGAGAGTTTGGAAGTGATTTCAGTGGAAGAAGGATCAGGCTCTTAGCAATGAAATCTTCAGGGTAGGGACAATGAGCCACATCCATTCATTTGTTCATTCGTTCTTTAGATTGTGACTGTTGTGGGTGGGACTTTGTTTCATATTTCTATACAATAGGCATTGACCCTGACTGGATCCTCTAGGCACTGCTATAATACAGATATGTTGGAGTATGTCTGGAATAACTCCTCTGAAGCAAGTGGAGTTACTGTAGTGTAAGATCAGAACTGGGACCATTTTTGTCTTTAGAACACCGTGTGTTTATAGCTCCATATAAATAGTAACAAATATATCCATGTCAAATTTGTATTTAAATTCAGGCTGTGCAAACCTGTGAAGCAGAATCAGTGCATTGCTGATATTACTGAATGCTCACTAGCATTTTGTACGTACTACAGTGCCATTTATGAAAGTACATCTGGGATTCCTGGTACTTTTCATGCAAGAGGATGCCACTTGGATTTACATTCTGACACCTTCCTTAGACAGTATGACAAAGCTTCAGGATTGCCAGCTGACTCTTCTTTTCACACTGGAATTTAATAGATACAGCTTAGAGAGAGAGAGAGAGAGAGAGAGAGAGTGTGCGCGCGCGCGCGCGCATCAGCTTCTATTTTTATGCACCATTAATCCTCATTTAAGGCCAGACAGAGGCCAGCCCTTACAAGGGTATGCAGTGGTAAGGGAGTGTGTAAGGGGTCTTGCCAGCCCAGTTTTTTGCACAGCCTGTATAAGAGTCAGGTGAAATTGCAGCCCTTAATATTAGGGACATGCTCTCTTCTATCTCCTGTAACCGGTACACAGAATTCCAAAGGAGGCAAGGAGCAGGTGGGTCTATGGCCTCTCCCATGCACAGCAGGAGGGTGGATATTGTACCCTCTGAAAAGGGCTACTTTCCAACAGACACTGAGACCCTGCACATCTCTCACTGTGGGCTGTGCCTCTGTGGCACAATTGGACCTTGAAATGGTAGATTTTTTTCAAACCATTAGTAGTCTTGTCATCAGCTGAGCTTTTTACCTCAGTTTTGATGCCAGTTAAGCTGAGGAAGTTAAAACTCTAATGAACGTAGCCTTATCCTTACTGTTAGTGCACATTTCCATAAAAGCCAGAAAGGGAGAGAGTACAAAATGAAGTGATGCCCAAGTAACAGGCTGAGCGTGCAAGCTGCAAAACTGTGATGATGAAATGGGCAAGGAAATGGTCTGATGCATGTAAGAGGAAACTTGGTTCTGTTTCGAGACCACTTCTTTGGAAGAAGAAGTCAGGCACCAAGATGAGGAGACTTTAAAAAGAAACAAAAAAAACCCTAAAAACCACCCCTCCCTCTTAACTCAGAAGGCCTCACTTTTGTGTGTGTGTGTGGTTTTACAGTTCATCTAGGCTGCTGGATCAGAAAGGAAGTGAAAAAGAGAAGTATTAGTAGCATCTTCCTGCTGCAGAATTCTCTGACTATGCAGCTGCTGTCTTCTCCAAATATACTACTGAAACTGTAGGCCTGTTTTTCAGGCCATTCAGAATAACTGGCTTCTCTGAGTAAGGCAGGCTTGCACTCCTATTGCTTTGGATGATATTTCAGAGAATCATCCTGAAAATCACAATAGATAGTGGAATTTTTTCTTTCCAAAGGAAGGAGAGGTTTAACTTATTTGGTGCTACTGATCGTTAGCTAGCCTAGCAGAAAGCAAACTATTTAAACTTGGAGTAGGCATTATTTCAGTCCATGCTGGAAACAACATTACGTGAGAGTGAAGTGACTTTGCTATTTGTTCACCTTCTATTAACTTTGTTTTGTCTATTCAGATGTTGAAATCTCTATCCTTTATTCAGTTTTTTATATCATTGAGAATTTTTCTATGTCAGATTTCAAGTAGAAAAGTGTAAGCCATAAAAGAAAATTCTAAGCAGAAAGACCCAGGAATTTTTGTCTGTATCTTCAGACAATTATTGGATGGACAGTACAGCATTTTTCTTATTATACTTGGTTCTCCTTCTGCTCCAGTAAAGGAGATTATCTAGTCTGACCTCCTGTTTATGACAGGCTGCTAAACACCCAACCACTCCCACGCCATCCTAAACAACCAGAATTAAACTAAAGTATTATGGCCCTCAAGAAACTATACTATTGTGTGACATACACAGAGAATATCAGGGACTGAGCTGCCCCGGTGCCTGAGGACCCTGCACTGGTAGAGAACTGGTTATTTGAGATATACCCAAATGATCCTTGGAAGTGACCCCCTCCCATGCTTCAGAGTAAGGTAAACCCCATCCCCAAATCTTAATGTCCCTGCCAATCTGACTTGGAGGGAAAATTCCTTCCAACCCTGAAGTTAATGAGAATATTGCCTTTGCCTTAGAAAACAGTAGAAATTGTTATTCTTGTATAATATAACCATTATATTATTGAAGATCATGGTTTCAAACCATATCTCACTGCAGATGTATATCACGCTAATGAGGGCTCATGAAACCGTTGTGTTGGAGATAGCCACAAAGCCTCTAGTGGTGCTGGGGTGACTACACAGCAGCGAGAACTGTTATGACCTTGAACAGCTCAGCCTCCTTGACAGCCTAGCTCTAGCCCAGTGTATCTGCCCTTGGTCAGTCCATTTTGACTTGACTCCTGCAAAAGTTATAGGCAAAGATTATCTCTGTTTTCCCACCAGTAGCAGAATGGAGACAGACAGCTTCTTGTCTCCTCCATGCAGAAAAATTATTTATTTGCATTGTGTTATCATAGTGCTTAGTCACTGACCAGGACCTCATTGTATAAACAGCTATGCAGCACATGGTATGACCTGTTATATAATGTAGTACCATATATGGAATCTCAGTTCAAATCTTCGTCCCTGTTGTCTGAGCGGGTTGGTAGCATTCAGTCAATGTGTTTAAGGGCCAAAGATTATCAGTACTAGCTGTCTCATCAGTCATCTGCATCTGATTAAAAGGGTTCTATCCCATGCCAGGTTGTTTCCCCAAATTTTTTCATTAGTCTATAGGTGCCACAGGACTTGATCATTTTTGTATCAGCAGTAAGGTTCTAGGACTCAGGGGGGAAAAAGTTGCCATTTTCATTCAGAAGGACTGTAGTGAAAATATAAGGACTGAGGTAAAGGAGAACATAGTGAAAACCAGAAAAAGGTCCCTGGTCATCTTAGCATGTTTGAGAGGGTCTTGTTTCACTCACTACTCTACCACACTGCCTTGTCTGTGTTTGTACATAAAAAGAAAAGACTAGCAGGATCTTATTCAGGGGGACAAGGCAACGTGCCACATTTATTGTAAATGTAAGAATAGCAGAAAGTGTACACATGCATACACGCGTGCTCACGTGCATGCACACACACATACAGTTCTGCAAGCTGATGTGATATAACTACCACTCATTTCATGCATTGCTTGAGCCAGCCTAGTGGCCAGCTGGGCTGGAAACAAGGAGGGAGCCACGCCTCTGTCAGTTGCAAAACCAGTGCTCCAAGACAATAGTTGCAGAATGAGACTCAAAGTTTCCATGTTCTTACCCATCTTTTATACTTGCTGGCTCTCATGCAAGTCAATGGAACTTGGTATGTCATGTTGTTGTGTCAGGGTTCCTGTGAGATCACTGGTCACAAGTCACTTGCAGACTTGATTGTATTTTTGTTCTTTCACCTCCCACCCCCCCACCTGGGTTGGCTACTTCTGTTTGCTTTAATGAGAGATGTCTGCATTCTTCAGCCAGTTAGATGGCATCTGAGGTTCAACAGGACAGGCTGGCATTGAGACCGATCCATTCACACACACACCATTCATCATGCACCTTGTTCACACATTTAAATGAACTTACACAGCATACGGCTAAACCAAGTTTATCAAGAACACAAAATGGAGTATATTAATTAAAATGGAGTTCCAAACTGACAGTGTGGAGTCTTGTTGGACAGTGGTTAGAATGTCTATTGAGCAAAATTAGTTATTTTAGTTATGATACTAAAGAACAGATATACAGCATTAACTAACATATACTTTAAAGAGACATTCAGTTCATTAGCTATCTGTGCCCCTACATCTATCTTCCTTACCCCCTCAAAAATGGAAAATCTACAGTTCCCATTGCCCAAACAAGACTGCACAAAAAAGCAAAATATGTTTTCAGGACCTAAATAAATATATATGTGATTCAGGTTACTGAATTTGGCCAATTAGTTTTGCCATCTCTATCTCATTTCATCATGCATCTCACAATATTTTTTTTTCTTTAAAGTCCCAGGTGCCATAGTCAGGTGAAATACATCAGAATCTCAGCTAACATTTTGAAAACATGACATTTCTGGCCCTTCTGGTTGTGGACTAAAGCAAGAAAATTTAAACTCCTAAGGCTCAAATACTAGAAGGCAAACAAGAAGTATCAATGATTTAAAAAAAAAACAAAACTAATTTTTAAGCAATTTCCTGGAGTTTGGAAGGGCTGACTCATGATTTTTTGAACACTTGGCATTGACAATACCCCATAATTCAGAAGTACCCTGAATGAAAAAAATGTAGAGGGGAAAAAAAGGCACAGTGACCCGTTACACCATGTAACAAAAGTAAGCTGACTAGTTCAAATATCCAAAAGTTCTGACTTGAAAACAATATTTTTAAATAGGATTTGTCAGTTCCTGAAATGTGATGGATGATATTCACATATCGTGATAGACAGAAAATTCTACTCTAATTTCCAAAACACCATTATGCAAAAATGTCTGCAACTTTATGTAATAAGTTAAAATGAGAAAAGGTCCAGTTGTTGTTTAAGCAATGATGGCTTGAGGTGAGAGAGGGAGGATCACAAATTGGTAAGTGTGTGTGTGTGTGTGTGTGTGTGTGAGAGAGAGAGAGAGAGAGAGAGAGAGAGAGAGAGAGAGAGATTACTTTTAAGCAAATAAATGGTTACAAAAACTTTCTAAAAACGGTTCAATTTTTAATTTGTCTTGATTTGTCAAGCCTATTTTGATTTTATATTTGAAATGTAAGATCACAGCTAACCAAAATACCAATTTATTCTTTACTGTTGCAGTGTCTGAGCCTTTAGGCCTTACTTTATTCCTATTACTTTGTTAGGAATTGTTCAATGAAGACTACAAGGCTTTTCTTCTCTCATTTCTACAGTTGTGTTTTCCTGTGGGGATTTGCAGCCCCACATACATTATAATACTGTGTGTGAACCAGCAAATAAAATTCTTTATATTTATCACTATCTGATATTAAATAACAGTTGTTAGGGGGCCTGCTCCTGCTGTCCTTGTACAGTTCTCTCTTGGAGAAATCACATTTTATGGATAAAAGTTTTACTGTGGGTCTACTTGTTTTTTTTTATTCTTAAATGTTTACTATGGCAATTGCTGGGGTCTGAGCATGGGGAAAATTTAGCTTTGGTGTACTTGTACTTATACTATGGGATGTTCAATATAACTTTGCAAGTAAAAGAATGATTATTAGACATTATATATTATCCCTAAATAATACATGAAGGAAGAAATCAATCAAGCATAGGCTTGTGACCAGTACAATGTATTGTAAAGAGTTTTCTCAAATTTATGTGTTTTTAAAACATCACATTTAAAAAAATTTCTGTCCTGATGTTTTCCAACCAGGACACAGCCCCACCCAGTGGGCAGGCAATCTAGGTTACTGCTCCCTTCCTCTCACATCTGTGCACATATGCATGTCTACTCACCACCAAAAAGACTATAAGCCTGTCCAGGTTCCAAGTCACTGTTCTAGAGAAAGTGTGGCTGGGTGGGTGTGTGGGTGGTTTAAAACTGTTCTTAGTTAATTCTCTGCTCACTGTGTTTCTTTGATTAATGGCTGTTGGCATTTTCTGCTGGAGTTTTCTGATTTGCCAACATTATGCAGTGGAAGAGTCAAGTGTTCTGATCTGGAGGAACAGAAAGAAAAAAACTTCTTTGGCTATTTTCAGTGACTATGGCAATGACCCACATTAAATGCTAGTGTGAAAAGTAAAAAAGGTGTGCAAAGAAAATTAGTTGCTAAGTGATGTTATTTGTTTTTTTTTTGTTGGGTCTTTTTGTTTGTATCTTTGGTTTGGGTGCGCCCCCCCCCCCCTCCTCCACCAGTTCCTAGGAAAAACGGGACTAGCACTGGGAAACAAGGATGTTTTCTAGAAAATATATTACAGCATGTGCTAGGCAAATTTGCTGATAATCAAAGTAATGAGTGGCCCAGCCCTGTAACCCTTCTTCATCCTGAGGGCATTTGCTTGCTCACATAGTTAACTCAGGTGTTTCAATGCTACTCAACCTGAGTAAAAGCTATGGAATTGGGCTCTGGGACTAAGTCCTGCAAACTTTGACCTGTCCTGCATTTAACATGCAGGTCAACATAGTGTAGATCTAGTCTCTTATATGCATGTTCAACTTTATTCATGAGCTTCAGTGGCCAACACACACACACACACACACACACACACACACACACACACACACACAGACCAGTTGATGTGTATGTGTTGGGTGCCTCAGTAAAAGATTGTGTGTTCTTTTGCTAACTTTACTATCTATACAAAACCAAACTCCATGGGGATATGAGACAGAAGTCTCAAAAACACTTTATTTTGTGTGTGTGTGTGGTTTTTTTCTCTTACATAGAAAGAAGCTAGAAACCAAACCAAACCAAAACAAACAATTTAATTGGCACTCTGTGGAGACAGTCGTAGCCAATGGATAGCAAAATTCTTTTTCCTTATTATTTTTAATTGTTACTAAGGAAGCAAAACTCAATATAAATTCTGATTTGCATGAAATTGTGTAAGCATGTGAATCTTGTGAACTGAGGTTTTGCATAAAATTCATAGCACCTTTATTCCATTTAGTATAGCTTAATTTTAATTCTCAGCTTTCTCCTGGTAGATTCAGGGAGCATTAGGAGAACCATCTATTGGTTAATTTAACCTCTAAAAATGTGCTAGCTGTCTGTGATAGACTGTAGGGCAGTGTCTTTTACATATATCGGTTGTATTGGAAAGACTGAGTTCTAGTTTTGTAGAAGTTTAACATCCGGGGAGAGAAGGAGAGAAACTTTTTTATATCAATGTAATTATAGAGTAGTTGCTCTTTACCACTTTTTCTAAAGCAGAAATTAAAAAATTCAGACATTTCCAATGTATTGAAAAGCAAATTAACAAAAAGAGGTCCGTTATATACAGTTATGATATCTGTTGAAAAGGCCATGTTAGAAAAAGGCTGGCTTCTTGAATGGTAAGGTTAAAGCTAATAAGGCATGCTTCAGAAACTGTGCCCCACATATAGTTCCAAAATGAAGAGGGGCAACTACATAAACTATTTCTTGGCTTTTGTCTTCATTGCTTTATAGAGATAATGCAACTTAATGTTGCTGAAGTGCTATTTTATCAGCTCTGTTTTTTATCTCTGCATGTGAAATGTTTTGGATCAAATACAGATCATTTGTTACAACCTGCAGATATGAATGCACTAATATAGTTGTGTGTGATTCCTATTTGAAAGTAATAACCCATAAAAGATACAATATTTTTTTCATTTAAAAAGTAGAATTGGAAACTGACCGCTACAAACAAAAGCATATGACTTACAGTTTTTTGAAGTACTTCAAAGTAATTTTATTGAAAATTCAGGTTATTTCTTTGGAACAGTAATTTTCTTCCTGTAATTATTAATTAATCTTGTCCATTCATCCTTATTTTAATCAGCTACTGTAGGTATTGGTAACTGTTCATAAATATGAAGTTTCATTTGAATTCTGAAGATAGTAACATATTAATTATACATGTATTTGATGTCTTTACTCATCCCTTTTCCTTTACAGTGGCTTATTTCATGATTACAATTCTTTGAATTTGCCTTAGGCAACTATAATTTCTATTCCCCCCACTTTTCAAGGCTCAGAGCAATAAGAATCACATCACACTATTTATAACTTGGGGAAGACGGGCTTCTTCAGAAAGAATAGCCGTTTGTGAATCAGACAGTAGACTGTACTCAGTATCCAAAAAAGATGAACTCTAGTAGCGAGGTCACTTAAGAAAGGCTAAAATTTTTTGGATGAGATATAATATGGAAGTCTTGACAAGAGATCATCAGTAGGACCATATTTTTTAAAAAAATGGCATGCAGCTATGTATATAAATGTACAGGCAATTGTATGCTTAAACTGAACTTGCTCTTTGTGTGTACAAATTAAGTGATTGGAATCGACCATTTATGCTTTCAAAGACTTGGGTAAAGAGCTTTCAGTTGTGATTATGTGCATAAGTAGTTGTGCACATGCCATATCTAATACTAAGAAGTCAGACTTGATGTTAAACTTTTTCACAAGTGTAGGAGATTTATGCCAATGCCAAGGCCAAGTTCCTAAGTTGATTATTACATTGTTTTTACCTTCCTGTGCTCTTTGATTGATCCAGTACACTTCTTCCTTTTCTATTCCTAAACTGTTGTGTAGTGTAGCTGTCACATGTTTTGACTGGTGCTGCTTTCAGTGCCACAGATGAACAGCTGCATTTCATTGATGGGCTGCATATCTGCTGGTGAGGATGAAAAGCAAGTGAATCTGGGATGGGGCAAGACACAGTAAGGGATGACATTGTTTCTTCTTCCCCAAGCCAACACAGCGATACAGGAGCCGTAAGCCTCCAATATTGCAAGCTCTTTGCACAGCCTTCAGGAGACTATGAACAAGTTAATGCTGATCAGTCCATCTGGTGTGCAGGCACCCATCTTTTCCCTGCCCCTAAACACAATCAGATGGCCAGTCATAATGCAAGGATTGTATGGAGAGACATACATGTGTGCAAATCTTTGCCCCTTGTGAAAGGGCATAGAACACCTAAGGCTTGACTGAGCAACAGTTTTTCACAGTTGTGAAAACTTACTGTGCAAGTGCTCACTGATGTGGGTTAGAGTTGTACCAGAGGGTTCCAAGGAGGCATGAATGCGGCTTGGATCACATTCATGTTCCCTTTTTAATTGTTCACTTTTTAAGCCAGATCTGTGGCTTCATTGTGTGTGAGCTGATCCCTTTGGTGCCATGGTCTGACATGACTTCTCATTTAGAAACACACAAAACTTGTGTGGGCATATCTGTACTGATACCCCTCTTTTCCTTAAAAGGAGTTCTAATCTCTGCAATGCAACCTATCCATCTGGGAGCTCTCATTTTCCCATAGGGTGTGAAAGTGGCTCGTACTAGGTTTCATTGGAACACTGATCTTCAAATGCAGCTTGTCAGATGAGTAATTAAATGACCTAACACAGAGCCTCCGTTCATAACTCCTACCACTGAGCCTTTAGCACCTACCTGTGAGTCTGGTCTTTTTCTCTTTTTAATTAATTCTGCAGAATTCCAACACTCAGTCTGTCCTTTGTAATCTAGTGGAACCAATCAGCAATCTTAAACCAGTTGGTTAGGTACATGCTGGCATAGTTCATTAGTGCAGTCATAAACCTGTTCATCCAAATATTCTTTTTATTGCTTTATTATATTTGTAAATATCTTTGCTTGCTCACACTGAACGCTGATTGAGATGAATGATGAACCGCTAGTTATAATTTCCAGGATGTTTATGGAGCAGGTATAATAACCTGGCTTATGACTCTCACAAACTTTTAAATCTAGTATTGCTGACATCATTCACACTGCACCTATCATCTGTTTAATGAACAGACACCAAATTAGCCATGTATACAAGATGGTGTCATATCCAGTTTGAGCATGGGAAGTAATTATTGCTAAATAAATAATACAAGGAGCTGCTGATTTTGTGGCTCAGCATCATCTCTGTAGGCAGTTGTCCAACCCTATACTTGCCTGTGTCAAAAGATACTGCTTATCTCATGTACCAGGATTCCAAAATCCAAAGGGGTGGCTGTGTTAATTTAGTTCAGCAAAACAAGCAAAGTGTCCTGTGTCACTTTTAAAGACTAACAAACTTATTTATTGCATGAGCTTTTGTAGGAGAAAATCCCACTTCTTCCAAGCGTCTGAAGTAGTAGGATTTCTCCCACAAAAGCTCATGCAATAAATAAGTTTGTTGGTCTTTAAAAGTGACACAGGACTCCTTGTTTGTTTTAGGATTCCAAGAGTAAGCCCTTTTTCAATGTCTGCATCAGAGCTTTGTGCCACAGCTTGTAGAACAAAGTGAATGCTGCTTATCTATCTGCCAGTGTCAATAAAAAAATTAAAAACCATCTTCCTCAAAAATATGCCTGGTGTCGAGACTAACTTCTGACTGCTTTTCATGCTGCTGATATTTTCCCCCCAGTCTGGGTTGGGAAGAGGAAAGATTATTCCAATTTCACAGCTGTACCAAACATCCAGCATCCACCCAAAAGAGCACGTCTGCACTAATTCACACAGAAATGTAGAAGACGGTATCAAATAGACAGCTAGATGAGGTGTAGCGCACTGGCCCACCAGCACTTCATAATGTTCCCAGGAGGACACAGGCTGGCTTTCTCAGGCTCCAAGCTGATTAAAACAAGGGTTAATGTTAAGGCCATATCGAGTCTCTAGTTGGGGGTTAAGGGGTTAGTGGAAGAGGCTGACAGCTGCCTCACAACTGGAGGTAAAAGGGGCAGAGATAGCAGCTGCTAATTTGGGACTAACAGTAGAAAAAATGGTAAAGAACATATTAAAGCTGAATACGCTTATGGGTTTTTATATTACATGCTTGTTTGTGCATTCATTTGCTCAGTATATTTCTTGAAATATCTAACCAGCTGTAAAAAACCAAAGCTAGACAGCATTATACTGTGATAGTGCTCTCTTAAAGCCCTGAAGCCACATTTTAATTCATTATTATTGGTTCAGTACCAATAGAGAGCTCAGTGCTGAATAAGTCACAAAATGCAGACAGTTCCTATCCTAAAGACCATGTAAAGTAAGCAGTGCCTGACACAAAGCAGACAGGACCCACTGGGAATAACTAACATGCTTTTTAAAATATGTACTGTATGGTTGGGATTTTCAAAGGAAGCTCTTTTGAAAGTCCCAGCCTGTATTACTAGATTGTTGATTATTTCTTGTGAGTCATACAGATGTGCATTTCTGAGAGGGATTTAAATGAAAAGAGGTTGGCAGATCAGAATGAGAGTGAAGCAAAGGCACGGAGAATTTGGTTATATAGGGGTTTTATGTTGATATCCCATATCATTTTAAAAGTAAAGGATGAGGTCCCTTGTGTTCACAGGCATCAATCCAAAGGTTGTGATCTGGATCCAAACTCCTCTAAAGTTCAGGAGTGTTTTAGATCCAAGGTTTTATTGGACCTTCTCTGCTCAAAAGAATAGTGGGCTTGCAGGACCCATGAGATTTCAAATGTAAGAAACAACAGAGGACCACAGTGGTTTTGTTAGCTTTTAGAATGTTCCCATGGCCACTTCCAAATTTTTGAAACTTCATTTTTGTAATTTAACATATATGACAGAGAATTGCCATTGTTTTAAAAGTGTTTATGATGTTTTTTTTTTTCCAGTAAATCCAAGACAGTGGACAAGAGAATCTGTGTCTACACTTACAAGTTAGTTTGAATGAATTAATTCAAACTAATAATGGTTAATTCTAACTAAGTTAATTCAAACTAACATTGCCCCACTAGCAATCCAAATCAAACTAGCATGTTGATGGACTGGACTTGTTAGTTCGATTTAGGAAAGGGGCACCATGGGAAGTGTGGCAAGATGGCCTCCAGTAAGGGCCAAGTGTCCACCCTGGGATGAAGAAGGTCAAACCATGTTAATTCAAACTAATGGTTAGTTCGAACTAATAAATTCAAATTAACTGTTACTTCAAAGTTAAGCAAGGTTTTATAACTTCAAAATAAGTCCTTAGTTTGAAGTCATGAAAGCCAGTTTAGTCATGCGTTAATTTAGTTCAAATTAATCCTCATTAATTTGAACTAAATTGTAAGTGTAGACATAGCCTGAGAGTTTTGAAAGCTTTGTTAGTTCATGAGAGTTGTCAAAGCTTAAGCAGACCCTTTAAAAATGAATGAATGATATTTAAGGGGCTTCAGCGAGGTAGTGGGATCCTATGATACCTGCAGTTTGCCTACCAAATTCAGCATGCTTTCCAATACAGCTGTGTCAAAATTTGCACTGATTTACTCCTCAGGAAACTCCACTGAAGTCAACCAAGAAGTCTAAATGGAGGGTAAAATGACTTAGAATTTGCCATGCATGTGTTTTCCTAAAATCCTCTAGTGCTGCTTTTTAATTATGACACACAAAATAGTCACACTAAAAGGTATACTACATTAAATTACTGATGGAAGTGATAAATAGGTGCCTTTGTGCCCTATCTTTTGCAAATTTCCTAATTTCAAAAATATGTTCATGTTTTACAGAATGAAGCAGAGTTTTAGATTGAGCTAATAGGTACCCAAAGCATTATGTTTAAACTAATATAAAAGTAATGAAATGGCTCTTAAATGCTGGATACAATTAGAACTTTCTTATTGGCTTCCCATGATGTCATTAATGCTCCCTAAATGCTGTGATCTGAATCTCATTTTTATGGGTAGATTCCATTTCACAATGTCAGTAAAGCAGTCCAGGTTATGCATTTCAAGGAGATTATGTACTTCTCGGAGTTAGGGGTGAGTTAAACTCATGCAGTTTTTGCCCTTAAGTCTTACACACACCACCGACTAATCCAGGCTTTAGTTACCCAGAAAATTCAGAAATGTACTGTATATCAGATCTTTGTCCTTAATTCTCTTACCTGGTGTGTTACCAGCTTGCATATTAAACCTGGTGTTCTAGCAGATTGCATAACAAAAGAAGAGGAATAAAACCTGCTGCCAGCTCAACCTGCTAACCCCTAGCTCTTTGGCCATTTTTTTTCCATGCACAATGAAATGGTTCAGGTTACCAAAAATGAGCTCTCAGCCACGTGCATCTTTTTTTTGCGGCAGGCTCACTAATAGGTGCTCCGTTAGGTTGCAGAAACCTGGATCCTTCTTGATCATGAGTAAATCACATTGAACATAAAAAATGATGCCTCCTGTAATTAAGCAACTGTCAGCTTATTAGACACTCTTTCCATACAAATAATTTGAAAAAAATTGGATCTCCAATTTTTCTTGTATACGAGTTATGGAACATTGATATTTACACAATCAATGTTTTATTTCACTTGAGTTGGGGAAAAAAACCCACTTGTGAGCTGTCATTTGAAGGAGGTTTGCCGTTCACTGTATCCTCCTTCTGAGGATTTCAAAACACTTTGCAATCAACTCAGCTTCATGTAGTGTCTCTGCTGGTAAAATGAAGCCAGTTTTCTACGACTGCACAGTAAGTCTTTAATATCACACAGCTAACACTGCATAATAATGTACGTCAGGAACCAACACCCTATCTATTTGAAATTTTGGGAGAGTGCCGTTGCCCAAGCTGTAATGGTGATGATATCAGCCAGGCATCCTCACTAGAATGGGTCAGTATTGTTTCTCCTTATTTGGAAAAGTGAAATGAAACAATCATTTTTATCAGAATTTTCGGTGGAAAAATTGCATGCAGTGTTGTTGTTGTAACCATATTGGATCTCAGATATTAGAGAAATGAGGTGGGTGAGGCAATATCTTCTATTGGACCAGGTTTTGTTGGTGAGAGACACAAGCCTTCAAACTCGTACAGAACTAGGTCCCAGACTTGAAGAAGAGCTCTGTGTATGCTGAAAAGTTTCTCTCTCCCCTCAACAGATGCTGGTCCAATAACAAGTATTACCTCACTCGGGTACCATTTCATGAATGTTATCTTGGTGGAAAAATTTATCTTTAAGTTAAAACAAATAAAAACAATCTTTTTCTTTTGTGTTTTTTTTTTAAATGAAAATTTTAAAGAAAAGCAGACATTTAAAAAAATTAATTTCCATGAAAAAAGGTTTGACAAACTTTTCTATCATCTCTAATGCATACTCTTATGAATAATTCTGTGGGCTCTTTTAGTGGGTGCAAGCTATCAGTGTCTAATGGACAACCACAGTGGAAAAGCAGTCTTAATATATTTTTGACATCATGTTTATTCTTATTAAACGCAGAAAATTATTCTTCTTCTTTTCAGCCTACACACCTGTTTGACTTAAAAGAATGGTGTGGTTTTCTCACGGGAGCAACCTTGAAGAAAAGGGAATTCTTGGTGGTGTAAACTGGCCTTGGCCAGTGTGGCTGGGTATCAGTATCCTGAGAGTCAAGAGTGGCTAAAAAGGCTACTTAAAGGAGAGCGAAATTACCTTCCATATCTGAGTGATTTATAAGCTGTGGTCCTGAAAGGAGTTAAGCCCAGATTTGTAAGGATATTTGGTGGTGGTGTTCTCAGTGTTGCAGTTTTAGGCATCTAAATCTCACTTTTAAAAAGAACTTAAGAAGTTAGGAGCCAAAATCCCAAGTGCCTGAATCACTTTGGAAAATGAGATTTAGATTGCTGAGCTAGTTAAGTGTTGAATGTAGCAATGCCTAAAAACCTTTCAAATCTGAGTTAGCCTTTAAAATTAGAGGCACGGGAGGTACCCTTTCTCCAAGGGAGGAACACGCATAAATGGACTCTAGAGTAATAGTACCCTGCTGAGATAATGCTGAAGAGCAAAGAGCATGACAGACTCTGAAAATGCTCTGTTTTAGGAACTATGTATTGCTGTAGCTAAAAACTAAACTAAAAAACTAGGGACTCTTGTGGTGAGAGAACCCTTCTGTTGTCTGAAATGAAACTCTTTCCAAGACCACAATGGTGGTGCAACTCTGTCTTTGAATTCTGAAGTCAGCTAAACTGCAGCAGGCTGTCACTGTTTGTCCTGTTTATCCCCATTTCAGGTCTTTGTGTTATGAACAAGACTCTTTCCTTCTTTTGGTTCACACTGTGAGCCTGTTGCGTTTGTGACATAAAAGTGGCTGTGGCAACACACGCTTAGCATACCAGCATAACAGAGGATGCAGCAGAAGGCAAAGAGGCTGGAAGAAAATAAGCCCTATCCTTCTGATAATGCAAGAAAAGTTTAGTAAACAGTAGATACGTGTTTTAATTTAGAGAGTGTTTGTTTGAGCTAAAGCACGCTGTCCATTCATTGGTGTGCCGTTACTTTTATGCAACTTGCAGTCATTTTCACTTCTCAATCCAAAATGATAGGCACCATAACCCACTTCATATGCAAAATGAGCAAAAGTGTAAGTATGTAAAAATATATGAATTCCATCATTGTATGCACAAGTGACTGTATCTGCTCTTGCACATGCAGGCAACTTGGGCACGTGCAAGTAAAAGCCAGAGTTAGTGCCTTTGAAAATTTTGTCATGAAAGATTTTGCTAGCATGACTACCCCACTTTTTAAGGCAACTTGCACAGATTTTTGTACATTCTTACCTTCTTTTTTTGGTGGAGGTGGTAAATCTGTCCTTTAAGATAAATTGTATACAGGTCTGGAGGGAGGAAATTACTTAGAGAACTCATAAACAGAATGAAGGTGAGTGACAAAATGCAAGAAACTACCTTCCATCTTGCTGTATTTTTTCTTAACAGTAACGGAGTTAATTGATTTATTTGTGATCATTAATTACGCTGCTTGCACAACTACTTTCTGCTTTTTTCTTTAGACCTAAAGCATGCATCGCTATCTTTATCTTTTGTGATGGGTTAACCACTTCATGTTAGATGTCCAAAATACGTTGTAATTTAGATAGGTTATGTATGAAAAACACACACATGCACCTGGTAAATAAACTGGATTGAAAAAAGAAAGTTACAGACAGATGATAGTTACCCTGTAAAACAACAGGCAAACCTGCCAGCTGTGAAGGAAGCTGACATTCTGTACTAAAGCAGAAACACAATGTACAGGGAAATGCGGTTCTTTGTTCAGATCCGTTTCCTATTAGCACTTAGAATGTTATGCTTGTGTATGCCATCCCTGAGGACAGCTTGGTTGGCCTTACGTGCGTAACTGTGGAGTAGGTAAAAATTCAACTTGCATTGATTTTAGAAGGTGAGAGCACAAGTGAGAGACTATGGCAACTGGAGCAGTGTTTCAAATCTCTGACCATTAAAGGTACACACTTTTTCACTATCAAAGGGATGCGTGGGAACAAGATGCAAGGCCAGTAGTGCACTGGCAGCAGTGTGCTGGGCTTCAGTGATGAGTTATGAGTCCAATGCCAGATAAAGACACCTGTTTCTCTCTTCTGCAGGTATTCAGGTAGCTACAGGTATAACCTAGAGGTGGTGGATGCTTCACCTGGAAGCATTGTTCCCTGCTAAGAGGGAGATGAAAGACTTAGAGCAGCCTGTATATCAGATTCAGTGTGCCTTGATCTAGCGGGGTGTGGTTATTTGCTGAAGTCAGAGGACCAAATGTCACCAGGTTTAGAGGGAATGCCTAGTACAGAGATATGTGACCACAAAAAGAAAAAGATGAGGAGGGAAAAAAACAAGCAAATTTGAAAGTTTGGAATGATAATGAGAAATAGACGTAAATACTTTAAATATACTGTAGATGCATAGGGATCATCACTTTAGCCATTTAAAGGTATGCAGCCACATTTTACTTAATAAGTTCCAAAGATGAAGTGGGGTTTTCTTCCATGAAAGCTCATGTGATAAATAAATTTGTTAGTCTTTAGAAGTGCCACAGAACTCCTTGTTTATTCTACTTAGTAGCTTAGAATGGAAAACAACATGATGTACATCGAAACTACAAGATATGGACTGAATGTAATTAGCTGAACTAGTGTTGATTCGGGACACAAATTGCTTCTACTAATCAAAGATGTTTCACAAGATATTTAACCATTACAAGGGTCAGGGCCTTACTGTCACACCTGACTGAAAAGACACTTCTAGTTGCACAGTGTCCTCTTACACCATATTGAGACACTGGTTCAAGACTGATCCAGGCAGATGAGTGCCACCCACTACATCACCCATACTATTTCCTGCAGCACCTTGGTTTTCCTTGGAGTTCTTTTTGCTCAAGCCCAAATCTGGAAGTGTGACTCTCCTCAGGAGCATCCAGGTTGTGAGGTTAGTCACTACCTACCCTTATCCACTGAGCTCTACAGAATTATCAGCCCTGCTGTTCCCAAAGGAACACAACTTATTAGTTATATGTGCACCAGAAGTTTTTAGTTATATGTTAGAACACAAGTGGTGCTGAACACTCGGCACTGGAAGTATGTAAAAACAAGAATAAGTTTATTGTCAAAGAATGGAGATTCAGGTAATAGTGGATAACAGTATTGGAAGCCAAATGGTTTCATATCAAACAGAAGGATGTCATGTCTTCTAGAAACTAAACTTATCTAACAAGTTATCCTTCTGTCTAAATAAGTTGATCTCACCCAAAGTTCTCTGCAGCATTTTCAGCCATGCCTGGTTGAGATCCCTTTTTCATGAAGCAAACTCGCTACCCATTTACTTCCTAGGTGAAGGATGCCAGGGTGTCATCGTTGCCCCCCAGATATACCAGAACAAACCTTTGATGTGCACCTCAAGGTAGGGTGTCTCCCCCAGCCTCTATTTACCTCTTCCTGTTGTTTTCCTCCTGAAGTCACCACCAGCCCTTCATTAGCAATTTACTTAGAACGATTATACTTGCCCATTGTGAATTGAATAGATACTTGGTATACATCAACTGATAGATGGGTAAGCATCTCTTTTATGAAAAGAAAACCTTTCACATTTGCTGGCAACCAGTCCCTATGCACAGACCTTAAGAATTTAATTTTCAGTGTATATATGTCATTTTTTACACAGCACCTCTGCATGCATTTTGTAATGATATTGCTGGCCAGTTGGACACAGGTTTTATTAGAGACATCTCATGATGTTCTTTTGTGAACCAAAGTGTAAGTATCAGACTCAGCAGAGTCCTGTAACTCTTATGCACCACTTATGCCCTCTGCTGATTGGCATCAAAAGCTCCCTGGATCACATGCAATTTGAAATCTGATGAGATCATTGCCCATGATTTTGGTTCTGCAGTGGTATTTTTTGAGTCTTCAGTAGAAATTTTGATATGGTCATGCCTTTTCTGTTCATTAGACAGATGTAGGTCAGGTTTAGAGAATAATTTCTGCTTTGGAAAATGCGATGTATTTGCTTTATAAAAACCTCATTGCACTGCTCACCTCCATGTGAGTGAGGGCATGAGCTGAGAAAGCAAGGTATATAGATACTGAAGATGTAGAAAGTGATCTGAAAGTCTGTAAATGCAAAGGAGAAACGTATCTTGGTTTATAACAGGGGTCTCAAACACACAGCCTGAGGGCCACGTGCGGCTGCTAAAGCTATTTCCTGTGGCCCACAACACCGTTGTTACAGATTATTTGCAATATTGTTGAATGAAAAGGTTTCAGTGGTGCGGCCCTCGGGCTAATGTATTAGTCCTCATGTGGCCCTGCACTAGTTGTCATGCAGCCTTCGTGGTGATTTGAGTTTGAGACCCCTGGTTTATAACCTCTACTGCTGCTCTTGCTAGTACCCCTGCTGGACATAAGCTTGAATATGGCTACAGTCAAATGCAAGTACTCCACTAAACTCTTCACTACAAAATATTGGGTAATTTGTGGTTTTATGTGTAATTTTTCTGAACCCTCACTACTTCTGCTTTTCTGCCATGAGGTTTGAATAACTGAAGACGTCTGAATGAAGATCTGTACAGGAGGGGTTTTTATTTGGGTGGGTGGGTGGAGGATGGTTAATGTGGTGATTAGGTGGTTTGTTCAGCTTTGGAATTTAATCATTTCTGATGGGCAATGTTTGTTTTAAATCCTAAAGGAAACTCAAATATTCCTAAAAGATTAGTGAACAGGATCTTCTTAATCTGCATTAAGGCTCTTTGAGAGAAATTGACAGCACCATGGAGAAAGTGAGGTGGGGAAGATAAATACAGTGAAAGGGTAAACAACAAAAGAAAAGTTTAGTGAGAACATATTCCTCCTACATGTTATAGAACGCATAGAAATAACGAGTGCTCTTGAAAAAGTGACAGAACCTGGTTAAGTATTGTGGCGGGGGAAAATGCAAACTTAGGCTATTAAATAATGCAGTGCTCTCTCAGGCTGTCATTATTCAAATGTACAGTGACAATGTAGTAGCTGTGAGCCAAGATACAACCTAGCCTGAAGGAAAAAACAAGAGAAATCAGTGTGTGCAGTGGGCTGAGAGGGCGTTATCTCATTTTTCTAATGGGAGATCCCCTAAAACACCCATCGTGGCCTCCGGTGTGGCAGAACACATTTCAGTGGTGGAAAAAACAGTGACCTATTGCTCACAATCTGACTCAGAAGATTGGGCAGTAGTATATTAAAATATGTCTGGAAAGTTATGCTCAACACATTTTAACAATACAACTTCTAAGAACATCATTCCTCCCCAAAATGGTACTGAATCTAAATGGCTTATAAAAGATAAGAACTCAGATGTAATTATACATGAGCCATGTTTCTGGGTTGGTTATTTTTTTGTGTCAGTTTTCCCACAGCTGTTAGCTAACTACATTTTATTAAGGCATCAAACTGACAGGCCAAAACCAAGAGAGACATTTCTTCAGGTTATTGACATCTCTGAGAATTTTGTTGAGAAGGGCTTCAGTCTGCCAGTTTGCCTTTGACTGCAATGTAGAAGTCATGACTCCTCAGTACCTGAAACCATCAGATGAGAACAGCTGTGTGGAGAGAAAGCTATTCTCTCTCCTTTGAAACTGTTTTCTATAAAATCCATTCACCTGAGTGCAAACTGACACAGGCAGATATGCACAGTCCTAATGGGATCATGTAAATTCTGAACTTGTCCTGTGAAATAAGAGAGAAGGTAAGTTACAATTTAAAATTGAAGAAATGTTCATGTGTTCTCTGTGGATTGTATTTGCTCCTGGATTACATTAGCTTCTATCAGTGTAACCCAGAGTATAAGGGTCACTGGCAGTTGCGAGGCTCCCCAGAGAGATGTGTCAGTGGTGCAGATAACCCACAACCTAGGCAATGGGGGTCCCATAGGCTGCCAGCTCAGTCTGTAAAATATTAATGATGAATGCAGCAGGCAAAGGGGCTAAGCCTGGCATACATAGGATCCAATGATACAGTGCATTCCCAGATAGTCTCCACTGCTAGAGCTCCCACAAAGCTCCAAATGCTCTCTAAGCTTACTCATCCTCAAAAAAAAAAAAAAAAAAAAAAAAAACAGAGGATGACAACACTTCCTCTGTGGGTGCATGACCCATACTCTGAGGTTTAACTGTCTTAGTTGGTAGAGCAGGTTGCAGTTTCCAGCCTCCTGCAATCTGGGGGTCAGTCTAGCTCAATGGTTCCCAAACCATGGGTTGGGACCCAATACTGGGTCGCAAACCCTCAGGTACTGGGTCACAGCACCCCCTGCTGCTGCCAAAAGAGTGGAATGCATTGCTCAAAGATATAGTTGTTGGGTCAAGGGCATAAATGATTTTTTTTCAACTGGATCCCAAAAAAAGTTTGAAAACCACTGATCTAACTTGTCATCTGACTTTGTGCATGTGGAGTGAGAGAGAGGGAGAAAGTGGCATATTTTTAGGCAGGTAGGAAGCTGCTAAGCACGTGCTTCGCAAAGTGGTATATTTCAAACCATTAAAAATATGGTTATTTGTCTCTCATGTATGCACTTTGGCTAAACCAAACTGGAGGCTCTGTGAGTTGCTGTGCTCCAAATGCAACCAGATCTACAAACAGTAAAAGATGTTCTACTTTTAACCTAAGCATCTAGTTGAATTACAGATTTTTCCAATAATTTTGCTGGCAATTCTGAAAAGCTATTTAAAAGGGGGGGGGGGACAAACTAAATGTTTTGTTTGATCAGAAACAAAACATTCTATTTAGATTTTAAGCATTTTAAAATATTTTTTAAAGTTTTAAAATAAAATCATTGGAATTCTGAAAAGTAGTTTCAAACAAAAAAGTTTTGTTTTAGAAAATGGCAAAATAAGACATTTCTGGGGCAGGGAAATTTTTAGGCTCTCCCTTTTCTGTGATGAGCAATTCAGCAAAACTGATACAATGGGGGGGGGGGTTGGTTGAAAAAAGGTTTCATCCAAAAAATTTCAGCCCGGTCTAATAGGTTTTCATTATGTGCTTTTAGTAGTACGCTGCATCAGGTCAGGGCCATGTGACAGGATGCCCAAATGACTGGTATGGCCTGCAGCCATACCATCTCAGGCTGTAATTTGTTAGGTTAAATAAGCTAAACATGTGATGAGCTTCCTCTGTAGTTGGAGAGGGAACCTCACGAGCATTCTAGGAGGGTGTGTTGGTAATTCAATAAGTGGCACTCTTTATTATTCTTCATCCATACTAATCTGATGTCTGGTGCTTTGCTGGAGGCCATGTCTTTTAGATGAGATGTAGAAATAAGCTCCTTCACCATCTGTGATCATAAAAGAATAGGTGTGTTTTTTCAAAATTAAAAATTTCAAATGATCTTTACAAACTGGAGCAATGTATGAAATAAATAGGATAAAATTCAATAAGGACAAAAGCAAGTAGTATGCCCAGGAGAGAATAATCAGATGCACTGTTATACAAGCACAAAATGGAAAATGACTGCTTAGGAAGGAGTACTGCAGAAAAGGGTTTGGGTGTTACAGTGGATCACAAACTGAATGAGTCATCAAATTAATACTTTTGCAAAAAAAGCAAACCTCATTCTGGGATGTATTAGCAGGGGTGTTGTAAGAGAGATACAAGAAGTAATTCTTCCGCTCTGCTCCACGTATAACATCTCAACTGTAGTACTGTGTCTAGTTCTGGGCACTGTGCTTTGGGAAGGATGTGGATTAATCGGAGAAAGTCCATAAGTGAGCAACAAAAATTATTCAAGGTCTAGAAAACTTGACCTATGAGGAAAGATTGAAAGATTGGATTTGTTTAGTCTGGGAAGAGAAGACTGACAAGGGAACCTGATAACACTCTTCATATAAGTAAAAGGTTATTATGAAATGAAGGGTGATAAATTGTTTTGGTTATTTTCTATGGACAGGACAAACCATAATGGTCTTAATTTACTGCAAGGGAGATTTTGATTAGACATTAGGAAAAACTTCCTAATTATAAGGGTATTTAAGCATTGAAACAAATGCCCATGGGCTCTAGTGGAATCTCCATCATTGCAGGTTTTTAAGAACAGGTCAGACAAATATCTGTCTGGGATAATCTAGAGATAATGCATACTCCTGCCTCTGTATAAGGAACTTGACTCAATGACCTGTCAATGTCCCTTCTAGTCCTACATTTCTACGATTCTAGTTGTGATCAAGACTTATTGTTTATCATGACAAAAAGTTTGACAAAACTGCAGCTTTATCTCTCACAAAAAGGATAATCTGAATTAGATGAAATGTTCCTAAAAGTTTTATAGCTCCCTTTTTTCCCCAAATATGTTGCTTATAAGAAGGATTTTTTTGTATTAAAAGTCAGTAAGTTAATTCAAATAGAAAAAGTCTAAAACAAAATATTGATACAATTCTTACTAAAATGGCACTGTTTGATTTGATAAAATAAGTATATGCAACTCTCATTTACATGGCTTTATAGCTCTAAATGCATTTTATAGAAAGTAAAGCAATGCTGTGGAGGAGCACTAACTGGGTAGGACTCAAGAAAATAGCAGTGCATTGTTTACATTTGGTTCCCATTTAGAATATGTTTTTTAACTAAAGGAGCTAGAAATTAATTTTTTTTAAATGCAAGGCAAGGCAGTTCCAAAGAGCAATGTTTCTCAACTACTGATCCATGGACTGCCACTAGTCCCTGAGATCTCCAACACAGTTTTGAAAGATAGCTAACAAGTTCTTGGTATCAGAAAGTCTAAGAAATACTGCTGTAGAAGAGAAGCTTCTTTTGCTGAACTAGACAAGATAGCTGCCCCTTTTGGAACTTTGCTGTAGAAGAGGACTCTAGAGCAGCCATGACTACTTATTTTTTCAGATTGCAAAACTTTCCTTATCACCAACAAATCAGTAGTGTGTGACAAATGACCCCCTCAGCTATGATGTCTTGCCCAAAAATCCCATTTGGGTAACTACACTGTCTACCAAAATTTCCTGTGTAGGGTTTGGTTCAGAGCTGACTCAAATGGAAGTGTTCCACCTACTGAATCACCAACACCACTGGGATTTCCCTGGAGGTCTCCCACCTAAGTGGTAGCCAAGACCAATCTTGTTTAGTTTATGAGAGCAGCCCAAATCACAACGGAGTCTGGTATCACTGATAGCTGTGTTACTCATTGGAGATATCTGGCCATATGCATCTATGAAGAGAGACCATATTACATTAAATGTCTAAATTAAATGAGTTCTGTATATATTGTTTGTGAATTACTTGGTGATCCTTTTAGTGGGAGGAAAAAAGCTAAATAATGTAAAAGTTAATTATTTAAATACTTAAGAAGAATGCATATTTTGGTTGCTTGACTATCTATATAATAACAGTGTTTAAGCTGTGTGACATAAATAGAACAGCTTCTTTTAAGGTTTGATGTTTTAGGACTAAATTATTTAGATGTAATTCTTGAAAATCTGCTGTTGATGTCTGTAAACAAACACTAGAAAATCCTCACTGGAATGTTGCTTAAGTTGATCAGCAAGTGTACTAGGGTTAATAATGACCAGCCTAGTACATTTTTATGAACTGTATTTTTCTACAGTGGAAGCTAACTGATGTTTGAGAACACATTAATTAATGTGTGTTAGTTAATATATTTGTAAAACACACCTTGTTTTTCTAGTTCAGACAGGACCTTCTGAGGTCCTGTCTACAAACACAAATTGTTTGGCATTAAATATACTGGCATAGTTTAAAAAAAAAAAAAAAAAAAAAAAAAAAAAAAAAGGTACAACTCTCCTGATGTGTATGTGGTAAAAATGCATGTTCCTTTATGAAAACTGATACCCCTTCTCTCTACCCATAGCAGTTTTGTAGGAGTATAAATGTGTCCATGCTATGTGTTGTAATGCTATAACTAGTTTGGTTTAAAAAAAGAAAAATCAGACGACCCCCCCCCCAACTGACATAATTATACTGGTACAAAAACTTTCTGTAAATCAGGCCTGAATTTTCTTTCCTTCATCTTTGCTACTAAGGGTATTTGCATAAGATTATAGAATCTTGGTTTCTTCAAGTTTCTTCTCATCCTAATATTTTACTCTTTGTTAGAAAATTCCCATCTGAAGTCCTAATTTTGATTGACACTATTTTGGATATATATAACAGAAATGGAAAATAAAAAGCATTAAAGAACTGCTGGCACCTGGTGGTAAATACTTGAAAAACATTTTTAGCAACAGTTTGGATTATATATCATGTGTTTTAGTAGTACATTTCCTTATTCCTTAGCTCCTCATTCATTCTCATGAAAAAACCTTTGTTTTTATTTACTTTGTTGCTTACTCCTTTTTCTTCCTATAGCCATCTTACATGTGGCATCCCAAACACAAGGTTTTAAAGGGATGTCAATGATATAACAAATCTTATTTCCCAAGAGTGGCATTTCATTAGAAGCAAGAACAGATTCATCCAAACAAAAAACAAAACACAAACAAACAAAAAAAAACTAAGTTTTGTGCAAACATGCTTAATAATGAAGAATCAGGAATGAAAATGATGGCAAGGTATCTGTGCGTGCATGTATGCAGACAAAAGCCTACGGGAGAGGATCACTTGTAGGGTGATTTTGTTTTTCTCCATTTTATTTCACTGCTTATAGACAATGAAAGAAAAGAGTTTTATGGGAACTGAAAGAGGAGGAGGTAGAGGCTTGATGAACTGTGCTGGGAGGTTTTCTTATGGGAAAAGGACAATAAATGAATCTTCAAAGATTCGCAGTTTTGATGGAGAGAAGGAATATAGGCTTTGATAGGGTGTATAAAAGTGAGAAGGGGAAGTTTAAACTTGATATGATGGGCAAAAGGTAACTGCAGGCATGAATGAGGAAGATCATCTTAGCAGTTGTATTTTGGATGGACTGGATAAGAGAAGTTGCTGCTTGCCAGAGGCTGGGAATGGCTTGCAGGTTGGATCACTTGATGATTATCTGTTCAATTCATTCCCTCTGAAGCATTTGGCATTGGCTGTCGTTGGAATACAGTGTACTGGGTTAGGTAGAGTATTGGTATGAACCAGTGTAGCTGTTCTAATGTTCATGATTTATGTGCAGAAAAATTCTTCAACAGCAGGGGTCTCAAATGTGCGGCCCATGGGGCACATGCGGCCCCTAAAAGCTATTTCCTGTGGCCCACAATGACACTATTGTTACCAATATTTGCAATATAGCTGTATGAAAAGGTTTCAGTGGTACAGCCCTCAACCTAACGTACTAGACCACATGCGGCTGTCATGGTGATTTGAGTTTGAGACCCCTGTTATATAGTATGGGTATGTCCACATGCAGCTTTTAAATTGAAATAACGCTGGTTATTTTGATTTTAAAAAGTGTAGGTCCACATGATGTTTATTGTTTCAAAATGACAAGTTCTATCATTTCAAAACAAGGTGAGTTTAGAATGATTCAAGTAAATCTAGTTTCAAATCAAAATAATGCTTGGATTGCAACTGTTATATCAAAATAACGTCATGCAGGCATGTTATTTCGATTTAATGCTTGTTTCAATTTAACAGTTTTGCCCTTCTCCTTCCCAAAGTGCCTTCCTCTTTCTATATATTGAGTGGGGGCATGGCCCTTTTAGGAGGCCATCTTGCCACACCTTCTTTGGTGTCCCTTTCCTAAATCAAACTAGCAAGTCCTGTTTCTGGTCATGCTAGTTCCATTTGGCTTTCTAGTGTGGACCTGTTAAATCAATTTAAGCTAAAATCGATTTAATGGTTTTATGGCAATTTTATTAAATCAATTTAAGTTAAATCGATTTAAATGTCTGTGTGATTCTGTGTTCTGCTGTGGCCCTTGTGTGGCACTCTGGTTTGTTAAGAGTCTCTATAGCGCTAAGCACTGTAGAGATTTTGTGCTGCTGCAAGTGTTGGAGTAGCCCATAGGCAGCTCTCTGGAGGTTTCCATAAATTACATATGTAAAGTGTGGCCTGTGAGGTAGCCCAGATTCAGAAGGGAACACTAGTTTGTTAAAACCAGATTTGCCCCCTCCTGTGCAAGCACAGACTTTAAGCTTCATTGTGGAGTGTCTATATAATATATGTATGTAACAAAAACAATTTTAAGAGATCCTCTTATGATCCTTATAAACTGAGGTCCTACAGTGTTTCAAAGTAGGTCTTCCTTCTTTGCTCCTCACAAAATGTGCAAGATTCCTCCTTCCATCATTTTACATCTTACAGACTCTTCTTACCTATCTACAAAAGATTCACAAGGGCTGCCTCAGTCCTTGTTAATGTTGTAACATGGCCCTCAGCTGCGTGTTTAGTTAGCTTAGTGAGAAAACGTGTGGAAAGCATATTCTCCATGGGTGGAACAGGATTTTGAAAGGCTCATAGCTTCAGCAAGTTGAAATTAATTTTCACCAATGCCTTCAAAACTGTTTGTTGTGAGCTATTTTCATGACAAAGTTCAACTTTCACCTCTCAAGATTTCTGACTAGAGAACAGCTTAAAATGAAGAGTTGAAGAATTTTTTCTTAATTATGGAAAGCATATATTTAAATGGCTGAATCATTTTAGTAAAATATTTCTGGAAATATTCATTATCAAGCAGAGACCAAACATAGGGAAATTTCATCCAAA
The DNA here is from genome assembly GCA_007922195.1 of Podocnemis expansa. Classification (NCBI taxonomy): domain Eukaryota; kingdom Metazoa; phylum Chordata; order Testudines; family Podocnemididae; genus Podocnemis; species Podocnemis expansa. Next base: position 13,576,144 of record ML681964.1, on the reverse strand, counting down.
ATGTGAGAAAAAGAACAGAGGTAGGTGAAGTTATCTTTTGTTGGACCAACTTCTGCCGGTGATCAAGAACCATAGAAGAGCTCTGTGGAGCTTGAATAATCGTCTCTCTTGCAACAGAAAATAGTTCAACAACGAAGTGGGATTTTTCTCATGAAAGCTCATGCAATAAATCTGTTTAGTCTTTAAGTGCCGCAAGACTCCTTGCTTTTTTTGCTTTACTAGACTAACATGGCTGCACCTTTGGAACTTCACTCATCTTGTCTTTCTCCTATCCTGGAACCAGCACTGTAGATCCTAAAAGCTGAACATTTTAGAAGAGACTTTGAGTAAAAATGAGCATACAAAATTGAGAATGCTTTCGGCTATTACTATAATAATGTTTCTGTATCTCTTAAAGCATTCTGTATGCATATATTCATGTTATAATAGGCATATGATATTTATCTTGCATATATATAAATGCTTGTACCTAATCACTTGCATATATATACAAGTACGCACACCAGCATATTTTTAGGTGGGTAAGGTAGCATCCATTTTTATTCAAAGCTCTATCTATCTCTCTATTCATCACATCACCACAGCAGACAAATTCTGGGGGTTCTTCAGTTTTTTCCAAGATCTTCTCAGAGAAAACTTTTTTGTTTTTTAAACCTTCAAAGTTGCTCAGCAGCAGCTGAGCTTTTACAATCCTGTTGCTTTTAATGAGAGCTGCAGGTGCACAGTATTTCTGAGGATCAACCTCAGGAAAATCTTGCCCAAGTAAGGAGTCAGCCAAAACTGAGTAATGACTTCCTGGTTTGGTCCCTCAAAACACACAAGTGTGTGAATCACACAGGGTTCCCTAGTGAAGTGATCATTAGGCTACCTCTGTCAGTGACATATCATAATAGCTGAATAGACCAAAGACACTGACTAACCTAAATTGGCAACTGGAGCAAAGTGAAAACAAAACACACGGAAAAGAAAAATAAAAAGACAATCAACTAAACAGGATAAATGGGCCATAGAATATTGCACTCTGAAGCTTGCCAACCTTTGGCCTTATGGCAGGCCTTCAAGAATAGCGTATTCTGAGACACCCCTATTGCAGTCCTTGAAGAGTTTTGCCCTATAAACTGACAAGAAGACCATCCCAATCTCAACAGCTGCCATGGGATTACAGCATTGTATTTCTGTAAAGTGAGATTAAGCTAAACTTCTGGTTTCTGTGAATTTGGATTAAATGAAGGAACTCTTGTTGTTGTTAAGCAAAAACGATTTCCTTGGTTACAATGGAATCACTTTTACTGTGTAGTATGATGTAATTGGCTTGTTTAGCATATAAAGCTAATAAAATGTATGCACACTTTTAAAAAAATGTTTAATTACTTTTATTTTACCCTGTGTTGATTTGGTCTAAATAGTTTGCATCAACACAAGATTCATAAAGAGGTTGATGGTTACAACCATTGAAATTTTTGTGGTTGAGAACCCGAATGTTGAAGGGAGTGAAGAATTTTGTCAAAATAGGTGTTTCACCAGCGTAACACTGTCCATGCTAAGTTTACTAGGGATCTTGAATGGCTAACTCATTATAAAAGGTGATTTCCTCTCTATTACCCTTCTCAGCTCTTGCTTCCCTCTTCTGCAACGTTTGAATCAAAACAGCTTGTTCACTTTGCTGAGGCCCAGTAGGCTAACACCATTCCTCTGATCCATTTTAATTAACCTTGTGACCCACCCTTTTCTGTATGTAGCATGCCACATTTTCCATTTCATGCATCTGGTGAAGTGGGATTGTGTCCATGAAAGCTTATGTGATAAATAAAAATCTGTTGGTCTTTAGAAGTGCCACAGGACTCCTTTTTTTGTGATGTCCACATATGTAGACCTCCAGGGAATTCACAAACATGGAGTATAGCTGAATGTTAAGCAACACTGAAGAGAGGTTTTTCTGGGAAAGTATTATCACAGGTTGTGGCATCAACAAGTTGTCTTTTTTTTAACTATGAGATTCCTCAAATCCCTTTCAGTGACCCCAAACATTTTGCAAGATGGTAATGCTCCTTGTTAAGTAACGAGTGTAACTAGAGTAGAATGGTATTCCAATTCCAGCGGGGGCTGCTCAGTTCAATGGGACACAGATGCAGAATTCCTGTGATGGGTGATAACCGTTCAGCTGTCTGATAGCACCAGTTTATATTTTCTACTTAAATAGTGATCAGGAAGTGTCTATTTTCTTGTTAAAAATGGTCTAAAGGACAGTTTACAGAATTTTGGCAGCTGAAGGAAGTTCCAGGCTATCAATGTGCCAAAGAGAAACAAGCTCTGTTACTGTTCCAAAGTATTTTGGTACCTGATGTCTTCAGGGGAAGGAGTTTTGGTAAAAAGGAGTAAGATCTACTTTTCTGGCATTCCCACTGCTGTTTGTAAATGTTCACTCTACATCGTCTATTGACAACAGTGAACTTCATCAGAAGCACAGCCAATGTTGGGTAAGTTACTTTAAGATATTAAGAAAAAGAAAGATAGGCTCAGATTCTGCTAGATACTAAAATATATTCCTAGCATGAAGTGCCTTCAGTGGGTCTGCTCATATATTTAAAGTTAAACGTATTGTTAATTAGCTTCTCGAACTAATATATTTTACTAGAAAAATGTGGAAAATACATGATGTCAAGCATATCTTTTTTTTTTTTAAATAGACTAAAGACATTTTTATATCTTTGTGATACTTGAATAAAGAGTAGTAGTAAAATGAAGTCCTTTCTGGATGTGTTCAATCTTTTGAATGAGAACCTGCCCACTAGTCTTTGTGTCCTCCAGTTATTCAGTCCTAAAAGTCTGAAACATTCATATCAATATTAGAATGAAGGCTATTTTTAAAAAAATATGGATACCACTTGCCATAGTAGCTGTAGGAATTGGGAATATTCAACTTTTCTTCTCCCCACCCCCTTTAGCAAAAGTGGTGGTGGGCTAATTTTAGAACAAAAATCCTAAATATATAAATTCATACTGGTGGAATTCTTCTCAGCTTGAGAAAAGGTCACTTGTAAAATGCACAGATGGTTGTATAACTGCAAATATCAATAAGATGTACAAAAATGGCAGCACACAGGAATTAGGCTTCATTTTTAACCGCCATTTTAAAAAATAAGGTAAAAGATAGAACATATAAGAGAAATACCTATCTGTTAATAGTTATTGTTTTATCAGTCACAGGCCCAGTTTGTGACATCCTTCCTCACATTTGAGAATACGTGCTTCAGTGGGACAGCTCCTGTAACTTTCATTGCAAGACAGGGGCTCACAATCTGACTTAGACTTGTGGCTTTATCTTAGCAATCTTGCCAAAACCTTCTTTTTCAGAAGTACAATGGTAAAATAGATTAAAGAATGCAACAGCTAAGATATTGAGAAATGGAGGGTTTGACATATGTTAATTCTGAACTCTGCTAAGAGGCCAATGTATAGAGTCAAATAAATTGTCACTGGGATTCATGCAGCTCCTTGTATTAATAAGAATCACTGCATGATAAACAGGTAATATTTATGGTGCCAGTCCAGTACCATTGTGTACTACAAGAGCACTTCCATTAACTTCAGTAGGTGTAGAATCAGGTGCATAGATTGTAATGTCTTTACACACTATATACATAATAAATTATTAATACTTTAAAGGGAATTTAAAAAATCCTTTGACATCTTAACTGTATCATATACTTTCTAAAGCAGGGGTCTCAAACATGCAGCCCATGAGCCGCATGTGGCCCCTAAAGGTATTTCCTGCAGCCCGCAATGACTCTATTGTTACCAATATTTGCAATATCGTTGCATGAAAAGGTTTCAGGGGTGCAGCCCTCGGACTAATGTACCAGTCCTCATGCAGCCCTCATGGTGATTTGAGTTTGAGACTCTTGTTCTAAAGTCTATTTGTCAGAGGACTGTGCAGTTAGAATCCAGCAAATGTTTGCTAATTGTTGAGGATGGTCTCTGATTTTCATGCAGGAAATTACAAATGGGCAGTTGATTTACCAACAGCAAAGGTATTTCTTTAGAAGGAAGCAACTCGATGTGCTATTTCTAGAGATGGTGCTTTGAATTTACAGGGGCAAGTGAGAGATCTGAGCTCCAAAATTTGTTCCCCATCCCACTGTTCAATAGGAGTCAAGTCACAGGCCTGATTTTAAAAAAAAAATAATAATAAAATAACCCATCATTGGGATAGTAATTTATCTCTTTCTTTTTATTTATTTATTTGTAGATTGAAGGAATAAAACAGAAAGTTAAAATGTAAGGAGGAAAATTTCAAAGAAAGATTAAAATTAATGTTGGAATCTGATCTAGGACTGTGATTTAATGATTACTCCTTTTGTTCTGTTCTATTACAAGGTGTTACTCCATTTCTTGCTATCCCAATTTGAGGGTCATTTACTTCTTCTCAGAAGCACTTTGGATGTGGATGCAGAATAGATCTGGACAGGAAAAGTCTGAATTTTCTTCCTCAAACTGAATGAAAATTCAAATGTCAAAAAAACAAAAATGTTTTGATACACCCCCCCAACACATTTTTGTTGTTGTTTTTGGGTCCATCAAACTGTTTTAACTAATCTTGAAAGTTCAATTTTGTCCCGTTTTTCCCCTAGTTGAAGCTTAGCTCACGTTTTGAAATGGAATGGCATGGAATTTTTCGTTTTGAAAACTGTTGAGATTAAACATTTTGAAAGCTCTGAAAAGTCATCAGACATGGTCCTGTTTCACTATTTTGGTTTTGGCTGATTGTTTATTTTTTTTAATTAAAAAAAAATAGAAAAAAGAATCCATTGGAAAAACTCCCAATCACCTTTCCTATGGAAACTGATCCTATTTCTCATTTGTTGTGAGAAACAAAACTGAGGTATTTGAGAAGAGAGGGGAAGGACAAAATTTCCTATAGTGCGGATAAAAATCATTATGGTTCTCATTATGCACTATCATATACTGATGTAAATAACTAACTTCATTCAAGCAAATAGAATTATGCTGGCATGAGTGATAGACGAAGTGGGTCACCTGTTTGCTTGTCATGAACACTGACAATTACATGGCATTTTAAAATAGCGGCTGTTTACCTTAGTCCTTGTTCCTGGCCAGACACGTGCAGTGTCCTGGCTGGTTGCCACCTTCCTTGTCTCTGGTGATTACACTCTTTGTTTTTTATGGCTAGTTTGTGAAGTGCTTTGGGATCCTTCAGGGTGAAAGGTGCTATATAAATGTAAAATATTACTCTGAATAAATTACTGAATTATTTGTTGTAGGTAAGCATTTGTGGTTTACAGCTGTAATAAAATAGCTAGCTACTCAGACTGGATGACTCGGTAATAGGTAATTGGATACAGAGCTCTTCACTTTCAGATGACCAGCTCAAAGCTGGCCCAGGGCTATTTGGCCTGTGTATAATCAATAGGTGAGTTTTCAGTCTGTTTCCTCATGGTTAAATGTCCCCATCACAAAAAACTCTAGTGCAGTTGTCATTAACAGGATTAACAGTCTCACCTGGGAGGTGGAGGATGGAATGGACTAGGTCTACTCTCACATCCATAGAGGTTGTTGACAATTTAGGGAATTTATGGAGAGAAATGCTTTACCTCTCTCAGAGGTCGAAGTGCTGGGCATTTTGAAAACCCCCAATCCAGCAGAAGATTTAGGGTGGAATTTTCAGAAACATGCAGGTGATTTAGGATCCTAAATCATATTGAAAGTCAGTGGGGATTGATGCTCCTAAGTCACATAAGTGCTTTGGAAAATTCCACTCCTCTAAGTAGAATTTTAAGCACATGAGTAGTTCAAATGAAGTTAGCAGCTCAGTTCATGCTTAAATGAAGCACATGCTTAAATTCTTCATCAGATTAGGGCCAAGTGCTCAGGGCCTTTTGATACTGAGCCCTAAACTATAGGCACTTGGGCAGGCAACCCTTCAGACTTTGTCCACTATAAAAACACAGGACACCCAAGTTGAGCTGAGCACTGAATAACACCACATGGTTTGCAGTGGTCTGTAACTGAAAAGGTTCACTGGAAGCAATTTGCAAAGAAATCCTTAGGAAGCCACCTGGATGGTTACTTTAAATTAAAAAAGGAAGAGATGCCACTTTTTTTAAAAGAATAATTTTTAATACTAGGTTTAAGTCTCTGTACATGTGATAGTCATTACATCTTATTTATCCCTGAAATTATTTGCCCCCTTCCCCCTTAATTCCACAGGGACTCTTAGGATTTTGGTTTAAAAATGAAAAAAAATGTCTGGATGACCAAGGGACTTCACTCAATGTGGAAAGATGGCATTTGAGAATATTGTTCTTAAGCTAATAAAAAAGCCATGTTTGGTACACAAAATATACAGTAAATAGCTTTACCCTGTAATAGGGCCTTATCTTGTGGCTATTATCAGTGATTTCAACAGACATTGGATCAGACACATTGAAACTGTGAATGTCAGGCCCATATATGTGTTTTAGGCCAGAGATTTACCCAGCCACATTCCTAACCTACTTTCACAGCCTGTTCAAACACTCCAGGCAATTTCCTTATTATAAAATTGCTACTTTTGAGATAATCCTAGTGTGCTTTGAGATCTGTGCTCTCAGAATTCAGATGTTGTTCAAACTGGAACTTTTTAGCAGAGGCAGTGAATTTGTAAGTTTTTGTTACACCAAACAGCTGTGGTGTACCTCACCACCCTCTCCCTAAGGATGAAATATGCTGCAGCCAGGGTGTTGTAAGCATTCTGAAGCTAGCCAGCTAAACTGGAGTCATTATTGAACTGGCTTGGGCACTGCTTTGAAGAAGTCTCCCATTAGAATTAAAACATCCCACAACTCCCAGCACAACAGACCTATTCTTGAGTGTACTGACTGCTGAAAATACAAGGATAGCAGTAAGATGGAAGCAGGGAGAAGAAAAGGAGGCCAATAAACAGATAAAAAGGGGCAGCTCTTGCATGTGAGTGGAATTTCATCTGAGTACAGGATATTCTTTATCATTAACTGGTCACAGGAAGGAAAGTGGGAAAGCAGTGTTTCCTGTAAAGGGGGGGGGGGGTGGAATCAATAGGCCTTGAAAATACCTGAGATGGAAAAAAGCTTTTGCATTCCCAGCAACAAATATAAATGTTTTAAAGTTCTTTTGAAGCATGAATGTGATAGAAAAGCAGTTTGTCTCTTGAAATGAGACTTTAAAATTATAATAAGGCAACATCATGTGCAGTTCAGGTCATATTTCTCTGTTCATTTTTAAGAAATCTCTAATTCATGGGAATCCTTTTGACTCCATGCTGTTTCTTTTAAAAATATACTGATTTCAAGGCACTCTTTCCTTAGAGATAATATTTCTGTAAGTAGTGATGACTTAGTGGACCACTTAGCATAATGGTATTGTCACTCTCATTTCCCTTTAATACAAAAAGAAAGCCATGGAGGGGAACGTGACACCCATGCTTGAGTTGGGCAAACACGGAATTTTTTCTTTCAGCTACTTTCTGCTTAGAGTGGGTGGCAGACCTATGGGCCTTACTCCTATGAATATGCCATTGGAGCCAGTGGGAGCAAGTCATGTGAGTAATGGCTGCAAGAGTGGATATATGTGCATGGGCAGAGAGGTCTAGTTCTAAAACACCTCCTTGCTCAAGATAATAGTTTTTCTGCCTGGAAATGTTGTGCTTTCGGGGAAGCTCTTCTACTAGATATGGACCTGAGCCTCAGTTTGTCTATATCATATCTGTATTTCCGCCAGTGTTTGGGTGTTCAGGGGCAGGATTCTGCTTTGGGTCCATCCTGGTGGCATAACTGAAAGTCAGGCAATGAGGTTAAACTGTGTAACCCAGAGCCACAAGTGTAGGAAAACAACATAAAAGGGGGGAGGAGGAAGGGAGAGGAAGATGAGCTGTCTCAATTTCTTAAGAAAATTAATATAGCCTTTTTTTAAAAGTAGGAAGAAGGAAAAAAAGAAAAGGATTGAGATTAAAATAAAACAGACAGAAAGGCCTGGAATTAAAAGAGAGCTTTAGGAATGATCTAACTTTTATTTTATTACATTACAGAAGACAAAAAAATCAATAGCTGGTAATTCAGACATAAATGAGTTACACAGGCCACTGACACAATGGACTAAACTTTATAACAACCACATCTGATGCCGTCAAGCCACAGGCTTTGGTGGCGCCAGTAATAATTATGGCCAATCTCCTCTAATTCAGTGCTGCCTTGCTTGATAAAGGTGTCACTTGGAGTGGCTGCAGCATCAATATCATTTGAGGATGTCATGCAGGAGGGCATCCCACTTTTCTCCTTGGACGGAACAAACCACTGCTTTTTCCCCTTATCACCCTGCCTGAGTCCTGCAATGACACAGCCAGAAAATTAATCATTTAAATTCATGATTGAAACCAACCAAGCTGAAATTAGCAGCATTGACCTCTGGAAGTATATATCTTTAAGATCACTGATAGTCATAGCAGCATCCTGGAAAAACTTCGTTATTTAACAATAATATCTATTGTTTTGCAGTATAAGAAGCATGAAATGACTACTGTGATCAATCATTCAGATGCAGAGAACCATTTACTGCCAAGATGCTACTCAGCAATAAAAATTAGTTTGCTGCAAAGTTAAACCATAATAAGAACAAAATATCATTGGCTTTTGTATTTTCACCTGATTGTGTGAAAGCTCTGAGTGTCTACCCCGAGTCTTGTAAAACTGAAGTTTACCCTGAGCTGTGTGTATGTGTGGAAAACGTGGATGTGGCTAGAAACCCAGAATGTCAGTAAAGGCTTAACAGTTTTAGTTATATTGGGTGATTGGGTTTTCTGCACTTCATGTTGAAATTTTCTTGATCTGTAGTTGAAGAGGACCCATTCTGATTATCCCTGCTGTGTTCTAAGTTCACATGGTGCTGAATTTTCTACAATTCAGTAATGTATGTTTCCACATTTGGCATATTCAAGGGCAATAGATGTGATAGGAAATTTAATGTTATGTTTTAAAAACATAAGCATTGCATTTTATAGTGGAGCAAAGATTTTAGTCCAGTGATTGAAAGTCTTTCTGAATGTTGAACAGTAAAAGAAACCTCAGTGACATTAAGCTACCCTGATAGACAGATGGTGTATTTCAGCCCTCTGTAATAAAACTGCTAAAATTGGACAGACTTGTTTCATAAAACTACAATATTTTACAACTGTGGTTTGAAACATTATGGCTTAAAACAGTTTTACTGGGAAAGTTTCTTCTTTTTAAAGCAATCATTGCTAGTTCAAGTGTAGTGTCCGTTTAAGTATGGGGAATATTTCTTAAACTTGCCAAAGACTGAAAACAGGAAAATCTTTTTAATTTCAAGACTGAACAGAGAGTGTTGCTGCAGCGGTTCAATGAAATACTGTAGGGTTTGGCTGTTGTTTTTTGCTGCTTTTTACATGGTGGTTGACATGTTTTGGAAGGAAAACACGGGCACACTTCAGGTCACTGACACTCCAGGACACTCAAACAGAAACCTAAAATTATCCTGCGAAAATGGGGGTCTTGATTGCAAGCTCTCACCAGGTTTACACATCTTTTAAGTCAATGCAGGTGCTCCGAATTAATGAATCAAACCAGTGCAAGTGCAAATGCCTATACTGATTATTTATTCTTCTCACACCCTAAGAAATCCCTCACCCACTCAAAATTTTCTCTCCTGCCCTCCATTTTCCTTTCTCCTTTCTCAATTGCTCTTGTTCATTCTTGAGGTCTTAAAACACATGGGCATTTCTGAGTGTGTAATATCTTCTGATCAAAACCAGTAAATCACTGACAGACCAGTTCCCTGGGTTTTACTCTGATTTCGCAGGCAGCTGCTTTGGCGATTCTGAGGCAGCACTGTTTCTTTCTCTGTTTATCCGTTTCCAATGGCAATTGCACCACCACATCTCAGTAAGTCTGGAACTTGGCCTGGGGCTGTTTTGGTTACATTGAAGTTTTTGCTTCAGTTCTGCCAGATTTAAATAGTGACTTCACCAGTACTGAAATAAAAAGGAGAGCGGGGAGGAGGGAGGTAGTGTGGAGAGAGAGAGAGAGGGCCAGAGCATTACATCATCATTTGGACTGGAATCAAATGGGAAGGATATGACTCACTCCAGCTAGTTAAGCTTTGGCTCAAGTTCTACATACACTCATTCCAGGGCTCTCATGTTCTGCACCTCAGCAGGGAATTCAGGCTCAGTGATGTCCATGAGGTTTGTTTTTAATTTTCTTTTCCTTTTCTGATTTCTATATACTTTTCTGCCACCTTCCCCCCACTCCCAGTTACTTCTCCTCCTACTTCTCGATCCCCCTTTTCTGCTCTCCTTTCCACTTTGCCAGTGTGTTTTCTGGTGAGTGTAACGTGACCGCGTGGAGCAGAAACTGGCTTTAAAACAGACCAAACCCAAACAAGGAGCAACAAACTCAAGAGAAGTTTTGTCCTCCCCTTATCCTCCCCCATCACTGTGTTGCTCCTAATCGGAGGAGACAGGGAGAGAGTTAAAAAGCAGGAACCAATCGCTTGAAGGGTGATGTAATGCTGGAACTGTAGGGTTGTTAAGTAATGTGAGAGCAAGGGGGTCAGGGTTGCAAAGCATTTACCTGCTCTCAAGGGGGTTTACGTTTATTATCAATTGCAGTGACTGTAACTGGCTTCAGACAGCAATCGCTAATTATTCACAGACTCTCCTTTCTTATCTTGTATTATTAAAAGTAAAGCTATATTATGGTATGTTTAAAAACGTGATATTATCACAGCTGCAAATTATTTTCCACCAGGGTTTTGATTTTTTTTTTAATGGTTTGAAGCTGAGTCTTCTTTGGAGTTTTTGTGGAAAAAAAAATGGGGCAGGCAAGGATGGATCTTAAGTGTAACGGGTGAATTTGTAACGGTATGAAGAAAGCAGTTTAGCCGCCGTCTAATGGAGCAAGTAAAAGATCTAACTGTTAAAGATACTCTCTAGCAAATAAATCATTTAAGGAGGCACTTTATGTAGCTCATCCTTAGGAGCCTTTGTGCTTTACACTAATGCCTGTTGACATCATTCTGACTCTTCTTTGCCTTTTTTTTTTTTTAAATGAATGATCTCTGAGGCCCCAATCCTGTGAAGAAAACCACATGGACATACCTGCACCCATACAGCACCTCATAGGAATCTGGGGGACTTTGTGCATCACTGTAACTCTCTGCAAGATGGAGGCCTGTGGGCTCTTCTGTTTTTACTATCCATTGACTTCAGGACATTTTTTTATAGAGACTAGTGATGTATAGAAAAATATTATATATTCTATATAGATTCATGGTGTGCAGCTGCAAGTGCATCACCATTCACTAGGGGCAAATAGAAATTAATATTGAGTGAATGCTTATTTGTGTGGTACTTACACTTAGATGTGGGCTGAACAAGAGATTACCGGTACTGGTATCTGTAGCTCCAAAGGGGTAACCATGTTAGTCTAGTCCAGCAAAACAAACAAGGAGTCTGGTGGCACTTTTAAAGACTAACAAATTTATTTATAAGTTATTTATAAATTTGTAAGTCTTTAAAGTGCCACCAGATTATCTGTAGGTGTCCTCAGAGTACTCAGTTTATTCACGGGAGCTCAGAATCAGGTTTTTGTATTAAAAGTTGTCTTCCATTACAATACCATTCTTAGAAGTGACCGTTCAGGCAATTTACATTACTGATGGTGCTAACAAGGACAGTGGCTTCCACTGGTTCAGCAGTAGACCAAGGACCTGATTCAGCAAAGTGTATCAGTGATTTGCTGAATAAAGATTGTCTTAAGTGCATGCTTAAGTATGCTTCTGAGCTGGTCCCTAGGTAAGTAAAAATGAGGTACTGCCCTCAGTTACAAGCACGCAACCCTATCTGTTGCCCTATTGTAGGCCAGATTTACTTCTGACCTTAACATGGGTCTCCAGATTCCCCTTCGCAGATCCTGTCTACAATTTACCACACTGTAAACACACTCACATGTAGCCACATTTTCATAATGGCCCTGATTTTCAAGCTGGATAGATAGCCATGCCCCTGTGCCAGTCCTGAATAACTTTAAAGGCCTGTCTGAGGCTACAGTGAATGTTTGGCCAGTGGTGTGTCACATGCAATGCAGATATACATTGGTCACATTCCCCAAACTCCATTGAAGGTATTGAGGAGGAAACTTGTACTGCTTTGGGAGTTCCAAAAGGAAGGCTGTCAGGCTTGCATTTTCTCCTAGTAGCCTTAGGAAGTTCACACTGCAATGTTTATTGCAGCTACTCTACCCTTTTGGGAGGCAGTGTGAGATTCTCCTTATGTCTGACCAGTTCTGATAAATGGCATAGTTTTATCCTCATCCTTCCTCTCCCTATCCCTTTTATAAGAGAAAAAAGAAGGGAAAAAAAAAAAACAAATGGGAGGAGGGCAGAAAAAGTGTCCATGCTATCCTTGTGCAGAGCCTGTTTGCTCGAGGCACACTGTGGCTGGCCTTGTGCTGAAGTACAAAGTAGAATATGATCTGTAGTACTATCCTCCCCCCTCTTGTGTATAGATACAGGCCTTGCCATAATCTGTGTCTATAAGAGACATCCAGATACATTCTGTATGTGTCTTATTTCCCTTATCAGCATGAAATGTATATAAAACATATTACTGTATGCAGGCTGGTCTAGCAATCCAGTGGCAGCACATTGTATTACATAGAGAGATAGAAATGTACCCATTTTTAGTGTTTGTGGAGCCAGCAAGTTCAAACCATTCTTTCCAGTCCTCAGAAATCATGTTGAGAAGAACACTCTGGCTGCCCTACAAGTTGGCAGCAGTGGGTCTCCAGTCACTGCTAGTAGTCATATTGCTAATGACTGCCCTTTCTGTTTGGTGTCCATCAAATGAACCACATTAATAGAGAATTCCAAAGATGATTGTCCCATGTTTCGTGTTTAAAATTAGAGCTGGGCAAATAACGGATTCTTCAGTTTGCTGTCAGTTCTAAAAAATCAGAAACTTTTTCTCATTTTAAATAGGTAAGTCAAAACATTTCATTTAGAAAATGCCACAACAAAACATTTTGATTTTTTTTTCAGAATATTTTAGTAAGGTTTTGGTTTTTGTGTTTTTCTTCCCTTAACCAAAACAATTTAGTGATATTGAGGTGGATTCACTAGATGTTTTGGTCAATGCAAATTAGCTGCAGCTTTTTTTTTTTTCTGAAGAGTTCTGCTTAAATCTATTTAAATTTTAAATTACTCCTAAACTGATGGGTAAGCAGTTGGGCTATGCTCCCCTGATCAGTTCCAGAGGGGTAGCTAATGTTAGTCTATTTCAACAAAACAAACAAGTTGTTTTAATTCAAACAGTGTGGGCCATTAACAACAATAATCAGAAGGTGAGACTGTTGAAAGAGGGGGAATGACCTTTTGTAGTGAATTAGCCACTCCAGGTCCCTATTCAGACCTGTTTTGATGTTGTGAAGTTTGCATATGAATTGCAGCTCTTCAGTTTCACACTGAAGTTTGTTTTTTAAAATTTTTAGTTGAAGCAGGGTAACTTCAATGTCTGTTACAGAATGTCCAGGAAGATGGAACTGCTCCCCTACTGGTTTTTGAATGTTACTATTCTTGAGCTGATTTGTGTCCATTTGTTTTGCGTAGAGACAGTCCAATTTGGCCCATGTATTTGGCAGAGGGGCATTGTTGGTGCATGATGTATAAATGGTGGCTTAGCAGGTGAATGAGCCTCTGATCATAGAATCATAGGGTTGGAAGGGACCTCACAGGTCATCTAGTCCAACCCCCTGCCAGAGGCAGGACCACTCCCACTAAACCATCCCAGTCATGGTTTTGTCCAGCCGGGCCTTAAACACCTCCAAAGATGGAGATTCCACCACCTCCTTTGGCAGCTCATTCCAATGCTTCACCACTCGCCTAGTAAAAATTTTTTTTCTAATATCCAGCCTCGACCTCCCTAACCATAACTTGAGACCATTGCTCCTCGTTCTGTCCTCTGTTACTACCAAGAACAGTCGAGCTCCATCTTCTTTGCAGCATCCCTTCAAGTAGTTGAAGGTTGCTATCAAATCCCCCCTCAATCTTCTCTTCTGCAGACTAAATAAGCCTAATGCTTTCAGTCTTTCCGCATAGGGCTTGTGCTCCAGCCCTTTAATCATTTTTGGTTGCCCTCCTCTGAACTCTTTCTAGCGTGTCCCTGTCCTTTTTGTAGTGGGGAGCCCAAAACTGAACACAGTATTCTAGATGTGGCCTCACCAGAGCAGAATAGAGGGGAATGATCACATCCCTTGATCTGCTGGTAACACTTCTTTTGATGCAGCCCAGTATGCCATTGGCCTTTTTGGCAGCAAGAGCACACTGCTGACTCATATCTAGCTTCCCATCCACCATGACCCCCAGGTCCTTTTCTACACTGCTGCTACTTAGCTGAATGTTTCCCAGCCTGTATTGGTGCATGGGGCTTTTCCGTCCCAAGTGCAGGATTTTAAACTTGTCTTTATTGAACCTCATAAGATTTCTATTGGCCCACTGTTCCAATTTATCTAGGTCTCCCTGAATCCTGTCCTTGTCCTCCAATGTGTCTGCTGTTCCCCCCAGCTTGGTGTCATCCACAGACTTACTGAGAGTGCAGTCTATTCCATCATCCAGATCATTGATGAAAATGTTGAATAGAACCGGCCCCAGGACCGACCCCTGGGGCACACCACTCGTTACTGGTTGCCAGCTAGACATGGAACCATTGACTCCTACACGCTGAAGCTGTTGATCTAGCCAGTTTTCTATCCACCTTATAGTCCACCTATCTAACCCATACTTCCTTAATTTGCCAGTGAGAATGCCGAGGGAAACTGTATCAAAAGCCTTGCTAAAATCAAGGTATATCACATCAATGGTTCTTCCTGCATCCAGAAAACCAGTCATCTGATCATAGAAGGAAATGAGACTGGTCAGGCATGATTTACCCTTGGTGAATCCATGCTGACTGTTCCTGATCACTTTATTTTCCTCTAAGTGTTTGAGGATGGATTCTTTGAGAACCTGCTCCATAATTTTTCCAGGGATTGAGGTGAGGCTGACAGGTCTGTAATTCCCAGGATCCTCCATTTTCCCTTTCTTGAAAATAGGCACTACATTTGCTTTTTTCCAATCCTCTGGCACCTCCCCCATTCTCCATGAGTTTTGAAGGATAATGGACAGCGGTGCTGCTATCTCATCGGCCAATTCCCTTAGCACCCTTGGATGCAGTTCGTCCGGCCCCATGGACTTGTGCACATCCAACTTCTTTAAGCAGTCCCTAACCTGACCTTCCATCACTAAGAGCCTCTCTTCCTCTCTCCAATCTGCCATACCCATGGTAGTGGGCTGGGAGCTGACCCTGCCTGTGAAAACTGAAGCAAAAAAAGCATTGAGCACTTCAGGTTTTCCCTCATCCTCTGTCACGAGGATCCCTGCCCCATTCAGTAAGGAACCTATACCTTCCCTGATCCTCTTCTTGTTATTAACATACTTGTAGAACCCCTTCCTGTTATCCTTTACATCCCTTGCTAGCCACAACTCCATTTGTCTTTTGGCCTTTCTGATTTTATGCCTGCAGTCCCTAGCAATATCTTTATATGCCTCCTTGGTCATCTGACCAAGCTTCCACTTCCTGTAAGTTTCCCTTTTATGTTTAAGCTCAGAGCAGAGTTCTTGGCTAAGCCATTCTGGCTGCCTCACATGTTTGCTGTTCTTTCTTCTAATTGGAATGGCAACTTCCTGTGCCCTTAGCAGGGTTTCTTTAAAATATAACCAACTCTCTTGGACTCCTTTCCCCTTCAGATTAGCTTCCCAAGGGATCCTGCCCATCAGTTCCCTGAGGGAGCCAAAATCTGCTTTTTTGAAGTCCAAGGTTTGTGTTTTGCTTCTTTCCTTTAATCAGCATTCTGAACTCAACCATGTCATGGTCACTACTGCCTAGTTTGCTATCTACCTCTACCTCCCTGATCAATTCTTCCCTGTTTGTGAGCAGCAGGTAGAGAGGTAGAAGGCCCCTAGTTGGTTCCTCTAGCATTTGTACTAGAAAGTTGTCCCCAACACTCTCTAAAAACTTCCTGGATTGTCCATGCACTGCTGTATTGGCCTCCCAGCAGATGTCAGGGTAATTGATGTCCCCCATGAGCACCAGGACCTGTGATTTAGAAGCTTCCGCTAGTTGTCCATAGAACACCTCATCCACCTCCTGCTTCTGGTCTGGTGGTCTATAGCAGACACCCACCACAACATCCCCCTTGTTGCTTTCCCCTCTCAATGTAACCCACAGACTTTCTACTGGCACGCTTCCACTTCCATAATAGAGCTCTGAGCAGTCATAGAGCTCTTTTACATATAGTGCTACTCCTCCCCCTCTTCTTCCCTGCCTCTCCTTCCTGAACAGTTCGTACCCATCCATGGCAGAGCTCCAGTCATGCAGACTATCCCACCACGTCTCCGTTATTCCAATGATATCATAGTTCCTTGTCTGCACTAGTACCACCAGTTCTTCCTGCTAATTTCCCAGGCTCCTCGCATTAGTGTATAGGCATCTAAGATACCCGGCCGATTGCCCTACTTTGTCATTTTGATTTTCAATTCTATTACATATACTTCCTTGCATTTTTTCTTGGAGTTCTCCTCCCCCACTCTCCTCACATATTGGGGCTTCAGTAGAAAACTTAAGACAATTATTTGATTCCTCCCCCATGTTCCAACTACCTTCTCTTTTATTTCTGGAGTTACAGTCCCAGCACCCCCCAACTTCCATCCCTTCCCCCAGATCTCCTACATTCTCGCTTACCTGTGGGCTTTGGTCTCCTTCCTCCTTTGAACCTAGTTTAAAGCCCTCCTCACTAGGTCAGCCAGTCTGTGCCCAAATATGCTCTTCCCCTTCCTGGACAGGTGAAGGCCATCTCTGCCTATCAGTCCTCCATCCTGAAACAGTACTCTATGGTCAAGGAAGCCAAATCCCTCCTGACCACACCATCTTCGCAGCCAGGCGTTCACCTCTAGGATGCATTTGTCTCTCCTCAGGCCTCTAGCCTTGACTGGAAGGATCGAGGAGAACACCACCTGTGCTCCAAACTCCTTCACCCTCGCTCCCAGAGCCCTGAAGTCACCTTTGATCTGCTGAGGATCACCTCTCGCAGTATCATTGGTACCCACATGGATAAGAAGCATGGGGTAGTAGTCTGAGGGGTGGATGATTTTTGACAATCCCTCCGTAACGTCTCGGATACAGGCACCTGGCAGGCAGCATACCTCTCTAGAGGCCTTGTCAGGGCGACAGATGGGTGCCTCCGTTCCTCTCATGAGTGAGTCCCCAATCACCACAACCCTATGTTTCCTCTTAGGTGAGGTGGCTGTGATCTGCCCAGCCTCTGGGGTGCGTGGCATCTCCTCTACCTCCTTCATTGTCTCTAGTGCCACATAACGGTTCCTCACCACAATGGATGGTGGGATGTGAGCAGGCGTGGAGCACTGTCTACTGCCAGAGGTGACCAGCTGCCAGTGTCCTTCCTCTGCCATAGGCATCCCATCCATTTCCAGAGCTGTGGCAGTAGCCCTTGGCACTGGGATAGGGACCTCCTCCTTGCAGGTCTCATTGTGGACACTGTCAAGGAACTTTTCCAGAGCATAGATACCCCTGAGTCATGACACCTCCTCCTGTAACTCTCCTACCTGTTTCTGGAGAGATGCCACCAGAAGGCACCTATCACATAGATTCATCTCCCTAGCCTGATCATCAGTGGCAGGAAAATGAAGGCCACAGTCCCTACAAGTCCACACCAGGGTCTGGGTGGAGATATCCATGGTCAGACAGTCTGTCTGGCTACAAACAGAGGCAAAGGAAACAGAAGGGGCGCTGGCACAAGCAGTGCGGCTTCTCTTCACCATTGTGGCCTCCCTCTCAAACTCTCCTGTTTGCAGTCCTCTGGTCGCTCAGCCACTGGCTTTCTAAAGCCTTCTCTGCCTAGGTCAGCCCTTGCCCCTTGTTTGGCCTGCCCCTTTGTGACTATCACAAGGCTGCTAGAGGCTGGTGATTAAAGGTGATCAGGGAACAATGGTGCAAACAGCCCCCACCCAATCACACAAGCACAGTCCCACAACTAACAGCAATCACCTGTAGGGAAAAAGACACACACTGATGGAGTGGCTGATTTGGTTAGGTTGAGGATCAGCAATGCTGGCTCAGTGAGCCACCTGTGGCTCCCTGAGTGTCTTCTTCTAGCTCCCTGGCAATCTCCTCCAGGGAGCCAGCTGTGCTCAAGGGACTCCTGGCTGGCCGCAGCATTGTGGCCAAATCAAGGGCACTGGGGTTGCCCCCACCCTCCCACCACAACCACATGAGCCAGAAGCAGCCCAGTGGCCATGCTGTGGCCCCTAGCGGTGGCGAGAGGCATACAGGCGACATGTGCTTCCTCCATCCCTCCCTCGGCTGGCAGGGCAGAGGAGCACTGCCCTGCGTACCCCCAGCTGGCCATCGCTCCCAAGAGTGGCCAGCAGAGAGCTGCAGCTTGTGGAGGCGAGGACCTGGAATGGCCCGCTCTGTGGAGTTCAGGCTGCTTTGACCCAGTCACTCCAGGCCTGAACAGAGGCTGCCTCACCCCCAGGCGCTAGATCAGGCCCATTCAGCCATGGGGTGGCCAGGTTGAAGTGACCTGAACAGCAGAGCAGGCCATGCCAGGGCCCCGCCTCCACAAGCTTCAGTTCTCCTCCAGCCACTCTTGGGAGGGATGGCCAGCTGGGGGTACGCGGGGCAGTGCTGCTCCGCCCTACCAGCAGACGAAGGGATAGAGGAAGTGCGCGCTGCCCACACACCCCTCTGCCAGTGCTAGGGGCCACAGCACAGCCGCTGGGCCGGCTCAGGCTCATGCGGTTGTATTGGGAGGGTAGGGGGAAATGGCTCTGCTGGGATGCCAACCCCTAGGTTAGGTCCCATGGTGATGATGTCACTTGAGTTGATATGTGGACAGTGTTGGCAACAGGATTTGTTGCAGGAACAGGTACCTGTATTAGTGTTTCCATTGTATGGTATGTAGTAGCTGGTGAGTATTTGCTTAAGGTTGAGGGGCTGTCTCTAAGCGAGGACTGGCCTACCACCCAAGACTTGCGAGAATGAGGAACTAACTTGGTGCTGTTTCCATACATACCTAACTATCTTTAATACCTTAAAAAATGAAGTCAGGTGAGTGGGACAGCTGCTCCTTTCCAGCTGAGCCCATGAGGTGGTCAGTTATTAAGTTCATTGCTTCCCTGGTCTCCTCCAGGATTTGACTACAGGTAAAGGGAATCCAACAGACTCTTAGTGAAGGAAGTTTTTGAGACAGCAAGTGGGAACTAAATGTGCTGGTTTTGCTATAGAAATAGATGATTTCACTCCATCTCTTTTAAGATTGCAGATTACTGTGAACTCAGAACTGTAAGTGAATCTCAGAGGGTACCATCATGATCGTGCAAAATTTCTAGGATTGTGAAGAAACACATGCCAGTTTTGCAGAAGACTATCAGCCTGATTTTCATTATGGTTACTAGAATGAGTCAACGGAGTTGTATCAGTGCAAAACTGGGTGTAATCAAGAAAGGCGTTGA
This sequence comes from Podocnemis expansa, assembly GCA_007922195.1. Classification (NCBI taxonomy): domain Eukaryota; kingdom Metazoa; phylum Chordata; order Testudines; family Podocnemididae; genus Podocnemis; species Podocnemis expansa. The sequence goes on along the minus strand of ML681964.1, from coordinate 13,556,527 downwards.
TACCTATCCCTTATATTCAATGTATTTGATTTGGGATAAAACTGTTTTCTGTTACCTGTGTCTTTGTTTTCATCATCATTTTTACTCCCCTTCTGTGCCAAAGTTATAAGTGAGTCTTTGTGCATTTTCATGGAATGAAAATTTCTCTTCTATAACAACATTTCTAGGAGCATAATTTTGAAAAAGCTGTCTAGAAAAATCAAACACAAATCTCCAATGCACCCATTTTTGTGCGGAGGCAAAGTACACACCTACCCCCATTTGGCCACCTGTTCTGGCCTTAGGTATGTTGGAGTCAGAGCAATTCTCTTTTTGAATATAGTAGTAATGACAGCAGTAAAAGCTTTAGAGACCTTCATTCAAGGAAGCACAAAGACCAAATTGTGTCTAGTGCCTGCACTGGTGATAAAAGGACAGAGAGATGTGCTCTCACCTCAACATGCTCTTTTGTTTACCCACATGTGACTGGGTGTAGTCGAGCCTTAGTTGTTGAAATCACCTTTGCTTTCCATGAAACATATTGTTAAGATAATGAATTATTTTAGAATCAAAGTGCTGGGTATTTTTCTGCACTTAGATGGACATAAGTAGATAACTGACAGCATGCATCTAACTCCTGTTTGACTATAGTTATTTATCATAATATCTCTTAAACCGTTTTGTACTCATCATTATAATGTTCATCTTAATTCATTTGGTGTTAATGTGGATGTGAGTTGTAATTGCAAAATGGTATTCCTGTCAGAGTTTATTATTTGTTAGTACCCGCTTACACTGTCATTCATGCTTTACTGTAAAGGGACTTGCCTATCCCTTAGTTTTCCCAACTAGCTCATATGGTGATTCCCCTAATGGAAATCTGCTGCTGTGTCCAGATTTATATTTCACTTTATCCCCCAAAAAGGTGTAGCTGTGTTGAAATGTTGCGGCTGGTTATAACTTTTTGCACGCTGTCACTTACTAATGCCTTCCATTTCAGCATCAGATGTCAAGAAGTCCATGTCTTCCTGTTGACCACTCCAGTGGCGTTCTTTTTTAGATTTCCTCAGAGATACAGCCTTACTACAGCTGCCTTTTTTGTCCGAGAGGATGGGCTGGTGAGGGAGACAACACTTTATCTTGGCTTGGAGACAAAATATTTGTTGCCTGCTAGCATATTCTCCCCTGTGTGCTCTGTTTATGGGTGGAGTGCACTGTCCCTCTGCCCAAACAGTTTCCAGTTTGACCAGCCAGTTCTGGAGAGGGAAGAAAATTTCTTGACTTAGGACCTGATCCAAGCCTATTCAAATGAATGGGATTCTTTCCACTGATTTCAATGAGTTTTGCATGATCCTATAAAATGCTTCTCTCTTCTTCCCCTAACCACATGTATCTTTGTCACACCTCCACCTTCCAGACTGTTCTTCTGGACAGTTACTTTGTTTCAGAGATGACCACTAGGTGGATGAACACAGATTCTGGATCACCACCAATAGCTGGGCACCACCCCCTCTTACAAGATACTGGTCTACTCTTAAATGTGAAATACCGAGTCTGTAATAGATTGCTCTCTTTTGTCTTACCCCATCTCTTCTCAAGAAATTGTAAAGCCTTGATTATAAAATAGTGAGACTCTAATTTTGCAGCCCACTGATACACAGTCCATTTTGTTTTGTAGATGTCTTAGATTCAGGCATAGCCAGTAAAATACCATATGCTTAATAGAACACTTGTCGTTCTACGCCTGCTGCCATAATTAACTTAAGGCCTTATTGTTTCTTTATAGACAAGGCACAAGTTTCTTGTGTTAAAATGAATAATAGTGGTCTGAACACCTCGGTTACAACTCTGAAAGAAGTGTGCAGCTTTCTGCACATCAGAAGTATAGCCAGGCAATTTTATAGAACATATCAGTAGGCAGAATAATCCTTCAGAGTGGTGGATTATATGGAATACAGTCTATTTATATGTGTATAGTACTTCTCATACAGAAGTATCACAGGGCACTTCATGTATCATAGCTGCATTCTTCTATGCATTCATACTTATTAATGCTGTTAGATTCCATCATACCTTCAAATACATTCATACAAATAAGGTGGAGTTTCTGATTTGAAATCCAACATAACTGTGATTATATCACATGCTCTCTTGAGAACTCTTTCCTGCAGTTTGCAAAAGACAGTTGAAGAGTTACAGATTGGGTCGCATTCTCTGTTGGTCTAAATGGGTGCTGCTCTGCAAATGCCATTAGAGCTGTGCCTATTTACAGCAGAAGAAGATTTGGCCCCTTTTTCTCTCTTATCCTATTTTCCCTTGACTATAGAAATCTCCATTTGAGGACTGTTGATGACTTTGAAACCGTTTGAATAAATGGACTTCCACTATAAAAATATAAGTGGTTGAGGGAACAAAATAATTAAGGCTATAGACCTGACCCACACATTTATTGGACAACTACAAGACTGTGAACTAAGAGATACTATTCTTTGCTGAGAAGAGGCATCCAACATTATTGTGGGAATATAAAGTGTGCATTTACTAAAAAGTGGATAAAAGAGTTGCCTATATATGTAAACTAGTATGGGTTTTCCATCAAAACTTTTTTAAAATTAAAAATGGGGGGTTTGATGAAATTAAAATTTGTGTGGAAAGCTTTCACCTTTCTTTTGCCAGAACTGAAATATTTACCAAAATCCCAAAACATTTTGGTTTTCAGTCTTTAGAAGATGGAAGGTGGTCAGTTTTGTGGGTTTTTGTTTTTCTGACAAAAATCAAAATTTTCTGCAGAAAATTGATGAAACAACAAATATTTTGTTTTCTAAATCCAAATTCACAGTGGGGGGGGGGGGGGGGGGGGAATGTTGGCCTCCTTTTATACAAAGAACAACAAAGTGACAAAGCTAATGTTAGGGCATATTTATGTTTATCAGATTCTGCCTTATCATTTGGTCTCAAGCTCTTCACTTTGCACCCAAGAAATATGGTTGGTTTCAGTGTATTCAGGAGTGGACATTAGGTACCCATGCATTGCCTCACTGGTCCCTTTGGTCTCCCTAACTGCTGGATCATAAGCTTGAGAAGGCCAACATTTTGCACTGCTGTCAAGAGAGTGCTATTGTGAGGTGATATTCTAGAGAAAAGATTGAATTAAATTTGGTGTAGAGGGACACTAGACTGTTTTATCTAGACTGGTTTATCCAAGAGTCTTACACTGAGGACTGAGTGTACAGAAATATCTGAACTGTATGTGTCTTCTGTGTACAGTGATTATCAAATTGGATAAACATTAAATTCACATACAAATTAACTGATTGGCTCAATGTCAATTAACAGACTCAGTTAAAATTCCCAGAAGAATTTTTTTTTAAAAAAAAACACCCTTTCTCCACTACTAAAACAGGCCCAACCCATTCAGGGAAATATCCGATCCAAATATCCAAAACCTAGCAGATAAGGGTGAATTTTTCTTTGATTTTTGGAGTTTATTGCAAGTGAAAGTGAATATAAGCTTTGTGAACCCATGCTGAAAAGTGACGTATGTGAACCGGTGTGAACTGGATCTATAAAATATCACACATTTTCAGTGGAGATAGAATAGAAATTTGCTAGGAGAACTAGGAAGGCAGACAGATAGCAAGGAAGAAGAGGGTACATTTGGGCAGCACTAGCAAAAATTGTTGTCTGAGAAGAGGGGCATGTGAGGTGGTAGTTGAGGCTAAAGGATGAAAAAGTAACCCACAAGGCATGAATTTCTTTCATCCATTTTACTTGTGTATTTGTTGTATATTATTTGTCTGTCTGTCTGTCTTGTCTGTTTACAGGGCAAAGACTATGTGTTCATATGTGTTTGTATAGCACCAAGCACAAAGATGTATTAGTTGGGGATTATTAGCCACTACTGTAATGAAAATGATGTATTTAGATACTTTAATTGACATTTACTATTCTAACGATATTCATTTCAATTACAGTATGTGATTGATGGAAAAAGTTAAAATAGAACAAGAATCCCCCCACCCCTACCCCACACCCTGAACATCAGATACCAGGTTGATTTGAAAATGTATGGAGAGTTTTCTTCCACGCCTGGCTTTTGAAAGCTCCTGTATTTTTTTGCTTCAAACCAAGAACAGCAAGGGAAATGCCAAAATTACTACAAGGAAAGTTGGCCATAAGGTGTTTCCAACCTGGCTGAGCATCTTCCTTACCAGAAATTTCTCTTTTTTTCAAAAAAGAAAACAGTTTCCCCTCTTCTGATGAGAGATTTCCAACCCATTTTTTCAGATCCAAAAAGATAATCCTTTCAGCAAAACTTCTGAACCTTCTGAGCTTTGCCTGTCGCTAGGTGGGACTCCACTGGTAATATCTTTAAAAACTGAAAGGTACATTTGTCTGTAATTTAACAGTGAAAACTACTCTTATTTTAAGAATTAGTAGCACAATAATGCTACATTGTAACAAAACCTCTATGTTCTTAATCATATATCCATTAACTAAAGACTATCCAGAACACTGTCACATATATAACCACATGTCCTCCTCCACATATGCCCCATTAGTTCATTATTGTTAAATTAATTATTAATTAGACTAAAGATTAAGAAAAAAGTCAGCATGCTGAATTCTTCACTCACTTATGACCTGTGCAACCTCATGGAAGTTTTGAATTAAATAAGCCTTGAGTAGTGCTGTAGCAAAGTGGAAGTTACTTTATTTATAAAATATTTAAAAAAAAAAAAATCTACAGCAGACCTCGACAAATGTGCCACACATCTAGGGGCCAGCCCAAAAATGAAGGGGCCTAGGTATCCCATGGTATTTCAGGACACCCCCTGCTGCTCAAAAAGGCTGCCCCCAGTTTCAGTGGTGCTGCAGTGCGCAACCCTCCCCCCAACTGCCAAAAAAGAAGCCATCACCCGGGGCACTTTCCGCAGTGGTGGGGGAGGGAGCAGCAGTGGTGAGAGTCTCAGCACAGATGGCTTTTTTTTTTTTTTTTAACAAGTCCAGAAGTGTTCCACTACTTAAGTACTGTGACGCAGTTAGGTGCCACAGTCAATTTCTGGACACCATGGTAATCTGGCACCCAGGATTTGTCGAGCCCTGATCTATAGAACAGATTTTGACTCTCAGAAAAGAGATGGGATGGGATAATGCTTTCTTTTATGTTATGCAGTCACCTACTGGACAGACTTTTTTACTACAATTCATATTGATTTTGTTCTTCTCTTAAAATCCCTCTATGCTGTGTCCAACTCTTAGTAAATGTGAGAGGCCAAACGGTGAAAGATTGACAGATTTAAGAAGTGTGTTTTCTCATCAGTGTGTTTGTGGGCAGGTGAGATATAGCTGTAACTCTTATTTGTGTCACTGGGAGTTTTCTGCGAAAATCATCTGCATATCAGTGGGAGTGAATTCCTATTGGGGAAGAGAAATTGAGATTTAGTTTGTGGATGCTCTTTATGCATTTTCCTTTTATCTTTACTCTATTTTAGATGTTTCAAAGATGCCTTTCACTATGGTATCTAAGCATGTGTGATTGTTTAGAACAGAAAACAGGTCAGTTTTTGGTTGCTTTCCCTATGAATTTGAATTTGAAAATCCTATGCAGGCAGTTGGTAGTTAGGGACTGCAGGAAATAACTCAGTCATAAGTCCTTGTCTAGCGTTTTTCTATTCTTTTTATTCTGTTTGTGCAGCACCTAACACAACAAGATCATAGTCTATGAGTGGGGCTCCTAATTACTATCATAGGGCAAAAGACTTGGAGAAGAGGACCGGTCTCTGGGGAACCATCAGATACTAAAGCTGTGTAGCTTTCTTTGCACCTGCTGCAAACATCCATGGCTTCCAGCCATATTCCCAGAAGATACTGGATGTGATCAGTTACTATCTCACGTTCTGTGCACTCATGCAAAAGATCTTCTTAGTGGTTGCTTAGATTCTACCAGCTAAACAAGCCATCCAGGTCTTTTCCCACTTGAGCCCTAGCTGGTGGTAAGTCTCCTTCTGCTTGGGGAGGTCAATTCCACTTCAAAGAATTCTTGTTCAAAATCTGCTTTTCAGATTTTAATGCCTCTGATTTATATCCTAAACCAGCAGTTTTCAACCACTGTGTTGCCACACAACATGAAGTATGTTGCTGACAGCCAGGGAGATTTAGCCTGGAGGGAGTGGGCTGGGTGTGTCCTGCAGGGTGACAATATGCCGCTAAGTGTGTCACAACCCATAAAAGGTTGAGAACCAATGCTTTAATGTATTTGAAATCCTTGTCTCAATATAAAAATCTTATCAGTCCTCCCTGCAGACTGCATCTCCATCAGTTTCCTGGGGAAGAATTTCTAAAGTTTTAACATGAATGAGGCACCACTAGTATTATTGTTAGCAGGGCCATCCCTACAGGAGTGCAGGGCCCAGGGCAAATCGGCCTGTGGGGTAACCCCAACCCTCCCCAACGCTGGCGGGGCAGGGCAGGCTGGGACAGAGATGGGACCCAACGCTCCCGCTCTTCCCCTCAACCAGCTACTCTGCCCCTGAGGACAGGGAGGGATGGCTCAGAGCTGAGGCTGGGTTCCACCTCCCACCCTCACCCACTGCCTTCAGCTTTGTGCCTAAGGCAGTGGGGCAGGGCCAGAGGACAGCATGGCCATCGGGGGGGGGGGGCTGGGGGGTGGGCCCTGTGCTCCCCTGCTCATAACAGGATAGCACAGGTCCCACAGAACTGTGGGGTCTGGGGTGATCACCCCTCTTGGCCCACTCCCTTCCCCCAAGGATGGCCCTGATCATTAGTGGGAAGCATCAAGCAGAAGAGGCTTCCACAACTTCAGGCATTTTTTCCACTGTAATTTCTCATGCTGCAGTGTCCATCTCAGTGACACAAAGCTGACAATGCATTACTCTAGCACTCTTGCCATGAGAGCAGCAGTGGTGGAAAATTTTTGCTGAAAAGCCTTAGAGTAGACAAGATAAGATTTGAGACTGTTGAAAGCAGGGCATCTCCCAGGTGAAACCTTCATGTAGCAGTGAAATTAAATTCCTTTTAGTATTTAGTTCAAGGCCTACCCTTCCGCATTCATCAGCTTTCAACATGGTCATGAAAAATTTCTTCTTTTACCTTCCCCACTTTTTTTAGCCTAGAACCACCACCACCCAAAATTTGCCCTCATCTGTAACTGTTCTAAATTTGAATGGGATCATTGAGCCAAATTATGGTTTAATTTGGAGTTGCTCTGGGCAAACATAAGTGAAGTCAATTTTATGTCCCCAGTCCTGCAAACATGTAGAAAATGTCCTTACCTTGAAACCTGCACATCACTGTTTGCTAGGTCATGGCCTAATGCCTTTGGAAAATGATGCATGGTAGAGATTTGGGGACAGGGCCAGCTCTATTGATAAGCCAGTGAGGCACTGGCTCAGGGTGCTGGAGCTTAATGATGACGCTTCAGTGTGTGGCACCCCTCCTCTGGGCTGGCTTCTCCCACTCCCAAGACAGGGCACAGCCAACCCATAGGCAGAGTGGCTCCATGGGCTGGCTCGCTCTGCCCCAGGCTGGTTGTTCCCCTCCCTGGGAGCAGGGCAGGCTGAGCTGTGGGCTGGGCTCTGCTCTCCCACCCCACCTCCAGGCCTGCCCTCCCCACCCCTAGAGAGGAACAGCTGGCCCAGGGAAGGGGTGAGAGAGCAGAGTCTGGCCTCTGAGCTGGCTTACTCCACTCCTAGGCTGGCTGTTCCCCACCCTGGGGGCAGGGTGAGTGGGCCCAGAACAGAGCCTGGGTTCTGCCCTCCCCCTCTGTTGGGTGCGGGGGCACCAAAAGAAAAGCTGGCATGGGGCGCCACAGCCCCTTAAGCCGGCTCTGTTTGGGGAATGCTTTTTTTCTCCCTAGATCTAGGGTTACAAATTTAAAGATATATTTCAGAGTGTTCAATGGGGATGTGTTCTGTGCCCAGTCCTGCCAGACCTCCTCACAAGAACTTGTTTACTTTGAAAGGAATCCGTAAATGGATGATACACAGGGTTGTGCCTTCAGTGTGGGTTCGCACGTTTACATAGCATGAGACAGCTTTGAAATTTCCACATCTGAAGCATCAGCTCAAGACTTTGGCTTTGTCTGTACTGATTCCACTGTGCCAGGCTCCATGGATTTATGCTGTGAGACCAGTTGAGTGGCCAGTGGAGACCTGCTTGATTGATCCCAGCAGGACTCTCTGGTTGATGCAGTAACTCCACTCCCCAGAAAAAAGTAACAGTGCATCAACTGGAGGGCATTTCCCATGGGCGCAGCACAGTGGAGACACCACGTTCAGCAAATGGGAGATACACAAGCTATGTAGACTAAAATGCATATCTCCCATCAACCCAGTGCAGCAGTGAAGACTAGACCTTTGTAATGCAATTAGCTATTTTGGGGCCTCATTTTTAGAAATGAATATCCCCATTCTGAAAATCAGTTTGCTATGAGGAATATCAAGTTGGGCACCCAAATTACTAAATGCTTTTAAATATCAGGTTTTGTTCCGAAGGAGACATTCTAGATTGTTTTTTCTTTTCTTTTCTTTTTCTTGTGGAATAAATGATGAATTCTTGTGGGATCAATGAAGAAATCCATGAAATTCCATTTTAAAGTTCTGTAGTCAAAAAAATGAAAGTTCTTTGGCTGAGAGAAATGAAACACATTAAATACAAAAACAATGAAGGTTCTGTGGCACCTTAAAGACTAACACATTTCTTTAGGCATAAGCTTTTGTGGGCTTTAACCCACTTCATCAGAGGTATCTTTAAGGTGCCACAGGACTTTCATTGTTTTTGCTATATACAGATAACATAGATAGCCCTCTTGAACGTTAAGTACAGTATTTTAACGGACTTTTTCCTAAAGAAAGATCAAGATAGAAAAATAGTAAACCTAAGTCTTAAAGGAAGTCTGACAAAAACTACTGGATTTGCATTTCTTGAATAGCAGGGTCTCTTATGTGAAAGCAGTTTGGGTTAATGTTCTCCAGCAGGTGATGTGAGGATGCCGTTTGACTGTTTCTCTCTGTCCTGATCCTTGACAGGTTATTTTTTAAAGACATTGTGGGATTGATCAAAGTATGTGTGTGTGATTTTTCCTATTGTCAAACTTTGCGACTTTTCTTTATCTGGCAGGGTTCGTATCATGCTCCAGGATGTCATAAAAACAAAATATTTAAAGTATGTTTCAAATTAAAAAAAGAAGAAGAAAAATGCTTAACTTAATAAAGATGTGAGATTAATTTACAAAGGAAACACTGGCCATGGACCAAGAGTAAGTCAAATATTTTGCCAGCAGTTTGCAGTTCGGTCATCTTTGCATATACAACCTCCCATCATAGACCCTCTACTTTTAGAAGTGAAATCTAGTTTACTTGAGTTGAATAAACTGATTTTAGTTTACTCGGTTTAAAAACAAAAATATAGAAGGCCCAGTTTTATTTCATTATGCCCTTGGGTAAAGCAGTACTAGGTAATTACAACCACAGTGCTGTTTGCTCTGTCTTAATTAAAGAGGGGTTTTACACATAGGTTTTTTCACAACATAATAAAATAGTTTGTGGTTTAGCCAGCCTCAGCTAAGTGTCACAGGACCCTACTCACTTGAGAAATGCCTTCAGAAAAGTAGGACTGTGGGGATGTCATGCATGAGTGACTGAGTGGAGCTGCTCACTAGTAGAGGGGTAGTTTTAGAATTCTTCAAACTTAGTATAAAGATGCAATCATAAACCATGCAGTGAACAACATTTCATACAAGCCCATGTGTTAAGTGCCATTCATGCGAGAAGCAATGAATGTGGATTTCAATAAAGTCTGTTAGAAATAACAGGTACCACAGAAAATCACAACATTGGTCACGCACCTGTGACTAATACTGCTTGTTTCTGTAGACTTTCCCAGCAATGTTTAAGGGTTTTTTTTCCCCTCTTTTTGCAAATAAGCCTGATTTATTTCCTAGCTAATCCTTTTCAAGAGAGATCATCAAAGGGTTTTAAATAATGCTCTTGGGACGGATTAGGGAAAAAAAAATATTCCAAACCATGACTAAGATGGTCAGTAATTAGGAAAGTCGACTTGTGCATGTTTTTTGGCTAAATAAATAAAAAATATTCCTCATGAAAAAGTAGCATAGTAAAGAGACTTTATCGAGCATTGTTTAGTGTTAGTGCCTTTTATTATCACTAAATTAAGTGCTCTGTTCTGCTGCCGTTTGTTTTACGATCCAGTTTAGGTAAATATCCTGTGTGCCTTTAAATACCATAACTATCATTCTCAGCATCACCCAGTTACTTCATTAAGAGGTACTGGAATACAAACTAGTTCTCCTTGTTCATAAATCAGATTGACATTTGTCTGTTCCTTCAGCTGCTCTCAACATGTAGGTTGCTCAAATATATATCATTGCAATTTTACAAATATAAGTGGGCTAGATCCTCAACTGATGTAAATCAGCATATCACCATTGACTCCAATACACTTGATTTATGCTTGGTACTAGCTGTCGTTCTTTAAATCAAGTTAACGTGAGCCAAATATTAAACTTTGGCATCTGTGCTTGGTCTTTATCACAAATGTGCTTTGCGTGGTCCATTCTAGTCAACAGGTGAAGTTCATGTGTAATCAAGTATCCCACAAGGAGGGCTTCAAGATTGGAATACTGCTGGTTAGAGCAGTGGTTCTCAACCACTGTATTGGGACACATTACTGTGTTGCCACATAGTAGTAAGTGTGTTGTGGAGAGCCAGGGAAATGGTTGAATTTGGCCTTGGGTGGGTGGGGGGGAGGGGGGCAGCTGGTGTGCCCTGTGGGGTTATGATATGCCATCAAATGTGTCGTGACCTGCAAAAGGTTGAGAACCACTGGATAGAGAGCACCTCTGATGTCCTGTTAGGGGGCCAGGCAACAAAACAAGTTTTCCAGGTTGTTTTTAAACAATGTTGGGTTTGGAGGAGTTGATATGTTTTTCAGTCAATGTGGGATTTTCTTTTTTCACACTAAGGAGGGTAAGAAGGGTAAACTTGAGTTCTATGGACTGAGACAGTTTTCTTTGCCTGAAAGTGAACTCATCCAAGAAGAGTGCACATTGGTTCTGCATTGCATCTGGCCAATGGTGTTCTGCCAAGGGAAGGGCAACTTTAAATCCCAGTTAGGGTGGTCACAGGAATCCTGCTGGCAAACACTGCCCAGAGAATGGGCTGAATCAGCATATGCTGTGTCTACCTCAGCTAAAGTCTTTCTTGAATAGCGTCATCCACTTCTTGAGGCAGCTCTGGCTGCTTCAATGGCATGGTACTGGAAGGGTGACTGTCCTCTGATCAAACCATGTAAATCTGAATAACTCCAGTTTAAAGCAAACAAAGTTGTCTGGTGGCACTTTTACAGACTAACAAATCTATTTATTTCATGAGCCTTTGTGGGAGAGAATCCCACTTCATCAGATGTGAGAAGATAGGGAGCATAAGTTACTTTAAGCATCTTCAAGCATCTGGAGTGGGATTCTCTCCTACAAAAGCTCATGCAATAAATACATTTGTTAATCTTTAAAAGTGCCATCAGACTCCTTGTTGTTTTGCTGAACTAGACTAAATACGGCTACACCTTAGAAATCCAGTTCAAATCTGTTGCTTGAACTAGATTGGTCAGGGAGCTGGATGTGGATTACAAAACTTTTTACTTCTAAGCTAAGATCCAGACCATATAAAAATGAATTAGCAATGGCTGTATGGTAGTCTATAGGAAACGTATTGTTTGTCTTAATTAAGTTCCTAATAGACAAGTGTCAGCAAGCCAAAATGGTGCAAACTGGCATTGATGCTACTATACAAACTACAGCCTCTCTGCTCAGATACTTGAGCATGATGTTGTGTTGTACAGAATGAGAAGGCGTGGTCTCATCATGGTGGGTTTCCATGTGGAACAGATCTTTACTATGTCTATGTTTTACATGAATAGCTTTGAATGTACAAGGAAACAGTCACTTTTTATTTCCATTTGCATTCACAGCTTCTCATGAATATCTGAAATAGACGTTTATTGTGACCATAACCTTACCACAAATTAAAATCAGATTCCATGTCCCCTGTGAAAAAAAGCTCATTATCATGTATGGAGACGTCAGAAATGATACTGAATGACACTTAGCTCTAAACCCCAAACACCACATTTATCCAAGGCTTATGGGTTAAGTCTACAGTGGAAATAAGACCAGGAGCTAAGTATGGTTTTTTTTCAATACATGTATAGCCACAAGCTAAAGAACAAACAGCTGGTCTTTGGCTTTTGCCAAATGCAAAGTATCTTTCTTCCATACTGCCTGCATTTTCTCTCTTTAGGTAACTGATTACCATCTCTGTAAGATAGAGATAAACAGACTTCAGTGGTGTTGTGTCAGGGATAAATTTAGCTCTCGCCTTAAACCTTAAACTTAAAATTTTCTGAATCAAATTTTCTTTTTTGGGGGGGTGGAGTGGTTTAAATTGTTAGGTCACAAGGTGACTCAGAAGCTAAACTCACCCTTGTCAAGCTTCACAAACATCAGGAAACCATGCCTGTTGTTCAGCCTGCCACCACATTTTACTAGTATTCCTTGTATTCCTCGTATTTGTTAGGATGCCCTTTAAAACACAGTGAAATGAGTAAGCTATGTCTTCCAACACCTGGAAATGAGCCATGCTCACTGCTGTGAAGATTCCAGCTCTTCTCCAAACTGAGATCATATCATGCGATCAGATTATTGTATGTAGTGCAGTCTTGAAAATTTTTTCCATTGCAGAATGCTATCATCAAAATAAAGGTGTAAATGAGACAGTAGTCTTGCCAGGATTTTGCTGCATGCACAGGTGGTTATTAAAATTTTCCAAATAGGCTGCCATATGGAACGCACCCCTCTATACAATACTCAGTTTCTTTTCAGTTACACTGATCCTGAGGGAGCTGCCACTTTGTGTCCTTTCGTTAGTTTGCATATTTTGTAAGATAGCTGCCCATGTGAGGACAAGTGTACAGAATTTAAGGAAAACATGCATTTTTTCACTCTTTTACAGAAGATAGACTGAAAAGGACCCCCCAACTCCCCAAAAGCAAGCAAACAAAAAAGCCTTTCTCCCCTCCTCACCTGACCATCTCCACCCTGTAAAGCAAACTGAAAAATGAAATAGATATTGCACTCTACTCTGAATGTCCATATGCTCTTATTCTGTCAAGCCAGTAGGGACAGCAAGTTATGTTGTGAAAGGTTTTCTACTGACCACTCCCCTGTCCCATTTCATGTCTCTTATATCTGGAAATGCTTAACTCAGATGCCTCAGCTGATTTCACCTATTATGGTGGGCTTTCCCATAAAAGGCAGTATGATATCTTAGCATCTGCTAGTCAGTGCTAATTGAAGCCAGTGGTTCCCAACCTGAGTTCTGGGGGCCAAAAGTGGCCCTCAGCCTCCCTACTGCTGACTGCAGAATGGAGTCCACTGCCTAAGCACTACACAAAGTGTATTTCTGCGGGGCTAAAAGACCAGTGCAGGCTCCTTGCTGCAGCCAAAGAGGTAGGAAATTAGTGCTCCCAACCCTCTGGCTGTAGCAGGGAGGACTGCAAATCACTCTACCAAGATCCATAGGTGCTAGGGTCCTTGCTGGAGCCAGAGCGAGGGGAGAGGAGAGGAGAGGAGAGAAGAGCACTGATCTTCTGTCCTCCTTGCTGCAGATGGGAGCCACTGCCTTGGGACCCAGATAGAGTGTACAGATCTTCAGGATGTATGCCATTTCCCTGCTGTAGCCAGGGAGATAGGAGATCAGCAAGCAAGGAGGCCAGCTGCTTGGTGTGGGGGTGGGGAGCTGCTGGCAGAGGCTAGTGGGCTTTGGGGAATAAGCTTATACTAGTGTAACTGTGTCCATGCTCACTCTCTCTTTCTCTCTGTTCTAATCTCCTCATTGGTCTCAAATATTGCACACCATCTCTTCATGTAGAAATTCATATTTGTTTTTAAAATGATTGGCCTTTGAAAATAAAATGGGAGAAAATGAGTTTAACTTCAACAACTTTTGCAGATCCAAAACATAGAAAGGTTTGTGAAATCTTAAAGAATAATACACTGCCTAGCACTCAAGAGTTTTTAAAGCTTGATCTCACCTGCTGCTAACATTGCCACTTACATAACAAGGGATTTTTTTGCCAAAAATATTGTTCAGCAATAATCTTTGCAAGGAAAACAGGGAAAAACCAGTAACACTGTAATACTAATTTGAACCACCAAAAGTGCAAGGCAGATGAACTAAAAACTGTATAAATAAAGTAATGAATCATGCTGCAGGTAGTGATTCTTCCCAAGGCTGAGGATTGGTCTTGAGTTTTTTATACTGAATTGAGACAGTGGACTTTATCCTCATCTTTAATATCAAATTCTATCTTGGGAAAATAATTTTTCTTTATAGAAAGATTTTTGGCCCAAAGAAGGAGCAGGTGTGGGAGAGGAAATAGAAGAAAGGGGGGAAAAAAGAGATGCTGGTGTGAATTGCCTAGCCAGAAGAAACCTTAACAGAAATTTAGAAAATATAGATTTTTGTTTTAAAAAAAGGGATGAATTTTTATGGACTATAGTGTATCAAAATATCTTAAATTTCACATTTGGATTAGATATGTTTGATCTTGTTCTTCTTACTGTTAAAGATTGCATTTGCATTAATATCAGGTGTGAGCAAGGTTATGCCCACATACAGGGCCGGCCCAAGGTATTTTGGCGACCTAAGCAGTCGAGATTTTGGCGCTCCACAGTGGCCTGGGCTGGATGGTGACCCCCCCCCCCAAGCCCGCCCAGTCTAGCAAGGTGTTGGGTGGGTGCTGCGCGAGTTGCTGGTCCGAACCACAGAGGCTTCACTCCTCCAGCCATGGCTGGTGCCCTGCCCATGGCTCCCTTGGCCGAGGCCAGCTTTGCGTCCCTTCTTCCACCTCCGGCAGCCCAATGCTGGTGGACCACAGCAGTAAGCTCACTGGCCCCAGCCCTTGGGTACCCCTACATGTCGGTGCTCTAGGCGACTGCCTAGGTCACTTCTATGGGTGAACCAGCACTGCCCATATGAATGAGAATATCATCTGCCATTATAGGCTCAAATCCCTCTTGCCTTATTCATGGGAATTACCACATGCTTTAATGAGATTATTCAAAAGTAAAGTGATCAGGATTTGGCCAGTGTTTGCTAGGATGATACTGGGGCAAGGTGGGGGGGAGCCTATTTATTCTCATAGACACTACTGAATTTTGGGTGGTAGACAAACTACTACTAGGGATCAGGAGAAACTCTTCTATAGTATTGTACAGCTGTCAAGGTGGAAGTAATGTGGGGATTTCCCTTTTTCTTTGAAGCATTGGTCGCTCAGATTAATTTAAAATTAGATGCAACAGGTATTGAGACAGGTTCTCAGTTGGTGGAAATTGACTTAGATATGTTGTCCTTAATTAAGCTAAACAGTTTACACTAGTTGAGAATTTGGCCCTTTTATTTTTGCTCTTGTATGGATGTTGATGCTTTTATATTGTTTTCTCAGGATTTATGGTGAAGACTGAGTCTGTTTGCACTCTCTGTTCAGATTTATATTTGCTTAATAACACTATTACACACACATGGGCACATTTTGGAGGCCACCAAGTGTGAGAGAATATAATGCTATTTAGGAGAGAAGTTTCGAACATATGCCTCAAAACATTTCAAATGAAATGCCTTTGATTTTACCACCTCTGATGGGGAGAGTTCTGAATTACTACAAAGGATTCTTTCCCAGGTGTCTAGCTGTAGGTCTTACCAACATGCTCAGGGTACAGCGGATTGCCATATTTGGGGTTGGGAAGGAATTTTCCTCCAGGTCAGATTGCTAGAGAATGAGTGGTTTTCGTCTTCTTCCATATTATGGTGCACAGGTCACTTGCAGGTTTAGAATAGTGTCAGTTACAGATTCTCTGTAACTTTGTCTTTAATCCATGAGTAACTCAGGCAGAGGTTAGCAGTCTATTATAGAAGTGGGAGGGCAAAATTCTATATGCTGTAATGTGCTGGAGGTCAGACTAGATGATCATGATGATCCCTTCTGACCTTGGAGTCTGAGTCAATGTTCTTGAGAGATGTTCAGGAGAGTACACCATACTCTTACTATAAAATCAAGAGATTTTATATTTATATTTTTTCCTTTTAATTTTTAAATCACATTTCCTCTCTTGCTGTCGAATGTTTTGAAGACAGTAAACATCCAGCAAAAAAAACCCAAGGAGTTGTGTGGCACTTAAAGACTAAGTGCCACATGACTCCTTGTATTTTTTGCTGGACTAGACTAACACGGCTATCCCTTTGGAAAGTAAACATCCACCTTGACTAGTTTTGTACATGCCATAAAACTGTGCTTGGAATCCAGTGGAGTTATGTATCCCTCAATATTATTGGTTCTTATTATGAGTGTTGGCTTGACTTTGCCATTACCATTCATTAAAAAATAAAAAGCTAAGATTTTCAAGTTATCTGGAACATGAAATACTTCTGTAGTCACAATAAGAGTGAAAAAAATCCACAACAACCCTGAATTGTTGTAAATTTAACTCCATACACCCCCAGTGGTAATGACTGTAAAAGTAGTTTTGTCAATATTTATAAATCAATGCAAACCAGAAACTGGATGTTTTAATTTACCATGGTTTAAATGTAACTGATACCCCCAAGTTTAGAGCTTTAAGCTTTGTAAAGTGCAATGTTATTGCAGGGCATGCATCCAATTTTTAAAACATTATATAGATTGGAGACAGATGAGCTTTCCAGAATTATTTTAGGCCTATTTTGATTAAATGCCCAAGATGCAATTTCCAATGGAAATTAATTGCATTGATGTGAAAGCAAATGAACTCCAACCTTAAAATCAGCTGCAGCTTCATGTTCAGTAGAATACTTAAAAGGGATGGAGCAGGCACAAAAAACCCTAGTGCAACTTAAACTTTAAATCAGCTTTCACCCATTCCCCTTGAATATTGCTGGAAAAATAGACCCCAGCTCTGCTAGTGCATATTTTTCAAGGTTAATATTAATGTCAGCATCTAAAAGGCAATTCCTCACATTATGGGCCTAATCCAAACATAGCTGAAATCAATGGGAGCCATTTTATTAACTTCATTGGCTTTAGATCATGCCATATGACACTTCATGGTGAGGCATTTCTACTGTGTACATCATCCAGCAATACAGGTAGTCCTGACTTAGTGACCGGGTTCTGTTCCTGAAACCCGGTTGATAAACGAATTGGTCGCTAAACGAGGAGCAGCCCTTACCGGTATTTCAGGCATAATGTACTTTACTGGTAATGGGTTTTTCAACCATCTGTAGATAGTTTTAATGTCACCTTTGCATCATTTATAACATTTTTAATATATATTTTAAATGTTTTAAGCTCTAATGTACTGAACTTAGTTTGCATAGTGTACTGTAAATACAGGTAATCGTTTTTAATATTCTGAATAGTACTGTAAAGAAAAGGCCTAAAATAAACTCCATCATGATAACTTTGTTTTATTGGCATAACACCTTACATACTGTAGTACAGAACATAAAAATGCAATCAGCAAAAATTATAAAAATGATGTACCAAAGAAATAGGAAAATAAACATTCAGATTACATAGACATTTTTACTCATCAAATCCTTCAAAGTGTGGTTCATCAGCAGGGGGGTCACCAATGTCATCGTCGGAGAGATCAGCAGGGTTATCAGGAGCTGTAGAAGGCCCTAGTAAGGGAGATGATGGCAAGGAAATGGAAGGACTTGTAAGGGTAGGGGTAGGGGTCCTGGATGGAACTTTAGAGAAGTATCTCGTTAGTGCGGTCTGCGTTGTAATTTTCTTTTTTTCTTCATAAATTTCACGATAGCATCGTAAAATTTCATTCATTTGTCGTTCCACTTTCGTGAACCATTCAACATTCGGGTCCATACTCTCTAGGTCTAACATCGCCGCATTCACTTTGGAGAAGACATCAGCTAACCCCTTTACAGTGAACTTCTTTTGTACTTCTTCCACTCTTTCCTCTTCTTCTTCTTCCTCCTCTTTCAAGTGCTGCTGCGCTTCCAACTCTATTAAATCTTTGCTAGTTAGCTCTCCCTCGACGTATTCCACTAATTCTTCAATATCTTCCACTTCAACATCTACATTAAGCACATTAGCAAGTTCCACAATTTTTTTATTTATGACATCAATATGTTCGTCTTTCTCAAACCCTTCGAAATTATTTACAAAACGTTTCAGGCATTTTTTCCATATGCCTTGCATGCACTTTTCTGTCACTCCCGCCCAAGCTGATTCAATGTTCTTTATGCAGTGTAAAATATTATATGATTTCCAAAAATCGCGCAGGGTTACTTCATCATTTTCTGTTGCTGCTACTGCTTTGGAAAACGTTGCGTGCAAATATAGCGCTTTAAACGTAGAGATAGCCCCCTGGTCCATTGGTTGCAACACAGCAGTTGTGTTTTTAGGCAGATACACGACCTTTACATCAGGGTGTAGATCATCAAGATGCTGGGGGTGGCCTGGGGCGTTATCAAGTAGGAGGATAATTTTAAAGGGAACACCGTTTTCCAGACAGTAATGCTTGACCGAGGGTATGAAGCAGTTCCTGAACCAGTCCTCAAATAAAGATTGCGTCATCCATGCTTTGTTATTTGAACGATAGTAAATGGGCAGCGTGTGCTTACTAACCTGCTTCAGTGTACGTGGGTTTGCAGAACAATAGATGAGAAAAGGTTTTAACTGAAATCCAGCGACATTTCCTCCCAACAACAACGTGACCCTGTCCTTAAAAGCCTTGAAACCGGGCATTGCTTTAGCCTCTTTGTGTATGTAGGATCTTTCGGGTATTTTTTCCAAAATAGTCCGGTTTCGTCTGCATTAAAGATCTGTTCCGGACGATACCCGCCTTTCTCGATTATTTCGTCAAATTCATCCACAAATCTTTCTGATGCTTCTATGTCCACGCTTGCCGCCTCACCACTGATACTTCGATTATGAAGGCTGAATCTCCAAAGAAAACGTTGAAACCATCCATGACTTGCCGTAAATGTTTCCGTTGACTCTTCATTTTTGCGCGCTTTCAACGTTTCAAAGATACTGTGTGCCTTTGCTTGAATTATTAAAAGGCTCGTTGGCATTCTTTTTTGTATCTGGTCATCAAACCATATCACCAGTAATTTTTCCATTTCGTGAGTGAGGCCTTTCTGCTGTCTAGTTATTATGGCTTTATATCCTTTTGATGATTTCACTGCTTCTTTCACTCGATCTTTATCCTTCAAGATCATTGATACAGTTGAATGCGCCAGCTCCAAGTCACGTGCTATCGCTTTAACTTTCTTACCAGCTTCATATTCATTTATTATCTTCATTTTTGTCTCAAGATCGATAGCCTTCCTTTGTTTCTTGGCGCTTTCTCCGGGTGAAGTCATGCTCTTCCTTTTCACCGACATCTTGTACTTTGGGGTGCACAATAAAGTAAAAATACATAGATGAAAAACGCTAGTTCTGACTGCGGGAATGAGATGAATCTGAGAGAGTTGATGCGAGTTCTCGTACATCGCCATAATACCAACTCATCAGAGAGCTGGTCATAACTCCGAGGGGTCACTAAACGAGTAGGTCACTAAGTGAGGACTAGCTGTATGCAAGGAGATGGGAGATTTTATTAGAAAAAGGGAAGATGATTTGATTCTATCCCCATAGGGGCACTTGAACATTTTTGCTACTTTTTGTTACCAAATCGGTTTAGGAATCAGTTTAGCTCAGTCTTTCCATGGTTCTTTCAGCACCATTCTTAGGGCAAAAAGTAGCTTGAGACTTGGTCTGCAGTTTCCATGAAATTCAATTTGTGGTCAACAAGAGATGCTAAAGCTATTCTATATAGCTTGCATATGTCTAATTGTCTTCCTAAATTCTAATTAGAGTGGCATCTTCAGTACACTGCACTGACGGGAAATGCTTTCCCTTCAGTGCAGCATTACTCTTTCTGCGGGGTGGATTTATTCATTCATCTTCTTGATCAATTGAGCAGGTCTCCACTGCCTCTCAATTGATCCTGCAAAATTGGTCCAACGGTGCCAACAGTACCACCAGCAGTGTGAACATGTCCTGAGATACATACATGCCCTCTCTCAATTAGCGAACAACTCCCTTTGATATCAATTGCATATGCAGGCAAAGTATGTATGGCCGTTAATAATTAGAGCAGTCAACAATTGGTCAGAGTGATATGTATTGAGCTACATTTTGAGCAGTTCTCTTTTCTGTTCCCTTAATGATTTGTTCTCCATCCTCTCATTGTATGTGTCACTGGGAATTTTTAACATGTTTAACAGATACAGATAATCAGTGCTTTTTTTTTCTTTTCTTTTTTTTTTCTGGTACAAAAACAATGTGCTGGTACTTTCCTTTACTGTGCTGACCCCCTTCCCCAGCTGGGGCTGGTTTAAAAAAAAAAAAAAAAGAAAGAAAAAAAAAAAAGAAAAAGGTGCCAATACTCCATACCCCTGTGTGCCATCACAGAAAAAGCACTGCACATAATGCTAACGTTCTCTCAAAAATTATTTTAATATTTGTTATGATCTTCATGAAATATTTAAAGGAATCAAAAGAAGAGGTAGTGGCATGGGTGGATTTTGTAGTTTGCCCCAGGGAAAGCAGCTCCAAAATCCAGCCTCCCCCACCAGACCACAGCCGGGGCCAGACCCCATTGCTGCTGGCGGCCCTGGGACCCTTGTTGCCATGCTGTCTGTCTCCCCACTGAGGCAGGAGCAGATCCCAGCTGGCACTCAGGACCATGACCAGGGCAGCCCTGAGTCTGGAGCCAGACCGGCTCCTGCCTCAACATGGAGGCAGACAGCAGCCAATCAGGGGGGCAATGCCTCCCCCTGCCTTTGATAAACTTTGCCCCTGGGTACTGGGATGGTAGTGACCAGATAAAGCTTTCTGGCAGCTTTACCTCCTGAATATAACTTGCTAAACAGGTTTGTGAGGAGAGAAAAGCTCCTCCCACTCTCTCTCATACATTCATATACCTTCCTTCCAAAGAAGAGGTTTTGAACAGGTGTGGGCGTGTAATACTTATATAAAATGAAGTTCATTTCCTCTCACAGAGCATGGAATGTGTGAAATCATAAGAAGCTCTCATAATGGTGGCAGAAGAGCCAAAGAAAACAAAAGCAATATAAATCCTGTAATATATGCTATATCTGGATAGTGTTTTTAAGGCAATAGACTAGAAAGCAGAAAAGCTAGGTTCAATCTGCCATAGACCTCGGCAATCACTAAACTTCTTTATGTCTCATTGGTTCTAAACTGGGAATGATGGAACTTTTAAGTTTTCTAAATCACACGTCGTGAAAAGAATAGGTTTTTAGCCTTATTTATAGAATTTAGGTCAGCTGCTAATCTAAATCTCTCTTTTTTTCCTCTTTTGATAGAAATTTTGGGCAGATTTTACTTTCTATGTTGGATATGGTACAATTGTCTCATGCAAGCACTACCCAGAGCAGATTCAGTGTAGACTGGAGAGGAGTGTGCACATTGTCAGTACCATGATATTTTTCTGTCATGAATATTGTTTTTCTGATTTTTTGGCTTTTGCAAAAGGCCCCCCACACTCAGCTTACCTGTTCCCTAGTTGCAAATGTAGTAAATTAGTACTCTCACAGCAAATCCCATTTACTGGCATATCTTCCTCAGCTGCCATTTATCTATGTGAACTGTTCCCATTCTAGTCATAGCACAGTGGTGGTACCACTCTCATAGTATGTAACAACAAGCAGATGTAACATTAATTATTATTTGCATTACAGTTGCACCTCAAGATGCCAAAAATTGGTGCCTTCTTAGGTAGGCTTTCTATATAAATACATAACAAGGTGGTGTTTCACCCTAAATAACTGTCTAAGTAGATTAAATGGACCAAAAATGGGAAGAGGAAAGTATTGTTCCCATATTATAAATGGGGAACTGAGGCACATTTTTAAGTTAATTACCCATGGATGTTTGAGGTCAAGCTGAGAATTAAACCTGTATCTCTTGTGTTTCAGTCCAATACCTTTGCTGTAGGCTAGTGTCCTTCCAACCTGTTTGGTGACAGCATTTCTTCCACATGGGGAGTATGTGGGAAAGAAAGGGATAAAAGAACCTTTAAGCCATCCAAAATACATGCCTCAGCCCAGCAAGCAAGGAGTCCTGTGGCACTTAGACTAACAAATTTATTTATCGTATGAACTTTCATGGGAGAAAATCCTACTTCATCAGATGCTTTGAAGATGGGGGAACTTACAGAATGGGAGGAAAATAAATGCAGGGAAATGTAAGTGATGGGATCAGGTCATACTGAAACAGCAAATCAAAGCAGGTGTTAAGATTCAAACACTGGGGAACAGCATATAGAGGAAGATGAGATCAAATCACCTGCTTTAAGGAGAAAAAATCCAAAATCTCTCTCTAATCCTGAGGTGACACAATCAAATATGCAAATGAATTCTAGTTCTGCCATTTCTCTTTGAAGCCTTGATGTGTTATTCAAGTGCTTGAGCACAGCTATCAACAAATCATCAGCAGAGTGATTAGGAAGACTGAAGTGCTTAGCTACTGATTTTTTTAATGTTGTGATCTGTCAGTTTTGTGCCCATTTATTCTTTTGCATGGAGACTGTCATGATAGTCCAATATACAATACAGAGGGGCATTTCTGGCACATGATGGCATAAAGCACATTGGTGGATGAGCAGGTGAATCAGCCTTTGATGGAGAAGGTGGTTTTAGTAGGTCCTGTTCTAGTGTCTTTTGGGCAAAGTTGACAGCATGGTTTCTTGCAGGGTTTTGTGCCTGCTTTAATAGTTCTTTTGTTAGGTCTGCAGTTGCTGGTGAGTATCTGCTTAAGTTTGGGGTGGGGGGGGGTGTCTGTAAGTGGGGAGAAATCCATCTCCCAAGGCTTGAGAGAGTGAGGAATCGTCTTGTAGAATAGGCTGTAAATCCTTGACGATTTGCTGTAGAGATCTGCACTGTTCCCTCTAAGGCATGCGGCAGCGCAGCTGCACACTTGAAAAAATCCTGCCACGCAGGATTTTCCTTCCCCTACGCATGGGGCAGTTCAGGGTGGCAGCATGGCCCAGGTTGGGGCCAGGCAGTGCTGGGCTGGGCCAGCCCTGTAGCCAGGGAACAGCCAGGAGCCGGAGGCAGCAGGCCCCGGGTCCTGCAGCAAGGCCAGGAATCAGCCGGGTGCTCCTGGGCTAGGCTGAGGCTCACACCTGGACACCGCACTTGGGCGGGTCTCACCTCAGCCAGAGGAAGGGAGGGTCTGTGGGCTCGGGTCAGCCCTGCCACTCCTCCCTCCCTCCCCTCGCCTCCCTTCCTCAGAGCCTGTGGAGGCTCAGCCCCTTCCAGCTGGGGCCTGCCTGCTTGTGTGGCCAGCCCCAGCCTCCAGCCCGGGCTCCTCCATGCCGGCCAGCACCGTGGCCTCCTGCCCCCCGCCCAGCTCTTTGGCCAGGGAAGAGGGCTGGGGGAGGTGGCTGGGATGGTCAGGCAGCTGGCACAGAAAGCGTGGGGGCAGGGAGGGTGTGTGGGGAGGGGGGAGAAGGGGTCAGGATGGTGGGCTGGGGAGGGCTTGGGGGGGCTGAAAGAGGTGGCATGAAGATGGGGAGCTGGGGGATGGGGTTTAGGAGGGCTGGAATGGGGGCAGGGAGCTTAGGGAGTCGGAATTGGGGCAATTCTTCAGCTTTCTAAACAAAAGGTATGGCAAAGGGTAAGTGCCATTCATATCCTGAAGTCTGAAAATCCTCAAGTGGGAAACAGGAAGTGCATGGTGCCAAAATGTCCCTTCTATAACTAGATAAAGCTGTGGAGGTGAAAAATCTAAAATCAGTTGTATATTTCCTGAAAGCTAGTGTGGATGTTACTTAAGTGGAGTGACTGAACAGTGAGAGTGTTTGAGCATGCTAACTCTGTGCCTTCAAAGAACCTGGAACATATTTTCTCCAGAATCCTGTAAATTACAACAATTCATAACAAAACAAACAAGGAGTCCTGTGGTGCTTAAAGACTATAAAAAATATATTGATTGCAGGAGCTTTCATGGGAGAAAACCCCATTTCATCAGATGCTTTGAAGAACAATTCATAGAAATCTTAGAGATGTAATGGAGATATCAGATAAGTACTTGTTTTAAATATAGTAACAGCCAAAAGACTGGGAATCAAAGGCAGCCATGCGATTATTTTCTTCATTATGCACCCTAATCTGTCCATCAGAAGAAACCATAATGCATTGAAGTGATGTGGTATTTTGGTAGAGATTTTTCTCTTAAGTTGAAATGTAGCCCCAAAATGATGGGTCAGGTAAAGATACAAGGGACTGAAAATAGGCTTTTAAGAAATACTGTAGCCTTATCTTAAAGCAGCTAGAAGCCCATTGTTTTGATTCCAGCTGTGTTTAGCACCCTTCTTTTAGCAGCATTTTCCTGAAAAGAGATGTCTGGAATCTTTCTGATTTTTAAAATTTCAATAGAATTTACCCCTCTGGGACCATCAAGACATCTTAAATGCTGCCAGTTTCCAAAGGGGTAGCCATGTTAGTCTATTCCAGGAAAACAAAACAAAACAAGGAGTGTCCCACGAAAGCTCATGCGAAAAATAAATCTTAGTCTTTAAGTGCCACACGACTCCTTGTGCATCTTAAATGCTGTCAGTGATAATTAGCTGGCTTCCCTGTGAACTGTAACTCTGCATGTAGAACACAGGAGATGAAGGTATTAGGCAGAATTGTGACACCTAGGATCCAGATTGAATATAACTTTGGTCTTGGGTTGTTTGAAAGCCATGGATTAGTTTCTTTTGATTGTATAGCAATTTGGGTAAATTTTAAATAAATTGGGTGATTTTATTAATAAAAACAACTTTAAATAATTTATATTAATTTTTCATTGGTCTAGATTTTTCAATAATTTTTGTTGCACAAGTTTGCACACAAATTTTATTCATAAAAAGTTTTGCATACGGGTTGAAAATTTTGCACACAAGCCACCAAACCTTAGAGGGAACATTGGAGATCTGACTTGGGGATAGTAGATAATGACTAGAGGCATTCTGTTGTTGGGCTCCTGCTGTAGTAGTTGACTTCGGGATACCTGCCTGGCTCTGTCAACCTGATTCTTCACTTGTATAGATGCGTACTGCAGTTTTAAGAATGCATGACAGAGATCCAGAAGGTGTCTGTCTCTGAGGGATGGGACCAAATGTAGTTATATCTCAGCCCTTGATTCTTCCAGTATAGCGTAAAGGCATAAAGAGAATCCTAGTCACCCCCACGAGGCAAAGTTTCTGAGACACAGGCCATGAAACTCCTGATGCAGCATCCATCATTCCATTGAGGACAGTAAAAACCTGTGCTGTCATCTTTGACATTTTAATTGAAAAGAAAGCTTACACAGATTTCAACCTTAAGTAGTATGTTTATACAACTGTATACAGAGAAATAAGCTGTCAGTTCAGAGCAATCTCAGTGCTACAAGATTTGGTTTAGTAACTGAACAATTCAACGTTAGCTCACACACCTTGCCTTGTTCCTTGCCTCAATAATTTTTAGTAGAAATACTTTGCCTAGAGGCATACAGTTATTAAAAAAGAGGCTCAGCTTGCTTTTAAATTATTAGCTCATGGTAACAAGCCTGCACTGGAGAGACTGTTGGTCCTTTGTTTTTACAATTTAGCCGTAATTCGCCATCTTATTTTCAGAGACAAACTTCTGCTTTGTTTGGGAAGTTTAAAAAAAAAAATGAACAAAGACAGGAAGAATTAATCACTTTAAAAAGATGGGGGGGTTTTCCTTTTTTTTTAAACTGGAATTAAAAACTCAGTTATCTTCATATTTTTATTAAAATTTACTTGCTTAATAATAAGCGTGAATAGAATCAGAAAAGTTAATTGATACATTTATTTTCCCAAATATCTAATCTAGGGAGCTGTTGGTTCTGAGTGCTTACTGAAGTTCTCTTACCCTCTCAGCCTTCTGGAGGTGGGGAGGACCTATTTCTTCTTCCTTTTTCTCTTTTTGTGAGTTATAGCTGTTTTGTGAGGTAAAGTTCTGAAAATCAAAAACATGATTGCGCAGCTGTAAAACACAAGAAAATTTAATTGATTGGGCTGCTGGAGCAGCTGAACAGTCCAACAGCTATATTATAGCAATAGTATACCAGAAAAGCCATGACATGTTCCTTTGTCACTTTGCTGGGGGGTAAGGTTAGAGTTCTTTCAAATTGTTTAACCCTTTGACGTTGTTATTAATTGAGCCCCAGATTTTTTCAAATGACCAATAATTCTGCATGCCTAATCATTTGGATGCCCTTCTTGAGTAATCTGAAAGTCTCAAGCTTCATGTCCCAAATTAGTGGACACATTTGAAATATTTTTGCTTCAACTATTTTTAAAATTTGTTTTGAGCTAATAATGCTACATAGAATATTAAGATATTAATACACACAGTCAGTACCCTTTCTTTTCTTCCTGGATTATTAGTTTCAGTGTGACAAAATCACTTGTCTTCCTGCATGATCTTTTGGTCTCACCTGAGTGGAGAGAATGCAAAACTTTAATCAGATAAAAGATACTTACTAGTGTACTGGACATCACTGAAACATATTTTATCAAGTTTCGCTATACCCTGGTTTTTTCATACTTTTTTATTACACTGTAGGTTTTATTTAAGCTCATTCTTCATTTTGATTTCTCCAGCTTACCTTTAGTTATTCCCCCCATTTTGCTGTATTCAATTACATACAGAACAATAGCATAGTTATCATTTGTGAAAAGTTGGCAATGTATAGAACTTATTGGAAAATAGCCCCTGTTCTGAAGGGGTTTAAGTCTCAGAAACCATGCTGGCTCTCTCTTTTTTTATTATTATACTAATGGGTCAGGCAACAAGACCAAGTGAAATATTTAGAGAGAAAGAAAGATTGAAACCAGCAGTTTCTAAGACCCACAAGAGCCAAAAGGCAAATGTTAATAAGTTCTCTGAAGCTTTCAAGGACCTGCTGGTCCTTGTGCTTATGCCGAATTCCCAGAGGTTTGTAAAACATGTGTTCAGGAAATATAGGTGGTATTTATACAATTAGAGTTTCTAAAGGCAAGATTTATCATTAACTAAATCTTTAAACAGAATTTAACCCAGAGGTAGGAGTGGGTGGGGTGTGAGTGAGTGGATATTCCCGTGCGCCCCCCACCCCCCAATCCTTCAGTGGGCCCAGAATCATTTTCAGGCCAAAAGATGTAATGAGTTACTCATTGTTAAGCAGTGGAACAACAGCACACTGATGCGTCTTCATCCTTTATACAATCATGGTATAAAATTGACACCAATGGCAACACTTAACCATTTTAAACTCGCAAAATCCAAGATTTTCCAGTGGTCTAGCAGCTAGGCTCTACGCTTCTGGAACACGAGTTGTTTTTTGTTTGTTTGTTTGTTTAACGTAAATAGCAACATCCAAGAGCACCAGAAAATGGCATGCCAATAATAGAACCCCAGAACTTGCCCTGGTGTGGCTCACCATACACACAACTGGATTTTGTGGGGCCATACTTTGATCCGGGTAGGTGAGAAGGGCAGCGCTCTTAGGAAATGTTGGAGGTGTTATTCCGCAGATTGTGTTTATGAGGAAAGTAAGTATTCTTCTACATCTATCCTTGCCCTTCAGTACTCACCCATGCCATTCCTACCATTAAAATAAAAACCAAAACCCTGCAACTCTGAGGGAGAGGAGTTTCTCCTTATACTCAGTTTCTTGCATGTCAGCACAATGAATTCCATCAGTGATGTAACCTCTGTGTGATAACTATTGACCATGCCCTCAGCCTCTCACATGTTGCTGCTACAACTTCCTGTTTTCTAGCCCTGATTACAGCAACTGTGCACCACTCAAGTGCATAATTTTAAAGTGCCACTGTTAAAAATATCTTCTGGGCTTGCTGCTTTTACAATCTGAACTACCTTTCTGTGAGATCCCCCAGCCCCTGCTACGCCTGAAATCAAACACATTTCTTATTTTTATTTTTAAAGACCTTTCATAACTTGGCCTCAGTGGTTAAAGTATAATTTGATGGGTCTGGAACCCTTGTAATCTCTGGGCCCCTTCTCATATTGTCCGGGCCCTCTTCATGCACATGCGAGCCCCAGACCCGGTAGGCGTTTTTGAGCCCACCAGCTCTTCACTCACAAATGAAGCACAGCCTCAAAACCACAACATCACCCTAACCTTGTCCACTAGTGCCCACATCAGAGCCCTCTTTCTCCATGTCCTCCTCAGTCCCCATCCCCATTCCCTAAGCCCCCTGCCCCCAAATTGGCACTCCAGCCCTCCTAACCCCCACCTCCCAGCTCCCCTATCTTCACTCCACCCTGCTTAGCACCCCAACCCCCTCCATATCTCCCCACACCCTCTGTCCCTAGCCCCCACTCCAGCCCCTCAACCTCCTCCAGCCCTTCATAGTCCCCTCGACCACTATCCAGCCCCCACCAACCCCTACCCTGTCTCCTTGTCACCAAGAACTTATGTGGCACTTTTAAAGAGTGACAGATTTATTTATCGCATGAGCTTTTGTGGGAGAAAATCCCACTTCATCAGATGCTTTGAAGATGGGGGAACGTACAGAATGGGAGGAGAATAAATGCAGGGAAGTGTAAGTCGTGGGATCAGGTCTCACTGTAAGAAAATCAAATCAAATCAAATCAAATCATAGGGCTGGAAGGGACCTTGTGAGATCATCGAGTCCAACCCCCTGGGAATTGAACCCAGGACCTTCTGCATGTTAAGCAGAGGTGCTAGCCACAAATCAAGAAAAGATCATGCAATAAATAAATTTGTTAGTCTTAAGAGTACCACAGGATATCTTGTTTCCCCTGGCCAGCTTCCCTAAGTCCCCTGGGGCAAGGTGGGGGGATCTACAAGGTGGGGCTAGTAGGGTGGCCCTTGGGGTCAAGTGGAGGTCTATAGGATGAGGTGGGGGAGCTGGTGGGGTGGTCCCTAGGGGGGGGGGGGGGGGGGGGGGGGGGGGGGTGACTGGTTCGGTGCCCCCTGGGACAAGATGGAGAGGTCTGTGGGGAGTAGGAGGTGCAGACTGGTGAGAGGTTGATGAGGCAGGACAGTGGAGGTGCTGATGTGGTGGCCCCTAGAGTGAGGTGGGGTCTGTGAGGGAAGGTGGGATGGGACAGTAGGGGATGGCTGGTGGGAGTCAATGGGGCAGAGTGAGTGGGGTGGGGGGGACTGGTGGGGGTCTGTAGGGCAAAAGGGTGCTGATGGGAGGGTATATGGGGCAGGGCAGTAGGGAAGTAGTGGGAGGTCTGTGGGGTGCCTGTTGGGATGCAGGGGGTGGGGGAGTTTATGGGGGTACTGGGGGGCTTGTGGGATCCATGGGGTGGTGTGGGGAGGGGAGCAGGGAGCTGATGGGATCCATGGTGTGGTGGGGGACAGAGATCTATTGGGCGGGGTGGGGGGCACTGGTTCCCAGCCCAAGTCACTTGGCTAGTGGGCTCCAGCAGCAGGCGGCGATATGGGCACCCCCTGCCCACCCCACTCTTATCCTGTGGCCGCTGTTGGGATGCGGAGGCTGCTGGCACAGGGCTGATCCAGTCCCAGAGGAGCCACAAGGCTAAGGTGCCTGAGCCCCCTCCCCCTCCTCCTCTGTCCCAGGGGTGGAGCAGGCCAGTCCAGAGGCCAGGCTCCACTCTCCCACCCAGGTGTGGGGCAGGAGAGCAGAGCCCACCCACTGGAATGGCCTGGGGAGGGGTGGGAGTGCGGGGCCAACCTCTGGGCCATTGGGGGGGGGGACAACTGGGGGGCCCTCCATAGGCTGATGGCCCTGATAAGGGGGAGTGCACTGGAACGCTGTGCTCTGCACCCTTATTCTATTTTTAGGGGACCCAGAATGCTGGCCCCTAAAAATTGTGGGCCCCAGAATGGTGTTCCGGTGCATTCCTTCTTCCTTTAACTCCTGCTTAGCCTCACCTAAGCTAGCTGCTCTAGGAATATATTGTGACATTGGCCTCCACTTTCATTTTGCCAACTTCTCCCAGTCGGTTTCTCCCAAAGACACCACTGACCTTTTTCCACATCATCACTTATGCTAGGAGAAAACTGCCATGCAGCCACTACCTTAAAATCTCCCAAGAGTCACCTTTGCCACAATGCCTAAAAAATTGTGCTAACTGATTATGGTTAGGCAAATTCTGAAGTATATTTGTCCCTCTGCTTTTTCCCTCCTTTTCCTGCCATAACCTTGGTCTTTCAGGCTTCCCTGGTCCTGCCATTCTGTACCATCCCTCTATCTCCAATTAAAAAAAAAAATCCATTAAAGACAAAACCACCATCAGCAAAAAAGTAACCAATTAAGATTTGCAGATTCTTCATTCATTTAATTATTTTGCATCCCCAGCCTCTGTCCTTCATCTAATTTTCATCTTTTAGGCTGTAAACATACTGGGGTGAAGACCGTGACTTATATATTTGTACAGGACCACCTAATTTGGACCTTTGAAATGGTATCATAATATGCATCTACTGATGATAATAATAAAATTATACCACAGTAAAGTCCGAATTGCATGTGAAATACAAACAGAGATTTCTACTATATTGTAAAGATTTGCTTCTGTAGGTGCCAGTTTTCTTTTCTCCCGAATATAGTTCAGCTGTGCTTAACTTTGTTAACCAGAGCTCTTGTTGCTCAGAGAGTTCTGTTCTTTATGATACTGGAACCATAACATTGTTAAAGCATGAGCACTGTAGGTCAGGTAAGGTGTCTAGAAATACCTAGGGGATTCCAAAAGAGTGCATGGTGCAATGTATTTCTCCTGTGAAAGTAGTAGAATGAAAGCAAACAAACTCACACTTTTAAAGTGACCTGGCTATTGAGGATGAACCTCTGTAAAGCCCAGGCAACAATTAGGCAAGTGGAAAAATATATCACCATTAGTATGTTTCAGTAGTGGCAATGTAGGTCAAGCAATTATAGGCTATTCTTCAATACTAGAGTCAGCACTTACGGTTGGTGTTCCTTCTCATATACAATTCCTGGTGCAAATATTTCCTTTCCTGGAAGCTGGAGGCTTTATCCTTGTAGTTCATGGTGCACTTTTCAGGTACTTAAGCACCACAGATGTCCCGGGATTTGTAGGGTGCTTCAAGTTGAAGGCAGCTCAAAATTCAAATAAATAGTAACACTTGATATTGTGTAGGTCTGTTGTTCATTTGCTGATAGTTGTTTCATCCTTGTCTGATTGTTGTATCCACGTGTTGTGTCTCATCAGGTTGCTAGGGACTGGAATATGGGTAGTAATGCCTTGTGGTCAGAGTCTAGTGGGTTGGAGCCAGAGTCAGGAACCAGGAGCCAGAACAAAGAGTGGGAGCCAGGAATCAGAACTGAAGGTCAGAAGCAGGGACAGAATGCTGGGCCCAGGGTCAAGGCAGAGTCAAGAATTAGAGCAGAGGGTCAGAAAGGGGTTATCTAGAGTAAAAGAGGCAGGAGCAGATGGTTGCACAGCAATGGGTGATTAGTCTAGGAGCAGTTAGCACCCTGCTGCTGCTCGTCTTATGAGCAAATCTGCTGATGCTCCCAGCCAGTTGGGCGATTTGGATGATCAGGCAGCTTAGTTGGGACCAGCTATGTTCATTAGACTGTCTGGAGGTTAAGGTCTTAGAGCCAGGCTAGTTGCAGGCTCTTACTCTTGACAATACCCTCTCCTTTGAGGGGATCTTTCAAGAATCCCAAGGTTCAGCTTGTCAGGATGGGTTTCCTGAAACACCTGCAGCAGATCCAGGGTGTGAGTATTTTTCATTGGTTGCCACCATAGTCTGTCTGGACTACAATTCTCCCTGTCCACCAAGTACTAGAGTTTCCCTTTGATGCATCAGTATTGAAACAAATATTCCTTCTGCCCCTAAATGGTGATAGGCAGGGGTGAGGGATCACATCAGAAACAGATTTTCAGTGTGAGGCATCAGCAGAGAGACATACGTGGATCCTTAGAGGCTCAGTCACCTGTAATCTGAATGCCACTGGATTGAGCCATTCCAGAATCTTAAATTGATGTGGATACTGGTGGTCTAGTTTAGCCAGTGGGCAGCCACGTCTTGTCACCTACAGTAAGGTGGGTTTGGTGCTGGTTGGCATGGTGATTATCCTCTTAATAGATGTCAGATATTCCTTCAACTCTTGGTAAAGTTGGCAGAGGTGGGAATTTAAGTTTGCAGCAGTGGATACCAGAGACTTTGCAGGGATGTCCAGGTGAAAATAAGGATGAAACCCATAGCTGGTGAAGTAGGGGATTTGCTGGGTGGAACTGTGTGAGGCATTACTATATGCAAATTCAGTCTAGGGAAGAAGGGAAACCTCTTCATTTTGGAGATAGCTCAAAAAGACAGGAAGGTATTGCCTAACGATTTGGTTGCCCGTTCTGTTTTCCTGTTGGTGCGTGACTGCGATGAGGAGTTCTGTGTCTTGGAACCTTAGAAATTCTTACCAGAAATAGGAGACAAAATGAGAACCCCCAATTCAACACAATGCCTGTTGGTAATCCCTGGTAATGAAAAACCCTGTAAAGGTGATAGGAGGGAACATTCTAGAGGTGATAAGAGGGGATAAGGAGCGTGCCAATATTCCTTATGAACTAATGACTGTTGACTGATAGTCTCCAAGAGGCAGGCTGAGCCACAGAGAGCCTCAGCCTGTAGCTCAATTTTGGGAGACAAGACTTCTGACAATGCAGGGAGCAGAAACTGCCCATCAACAAATACGTGGATCCTGTGTGGTCAGTGTGTCATATGGAAGATGGCTGGAGGGTGTTGGGCTTGGATGAACACAAGCTGGAGGAGTTTTACATGATTATGGAGAGTGGTAAGCTCCAAGGAGCCATCTGGGGGATAACTGGTTCCAGAGGGAGAAGCAATCCATTGACAGATTCCTCCAAATCCAGAGATCTTTCCCACAGGATGGGATCATACGTGCATATTCAAAGTCCATGCCCATGAAATGACCAGAGACCCCTAAATTCTCCAGCGTTTACAGCTGGACCTCAGACGTAGTGAGTTATTGAAGTTGGAGGCAAGTCAGAGATATGTTGGGTTCTGGTTAGTGGATTCTAGATTACCAGCGGACAGCTAACAGTATTTGGTACTGGTGGGAGGGGAACCACATTGGCCTGCTCAGAGCCTTCTATTGGGGCTGGGACCTGGCTGGGATGCAGATCAGGCTTTTGCAGGACAACCTGATGTCATGTGTCCAGGCTCTCTGCAGTAGAAGCATAAGTCTGCCATTAAATGTCAATTTTTTTCTCTGCGTCGAATAGGCTGATCCAGTCTTGGTCACCTCTGCTTAACATGGAGAAGGTCCTGGGTTCAATTCCCAGGGGGTTGGACTCGATGATCTCACGAGGTCCCTTCCAGCCCTATGATTTGATTGATTGATTGATTGAATTTGCATGGACTTGGTCTGTGGGAGCAAAGACGGCATTGGCAAGCTGGAGTCAGGGATTGTCAGGACATGAGACCCAGAGCCTTGCTGTT
Source organism: Podocnemis expansa (assembly GCA_007922195.1). Classification (NCBI taxonomy): domain Eukaryota; kingdom Metazoa; phylum Chordata; order Testudines; family Podocnemididae; genus Podocnemis; species Podocnemis expansa. The sequence goes on along the minus strand of ML681964.1, from coordinate 13,522,951 downwards.
GGAAGTGCTCCATCATGTGGTTATCAATTTTAATGCACAGTTCAGTTATATCATCCAGGCTGGGAACAGAGCACTCTCTTTGTTTCCCCCACCAGCTTGTCTTTGACCTCTTTGTTGATGCTGATCTGAAAGTGGTAACATTGCACAGCCTGATTCCACTCAGTGTTTGCTACCAAGCATCAAAATTCTGCAATGAATTTGGTGATTGATTTTTTTTTGTCCCTGTATAATGTTTGGAGTACAGCCTGTGCTGTGCTCATGTGATTTGGGTCATCAAATATCATCATCATGGCTTGCCCCAAGTTTAGAGCTTGACCCAGGAGCAAACCATATTTCTCCAAGAGCTACAAAGCCAAGGCCATGGCCTCTGTGGCCAGCAAGCTAAGTCTCACTGGACATGGTCAGTGGGGAGTATTCTCGTTTGCAGCAGAAATGGACTCTGATGTGCATTCAGAAATCTGTGGAATTTGCTCCAGTTGCCATCAAACTTATCCAGCAAAAGAATCTTTAGTTCACAGGGATCCAGGTGGTATGGCTTACACCTGCAGTGCCATGTTATGTGTCTGCTGGGCTGTAACCTGATCTTCAGGTTGTGGCCCACTTTCTCCAACAGGAAGACATTTGTTTTGGTGGGATCTGTGCTAGTGGGTATCCAGACACATTTTCCTTTAATGATAGGGTTTATTGGAGGGCAGAGTTTGTGCTCAAGCTATTAACAACCAGGATGTGTGCAGTTAAGGCCTAGAGCTGGAGCAGCGGCAGTCATGCCTAGTGGTCAGAGCCAGGTTTGGGTGTTAGTGCAAAGGGTCAGAAACCAGGTGCCAGAGCCAGGAATCAGACCCAAAGGTCAGAACCAGGTTATCTGGAGTAAGGATGGGGTAGATGCAGGATTGGGTCTGAGTCAGGAGTGAGGCTGGAACAAGGCTGAAATGGATGCTAACATACAGTAGATGTAAATGAGTGTTTTGAGCAGCCAGTGCTCTGCTACTACCACTGGCCTTAAGAGCAGACTTGCTGATCTTCTCAGCCGAACAGCCAGCTCAGAAGGGTCCTAGTTACACACAGCAGGAAAAAGGCTGATTGTGGCTCCTTATTCCTGGCACACGTACATAAAATATAAGCCCCTTGGGTGGTACCTAACGTGATCCCTAATTGGGCCTGCTAGGCACTGCAGCAATGCAAATAATAATGAACATTGGCTATCATTTGAATCTGAGTGAAAAGGTGCAGGATGGGAAATATCAGAGTTCAAATTATATGATCTGGAGCTCTGCCACAAACTAGAAAATATATTTGTGCTGTGCTCTTGTCTGCTTTGGTCCTGCTGTGTTTAAACCTGTGAGTATCTAAGCTTAGGTGGCTGAAAATAACCTAGTGACCTCAGATAGAAATATCTGTGAACTGAGAAGGATGAGGCTAGCGTTAAGAGAAGGGGTCCTTATGAGCAAAGCATGTGGTTACAAAACAATAAAGAACTGGTTCAAATAGGATTCCCATTACTGAAGGCAGAATGCATCATGTTGGGAAGAAGTTCTTGGAAAACTATGTGCTGTGTTGCATTTGACATGCTGTTGGAGTTAACTTTATTTTAGCGGATTCATATCACCCCTGAGCATGATGCATTAAAGTTAGAGATTGGAAATTCTCCATTCGTCTCACTTATGGCTAGATTTTCAGAACAGTTGAGCACTCACAAATCCTGTAGAAGTCAAACAGCTGTGAGTGCTTAATATCTTTGAAAATTAGGTCTAATTAGAGTCTGAACTAGTATGTTGCTTTCTCGACAGAGCTGTTCCTTATTTGCAGGCCATTTGTTTGAGAAACCTATTTACTAGAGTACAAAACAACTTGTGCTAAAGGCCTAAAACCTTCGAGTCAACAGCACTGACCGTCAGGTCAAGGGGCTGTACATCATCTTTAGCATTTTATCAAGAATTCAGAGATGGGAGGGGAACAGAGGACAGTGTGCACATTAAAATGGTAATACTTGTCTGTCATAGAATCATAGAAACTGGAAGGAACCATGAAAAGTCATCGAATCCAGGGTGTGTGAGAGAGAGAGAGAGAGAGAATATCTTGTTTCCAGTGTGAGTACTGGCTAGTGTCAAACTCCCCTAATATAGAACTGAGTCTGGCATGTGTTCATTATGCAACATTTTTATTGGGGGCGAGAGTGGTGTAGACTTTTTGACAAAGAGAATCAGCCTTGAAATACACAATTTCTGATTGTACCTCAGAGTTGGGAAAGATTGTATTTGGGGGAAGGGCCAGCAGGAGCTGTGGCGGGGGGGGGAGGGGGGTAGAACCATAGGAGCAGTAAGATGTTTTAAAAAAAAAAAACTTTCAGTAAGCATATGCAGACCCCCAAAGCTAAGCTGCATGAAAGGTGAGACTGGATACAGCGAGGTAGCTTATTTGCCATTTCAATAAATACAAATAATTCCCTTTTGCCTAAGTCCCATATTCCCAGGCTCATTAAATCAATTTCAGAATTTTTTTTGGCTCTGGAACATATAAGCAGAACTCAAACCATGCAGTCCCTGGAGGATCACTAGCATAAATTGCATGGGTCAGGCCAGAATAAGTTTCTGTCAAACAGCCCAACACCTAAGGTTATTATAAAGCTGGTGAGTTGTACAAAAAGCTTGTATATGGGACTGCGTGTATGAAAGAGCAGTGGGGCCGGGGGACGACAAGCCATGCGATGGTACTTGTTTCACTTCAGTTATATTGAGAATCAACTGATAATTTATTTAATAGGATTCTTCTTTGAGCCCACAGAGGCTCACAAAAGTTAAAATGGAAAATCCTTTCAGGTCATGCAGTCTGTACAGCTTTCTACCAGATTGTATCCTAGAATAAATAGGCTCAGTTGGAGGGGGTGGCTTCTATCGCTTGGAGACGACTCCAGTCTAAGAAACCCAAATAAAGATCTGTTTTTCCCAATATTCAACCTAATTTTTCTCATTTTTAGTTTTAGCTCTCTACTCTTAACCTCCAGTCACACCCTACATAACTCCATCCTTGACTCATGAGTTAAGCTCACTGATGCTGGTAGCAACTGCATTCCAGGAAGTGGACAGAATTCAGACCCTGGGGGTATAAGGCACTTATTCCCTCTTTCAGGAGTAGGGAGATTTAAACTGCAGCCTGATCTCTCATAGGGGCCCCAATGCTCATGGATAACCAGTGGCTGAGCTGAACTGTGCTTGTCCCAAGTACTGCAGTTATGACTTCCAACTCCTTGGCAAGAGCAGCCCACTTTAGGGGCTGTAGTGGCTGACTTTCGACCTGTCAGGGTGCTCATTTCAGGACTGAATTACACCTTTGAAATGGAGAGGCTTTATTCATCCTCTGCACTTACAAATTGCTTACGCAAATTGTAGATCAGTCCCTCCAGCTTCCTAATTATTTACATCCTCTTCTTATGCCTTCCAGTGCCTTCCTTGGTATCTAACTGCTCATGAATTGAACAATTACTGCAAGCGCATACTGGTTCGTGGTGCTCTCTCTGCGACAAAATGAAAAAGTGTATTGTCCATATTTGCCGCTGGATTGGCTGTAGTCTTTCCTGATTTTTGAAAATAAGCACTATGTTTGCTTTTCTCCAAGCTTCTGGCAACTCACTGCTTTTCCATGACTTTTCAAAGAAGCTGTAAAACTTGCTAACACACACCCAAGGCTGCATGTTTTCTGGACTGCCCGATTTTGTCTTCAGATTGCTCACTTTCCCTCTTTTTTTTTTTTTAAGGGAATCATTACTTCTGAAATATTTTTCTTCTTAGAGGCAGCTATTAAAAAGTAGTTCACTATCCCAGCTATTTTTTAATCCGTTCATGTAATGATCTTCATTTGTTAATGGGTCTGCTTTCCCTCTGGTATTTATTTTGCCCTGGTATATTTGTAAAAGTTCTTCTTAATTCTTCAGTGCCTTCTACTAACATTAATTCATTCTGCTTTTAAAACTTTTTTTCTTACATGACCCTTATTTTGGCTTTGTCTATTCCCATTTTTCCCATTTTAAGTGTCATGAGTGACGTGCTGATAAATAAATGAAGACTGAAGGAGGGAGTGGGGTTTATAGCAGAAGATATGTTTCTATACACAGCAGTGAAAAATGTTCACATTAAAATAACTTACAGGTGACAAGATTTCAGTATTAATTTGTGCATGTTTAAATAGCTATCCTGCACTGTTTTGTGTCTGTGAACAGAATTTATAACAGTGCAGTGACTATAGAATGTCAGTCAAACTTGCCTTGAAATAAAGCAAATTAGGACAGTCACTAAGATATAGCAAAAGAAATCAGGCTTGGATTTTACTTGCTCTTTCCTTAATACTTTGTTATATGGCTCTACAGACAGAGACGCACATAGTTCTACATAATTGTACTATATAATTTATGTTCTACATAACAATATATATGTTCTACATAATATGTAAACAATATATGCATAATAGGTACACAATATTTATGTTCTACAGACTGGGGCACACAGTTATACATAATTGTCTACCACTGTTTGTGATAGTGATGTCTGAGGCTAAAGAACTTGCTGACAGTGACAACATTTTTTCCTTTTCTCTTAGGCCTGTCCCAGGTTCTCTGTCTTCACTACTACACCTACACAACCGACAAAGACAGCCCATGCCTGCCTCTATGCCTGGCACCCTGCCCAATCCTACCATGCCTGGATCTTCTGCAGTGCTAATGCCAGTAAGTTTTATTGTATCAGGCACGATCAGAGGCAAAGATTTGCCTCAGTCTACATGTGAAAGTGAAGTGATCTAAAATAGCGAATCCAGAATGTTGTGTAATGTCACTTTCTGCCAGTTTTATACAGATGTAACTCAATTAAGTTCAGAAGAGCAATTCCTGATTTGAACCTTTTATGTAATTCTAGAATCAAGTCCTTATTCTTTATTAGAGTTTTGGGTCCTGATAATGGTCTGTCTTACTGATCTAAATCAACAGTATCTACCTTGAAGGCAATGGAGTTCCATAATTGTTAAATCCGAATAGGGCCTTTACTGGAGAAAATCACATGCATGACGCCAGCATAATCTAAAAATAGTCATTCGTTTCATGTGAGGAGGTCAGTCAATAGGAAATAGAAGTCATTTATTTTTCATCCCCAGTGATCAGTCATTTGCCCAAGATGCAGACCCAGTCATACATGGTTGTTCTTGCTCTTAGCTCCCAATGCCCTCACTTATTTCCTCACAGGAGGTGTGTCACCCTGTGCAAGATGCAGTCCCTACTTTTCAAAGTATTTTAACAGCCCTGATAATACAAAACTTTTGGGAAATAAAAGGCAGAAATGAGTGGGTGGAAGGTTACAATAATTAAATAAAACACTTCACTGTACTGGATGTATTCGTTTTGCGAGGCTGTCTGAGAGCTAATGTTTGTATTGTTCCTAAAATAAAAGTATATTTCTTCACTTCTTGGAGCAAAAAACATGCTATTAGTTCTGTGTACAGTGAGACAATGGGTTTGATTCACCCTGCAGGTTTGGACTCTCTTTGGGTGAAATCTTCCAGAAATGAGTGTGGCAGCAGAACCCAGAACAGAAGTGGCTTCTTTTAGGCAGTCTTCCTGCCCCAGCTGGGGTGAATATCCCTTTAAAATACAGCTTATCTTCAAGTTCAGTGGGGGATGCAAATTGCTCCCTGTCTACCCATAGGAATAAAACCAATCACCTGTTGCTAAATGGGGAAAAAAAAATTGAATCCTACCACATCTTTTTTCACTGAAAACATTAGAGAGATGCAGGTTTAATCAGTAAATTCTCCTTGTTTCCAATTGCCTTTTGAATTTATCAAGGTACCATTGTAGAGTGAATTTAGCTTGCATAAAAAGCTAAAAGTCAGTCGGGTGTTTTTGTTTTGTTTAGCTGAGTCACTCACATTCCAAAGTTTCACTACTGTGACATGGGACATATGGAAAAATCCCCTTGGCTGAAGAGTCCCAGAGAAGAGAAATGAACACAATTCATGTTCTCTACGTTCTAGGTCACAGATTTTTTTTTTTTTTTAATGTTTGCAACCAGCTAAGCTGGGCTACAGTGACGACAGAAGCCACCATTTTATACAGCGATGCTTTTAAAATCACTTAGCTCAGAGTGGTGTTATATTACGGGGGGGGTCATAACCCCCCCCCCCCAAGGCATTTTTAATGGCTCTTGAAAACAGCATTTGTAGGACAGATTTGGAGACCAAGGAAATATAGGCAATTAACAATACATTTTTTTTTGAGGGGTGACTCAAAGAAATAAAGGTTGGTCTCTTTGAAGACAAACTGAACCTGTATACTTGAAAATGTCCCTAGACTTTGTGACAGTGCCTAATTTCTTTCTTTATTTCTTGTTTCTTCCTTTTAAAGATGGAGCGACAGATGTCAGTGAACTCTAGTATCATGGGGATGCAAGGTCCCAACCTCAATAACCCGTGTGCGTCACCCCAAATCACTCCAATGCATTCAGAAGCCAAAATGGTAAAAAGAAACAATTGCAAAAATCCTTTTTTGTATTGTTTTTACACAGCTGCTACCTAGAGCAGTGGAGGCTCTAGACAGGTATTGTTTACCTTATTCTCAGTCATGAATCATATGATCTTTATCCATGCCTGTAACTGGCTATCAGCAGACATGTACTTTTAGATCTTACCAGTCTCCACTGAGTCTGTGTGAGATGGATTGAAGAGAGTGGACCATCTGGCCCTTACCATGTTTTAATAGGAATTTTGGTGCTGCTGAGTGAAAAATCAGCTCAGTGGCTGGCTCTTTGGTGGTGTCTGCCACTTGGGTTAAATAAATTGTAGGTAAAGAAACATTAAAGTAAAGGGAGGCTGGCATGGTGAGTGTGCATACTATCTGCTACATATTTCCAGGTGGGCTTGTGGCATGCAGGGGTGATGTGAGAGAAAAGTGTTAGAAGCACGTATTGAACTGTGCTTGTAAAATCAGGACTACTTTCTTTTCTGGAGTGCAGCTGATGAGGTTAGTGCAGATGACAGAGTGATAAGTAGGACAAAAATGTGGTAGAATTTGAAATGACATTGTTACCTCTAATCCGTGCTTAATATGTGCCAGCACTTGCTAGGGCTGAGTCTGGTACCTCTAGACTTGGCCTTTTATAGCCCTGACACTTCTAGAGTTGCCGTATCAGTTTTGAATGTAAGAAAAATTGCTTCATCTCCAGTACTTCTTTCATTACACATTAAACACGGCTTCGAATATTTCCTGACGTTATTATGATGTGTGTATTGTGCACTCAGATCTCCCCTGTAGTATGCAGAGGATTTATCTGTGTAAATGCCATTAGCATTGGATTTATAAGTCCCTTCTTCCCATGCACCCACTTTCAGAGGAACATATGGTAATAATACCTGGTAGCTGTGCCCATCAGTATGTACCAAGTTCCAAAGGGGCAGCAGCGTTAGTCTAGTTCAGTAAAACAAACACATTGAAACATTCATGTTTTATTTTAGTTTTGTAATGATTGTTGGATGGCAGCTATAAGTTTAAAGTCACAGCTTGCCAGATTCAATATGTGGGTCCATTTCAAGATACTGTGGGCCTGATTGTCCTCTCATCCCCACGTAAACTGGAAATGAGCACCTTGGCATTAGTAGATTTGCACCAGTACAAAAACTATAACACATAAGAGAGGAAACTCAGGCCCTGAAGTTAAGTATCTCATATAGCCTTCAAGCACCACATGCTTATATTTCCTAGTTTAATTAGTAGATAGAGTGTCCATTTGTAAAATGATAGTCCTTTATCCCAAGGAAAAGATTGGTTTGTCAGTATACACAGTATATGCAAGAAAGCTGCTGTGTATACAGAGTAGGACCAGAAAACATACATGGTTTTCCTGTCTCTATTTTCTCAGCCCTGATAAGTCATGCATTCACCTCACTGTTATTTTGGGTTAGGCTGTTAACCCAAGCTTTATTAACACCCCATCTACAACCACACTCTGTAAACATGCAGCCAGAAGAACAGATGTAGCCAAATATGCTGGCTACTTCAGCCAAGCAAAATCTGTGGTCGAAAGTTCTCTCTGTGCCACACCATAACAGTGACATGCCAAATGGCAACAGCATCTGCAGCAGAGCTTGTTAAATCTTTTTGGAGTAGGCATGTGTTTTTTCAACCAAGCAATGTTAAGCCAAACCAAATACTCCTTGGCTGAATAAATCCATGACTGGCATCTGTTTTGGAGACTGAAGTTTCTGCCCACCCCCATTCCTCTCCTGCCTTCCTCTTTTTTTCCACTGGCATTTTGAGGCCACTTCAAAACAAAATTAAATTATTAGTTCATATGGTGAGAACTGTGTGCTATAATATCTGAAAGTACTCTTTAAAGCATTCCATACTTTAATCTGAAGAAACTTGTTTTGTCCCAAACTCTAATATATATTAAGGGATTGCTCTGTGAGAGTTTCCCCAGTCTGAGTTGATACCTGAGTTAGTATCAGTTCCTTCCAAGATATTACAAAACAAAATGCTGCCAAGACAACTGCAGATAACTCTTTTCCTTATTTCTGTGGCCCTCCCCATTAGAAAAACATCAGCACAGGTATTAACCAGTAGAGCAGAGGCACCAATTACAGCCCATGATCTTTCCGTTTTGAAAACTTACTTTTTTTTAAGTATTTGACATTATGTATTTATATTGTATGTTGCAGTGAACATAAGATAAAATACACAGATAACATCCCTCTTCAAAAATATAGTCAAGGAAGAAAATGAAATATTTAGGAACATTCCTTATGATTGTTAATGAATTGACAATCTGCATTTTAGCTTCTGTCTTCTTCACTGTTGACGTGTTTGTTCTTTATTAGTGACCATTGCAATTTTCTTCCTGTTCTAAGATGAAGTCAGTGGAAGAGGAGAGCACTTAGCATCTCCCAGAATCGAGTCTTATGTTAGGAATTAATTTCAGATTTCTTTACAATTTGTTAATGTTATCAGTGATGTATCCAACTTTACCTATGTGCCATTTTGATGGCTGAACTCTGTGTGTTATATACATATCACATACTATATGAAAGTCAATCAAGCAGCCTAGTGACTGAAGAAGTGCTAGTGGCTGGGCCTGATCCAATGGCTACTGAAATCAATTGCAGTTGGATCAGCACTCTCCATACATCTACGCAGTTGGCTGTTTACCCCTCAACATGAAGAAGTGCAGAGTATATTCCACTGTAGACTCCTCTTTGAATATGAGATATTGATGCAATGCAAAATCCCTTTTGCCTTATGTGGGACTAGTAGATTTTACCTCATGGTTTAGACATAACTATGTTTAGGTGTCTCAGTGATCACCTTACTCCCATTGACTAAATGGTCATAAATTGTCACACTGTAGACATATGGCATAGATGGAGACTTTGCAACATAGATGGCAGGATCTAAAGAACTTTGCCATAATAACTTGTCTGAAGTCAGTTTGTTGTGGAAACAGAGGCAAGCATATGACTTTTTAAATCAGCTTCTTCTTCCTGCCATTTAGAGGGAGCAAAATCCAGTGCCCCAATGTTACTTTTTTAAAACAGAGCTTCTTTGCGTTAAAATATATTGCATGAAATATTAATCTGTTCTAGCTAATAAGCCAAATGGATTTAAGTTGTAATCACACAACTTTACAGTTTATTTTATAATGTGTTCCCTCATAATATTACATACTACATTATAACTATCTCAGCTCATGAATGAATGACTGTCTAAATCAATATTGCTTTCTTGTCAGATCCCCTTCCTCTCCAGCAAGCACTGATGTTATATACTTCCCCCTTTTCCTGAAGTAATATTGTCTTTACAATTGCTAGGTAAAAATGCAGTAAGCATATGAACATGTGCCTATACACACTTGAAGTATTATGGACCTTGAATTGCCAGCATTGCTTTTACAGTCACATTCTTCCCTGCTCATGTACTATACCTGCCACTAGCTGAGTCTGCAACTTCAGAGACTGTCATAGACAAACCTTTGCATAGCTCTGGTGCTGATATTTTGAGAACCATTAAGGTCAGAAATTAGTAGTATGTACAGTCCTATTTGCCATCTGAAAATCAGATTTCTAAGAATTGAACTCCAACTTAATTTAGGTAGTTGCTATCACAAGAAATCATAGAGCTGGAACTAGTACTTTGTACTGTATGAAAACTTAGAATGCAAAGTTCCAAGTGATGCAAAGCATAATCTCTAACTCTGCAACTTTACTAGAATATTTGCTGGTAAAATCATGCCAGAATTGAAGTAGATAGAGGATAAAGAAAAGTTGAAACTCGGAGGATCCTGATTTTAAAATGATTTTTTTCAGTATTTTCATATTAAATGTTGCTTGAAAAACATCTTAATGGCTTTACCAAACCAAAAAATAATGTACTGTTTGTTCCCATACTGTGCCTCCCTCTGCTGGTGGAATCTAGGAGGGGCAAGTGGGCTTCAAAAGCCCGAGATCTACTTACTTACTGCCCAAGCTCAACTTCAAAGCTATTTTTACATTACTAGCATGAGTTCTGTTAGCCTGAGTCTGTTGACCCGTGCTGGGAGACTCATGCTTGCAGGTTGTATAGACATGCCTTCAGTCTCCTCTTTTTTCTTTCTTTTTTTTTTAAATAAGTTTCTTATTATGTTTATGGAGTATGCATATTGAGCTTTGTGTAAGCATTAGTGCACTTCAAGCATTAGAAGGGCAAACACTAATGATATAAAAAGTTACATGATATTTTTAGCAGAAGGAAAAGTTTGTATATAATATAATGGAAAATGAAAATCCAAGAAGTCCATAATGAACATGTTTCTAATTATAACGGCAATACTAATCATATTAACTGGGCCTGGTATGATTTATCTAGAAATCTTTCAGAATTTTAGGGAAAGAGAAGGACATAAATTGTGACTCTCAGATATGGAAAGCATTACAGAACTTTTGCATTTTAGAGCTGTGATTTCAAAGCCATCAAAAGTTTGAATATCCGCTTCTCAGTGCAATTAA
>ML681964.1:13470845-13511928 GCA_007922195.1 Podocnemis expansa | reverse complement strand
GCTACTCTTGAACATGGAAACAAGAACTCCTTATGATATCTGTAGCATCTTGGGACACAGCTGGTCTCTTGAATTGTTTCAAAAGAAAAGCAAAGCAAGATACAAATACTGGCCTCAGCACTGTAACTTTTCCAGGTGTGAGTTTGACATGAGGAGTACCTGCAGAAACAGACGTACTAAAGTTCTAGTTTCACTGTTAACGTGCCATAGCACAGCAGAAATATTGGAAAAAAATAGTTGAATAAATTAGTAGATTCTTGCACTTTAAAGTTGAACCCACTAGGACTAAAATTGCCTTAGTAGACCAATAAAAACACTTTCAGGAACGTAAACATTTCTAAGCACTGGCACAGGATCAGTAATTGGAAAGAAAAATGTTTTCTTTCTGCCAAGCCTTCAACAACAATTTATCACATGCCCACTCAGAATCTAGCAGAGAAAGCAAAACAGGACGAAACAGCAATGTAAAATGTTTTGCTTTATAGAAAGATCCTCTCATGAACTATTACATGGCACTTTTTCAAGGCAGTTCATGGGTTAAGAAGTGCAGTTGTTAATGTGAGTTGTACATTTAATTGCTCACTGCCTTTATTAAAGATATAACATTATATGATGTTGCATTTTAAACTGTGAAAAGCAAACTTTTCAATGTGATATTATCCTAGTGTTTCAAAAGTTTTACAGTCAAAATTCAGTAGTGTTTTCTGTAGGTGGTATGAATGCCTTGCCTTGGAATATTTAACAATATGGGTAATATAGAAGTATGGCTAAAGCTAGCCCCATTTTATTTTGTGTACTGAAATGAGACCCTATACCCAACATGCTTAAATACTGTATTATTGAACTAAAGTCATTAGAAATTAATTCTTCTTAAGCTCTCAGTAGCTTGACATGTAAAGCAAAGGAAGAGCCACTTTAGTTAGTCATATAGGCTATGAATACATGTTGAATATTTAGTATCACTTTTATCAAGTGTGCACAAAGTATTGCAGCCACAACTTGTAGTGACTGAACATTTTTCTTTCTTTGTGTCACTTTATCTGTAATGATCTTATTGACTATTTGATTGCAAAAGCCTGTTTTTTATTATGATGTTCACCTTCATTCAGCTGGATGTTATTCAGCCAATCTGCCTCCCCCCATAACCAGCTACCCTCCCTCTCCCTTTTTCCCCTCTCTCGACCCCATCTGTTTTCTCAGAGGATTTACTGTCTTTGCAGATTTGTTTCTCATTCTCCTTCTTTCAGTGTCCACCCTGCTTTTGTAACCATAGCAATAAATGAAATACAATCCCAATATTTGCGTGCTGTAGCTATCATCAAGCCAAACACATGTGCTGCTGGATCTTGTTTTCATGTTTGTTGTAAGATTCTAAAGAGTTATGTCAGATGCATCTGTGTACATAGACAGCAGTAGTCTGGTTCAGAGGTCTCCCTTTCAGACAAGGGTCTGTTCATGTAAACTCATATACTGTATGTGTCTGTGGGAATCAGTGCAAATAAAAGCAGCTCCTTGTGTCAGTGAAGCCAGGAAAAAAGGAAATTATAAAAAAAAAAATTGTTGTGTTACAGGGAAGTTCTGCCTCACAAAGATATATTTCAGTCTTTTGCTTGGAATTTATTCAGCTTTCACTTTCCAAGATTTTTGCAGGAGCCACTAATAATGGAAGCTGTTTTGCACTTTGGTCAGGTTTGCTGAAGTTTGGCATTTGCTTGGGATGTACAGTAAAGTCTCCCCACAACAGAAATGCTCTGAGGCCAGGGGAAGGTATTTAATACAACATGAACAGCTCCAGATTTTGTCAGTCCAGGAAACTTATTGCACTGACAACAAATCCTCATGTTAAACAGCAAGTTAGAAAACACTTGTCACTACATACAGGTACTAGGCTTTTCTTCTTATGGGTTACCTTCTCTTTTCTCTACATATTATTAATTAGGTACATTGTGTACATATAGCATTTTACATTTTCAGAGTTCTACACATACATTAATTTTCATTTTGGGTAATTAAGATTTGTTGCAATGTTACAGTTTAGGAGGTGGATTGAGTTTTCTAGGGATACACAGCTTGTCAGTGGTAGAGGTAAGATGGAGGGGAAAAAGATATTTTCTGGCTTCTAACTCTGAGCTCTGTCCATCAGACTCTGCTGTTCCTCTTTGGATAGAATTGACTTACAGTCATTGCACAAGTTACATATTTCACCAGTGGAGTTGGGTTTAGGAGGCTGTTTACACAGCCAGTTCTGAAGTGGATTTGGGGGTCAAAGCCAAATGTAGGCAGGGATTTGTTTGGATTCAGTAGTACCAAAATCTTCCGAACTACTTTCATGACTTTTTGGCTCAAATTTACAGATGCTACAGATTTTCTCTTACTGTGAGATTTGTCACCTTCTGTAATGAAAGTTTTGTGAGATTAGATTTCCTAATATTCTGGGTTCCACCATTTTCTATTGAAATCTCATGAGAGCACCTATTTTCATAAGGTTTCAGAGACATCCAAACCAGGTCTGGAAAAGAGTTTCCTTCCTGTTTTGAATGTAACACAAATCAGAAATTGCAGGGGTATGGGCAGAAGAGGAGGGTATTAGGATCCAAGGATTCAGATCCAGCTTCCCTGACCTCTGCAATATAAAAGTATTTCATATTTGAGGGGGTTTTTTAAAGAAATAACAGGAGTTTTTTAATGTGAATATCTGTGATAATTTCTTTAGGCACCAAGAATGTAATTAATCGATCCCAGTATGATGATAGGATTTACAAATATACGCCCCCATCCCACAGTGAGCTCTACAAAGGCTCAGAATCAACCTTAATGAAGCTTATTTAAAATCAAGGGTCATACTTCAAATACAGCTTAGAAACTGAGTTAAGTTTGAAGAGACATTCAGACATTTCTACCCCTCTTTAGTATGATTCATTTAAATATGGACAGTGACACTTTCTAGAAGTGAAAGAGTTACAGACAGTCCTCCAGATGTTCAGTAGGCCAGCTTTTCTCATTTACGTTCAGCTAGTTATCAAGGAGGTAATTTAAAATGCGTTGGACAAACTAAGTCCCCCACCCTGGAAACACTTACGTAGCAAACTTTACTGTGCTACACTTGCTGTTTTGACTAGCAAAACATTGGCTTATTAAATGTTTATCTGAGCTTTTAGCATATGAAGTGCCATGAAAAATGTTTTCAAATGTGCATTTCAAGCAGACTACACAGGATACGGCACAGATAACTACATCCTCTACATTATGTATCCCACCTGTAGTAAAACTTATTTCACTGCATAGCTCTGTGAGAGCTAAAGTGTGACTTAGAGAATTCTAATGACACCGTGACCAACAGCTATTCTCTCATCATTATTAGGGATGTTTTATTAGCATGCAAGGGTCTGTAGCCTTGGTTAGTTGCTCTTCTGTCATGGTAAAGACAGCTACAATTTGCTTCATTTCATATAATTAGCTGGTGTCTTGTACACTGGAAGATAGCTTTATTAGATGGATCGTTAGATACTATTAGTGGGGATGTACTTTCATGGATAATTGAGTTCCACCTCTTAGATATTCATTCATCCAAGTGAAGGGATGCTATCAGGTATAATTCAGCCCCAAATTTATGTTGTGTTTAGAATAAGATGTCACAAAAACTGAGACAAATAGAAAAACTTGCATCAATTTTATTTTTCAGTCCCAAGAAACAGTTTAGGGACAAAAAACACCACCATTTCCTGGTAACAGGGTAAGCCAAACACTACAACACTGGTTTTGCTTCAGAGTTTGCTTTGAAACTGCTTTGAGACTAGTTTGTTTTCAATTACATTTTTTTTATTCTGCCAGTTTTGGTAATCTCAGAAGATATTACTGCCATGGTAAGGAGTTTTTTTTTTTTCTTTTTTAAAAAAAAAATATGGTCCAGATCCTCAGCTGCAGGAAAGTTTTTATCTTCCTTGACTTCAGTGGAGCTATGCTGATTTACCTCAACTGAGGACAGGCTCATGTTTTTAAGGTCCCTGCAGTTGACTGGGAAAGAATCCTGGAGCCTCTCAACATAAAGAACCAGAGGATACAGCCCTAGACGCACACGGAGAAGTGCAGAACAATGAGAAAACAGTAACACGGGTATGTTTTTGCTGTGGTACCCCTGATACCTGGACTAGGTTAATTCAGGTGCTCAGACCCAATACCAAACAGCTGGGTTAACTGTTCAGTGAAGATGTCCTTGACTCTGTTCTAACTGGTTTAACAAACTTTAAGAGGATTAAAAAATTGAACTTTATTGTTTTTGGTGGTGTCACTTTGCTTAGCTATCTTCATGCATTGATATTTTATCCTCTCTTGCATCAATATTATTTGACTATACAAATTTCAGCATTATTTTATATATTTATTTGTTACATGATCTTTCAAAATAAAAATTCCTTTCTGTAATTCTAAATAGATAATCAAAAGATTTAAAAATTTATCTGTGATTTTGGACAGTTACAGAAAATATTTGTGTCTTGTGCGGCAGGTATTTGTATCAATGAGTGATGATTCTGAGCCAAAAGTTACTAGCTCTTTCTCTGAAACCTTTGGATAAGTCAGGCTGTTAAATCTAAGCCATATTATTTCGGAATGTTCCAGTTAGCCTAAAAGCCATCTCTTGCTATACACAAGTGCATTCTTCGTTCTTCATCTGGAAATACGTATGTAATCCAGTGCTGCTTTTCAAGATTGCAAGAAATATTGCAATATTTTTATTATGGTATTTCAGTTCACACGTGCACTAATGTGAAAAGTTTAGTAATGGCATAGCCTCAGGATGGCCCTCAAGTGCCAAGGTTACACATGAAGCCTGGTGGGATCAAACAAACGTTTAAATATGTACTAAAGCCTAAAATAGTCTTTACTAGACTTGAACAAATTATTTTAAATTATATAAATATTTTTAATATGTCTGGCTTCTGACAAAACACTACTATATACCAAAGTATGACATTAGCTGCCCTGTGCCAGCTTTTCACATTTTTTTCCTACATACTTAGCATCATTGTTGGTTTAGACTAGAGCCTGCTTCTTGAACTGTATGTGGTTGAGCAAAAATGTTTGAGAAGATAGACCTAGATTGTGCTATTAGTGGAGAGACAGACTTCATTAAGACAAGGTTCCAAATGAGTTTTATTCTTGCTGCCAGCTTAGTGTTATGTACAGAGATATCTGTGAAGAGTGTGAAGTTCAAATTTTCTTTTTGATCTGATGAGCTTTTACAGCCGTTCTGTAGGTTGGTCTAGTATGTCTGTGTGAGCAAGAACTGAGTGCATATTTGGGTTCCCTCAAGTCAAAGAAACATCTTTATCTCATTTCATAATTAGAATGAACACAGTCTCCCTGGATTCTGTTAGCTAGGCTGTCATGTTAAAACCATGACTTAATAACTGGAGGTAATAAAAAGGGGGAATTCTCAAAGCTTCCTTTTTAACAGATGACAGAGTTTTGAGGTTTAAAAAACATGAATAAATTGAAGAGCTGTGTGATTTTCTTCAGCAAAGTCTCTTGGTCAAATGACTGCTTTTATGTTTTTCTTTTCCGGAATAAATTATTCCTTCTGTTTCTGCTGCTCTGTCTTAACCTATATAAACAGTCTTATCTCTGTCTTTTTATTTATCTGTACATTATTTTATCTTCTATTAAGAAAGCATTCAAATTTAATGAAATACTTTAGAATGTTGAAGATCAATAAATAACTGAAAAGCTAAAAGGTATTACCCAAAACTCACTTATTTACTATCTGTCAGTGGTGACTACCATTTACATAAACAATGGGCAATTTGTTCTGGTGCACCAAGTTTCAGTGAACAGCCTATCTTCCAAATGGTGTTAGTGGTGGATTAATTTGACAGGAAGCTTGATCTAAGTAGTGTTTGCATTAGAAAGTTGAATAAAGGATTCCCAGGGGGAGACGAAGGATTATGCAGATAACTTGTGGATATATCCATCAGCATAGAGAGGATTCATATAGGAGGCTTTCTGCTTCCGTGATGAAACTAACATTTATGGAGACATTCAAAAACATTGGGATCTGTGACTTTAGAAGATCATGTAAACTGTTCCATTTTAAAACATTAAGAATTAAATGTGTTTGTTTCTAATATTAGAAGATTCTGGATGTCATTATATAAATCTCATTATATTTAGCAGTTACCTAATGCTGGCCCTCCAAAAGCTCCACATAAAATATCTTTGCATAGAGGAACTTTGGCAATCCAGGGGAGAGGAAATGCAGACATGGGACACATGTGCTGTCTAGCCTTGGTCAGTGCTACAGCCCATATGGTAGCTGTAGTAGCATCTCAGTTATGGTCCATACTTCCTTAATTATAGAGTGCTTTTGTAATCTGGTGCAATGTGCAGTTTTCACTTCCATTTCCTCAGCCCACCCGATTTTCTGCAATGAAACTAATCATGGAGCATGACACCACAATTGCGTAGAGAGTTGCGGAGAACTCAAAAAGCAGAAATAAGGCACTTCTGCTAAAGTTAGGTCTCTTGGCATGAAGGACTCTAGGGGCCACCAGGCGTAGGTCCTAAATCCTTTTAACCAGGGGCAGATTTATTGCATAAGGAAAAGAACTGCATGCTGAGAACCCCAGCTCCTAGTGTCATGTGGTCACATCAGAATCTATTTTCATATAAAAAATGAGTGCATTCTTGCTCTTTGGGCTATGTTGGAAAGTTCAAAGTCATGACCTTAGTGTAATCAATGCAGTGTTATCTACTTGAATTTGCAGACAGCCTGAACCCATAGTTCTGGGAGGTATAATCAGTCAAACATATCTCAAGGGGATGTTAATTCCAAAGCCTATTGCTTGGTTTACATCAATAGAGTGTTAGCAGCAGCTCTGGAGGGCCTTGCTGGCAACGCTTCAGCAGAAGATTATGTATGCATATGGCAGGAGAAGAGTGCTGTGAACTAGTACTGGAGGGTTCTTATGAAGCCACTTCTCTCTGAGTGGAGAAGAGTACTTCTGTGAGGGAAAGTAGAAATCATGCCATTATCTTTGCTTCTTTGAGAGGGGAAGGGAATCTCTTTACATTCCTCCCTTCAAGTAGGGGATAAGCTGAGAAAGTCCCTGATGTATTTTAGGTTTTATGAAATGTCTGACTTTTTCAAATCTCACATAACAATGAAAAACATAGGTTTTCATGGGAAGTTTAATTAAAAATAAAACAAAACCAAGTTTCTAACCGTATAGAAGCTTGTGCTATGTAAGCAATAACACTTCTTTTTGTCAAGTAAAATTTGTCCAGCTTTCATGAATAAAAGGAGGACCAAAATGTTTGGGGAAAAAAATTCAGTAGCCTAAACTTCACAGTTCTCCAAGACATCTGGAGCCTATACCTAAAGTTTTGAATTCTGCTTTAAATCTATAACTGGTCGTAAAATTAGTCAGCCCTTTTAAACTGCATACGTATCAGGAGATCAGACAGATGCAAGTGAGAGAACAATCTGATGATAACTCTGTGGTTCTGATCGAAAATTCAGTCCACTCAGTCCCATTATGAGAATTTGCATGACAACTTAATTTTCTCTTTTGTATCTATAGTTGCATGAGAATTCTCAAAATATGAAGTGGGATTTTGTAGTTCCTTTAGGAAATAGTTCTACATAAATATAGAGAAGAGGGCCTGATTCTTATTCACATCTTTTATACTATTTTGTATCTGAAGATGTGGAAGAGAACTTGCATTGCTTGGCTCTATGCACCTTTATAAATCTCTCTCATATATATAATGTTAGCATGGCATTAGTGAATGCTATACCTGCTCACTTTAATCCCCACATGCCATTCAATGTGTCTCTCTTAATAAATTATGTACTTAAGAAGCAATCGCAATAGCTGAGATTCTTGAGGCAGGAAGAGTCACATTACCAGAAGTACCAGAAAGGCTGATTAAAATTAAATTGTAGCAGACAACAGTTGTGTTACAAAAGAGGGCTCTATTACAGCCAACTCACTTTCTTAGCTAACCTCTGACTTATTTATTTCTCCTGCATGCTGCAGTCTGCATACTCTTTTTGGTTGTAATGAGCATTAATTGATTAGCTGGATCTATGAAGAGCTTGAGCACTAGTAAGTACTATCCCAGTGGGTACACACTAAATAGTTTATGAGGTAATTAGTATTTTAATGCCTTTTCTAATGAGCCTTTTCAGTAATGAAATCTCATGAGAATGTTATTAGTTCAGATATATTTCTTCAAACACAACAGAAGGTAAGCTAATGCCGTTAAGAGATTTTAAAGCTAGTTTATAAAACAGCTTTAGTAACTTATTTCAGAACACTTGCCTGATTCATTTTCCTTTATTAAAAACAAGTTCCATCTTTATTTTTCCCTCACTGCTATGTAGCTTGTCCTCCCCTCTCCCTGTGCTTCCTACAATATGCTGCAATTTTAGATACTTGAGATAATTTCTGAGGCTGATCCCTTTGACTCTTCAGTAAGTAAATAATACCATACTGTCTAAGTGTGTTGTTTCAGATGTGTTCTCATCTTATCCTGGGGGGGGGGGGGGGAAACCAACGCCCTGTGCCTGGCTGCACAGTTACTTGGATTTATGGCTGGTGTCGGGTTTAAGAAAATGACCAACTTCACAAGGCCTTTCAATGTCAAACCTATGCCTGTATTCTGGAAGCTAGAAAATGGATCAGAGACTGTGGTCTTAGAAGTTCGAAAGGGGTAGCTGTGTTAGTCTAATTCAGCAAAACAAACAAGGAGTCCTATGACACTTTTAAAGACTAACAAATTTGCAGTAAATAAATTTAAGTCTTCAGAAGTGCCACAGGGCTTCTTGTTTGTGGCCTCACAGGCACCCATAGCTAAGCTCCCTTTTTCAGAGTTTAGGGATTTACAGGATTATCCCCAGAGTTTGAGTATTCTTTCACAGCTTGAAAAGCAAATACTCTGCCTGGAATTTTTTATTTCTGATGGTTAAAATACATATCTGTAGCAGAGTTTCAGAGGGCTTTTGCTACATAGAGCTTTTAATAATATGTATAGTTTCATCTGTGACTATAACACCACCACTTTTTACCTTATAGAGGAAGCAATGCAGTCAGAGATGCATAATTTAAACAATTTATTATTAAGCACCCATAAATACACCCCAGAGGAAGAAATGAAATATAACATCAGTAATAATTAACTTTTATACAACATCTTTCACCCAAAGATCATAAAGCAGCAGGCAGCCCTTATAAACTGATTTACTAACTATGTATAGAGATCACTTCAAGCTCTGAAATGCAGTCCCCTCTTGGGTGGGAAGGCAGCGGCAGTTTAACACTATATAATAGTGCTACAAAACAGTTCAGTCCAGACCATGAAGAGTGGGTGCTTTGGATGGACATGTTTCACAAGTCAGTCCTTTTTGTTTGAAAATGACACATACATAAAGTATTTTTGGAAAACTTTAGAATTAAGCAGTTTATATAAAAATCTTACCTAATACTAGACTTAATAGAGTTAATGAAGCAATACAAAAAGCCACAGATAGTCCTCATGATGTGATATAAGTTGTAATGGTCCTAGTTATTTCCTGTTGTAACTGCATGGGAGTGTAGAGATCCACTACAATGGAGTTTAAGAGCAGGATCCTGACACTCTGATCTTGCTTTTTAACTTTATTGAAGCTACTTGTACATTTCAGAAGGCAGTGACACTATTTTATTGACTTGTTCAGAGTTGCAGTTTTTTGTTTAAACTGCCTGACCTATAGTATCTTTTGCAAAGATTTTTTTAGGGTTCGTTTTACACTTGATGTGTTAGTGGTATCATGTGAAGTACACTCTGACGTTAACCTCCAAAGTTCATTTGAAGTCAGTTGCAGCCTGTCCATTGACTTCAATGGACTTTTGATCAGGCCCTTTATCTCTTTACCATTGTTTGAAAGAAAATTGTCTGTTGAAAAAATTTGCCAATGCTAAGTCCTGCTGGTCTTTTGGTTGCCACTTGAGACATGCTTTTTAATTAGAGTGGACTAAACAGACTAGGGGAAAATCTGCACAATGAGCAAATTCTCTTTACTCCTGAAAGGGCATCTACAGATTGATTGTTTCCTTTCATTAATTTTTATTTTATTTTTTTTAGTTCAATTGGTGACCAACATATATGGAGGCAGTAGCAGCTCTTTATCATTACCTGTTCGTGGTAGCTTGACACATCATCGGTTGTTTTTTAACTTTCAAAACAAGAACCTTCAGTGAGACCACTCACTCACTTTAGTTAGACTACTGCTTAGTTATCTTGCTGAATCAAGACTAAAGAAAACTTTAGAAAACTAAATGACTCATTAGCAATTATCATAAGTTGGAGAGTTTAAGACTTGTATAATAAAGAAGAGAGATTTAGGATGAGGAGAATAAAATCTGGTAAAATCAGTTCAGGAGACGTGAGAAATAGGCTGCTGGGTTATATTAGATAGAGAATAGCATATAGAAAATGCAGTAAGGACACATTAAGCATGATTATTTTTTTACCTACTTTCTATCTAAAAGTATAGCTATAAGGCATAGGACAAGCATGCCCTTCCTCAATTCCTCTTCGGTATTTTTGGGAATATACTGTATTTTAATGACATGTCACACCATCTTAAGATGTACTCCCACGTTTATTAGATAAACATCTCCTTTTCCTCCTCTTCAATTATTTCTCACCCAAAAGATTGCCACAATGCATTTTTCTGGATCAGAGAATGCAACTGGCAGATAATTGAAATGAAGTAACTGCATACCCCATTTTGTATGGAAAAAATATAAAAATCAGAGATACATATTGGATGGTAGAGCATGATCCTTCATTTACAAGTTGCACCTCTTTGATTTGCTAATGGCTTTGCTGTTGTGCAAAGAAAAGACTCCTGGCCTGTATTTGTAGATGCAGCCGAATCCATTGGGATCTCAGTGTGAGAGCCACCCTGAGTATAATGTTTGCATTAGTCCACTCTGTTACAGAGAAGCCTGAGCTTTGTGCCAGAAGCTAATTAATGGATTCCAACTTCACCATGTCAGGCTATTACTAAATACAATGGCTAGTCACAAATTATAGTTTATTGAATGGCTATGTGTATGAGGAAAACATTTGATTAACACACATAATTAAGCTGTTAGAAAAACAAGATTTGTAGATTTGCTTTGGAGCACTGAGGCAAAATAACTAACACTTCACGACTGCAAAACCCTGTTGCCCCCATAGTAATAACGGAAAAGTAAAAAGCTGTGATATTTACTTTAAGTCTCTAAGAGGGCCACAAAGTCACCACATTTTCACAAAATCCAAATAATAGTAGTCATTACTGCAAATATTGGATGATCCTTAGCAATGTGAATTTTCTTTATTGCAAGCCCAGACATTAAAGTCTTAGCAAAGAGATATCTTTCAATTGAGATTACATTAATGCCGGAGTGTATGCTGCTTGACCAAGTCAATGCTTTATTACTAATAACCATAACAGTTAAACTAGTAGAAAATTCACAACTGAAAGAGTAGTTCAGCAAATCACCAGGCAGCTAGTGTTGCTGATATGCTGTCATTCTTGAGCAATGACTTCATACCTTGTATTTTTGTATTCTTGGGAAGAGAAATCCATGCTTCAGAGAATTGCTGGAAGCAGCATGGTTAAATGAAACCTCAGCAGTAAGCAATTCATGGTACTGAAGCATGTCGTTGAAATTTGGCACAAATTCTAGGCCCGTGCCTGGGCTTGAGGTTTGTTTTAGAGTTCCATCCCATGTATAGGGCTTTAGACTTTCTGTATTTTCTCCCTTTCTGTTGTGCAGAAGAATAAATGAAAAAGAATGGGCCATAGGGGGTTTTCGCCTTCCCCTGTAGTGTGGAGCATGGATCACTTGCTTATATTTTCTCTGCACCTTGAAGTCTTCAAACAATGATTTGAGGACTTCAGTGACTCAGTCATAGGTTAGGTGTCTATTGAAGGAGGGTGTGGGAGATTCTGTGGCCTGCATGGTGCAGGAGGTCAGACTAGATGATCAGCTGGTCCCTCCTGACCTTAAAATCTATGAATAAATGTTTTAGTTTGTTTGAGTTTCATTTGGTTCAGCTCCAGTAGCATGATTATTAGACGAATGAGGTTACACACTTACCACAATAAAATTCCTAGTGACCTGGTTATGTCTGTTGGGTGGGTTGGTTGGTTTGTTTTGAAAGTTTGCATGAATTCAGTGGGAGTGAAAGCAAGGGACTAATAGCATCTAATAGTTGAGAGTGTGTACAATCTGCCAAGGTGTGTCTCTCCTGACCTGCAACATCTTTTCTCTTCCACTCCTGGGCCTCACTTCAGTAGATTCATACATAGCAACACCAAAAGGGATCATTGTAAGAATCTCATCTAATCCATTGCGCAACACAGGCCATAGAACCTCTCCAAAATAATTCTTTGAGTATATCTTGATTTTAAAATTGTCACTTGGAGAATCCAGCATGACCTTTGGTAAACTGTTCTAGTGGTTAATTACTATCACTGTTCTAAGTTTCTGATTTATTTTCATTCTGAACTTGGCTGGTTTCAACTTCCAGTCATTGGATCATGTTACATCCATGGCTCCCAGCCTATGGCTTGGGGGCCAAGAGTGGTCCACAGTTCTTTGACAGTGGCTTTCAAACTTTTTCCCTCAGAAGTTGAAAAAAAAAATCATTTATGGCCATGACCCAACAATTACATCTTTAAGCAATGGATTCCAGTCTCTTGGTGATGGCTGCAGGTGGTGCCATGACCCAGCACCCGAGTGTCTGCAACCCAGTACTGCATTCTAACCCTAAGTTTGAAAACCGCTGCTTTATGTTGTACTCAAGTCACTCCTTAACCTTTTCTTTGTTAAGCTAAATAGAGTCAGCTCTTTGAGTCTGTGACTATAAGGCATTCTTTTCAAATACTTTGATCATTCTCATGGGCCTTGTCTAAACCCTCTCCAGTTTTTTAATATCCTTCTTAAATTGTGGAATCATGATGACTTTAATAGTCTTGCAGATTCTGTTCAGGATGAGAATGCCAAACTCATTTTTACTTTTTACTTAACCTGAATTTAGGCCTAGGTCTTCAGGTTCACAATTTATGTTAATAATACATTAACAGCATGACCGGGTTGTGACTTCATAACTACATAGGTAGCCAGAGTGTGTCTTTTCTTGCTTGTTTATGCTGCTGACCTATTCTGAAGCACTTTTGTCCCATATATGCTGTGTAACTGGCTGACCTAGAACCAAATGTATGCAGTAAAAAAGTGAAATTTAAGGTAGGGGTTAACAAGCTTAGATAAATTTAGGATAGAATATAGTGCTGGAGAGAGAGTCCAAAATCACGGGGTTTGGATCTTGAGCAGAATTAACACAGAGTTTGAGTCAGATGGAGATTTAAATTCAGGTTCCAGTGAGGGAGAAGAATGTTTAGTAGAAGAGGGTTCTGAATTTGTGTAGATGAAAGAGAATCTGTTGAAGAAGATTGAAATTATCCAAATTTCAATTTTTCAACAAATGTTTGTCAAAAATTCAGTTTTCATCAGAGCACAAAAGAAACCTGTATAATTTCCATAAAAATACTTCTGTTTTGAATCAGCTCAACAAATTATTTGGGAGGACACCATCAAGAATAGAAAGTTCAAGGGCAAGGGTATGCTGTAGCATCAATTATGCAGGTTTGATTGAGCGTCTATAAAGATTCATTTGGTCAAACTCTGAATTAGCCAGAGGTTGCTTGGCTAAGACCTACCCAGCAAGAAGCATAGCATTGATTCAACATGAAAGCATTTTCCATTGAATCAGTGCTGTGGGGACCCTGTGACAAGTAGGTAATTGGAGGGAGATGCACAAGATATTTTTAGTACTTTTTGTATCTCCCTTTGATTGCTACTGAAATCATGTTGTGGTATAGACAGGGCTAAACCTATTTGCAGATTTTGACGTAGTACTGTTGTTAACACCAGTCTATCCTCTGACAAGGGACTATTGCCTTGTCTGTGCAGAAGGGTGGATTCCATGAAAGCATAGGCAATAGATATATTCCTAAGATACACATGAAATAATGGAAGTGGGTAACAGCTTCAAAGCATACACTCTACTTTTAGCCTATTTGTATTTCAATAACCCACAGTAGCTCCAGCTGTGGATAAAAGTATCATAATTATATCCTGTGCCCATTGAAATCAACAGAAATTTTGCCATTAATTTATGTGGGCACAAAATGAGGCAGGTTCTGTATAGAACTTTAAGGTACCTTGGCCCTATTGAGGTTATCTACAAAATTCCTATTAATTTCAGTAAAGCAGGATATCCCTGTAGGTTTTACCATCTGTAGCTCTATATGTGACTATTAATCATTAAACAATCAATTATTTGTATTTTTTGTGAATACTAATTAAAACAATACCTGTAACTTATAAATTAGGTCATTAGTTAAGGCAATCTTCAAGGTTATTTTTTGTTTATTGGGTTGCTAAGGGTACTTAATACATCAATATGAGTGGAAGTGTTTAATGCAATAGCCAGATTTTTTTTTTGAAAGATAAATAGTTTTACATGTCTCAGAAGTAGAATCCAATTGGCTGAGGAATTGGCTAAAGACTAAAGTGTGATATCATTCTTGGCAACTGCTAAAAATCATCTTTTTTTTTTTTTTTTTAAACATGTGCTATATAAAAAGTGCACCATACTACTTAGGTTCAGATTTGTCTCTGAGAACAATGAAACACTTTTGATAGACTTTTTGATAGAATTTTTTAACAAAAGAACAATTTATTGACCATTCCTGTGTGAATCTACATAGCATTGCATGTCTGTATTTAAATATCCTCTTACACTGAAATGCAGTTATCATATATGAAACATGAATATATTGTCAAAATTAAATATAACTATTTAATAAATAAATAACTTATTAATCATTCCACCAAATCCATACATGGTTAACAGACATACAGTAATTATCTTCTGGAATCAAGCGACATACTTCAGCTTTCAACAATTATGTTTTTGCTTAATTCTAATGAAAGATTAAAACCATGTGTATTCAGGTTCAGATAGATGTGTCAACTACAGGGCTGTTAAACCTGAAGAAAATATGTTTTTAATAATCTTTTAGTATTTAATTAGCATGCAATAACTGTCTTATTAAATCTAAATTAAATCCTTATTTGAGGCACATAATTGAAAGTGCCACTGGGTAAAATCAAATCTGTTAAGGATGATTTGGAACAACAATGCCAAGTTTTCTTTTCTGCAGTTTTCAGGGTCGTCCTAAACATTTCCTTAATCATCACGGTGGAATCTTACAACAATCAGTTTTACTACAACTGTGGCTTTTGAAATGCTTTTGAGGTCAGAGTTGTCATCTTTGAGAATTCATCTTGATTTAAAAGATGATTCTCAGTGTGGAAGAGGAGGAATTCGTAAACCTTTACCAGATGCCAGTGTGTGTGTGGGAGATGAGTGAATGCTGCCTTCTAGCCAGCAAGGAAGAGATGTTTTCTGTGCAGGGCATGCAGTCAGGTGGCTCCAGCAACCAAGTGTTGGAAGCCAGATGAGAAAGGAAGAGCATTTCTCTATAGCAATTTATATTGTGAACTGATTTACACATCGGCAGTTCTGCTGGGTGAATGTCAGTGCAGTATTATTTATACTATGAGAAGTATTGTAATGTTTATTACTGCTTTTAAAAAAAAGTAGTGATGCTAAATTCAGCTTTAATTAATCAATACTACTGATGGATTTGCTTCAGTGAAAACAGCTAAAGGCTTCTATGTAAATTATTGAACCAAATTGCTTGTAAAATTGTAAACATTGTTTATGAGGCTAATAGCTGCTCAGACAGACCCCTGTAAAGGTATATTTAATTAACTAGCTAAAAAGTTGAGAGTGAAATTGTCCTTTCAAATCTTTCATGTGGAGTTCAGTTCTGGTCTTTCACCATATGGAGGGCTCCCTGTGACAGCAAAGGTTGTTCTTCACATTCCAGGAGAGCAGGATATCAGAATTGTGATTTGCCATCTGGAACTGACAAGAGAATTTTTCCCTGGAGGTACACACCAAATGGTTTCTTACTGGTAACCTATTCTTGCTTTATGGGGCTGTTCTTCACATAAATTGAGAAAAAGATTAGATCTGATTTGACTTCTTGTTTCTTGACACAGGCAAAACTCCGAGAGGTCTAAGGAAGTTAGATAAGCTGAGATTCCATTGCAAAGAATATGAGGGATTCTGGGAATCTCAGTGGAATCTCAGTTTACCTAATGTTGAAGAAAATGGATGTGGGACACAGCATCACTGGTAGGGGAACCAGAAAGCAGGGATAAGCAACAAAGCTATTGGCCGCTCTCTAGTTCTTGCTGCCCCTTGGCTCCCATCTCTGGTGTAGTTCAGTTTCCTGGCCCTTAGTTCGGTGGGCTCGCCCTGCATTGACTTCTCCCTAATCTCATTCCAAACTGAAATGTGTTTTCTTTATTTTATCAATGGACTATAGGAGAAAACTATGGGCGGGGGGCGGGGGGGCGGTGGAGAAGCCTGAAAGAGGCTAGGGAAGGGGACATTGTGAGCTGTGAGCAAAGAAACGAGCAGTGATGGATAGATGAGGATTGATAGTGAAAAGTATACCTCTGCATGGAAAAGGGTGTGTAGGTGAACCATCAGGGCACTGCAGGAGATAGTCAGGAAACAGGTACATATCATTGGTAATAACTATCTACAGGACCAATGCAATGTCCATTGTAATCAGTGGATGTATGATTTGGGCCCCATGTGAACACCTGTCAGCCCTGTTGTATGCTTAAGAATAATCTGGGAATTTTTCCAGTGCACAGTTTTAGTTCACTCTAAAGGCTCCCAGACACCAGTGAAGAACAGTGCACAATGTCAATTGTGAAAGCCACAAAAATTGTCAAAACACATGAAGATATGACCAGTGACGTATGCACTGTAGATGTTAGTTATTTGAACTGAAACAGAAATATTATGTAGTGGTTGTCACCATAGTGTTTTTGTGTGCTAACAGCTCTGGGGGTCACAAAGAGGGAAGCAGTTGCTGCTTTTTGAAATAACAATTATTTCTACTGCTATTCAGTTGGTGTAGATCAATGTAGCTCCATTGTCTTAAATTACAGCAATCTTTAGAAATTGCTGAGGACCTGGTCCATAGCTTATATGTATATTTTAAGATGCATCATTTAGATGTCTACCATTTTTTTTAAAATGAAGAATCTCTGGATTCTGGGTCTGGGATATAAAAAGTAATTGAATGGGTATCAATGAAAGTGTTAAATGTGTGTCATTATATTATTCTTTGCAAGGCTGGTCAATACAATTAGGTTTTTTTAAAAATTCTCCCACAAATGGCAAAAGGCAAAAGTATTAGGCTTTCATTTTTAATCAGACAGGCTAAATATTCATGTTTACGTGCCTAAATGAAACTTCTGTATGCAGTCTTCCATCCCATCTGCATGAATAGTAGCATTGTAACAGGATGAGGTCACTGCAGAAGGGAAAGTGAGGTAAGAGCACAGCTGAATCTACAGGCCTCTCTGCTACATGGTGCACCAGCTTGTTCTTAAAGCAACAGAGTTCTTTTTCTTGTGGCAGAATCACTGTGGGCACAGATTGTATGGCTGAATGCCTTTCACAAGGATCTAGCTACACAGTATGCTTTGGGGTCTGATCCACAGTCTACACTTTCTTCAGCTTTTACAAACTGCACTTTGAATACCTCTATAGATCTTTCATACAAGTGTAAATCTATAAGGATTATTGCAAAACCTGCATTTAAAAAAGAGTTATTGGGACATATTCTGCTCTCAGTTACATAGTGTAAATCCTGAGCAGTTGCTTTTTAATCACCAGTGCTGCTCAGGGTTTACCCCACTGTGAAGCAGAGCAGAATGTGACCCACTCATGATCCCCTCTTTGCTCCTTTAAAAAGAAATGACTCAACTTAAAAAAAAACTGTTGGTTTCCTATTGGCGTTCCCTTTATACCCAGTGGGAACTTTTACAAATAGACAGTATGGCATAGACCAGCATGTCTCAGATTTAAGCAGTGAATGGGTGACATAGCAAAGCTACATGGAAAAAGGAATGTGATATTTGTTAAATCCAATTGTCAGTTCATATTTTACCTACTCTTCATGTTCACTTTAATGGATGTAGGAATGGGTTGCCACGGGTACCCTGGCAAGTAGCCTCTCCTCACCCGCTATCATAATTAGACCAATGAGAATTTGGAAAAACCTGCTCAGTGAGAGAGCTCTTCTATCCTTTTTCCGCAAATCTTTCCAAGCTCACAAACCTAGGGAGACTTTAAGCTACTGCTTTTTTTAAACTCTGGTATATCTGCTTCTGACTTGCTGTATAACATAAAGACTAAAGAGACAGTGACATTCTCATCTCTTTGCTTTTCTCAGTTTGACTATCCAATGGCAGTCCCATAAGCAACAAGTGAATTCACACATATAAGGGAGATTCTGCAGTTGCCTCCTTTCCTCTTCTACACTCTGCTCTGCCGCAAAACTTGAGTCCTGTCTGCATCAGACTTGATAGAAGTATCATCTTGAATATAGCCTGCTCCCCATTATAGCTGCTGCATTTTTGAGCCAGTTTGGGCTAATAGGACCTTTGCAGGATATAGCCAGACCAGGGCACTCAACAGTGAATTTCTTCCACAGAAGGTTTGTTTCCAAGCCAACACCAGGTTTTCTTCGCACGTTTTATTTCCCATCACCTTCGAGGGAGAGACTTGAGTCACTTAAAAATGTTTTTAAGAGAAAATCATAAAAGTTTTAGAAAGACTTTGTGGGTCATTAGGTGCCCTCACATTTTCCAGCGCAGACAGGGGATTTGGAGGCAGATACAGGGCACAGAGAAAGTCACAAAGAACACTCTTCAGGTTGAATTCTTTCATGTACTTACCTATTGTTACCTGGAGTAAGACCTCATCAATCCTGAGAAATTAGGCAGGATTTTGAACTGTGCAGTCATGTAGTTCTTTTATAGATGGGGGGTGGAGGGGAAGAGGAAGAAGATACTACTCTCTGTGTTGTTTTTTCTGTTCCCTTTAAGCTGATCCACGTGTCCCTGAAAGTCAGGAACGTCCTAGTTTTTTTTGCCCTCCCATGCCTCCTACTTGCCCTATTTTTCCTCATGAGTGTTTGAGCCACTGTGCTCTCACATGCAATCTCAGATCTATGTGAAATCAGGGAATCTGACTGCAAGCGGTGCTATGAGTGGTGATCTTCCAGACAGGTCAGCCACACCACTGCTAGTAAGCAGTTGGTGATCTGCTCTGGTGTAACTAGCAACTCTGCTTCTCACTACCACTTCTGCCTCAGATGTATGTTGTAGATTGTAGTTGGATTCAATGAGAGGAGGTGGGAGAAGGGAAGATGAAGATCAGTGTGTGTGAAAGAGTGATGGAGAGAGCTGGACAGATAGGGTGTTAACTGGAATGCTAAAAGGAAAGGAAGAATGGATAGTTCCAAAGGGGCAGCCATGTTAGTCTCGTAAAGCAAAAAAAAGCAAGGAGTCTTGTGGCACTTAAAGACTAACAGATTTATTTATCACATGAGCTTTTGTGGGAGAATGTCCCACTTCGTCAGATGATTTGAAGAGGGAGAATTTACAGAATTGGATGATTGCATTTATATTCATGCAATTCTGTAAGTTCTCCCTCTTCAAAGCATCTGACAAAGTGGGATATTCTCCCACAAAAGCTCATGCAAAGAATGGATAGAAGTTGGAGGAGGAGGATTGAGCAGAAGAGAAAATGAGGAAGAGAGAGAACACAAAGCAAAAGCATACCACAAACTATATATCATAAGGCACTCGACTGGGTCTGGGAATAAACAGTAAATAAATAAATAAATATAATTTTCTCTTTAGTGTAGTCTTCACTGTAACAGCGCTTAGATTTTATTCCAGTAAAGGAGAGGGTTGCAGGAATGCACATCTTTGTATTTCTCAGTTGCTTCAATCCCTCTTCTGTGATAGGTGCTTTTTAAAAAATTTGGTCATATTGATACCTTAATCATATTTTCATTCTCCCCATTCAGCTCTTATGTTGGGTTAGGGATGGAGGGGCAGGCAGAAAAGAGAGGGAGGATTCAAAAGGTGGAGTCAGAACATGAATGAGCCTTTCACATTCTGGTCTATAGTTCAAATCTAGTCCCTATCAGTAGTATCTAAAAGTGATAGCTGTGTGCAATGCATTTCTTGGTGGTCTCATTCCATTTCCCAGGGGAAAGGCGCCCAAATCGCTGATAGCCCTAACTGGCATCTTTATGGGCAGTCTCAAGAGATGCCAAAGAACAAACAGGCACAAGGCCCAAGGATATCCTGCCATGGGTGGTCCCTCTAAGTCTGGGATAAGGCAGATTGATGCGGCAGGCCAGAGGAGGCTCACACTATTGTCATCTCTTCTTTACTGGTTCTGTAGATAAACAAAGAAATTCAGACTTGAGAATTGTCTCTTCAGGACTAATTTCACTTCTAAGAAGTGTTTTTTCTTTTGTATCAATTTATTTTGCCTTCATCTTGTCCCTTTTTTAAAAAATGAAGCTTTTCTTGAAACTAATGGACTACAGATAACGGGGCTAAATTCCCAATGGGTCATGTCAGACTAATGGTGTTTGGGGAATGCTGATCATGGCAGGGGAATGGCTGAGGTAGGGTGACTAGGGAATGTGCTGGTGCAGAGCAGCCTCTGCCAAGGAGCTTAAAGCTGTCTTCACATGGCTGACATCCCAAGACAAGATTGCTTGTCTAATTACCCTGTGGGGTGTAGTGGGCCATGCTAGTGCAGGGATGTGTAGGTTATACCTCCTTGCTTCTTAAAGGGTGAATTTTACCCAACTTGAGTTTTGGATGCAAGTCAAAGTAGGGTTGTGTATTGGCCTGGCAGCTCTCTGGCATGAACTGTTTGTTTCTGCTTACACAAAAGCAACTTTTTAAAGAACAAAGCTCCTTGTGAATTCTGCCTGTGGCTTTGTGATCCTAAGAAACTTCATTTAATAAAAAGAACACAACTGGTGTTTCTATACTCTTGACTGCATCTCCCTTTGATTTGTTTTTATACACATGCCTGACCACTTGACGGGAATTGTTCCTTTTAAATGAGGCCCACTTAGTCCCCCAGTTTCATTGTGGAGGTAAGGGGACTTCACTGACTGGCCTTCAGTCAGTATAGGAAGAATATTAAGTGACCCCCACAGCCCGAAAGATGATGGTGGCTGGCAGCTCCATTGTGGAGGTAATTGAGGAAAGAGAATAAAATGGGCCACTTAACCAGAAGCTTGCACATCTCTGAAGTAGGTGGAGGGAAGTACTTTCCAGTGATGATGGGGAGCTCCCTCCTCAACTGTTTTTGGGTGCTCTATTTGTTCCATTTTATTTTTGGGAGTAGGTCATGTTGGCAGCATTAATGTTCATTGACCTGATTTTTTTTCAGAATTAGTAATTTTAGATGCCTTAATTGGCATCTCAAAGAGGTGGATCCTTAGTGGGAATAAATTAGTTTTTACCTTTGAGAAAACTGTACACGCATGTCCCTCTCTTCTCCATGGAGCTGGCACTTTGATGATTGCATTTTTCAATTATTACAGTGGTCTTGCCTTAGCAAAATATTAGAAAACTTATTTTTCATCATAGACTAGGTCACTGTGTGTTAATTGTACATTTCCATTTGTAAGTTCCATACAGCTGCCCTTAAAAAAAAAAAAAAAAAAAAAAAAAAAAAAGGCCCACCTTGCCAAAAACCCTAGCTACATAATAAAGATTGATTAAACATGTTTATGTGTAATTTAAAAATGGTTCTTTCAGGAAGCATATGGTTTTCTAAGACATGTTTAAGAACCTGAGATTTTACATGGGTTTATTTATACTAGCAAAAAGGGCCTGGAGTACTAAGAAAAATCCCATGATAGATGGGGTTCACCATGTGAATTGTCAGAGCTGTTTTATATAGTTTTATTCTATCAATACGGTCTTTCACAGGTCCTAATTAGTTTTGTTAGTTGACTTACAGAAAAGCATATTTAAAGTGAGAACTAAGGAGTGCCACAGCAGTTATAGTATTAATGAAAAGCATGCAGTCAGAAGGCAATTGTAGTAATAAACTGGGTTCAACCAAAAACAATCTTCATTTGCATCAGCATGATTAATTACATTGCTTTACCTTGTCACAGTACTTTGTAATAGAAATAG
Source organism: Podocnemis expansa (assembly GCA_007922195.1). Classification (NCBI taxonomy): domain Eukaryota; kingdom Metazoa; phylum Chordata; order Testudines; family Podocnemididae; genus Podocnemis; species Podocnemis expansa. Next base: position 13,489,705 of record ML681964.1, on the reverse strand, counting down.
CCAGGACTTTTTAAAGCTTTCAGTGTGTATTTTTAACATATGCTAGATATAGTAGAAAAATTGCATGTCACAAGTAAAAGCAACTATAAATAGGCTTCGGTTGTTTATATCTGAAGATGTATCAAGAGATGTTATGTGAAAAGAGTTTATAATTCAAAGACAACAATACAGAATATGTATGAAGTGCTTTACAAATTTCAGAATACACATAAACAGAATATTGAAATTGGACAGTATACATGCAATTGATTTACACAATATGCATTCATATGCTTGCAACTGTTTTCCAGCTGAGAAGAGTGTTGGTTGGTTTGGTTTGGTTTTGGTTTTGCTTTTTTGAGCATCAAATTTAGTATTTGCTAAGAATGTTTCTGTATATGTAAATAGGTTTGCCTTAAATATATTTCCATTCAATTTTGATTAACGGTGAGACATGGATTGCTTGCTTGTATGTACAGGATCTAAAACAATTGGCATATATGCCATCACTTCTTGTCTGTACATGTGCAGCACTAGAATATGGTGGTTCTAATTTCAAATACTATGTCTTTTCAGTTTTTATGACATGCCAAAATTACTGTATGCCTATTGCATGCCATGAGTGTTTATTATTGGGGGAAGGGAAGGAAATCCTGCCAATCCACATCATTAATGCAAGTTTGTCAAATGATAGCAGCAACAAAGTAGGATTTTGTTCCTAACTACCTACAAGTAAGTTCCAAACTGCTGGTTATGCCATGATGTGAGTGTCAGTTCCTCATCCATTACTTGATGTGGTACAGTATGTGAATGCCAGTTACATTTCTCCCCAGGTTTTGATTGGATTATGCTCTTCTACAATGTGTTTTCAAAAATTAAAATTCCTCTTTAGCAACTCATTTTGGAGGTTATTTCACAGTGCTATTCACTACATTTCCTATGCAAGCAGTTTTAAGCCTTTATTATAATATTACATTACCTGTCAAGAAGTAAACTATTAAATCAGTTCCATTTTTCCTGTGGATTATCTAATTATCTATATTAATTATTAATATAATTTCAACAAAGTATAGACCATCATTCCAGTTCACTGTTTCATTGTTCACCATTGAACTTTGTTAATGATGAATACTGCATCATTTTGACTGCATGATATTAAGAATATCCATTTTCAGATGCACAACAAAAAATCAGGCTATTGTTGTTAATATCTGTTTTGTGGTTTAGAACTTGTATCACAAATACCTGTTAAAAGGGAAATCTCTGCTTGTTGACTGGCTCAGGAGAAATGGGATATAATACTTTTCATGCTAGGCCATTGTCCAGCCACTCTGGAAAAGAGAGAGAGAAGGCAAAGGATGCAGTTTAATTAGGTCACAACTTTATTCAGTTAAAATATCTGAGTGTATCTGAACATAAATGATATAGTGCAAGTCTTCATTATTTCCTTAATCATTTCCACATAACCCCAGCCTGAATCAAGCCCTCCTGTTGCTAGGACCGTACCGTGTTTTCTTCACAAAAAAGTTAAAGAGGGGCTAGAAAAGAAGGGGGATCAATTTTCCTATGTACCCGAGATAGAAGCCCTGTCCTTCCTCAGCTACCTAAAGCACTGGTTTTCAACCTTTTCTGATTTGTGGACCCCTAAAAAATTTCTACCAGAGATGCATACACCTTTGGAAATCTTTAGCAATGTCTGTGGACCCACTGGGATCTGTGTACCCCAGGTAGAAAGCCATTGTTTGATGAGAGTGACTATCTTTCTTGGAGCTCTTACACATAGCCTGTGGCCCCATAGGGATCCATGGACCATAATTTGAGAACCATTGCCTAAAGGGAGGATGTCTATCAAAATTGTTTTCCAACCCATTTTGTCTGTTAACTGTATCCCACCCAGAATAAGTACCTGTACTAGATCCCTGCCAAAATATTTATATATTAAGTAGCAACATTATAGCCTAACCTCCTTGTACTACTCCTCTGAAGAAACCCACTCCATCACAACCAATCTGTCAATGAGGGAAAAATTCATTCCCAGCCCCCAGGGAAAAAGGGGGGATGTGCACAGAAGATAATGAAGGGTCCCAGTCCTTTTTTTAGTTTTCTTGGATGAGTGAGAGGGTACTGCCAGCATGATACAGGTGAAGCATGGCTTCTCTGAAACTGCATGGGATATAAATAATCCCACAACTGGTCAGCTGGAAGGGCAGTGCTTCTGGAACTGAGCCAGCTGCTTCCTACTCCTACACACTTTCTGTGTAAACTTTCTCTCATCCTCTCTGTGGAGTGGCTAGAGGTTGAATGGACATGGAAATTTAAGACATAATTAAAGTGGGAATACTTCAGATTATTTAACTGGGTTTTGGATTAGGGCTTTAATCATTCTAGAAGTATTTTTTTCCAAATCAGGGGTGGGGCATAGTGAAGGAGCCTTTACTCATGCTGTCTATGTTCCACTTTCTTTCTGTGCATCAGAGGACTTTCGTCTCTGGGTCTGTTAATCAATCACTTTCCTGAAGCATTTGGTTCAAACTGTTTCTTCAAAAAGCAACAGGTGGATAATGATAACTCTTACGTTTGAAACTAATCATCACAAAAGAATTAAAAGCTGCTTCTGTTTGTATGTATATTTGGTGTCTGTGCAGCCTCCTTATAGGCTTTGAAATCCAAATACTGTGCATGACCCTTTTAAGGATACCTAGTTTGTGACCTAGATATTATAGTCATGTGACTGACTCCTGCCCACCCTCTGAACAATGGAGATGTAATTAATTAATATCTACATTGCCAAAAAAATTATTTTGATGATAGTTAGTTGGAACAATGGGCTGAAGATTATTAACTGTAATTTGACTTGTTCTTTGTTAAGGCCCCAAAAGGAAAAAGCAAAAATGTAACCACAATGACTTGTTTGGGGGTGGAGGGACTGTTAGGTCTGAGCGAGTCATATAGCTCATATATTGTGTAACTGGGAGAGAAGCCAAAAAACATTTGCTTTACAAGTGACTTGAAACTATGTACGAGGTATGTTTTTTTCCTCTTCGTTTCATGGAAACATCTCTGTATTGGCAAAACACTTGAGTCAGAAAAGTTGGTCAACTGTGAAATGTATGCCAGGCTTCAAGAGCAGTCTAATGGTCCAATAAATATATTAACCTTATTTCTTTTATACTAGACATTATTATTTATATTCTACGTTATTAAAACCAGAGACCCTGATCATTCCCCTCTGTTTTTAGGAAGAGAAAAAACTAAGATAGATAAGATATCTCTTAGGGGACACAGATGGTGGGAGCTATAGCTACATGGTTTCTTTCTGCTCCTCCTCCATGAGATTGGTGCTTTGAGGGTATGGAGAAGGGGATTGTCCCCTCCCTGTGATCCTGCTAATTTCTGTTTGGAAAATCAGTGAATTAATTGTTCTTGAAGTAGCATTATGTCCAGCTGGATTTGTTCTGAGGTTGCTATTGTGATGTCATAGCAGATACTGTACCAATGGCCACATACTGTTGATACAGAGCTGCTGTATGGAGGGAAATCCATTTGGTGGTGCCTTTGCAAATCTTGGGGACTCACAGGCTTGGTTTTCATACTCCCTGCACCCTTGGGCTGGATGGGCTGGGGCTGTGATGCCTTTCCCTTCGGAGGAAGATTCAAAGGAAAGTCAGACCAGTGAGGGGAAAATGTACAAATAAACAGGATTTCCTGTGGAACTTGTGGGCACAAATAAAGCAAAAGTTGGATTTACTTCTTAACTGGACAAACCCTGAAATCATATTCTGAGAATTTAATGAAAGTATTCCACACGGTTTGAAGTACCGTCATACTGGGACTCAGTGGAGTTGGTGACCAGCTTTGTATTTCATTGCATTTAGAAAGCCTCACATACATGCAGATTTAAGAGATAAGCTTTATTGGATTTAGCTTTCATTTGGTCAAGTAACTCAAACTCTTGGCAAGTGCTGTGACTTCATTCCAATGAGCATTAGCCAGTGAAATTGGCAGAAAGTCACTAAACAGATTCATAGAACTTTTTCTATATACCTTTTTCACTCCTTTCCTTTGCTTAATTCATCCAGTGACTGAAACATTTGATGAAAACACTACAGATTATTGGATGTAATCATTAAATATAAACACTTCCAATGATTAGACCAGGAGGACTTATCTCTAGAAATATATAAAGTACAGTTCAATACATGAGAAGGAAGTTTTTCTTCACAAACTTTGTGGTAAAGATACAGATTGCCAGTTGCTAAAAAGGGAGCATAAACTAGTAGAAAAAGGAGCTAAACTCTACTTAAGAATGATTCTTGTGTTTCTGTTTTGAAATTACAGACAGAAATTATGGGGTTATTTTAATTGCTTGTGAACTGTCATGAATTTTTATTCTGATACTTAGATTTAAAAAAAAAAAACTATTCAACAAAGGATACCTAACATGTATTGTGTTTTTATCCCTATTGTCATGTTGTATTTCTAGCTTTCTGTAACTCTCAACCTTTCCTCCGTTTCTGAGCTTATTACACCACCAATTCATGTATGCTGGGGCTAGATCTCTCACTCACTGACATGACCAAATGTCTAACTAGGCACTAACATTTACTGATTCTTGTTGAACACTAGGTGCCACAACAGCTATTCTATTTATAGAAGTACAACCCCACTGATTTCACTGGAAATGCACTGATGTAATATAGAGGAGAATGTGGCTGTCACTCTATAGGCAGATGAATGTGTCAGAGTAGTAAACATACTTATAGATGTGTAAAATGTTTTCAATTTAATGTATAGTATAAATGCTGTGTGCTTTAGTTATGATTGTTGTTGTAGGAACCTAAACATATTTTATTTACTGGATTTTGTAGATTTAAATTTATAATCATAATGTAGTTCTATACATTCAATACATATTTATATATAAATAAAACCTAATGTTAATGTGGTTTCTTTGACAGAACTTTTTCCTTTTAGTAAAATAACTTTTTCAAGACCATCCAAAATAGTTGGCAGCTGAACAAGCCTAAAAAATGAATACTCTTCAGGAGAAAAAAAAATAAAACTAAAATGTATTATTTAACAGTTGGAAAATATTTATTCATAGTACTTCTGTCTTCAAGTATCATTTGGCTTTTTCCACTCCCATTGAGATCAAGGGCAAAACTCCCATTGACTGAAATGGGAGTAAGATTAAGCATATTATTTGGCATTCATACCCAACTTTTACTTTTGTTTGTTAAGAAAAACATAGCTCACATTGGGAGATTATAAAGGCTTTACCCTCCTGTGCAGGAGTAAATGCCTTTGTTATTACATTACTGTATATCATACTAACTTTCGTAAGTTTATTTTCTTTTGTACTTTACTAAAGCGATTGGAGATCTAAATGCTTATGCTAGTTCCACATTTCAGTTGTCATCTGGGAATTTATGTCTATACTTAAGATAGTAAGATTTAGTGAGGCCCATTTAAGCTCTTTTGGTGTTGTATAAATCAACTGTATCCACTTGCAGATCTAACTGTCTTAGGACTAGTGGCTTTTACCTTTTCTCTTAGAGTTAAATATTTTATGCAATTTGTAACTATTCGTATTCTTTGTTTATAAATCTCAGAATATAGTTACTAATGGCAACAGCAGCAATAGCATACTGGTATGCAAGGTTTCCACTATTACAAAACTATTAATTGGAATGTGGTTTTCCTTATTTTAGATCATTAAATCAATGAATTGAAAGCATCATTTGCATTTTAGTACTCCATTTATTGTTTTCAGATTTTAAAAGGCTGTCACTATACAGCAGGCAATGATAACAAGCATTTGCTACCGCAGACAGTTTTAAGCAATTGTTTTGTCAATATTAGATTTTTTTTAAAAAAAAACAACACAAAAACATGTTACAGTACATATGTAGTTTAACCACCACAGTTTCATCATTGTTTTCTGTTTTAAATGCTAGTAAAGAGGGGCTCTTTTTCCTTCCTGCATCCCCAGTAGGCATTTTAGGTACCTTGTGAATTTGGAGGACATCATCTGGATTGCCCCATCCCTTCCTTCAAAATTATTTTCATCTCCATTATCCTGATAATTCCAACCCCATTCAGTAGCAAGATAGCAGATTAGTAGCTTTCTGTGATGTTTGCCAGTATTTTTTTCTGTGAATTGGCCATAATTGGAATACTTTAGAAATGGCTGTTCAGGGCTCTTTCTCACAAACTCACTGTATCTTGAATCTAGATATCATGGCTTATATTGGTCTGAATTTTGGTTGGAGCTGTACATAGACTTATGGCGGAAAACTTGCTTGCTAGTGGAAGATACTAGGCTGCTTTTCCAACTCATGTCCGTAGCCTCCCCAGCGTAACAGGGAATGCTGTCTGCCTCTTCTCTCTACTCGGAACCCCTGCTTGCCAAGCCTGATGTGAAAGAGAGAGAGCCATATTTCTTCTTCAATTTTAGCTTGTAGCTAAGAAACCTTATTATACTGAAAGCTCATGGAGGACAGAGACCACCTGTGTTATATATGTCTATACAGCATCACCGAAATGCAGTTTTGATTTGTGATAGGGACCTGTAGGCAGTACAGCAATGGTGGTATTAAATAATAATAATTGCTTAAAAACTCTTCAAATTAAGGAAGGTGAAGGCAAGTGATCACAGCAAATTCCTTGCTTGTGGTTTCATGTTCCCACCACTCACATTACTTCCTGAAACGCATTACACTGTGGTAATAGGTGCAGAGGCTTAGGGGAAGCTGTTGTTCTCTGCTCACTTCTGTTTCCTCTTCTCCAAAGGGAAAAAAAGAAGCAGGAAAAGCTTTCTTTGCTGTTTCTCTGCTGCAGGCACAACTGGCAGACACAGTGCTGCATGCAGAGAGGAATTAATTGAAAACTTTCCAGGACTGCAGGCAGGGGAGGATCTGTGTTGCTATGGTATAATAGACAGGAAAAATTAGAAAAGCTGCTCTCTGGCTACATGGAACTAAATTCAAATTGTAGATTTCAACCTCTGTGCTACTCCACTTGCAGGAGTGGTATTAGCAGGTTGAATTACAGCTCCCTTTTTTTTTTTTTGAATGCACTGTTCCAACAGTGGAGACACAGGCTGCAGAATGTCAAGGTAAGCAGCATTATGTCGAGCTTCACTGTCAATGTAGACCAAGGCTTAGTAAGAATAGATTGCATAAAGGGACTGTGAGTGAGACTGACTGAGCCAGAATAAAAATATGCCATTGCACCCAATTTCCAGGTGCCTACCACAATGTGACCCATGGCAGAATCATTTGCAAACTGTGACACTATGGATGTGTCTACAGTGGATCCTTAGGTTGACTTAACCTTCCTTAAGTCAACTTAAGGAAAGCTCTGTCTACATTGGCAATTTATTAAATTGACTTAAGTGCTTCTATAAGTTGACTTACTAACACCACCACTTAAGGACAACTTAACACTTAAATTGACTTCATTAAGTTGAGTTAAGCCAGCATAGACAGGCCATAGCCCTTAAATTGACCTTAAGTTGACTGAAGGGTTTTGTCCTGTCTACACTGGCTTAAGTCAACCCAATAAGGTCAACTTAAGCATTAAGTCAATCTAGCAGCTGCCAGTGTGGATATGGGCAGTCTACAGGACTTTGGAATGTGACTCTCTAAGTCGACTTAACAGACCCTCCAGTGTAGACATACGCTATGAGTTGAGCTAAGGACCTTTAATTTGAATTTTTTCCTGACTAATATCAATTTAATTAAGACTGTCAATACTACTTTTTATAATTTTTGTAGTTACAATATTATAAATAAAGGGGAAACATGGAAATGTGACATCTGACAAACTCATGAGATTTGTGATTCCTTCTTCCATTGTATTTTGATAATTGTCCTGTTAAATGTGAATTGTTTTGTGTATTATTTTTATTACTTATTCATCACACATTATAGAACTGATACAACTCCTGCCGAAGTCGATAGAAGTGTTTCCATTGATTTTAAAGCAGGTTGTACGAGCCTCATACTGCCATATTAACTAACATATGTACTGTAAAACAAAAGAGGAATCTTGTGCCACTTTAAACACTAACACATTTATTTTTCACATGAGCTTTCATGGGGAAAGTCCCACCTTGTCAGATGCCAGAGTGGAGAAAACATCCTTCTGAGAAGCGGTGTCTTTGTGTTAACTCTTTTTGACTTTCATTAGCTTGATTGTTTTGGCTGAGACGAAAGGGGTGGATTGCTAACAAAATAAATTAATCCACATTATTACTTTAATTAGTTGGAAACGTTCATAAAGTACAAAAAGAATCTAAGAATTTAAAATTAAGAGGAAAAGCATAAACTCCTTCATTTGCTCTGCTTTAACTTTTTAGAAAGTCATGTAGAAAAGGGCCTGAATACTGCAGGCCTGTCCACCCTCAAACTTTCAAAACTATTAGAAATAAATTGTTATATTGAAATGGATCTATTGTGAAAGGTATAAAACCCAGTAGTGTTTGCACAATCAAGTACGCTAACAAACTTATGGTAAGTACCAAAGGGGTAGCCATGTCAGTCTAGTTCAGCAAAACAAACAAGGAGTCTTGTGGTGCTTTTCAAGTCTAACAAATTTATTTATCACATGAACTTTCACACTTCATCAGACCTACAATAGATTACTTTCATTTTCTTGGCAGGAGGGCTAGTTAGAATGTTAGAGCCATGGTAAAGAATAGACTTTCAAGCAAAATGTTTTAATCCTGCTCCCAGTGGAAGTTTTTTCGTTGACAGTAATGGAAGCAGAAACAGGTCAAAGTTTCTAATATGAATTAGTGGTAAACACATTATACACTTGAGAAAGTCATTAAGACATGGGAAAACACACCATGAAAAGCCAACTCTTTTTATTGTTTCTTCATTGTTCTGATACAGTGGGCTGAAGAAAAGAGTTGGGGTATATTCCACAATTGATCAGGTATTCTATTTCCCTGTAGTGGCAGTGGGGAATATTGATACAATCACCACCAGCTACCAGTAGAAAGGAAAGAGAATATTTTAACAGCACTTATTGTAAAAAGACATTTACTGTAGTTTAATAGTTCTGGTACCTCTCAATTTCTGCAGGTCTCTAACAAGATTTTGCTCCCAAATGGATTATTTGTAATGCTCAGTTATGTTTAAGACATCAAAGTTCAGTCTTTCTGACATCTCTGTCATCACAGGATCAGTGAGTATGTGTCAGAAGATTCCACCAACCGCTGCATAGCCCAGGCACGTACCTCTCCCAGAAAGCAGCTTCAGCTCTTTTGCAAGGTCTGATAGCCCTAACAGTCTTGAACTTATGAGAATCAGTGTCATTAAGGGCCTTTATTATTTCTTAGGCACCTCTGAGTCTAGCAGAACTTTCCACATTAATTTTAATTTATCACAGATTTTGGAATAATCTACTGCAATCACCATTAAAAGATCAATATTTTCCCCCCATGACTTCATAATTGAAATCTCATGGTGATTCGCAAGCATAGCACATCCCTTTACTAAAATGCGGGATTGTGGTATCCCTAATACCAGGGTGGTAACTGAGGATAAATGGTGACCTTTATGTTTGGCCACTGAAACAGTTCATAATTTTTCAGGAGCGCAGAAAGCTTCTTTTGTACCAGTACTCTCAAAAGACGCTGTATCAGTACTAACTAGTGCCTTCAAAAAGATTGTGTGCTAAGATTCACTATTCTGCCAGAAAGGACTGCAGTAGTAGTGGTTTTGTGGGTTTGAGGGTTTTTTTTGCTTCTCTGTAGTTGTGCTCTGATCCCTAGAATTTGAGGGGGGCGAGGTCAGGAAGTTGGTTGTTTTGAAGCGGTAGGTTTGGTTAACTTACTGTATGATATCAGCTATCACTCAGCAATCTAGAACTCTGTGCTAATCTTGACTTCTCTGAGTTCTTGGTCTACAGATATGCACAAAAGTTGTCACATGATGTTGAGCCAATTTGTGAAACGTGCACATGTTCTAAAAAAGTCCATTTGCATCAGACACTGTTTCATAAATTACATCTTATAGTGTTTTTTAATCCCTTTGACTGAATGGAAATGTGTGAAGTCATTATACTGTGCTGAGCTTCATCAATACTAGACACTCTGTAAATACCATAGAGACATAGCATCAGCATTTACATTAGGCTCATCCCTTCAGTGGTGTCAAACTGGCTCTTTTTCACGAAGCTGGAAACAGGCATTGTCCCAATTAGAGTGTTATTGAAGGATGGTAGTTCAGCTATAAAATTTTTTTTATGTTTTGTTTTGTAAAGGAGATGGATTTCAGGGCCATGGGTGATGGAACAGATATCTAGGTAGATAGGCAAATCCTATAAAATGAGAGAAGTTTAAAAAAAGAGGGTGAACCATTGACCCTGGCAAAAATAGTCTCCAACTATATCTTCTAGAATAGTGGCTCTCAACACTTTGTGAGCCATGACACACTTGGCAGCATGTTGTAACCCCACGGGACACACCAGCCCCTCCCCCAAGGCCAAATCCAGCCATCTCCCCAGCTCCCCATGACACACTGCTGTGTAGCAACACAGACTCCTGACACAGTGGTTGAGAACCACTGCTGTAACATAGCAGGCCTGATTCTGCACTGTCTCTTTACCTTGTGCAAGGTGAGCTTAAATTGCCAACAAATTAGAATGGTGACATTTTCACCTACATTGCGTTTGCTTTGAACACATTTAAATGACTACACAACATGCAAAGCAATTTTTATGCCAAAGATATAGAATTGTTTTAGCTGCCACTACCATGCAGCTCTCTGAGATGAAATGTGGCAGATTTTTAAAACTCTGAGCAAATCTACAGAGTAGTTTAGGACAGGAAGAGGAGAATACTACATCTAATTGGATTGTAGCTGTAGTTTTTAGTAGGTGAATTATAACTCAGATTAGAGTTTGACCAGAACATAAGGGTTTGTACAGCTGCACTTGGTAAAAGTCTCATGGCATGTGTAATTATTACAAATGGTCAAGACTTCAGTTTTACTTCTCATCAAACGATGGCACCTCCAAGAGTACAGTGCCCCCTCAACCATGATGAATGACTGTTTTCTGCCAGTGCAGAGAAGAATACCCACTGAATAACTAAGTTTCTGAAGTAGCTAGCTCGTACTTGGATGTTTACCTGTCAAGTACTAACTAAATTTGACTCTGCTTCACGTGTGAGATTTGAAGGCATGCCAGTCCAAGGTGTCATGACTATAGGCAAAATGAGCACAGCATGGCGGTAGAGGCACATAAGTGGGAATGATTAAAATATGGAGGTTAGTTGGCATACACACAGCTCCTGTGACAAGATGCACCCAATGGGTCTATTTTTCACCTTTCTTTGCTCCTATGTATGAGTCAACACCCTGAAGTGAGTAGTGCCAGGAAGGGAAGGTGTTAAAGAGAAAAGTCTGTTGCTATGGAGAGAAAATGGAGTGGTTAGGACATTACCAGTACATTTAGTACAAAATTAAGAATTAAACTGTAGTGACGAGCTATTAGCCCCATTGTTCATGAACTGCACTAGAAAAGATAGAACTTAAAATATTTCCCAAGCTTTTTCTACTGTAGATTTGATTTCTTTATTTAGTAGCTGTGTACATCTCAGTTTTGCCCAGCGTGTAGAGGTATTTTTTAATAGTCCATTTAGTGACCAGTTCCCAAAACAAAAAAATCCATGAGGGCTGATCGCAGGTGCTGCACAAAGCTTACTGTGCCAGATGCCAATTTGCTGTGGTGTTAATATTTGACTTATGGTTTCACACATGCGCTGGAGTGGGTGGGACACAGATTCTTGGTTCCTTATTTTTCTTTTGGTAACAATGTTTTCAGTTCTGTACCTATAATCACTATGCGCAACAGCACAGTCTTGCCTTGGGCAGGTATATGCTTTCTAACTTCTACAGCATTTAGTCCTCTGCTGTGTTAAGTCTCTTCTGATCTCTCACCTGCTCTTGTCATTTCTTTTCTTCGGTATGCTGAATGGGGAAAAGCAGTGCCAGCTCTGAGTTCTCTCTGAACTGTTCCCTTTAGACCCATTAAAAACATTAGCAAACCCCATTCATGTTTAATATTCCATACTTGTACTTCTATACCCCGCACTTGCATAGAAGTGAAACTTTATGAAATTTTCAGCTGGGTCCACTGATAGGAGAGTGTCAAAGGGAGCAATTACCCAGAGGCCCAGTAATTTTAAAAGGTATCTGGGTCATGAGCAGTGGGGTGCCCCCACTAACTAGCTCCCCATTCTGCTTCTTCTGTATGTGGTCTCTGCTACGGTCCAGCCTTGCCAGGCCCCCCACCCATTCACTGCTGCATCCCTTTCCACTAATTCACATCCCTACTTGTGGCTCTCCTTCCCCACTTGGCCTTACCACTCCATCTCCTCCACTGTTGCTTACCACATGTCCCTGCTCTCTTCCCTACTTCACCCACGTTACTTCTTGTCTTGTCCTTCCTGCTTCCCCCAGTCACTAGTGACATGGGGGGGGAGTGGAGCAGGGAGGACAGGAGGGGGGCCGTGGTAATGAGCGGTCTCAGTGGTGTAAGGGCAGGGCCTGGAATGGACTGTGGGTGGGGCCATGGGCAGAAGGATTTGGGTGGGACTGTTTTGCCCTGGGACCCAGAATTCCCCTCAATGGCCCTGCTTTCAGGCTTCTACAGAATGCAGCAGCCCTTCCATTTGGTCTGGCAAAATAGCAATGATACATTGCACTTACAGAACACCTTCCATCTCAAACTGCTTTCCAAAAACTAACTAATATAGATTTGAAATGCTACTCTGCCAGAACTTCATAAGTACCTAGCGAGTGGAGTATAGAGTGGGTGTGGATAATTTAAGTAGTCAGTGATAAGATGTGGCATAGAATGAATAGGGGAGGGAGCATAGGTTAAGTATGGAGCATAGCTGGATTTCTTCATTAACTGTGGATGTACAGACTAAGCACAAGTTAGGGTGTGAGCAGGAGTTGGGGTGTGTTTACAGAGAGACAGGAAGGATTAAAAAAAAACATGGAGGAAGGAGACTTGACTCTAGCTACTAATATAATACACCAACAGGTGCACACATGCAGATTTCACTTCTGTAATCGCCATGTAAAATCATATTACTTTCTGATCCCATCCCATTTTTACTGACCTCCCCTACATCAGGCATCCAATCATCACCAACCTTCTCAATAAAGACCGAAACAAAGAAATCATTTAGTTCCTCTGCCATTTCCACATATTCTGTTATTGTTTGTTTCCTTTTTGTTGAGTTGCAGTCCTTCACTGCCCTTGGTCTTCCTCTTGTTTATATTGTATTTGAGAAATACATTTGTTACCCTTTATGGCTTCAGGCAGTTTGATCTCCGTTTGTGCCTTGGCCTTTCTGATTTTTCCCCTTGATGATTGTGCTATTTGTTTATAGTCATCCTTTGTGATTTGACCTAGTTTCCACTTCTTGTAGGACTCTTTATTTTTAGATTACTGAAAATCTCCTGGTTAACCCAGGGTGGTACTTTTGTTAAGGGTTTTGATAAGGGCGATCATCATGTAATTTACAAGGTATGTTCTCTATCTTAACTTTTAAATTCAAATGACTACAATGTAGAAGATCTATAGAATAATCATTTTAATCTTGAAGAGAGCCTGTGTCATTTCTCTCATATTTCCTATTGTGTAAGAGTTTTTCATTAGCTGATAGACCTGTGCAAGAAGTCTCTAGATTTTTGACTAATGAAGAATTGTCAGCTTTATTTTTGTGCATAAGACATTATGGTCGTCAGCCATGTAGTTCATATTGATTTATGATCATCCTGTGACCTCTCTTACTCACACTGGCGAGGAGTTACTCACCCAAATAGCCCCGCTGAGTAACTCTCATGGTTGCAGGAAGGAGGTCACAGTTTAGTCATTACTTTCGTTGTGCTACTGCTGTCAAGGCAGGAGCAGTTTTTTTGCTTGGTCTCAGTTCATCACTGGTGTAAGTTTAAGCATGTAAAATGAATTGCTTCTTCAGACTGGGCAAATGCGGTGGTAAATGTAACCCTGATCTTTGAGTTTGGTGAAGGCGTTATTTTTGTGAAAAAAATTGCTCTGGATTGTTTCATAAAATCTGTCTTTCTTTCCCAGCATCCTTCTACATCCTGAGTAGGACACATTTATAAGGCGTATTATTCTGACTCATTTAGCTAAACAACATTACAGATTTATTTTTATGTCTAGCAGGTGACAATATTGCCAAAAACTTCTGTTTCGTACCGTTTTATTTGCTGGTTTTGATTGACAGCCTAACATGCTGTCTAGTAAATCAGCAAGGTGGGAGTACCTAAAGAACATCAAAATATTGCCCCTACTGCTGCAGAATGTTACTCTGTAAGTCTTCTTTTGGGTAATCAACATTGCAACAGTTTGAGTTGTTTTTGTTAATAGAGATGAAATTATGGGCGTAACTAGCTGGCAGTCTTCAAAGAGACTTTTGCAAGCTGTTTACTCAGCTGTCCATGGGCGGCAACTTCATATGTGTGGTGAAGTCTATTCTCCCATCATCTCTTCAGTAGATTCTATTTACCCCATTTTGTTCTCAGTGTAAAGGGGAGCAAGTTTAGCAGAAAATAAGTCAGATACCACTAATGATCCTTAACAGAGTATTTGTATGGTGATTTGGTGTTCAGTGTTCCCAGTCATCAGAAACACTCTCTTGACATCACTGGAAATGATTTGGTCATTTAAATTCCATTATTGGTAATCTTCCATTCATTTAAAACATTGTAGGAGCAAAGGGGAAAAAAAAAAACCCAAGAAAATCATATAAGGCTTGGTCTACACAGAAAGATATTTAACTAAATGCTTAAACAAGTTGAGCTACTGGCTCATCTTTGTGAGTGGACATTATATTGGCTTAAGCCTGGTTTATACTGGTATAAACATGTCCACCCACTGCACCAATTTAATACATCTGTTTTTAAGATGATTTAAGATAATCCAGTGTAATTTCTGGGCATAGACAAGTCCTTACCAAGTCCTGTTTGTTGTTCTTGAAGTTATTAATCTTACTTCTAATTAATAATGGTAGTACATTTAAGGTCAAATAAATCCCTGTCCCAATAGCTTTCAGTCAGAAAATAAAAAATGGTTCAAGACTAGCAGCTTAGAAGTATGGACTTTAAAGCATAGTAAATTAGTATTGAAATCCTCTATATTCTTTTTATTTAAATAGCAAATGCAGTAAATAAGTCGACTAGAGAAGTTATGTATATTAAAAACCCCATCTGTTTCACAAAGCAAGCATAATATGAACATACAGTTCTAGGCTAAGTGTTGAGAACTCGTAGAGATTGGCAAGACTAGTTGCCACTGAGGTTTGTTTGTTTGTTCTTAAGATAAACCTCTTAAATTTAATCTGAAATTAACCAAAACATTGCTTAATATTTCAGCCAGCTGTGATGAGAGGACACTGTGATGTGGTAAAAAAATTAGAATGACTATTTTCTTCTGATCCAGAAGCATCTAAATGAAGCTTTGTCCTGGTACAATAAGTGCCTGATGAGTAAGAAGTTTTTTGCTAACAGTTGAAGCAGAAAGCATAGGCTGCTGATAAAACTATATGTGAGATTTAATGGATCTCTCATCCAGTCCGAGTTGTAGATCATGTTCCTATTCCTATGCAAATAATAGAGGAAGAAAGGTGAGAAGGTCAAAGGAAGCTGGAGGTGAGAGAAGTGGAGAGACCAGTCAATCACATTTATCTGCATGTTAAGCAGAGGTGCTACTTTTCAGTTCACTTGTGTGTATTTGCTGGCTATATTACAATAAGGCAGTAGTACTACATGTGGAGATTAGCATGCTGTTTTTGACCCATGTGTTCATGCAGCCATGTGGAGTTCTCTTTTTTTCTTTTTCAAAGTATTCAACTCAAAGGAACTTCTGCTTTTGACTTTGTTTTTTGTAAAAAGCTAGTAAAACCGAGATAGTTTTCTGACACTAACAAACACTTTGACAGCCCCTTACTGCAAGCAGTTTCTTGTGGATCATATCGTCCTCAACACTAGCTTTGTAAACTGGAGTATTTTGGTTAAAGATTTTTCACTGCCATAAAGGTGATAAAAATGTATTAAAACTGCACAAAAGCTTTGGCAGACTTTTGAGACATCAGGTACAACCAGACACTTTGCTAACAAAAAAAAAGGTAGGAATGGAAATAAAATAAACAGGGCCTGAGTCAGACTTGGTGTAAATCAGCATAGTTCCTTTACCATCACTAGGCCTAAGTCAAGTTTCACCAGCTGAGGGGAAAATATATATTTCATATTTTCTGTAGAGAATTATTTCTTGCAGTGAAGGGGATGGATGCTGCCTGCAGGAACTTGTCTGCCAGCACCAAATCTGTATAAGAAAACAAGCAGTAATAGAAGTGGGCTTATTGCTTAGCTTTTCCCTTTTTACAGAGCAATTTATGAACTGCTTGGCAATTTTTGAACAGTTGTTTATAAAGTGGGGAGGGATAAGAGGGAAACAAAATTGGGAAAAAAATCAAATAGCCAACTACTCAAATGCAGAATAACTCTATTCTACCAGGTGATGACAGACTTGCCTCAGGCTTTCCCTTTGAAGGTGCTTAATTTACTCCACTGGCTAGGGTAAAGGAGTGAATTTATTAGCTGTTGAGAGAGGTGCCTTATTTAAAAGAGATAAACTGGAAAACAGAGTGAAGAAAGGTGGTAGATTTCCCCCTTCCCCTAAAGAGGCTTCTTATTTACCTTGGGCTAATATTTCTTAGTCATTCATTGCTTGAATTGGGATGGGATGGGGGTCAGTTTAGAGGTGCAATCCTTGAACTGTGATTAAGAGCAAAGAGAAGAGCGCATATTGGGTGCATAGCGCCTGATCCATCCTTCAAACCATGTAACATTAGTAAGGATTATTTATGTGGAATGGTTTGAAGGATCTGGCACATAATTAGATTTTACTTTATGGCATTAATTTGTCGTCCCCCCCCCGCCAAAAAAACCCCCAAGCAATATACACCCATAGGTAAACTACAGAAAAGAGGATGTTCCATGACATTTTATTTTTGTTCTTATATATAATAAAGCCTGATGAAAATTACAAGCATGTGAATAATAAACTACTGAATACTATTGTATCATAAAGACTTCAGGCACTAAAGCCATAAGTAAATGAGAGAAATAATATTCTTTACTTGTTAGCATGGGAGACTGAGACACAGTATCCTTGGATTAGATTTTTGGCTCTGCCACTGACTCACAATACAACATTGGGGAAATCTGTTTCTCAGTTTGCCCATCTGTAAATTGGGTATAAGAGTACTTGCATCCACATCACGGGGGTTTGTGAAGCTTCGTCATTAAACTGGGCCAGATCTTGCAGCCAAGACATACATTAATAGTCTAACTCAATTTCAGGGATGAGCTCAGTGTTTATCTGATACTTTGAGATGTTTGGAAGGAAGTATGAAGTGGTGTTGTTTAATCACAAGGAATTATATTTCTCTTTTCCAGGCTAATTATCACATTTGGTTACTTCCCACAATGTGAATTTACAACTAAATATTCAAATATAAAATAATCATATAAATAGCATAAAATTAGCACTTTAGCGATATAGTCATACAGATACTGTAAAAATATTTTTTGTAACAGCAACGTGAGTCTGCTACAGAGTACTGAGTGTCTGGAGAATTGAGCCGTGTGTGTGTGTTCACACTATATGCTATACTATATACACACATTAAAATATATATACACACACACACACAAAATATATATATATGTATATATATGGTGACTGGATAGTGTAGTGGTTAAGAGCGCCGTAGTGGTTAATAGCGACGCCCTTTGATATGGGAGACCAGGGTTCAAATCCCAGTGGGTATCTGTCTACCTTCCCAGTAGGGGTCCTTGGGCAAAAAGACCCCCTAACACCTCACTTGCCTACCTCGAATATGAGAGTGACACGAACTAGGAGAGTCGTGCCGGCTCGGACGTCGCCTGGATTAACAAGGTCCGCGCCAGATGTTGGGGAACCAGGACAATCTGACGATAAGTGAGCTACTGGAACAAACCATACATGGATGAGACAAGAGAACCTGGAACTGATGGAATGCTACTACAACAGCAGACTAAATGAGAGGGGATGTATGAGGGAATTATGGATGGACAAAAGACCTACATCCACACTAACTGAGAAACAGCTAGTTACCCAACGCTTCAACGTAGTAAAGAGGCAGCTGCTCTCACAACGGGAGATAGACCAATTCCACATTACCTCCCGGACTCAAGAAGAAGCCCTAGAAGAACAACTAGATGTACAGCCAACACCTGAAGCTGGAACTTCACTGCCACCCCCTCCATTACAGAACACAGCAGGTGATATGAGGCATAAGATCATGGATAAACTAGCTACAGTCAACCCTCGAGACCGATTACCAAGGCCCGTTGGAGAAGTACCATCAGATAGTATGCTAGAAGATGCCCATAGAGCCCTAATGACAATTCCTACTACCTCCATCACTGAAACCAATGAACTGGTATATGCTACAGCCTCTGTAATCCTGGAGATGCTTGGCTACACAATCAAGAAGAACAGCAGTACATACCCCCCCTGGAAAATGAGGTTGGAGGATAAGATCAAGGCAACCCGGAGAGAAGTTAGCCGGCTGGTGGAACTACAGAAGGGTGTAGAGATTAAGCATAAGACTTGGCTACTGAGAAAATACAAGGGCCTGACTCCATCTGAAGCCCTAGAGACTGCTAAGCAAAGGCTCACAGCACTGGCCACCAGGCTAAGGAGATACACTAGAAAAGCAGAGGCCAAAAAGATAAATGCCCTGTTCTCCAAAGAACCATCCAAGGTGTACTCCCAACTGCAGT